>OZ024898.1:36149734-36749734 GCA_964017195.1 Siderastrea radians
TTCACACTTGTGACATAAGCATAAGCATAAACATAAGCATAAGCATAAGAAAGCGTAAGTGTGAACCGTACTGACATAAGCATAAGAAAAAGGAAACTTTTCCTTTTTCTTATGCTTATGCTTATCCTTATGCTTATGTCGCGTGATCGCAAGTGTGAACCGGGACAACATAAGCATAAGCATAACGAAACAGCAGTATTTGATGTCAGCAGAAATTCAAGCGAAAATAGTTCCCAATCCTGCTCTGATTAGCTATTTCAAACTGGCGTCTTCTTCTTTAAACACGCTGTATTATAATGAGAAACTGGCTGAGGTCGGCCGTATTAACTACCTGAACTACCTGAAATAAAATTCTCGGTCCACCAGTCGCATTTCAAGCATAAGATTGTGATAATCTTCTTGTTGCTTTCTCTTCGTGAAGATTTCTCTTACCCAACAGGACCGCCATCTTTTTTCAGGTTGTCTTTCTTTCCGCCGTCGACGATTACGGTTCAGTAACATCAAAAGGAGCGCTTCTTCGTTTTCTTCTTCGTCCACCATTTTGAAATTACAACTCGTCTCATTCCCCCAGGATTATAAATCTGAAGCCCAATGCGCCTGCGTATGTCGCTTTCTTATGCTTATGTCATAAGTGTGAACATTCTTATGCTTATGCTTATGTCACAAGTGTGAACCAGCCTTTAGTGTTCAGACGGAGTTGAAAAGAGGGCGTGAAGTGTACGCTAGATGAGATGGCAAAAAGCGCGTTTCACAAGGTGGCGGCAAGTGTGAGAAATTACAGAACACAGTTTGCAATGGAAAAAGCGCAAAAAGACGGAAACGGGAAAAATAGGGTACAAACCAGCATTAAAAGGTACAGGAAGAGGGAAAATGAGTTCTTAGCTCTCCTAATCCAGGGTTCACCCTGATGATAAAAGAATTATACTAAATGTTTTCCTTTGAACTCAATCATTACGTTGCAACTTGCACGGAAATTACAGTATCACAGACTGTTTTGTGTGCTCACACTCTTAATCCGGGATTTAGCAACTGCTTGACGTGTTCTATTCCTGACTGGCCAACCAAACGGGTCTGGGGGGCTTGTCCACCTCTCTAAACAAGATTTATACATAATTTATGTTGCCATCATATGTTAAAATCCGACATCAGCAAAATAAATACATGAAATTAAAGCAATCGTTCGATTAAAATGAAAGGCTTAATAGATAGTACCTTTTGCTGTGCTATGATTTGGAAGAATTACGCATTTAGCGATCGAGCAATCTAATTTAACGTTTTTTAAAATTTTAAGATAGCAAAAGTAAAATAACGAAAGATAAAAACAAGAGATAGAAGTTGAAAAGTTTCCCTAGCAACCTCAGCAACATCTTGTTATTTTCACTTTTACGTGAAAATGACAATGTCTTTACAACCATTAGACTGTACTATTTTTTGCGAATCCAAGGTGAAGGCTGTTCAAGTGACGTCACTATCTCATGCAACCAACCTTGAAGCACACGTTCTTAAAAAGACTTACTGTACATCCTTAACAATACTCTTGGAGACGCAGCGGGGTGGCAGACCCCTTCCCCAGGCCAATTTTCTTTTTACGTCCACTTCAAGATGGTGGCCTTAGCGTTCATTAGCGTTTTGCATCAGATAAAACAAACGCTTACTTCTCAGATTGACTGACGCTTTAGTATTCAGGATTAAGGGCTGTTTTACTGCTTGGGTTGTTATAAAAGCGTCTGTCGGTCGCCATCTTAAACTAGGCTTAAACTATAATAATAATAATAATAATAATAATAATAATAATAATAATAATAATAATAACACTCCCCTGCCCCATAAGACCGCCAAGCGTCTACCATTGGTAAATAAAGGCAAGAGCCATAATCGGAAAAAGTGATCACATTCCCTGCATAATTTGATGCATTATCACCGTGTAAAGAATATTTATATTATAATGGGTATTATGGAGTGCTCAGGGGCAAAATCACTATGGCCTCTGTATTACCACCTACATCGTTATCACTTGTGGACTGGACCCATTTCTTTCGGACTTCCAAAAAGATCAGAACTGCAAATCTTATTACGATGAACACAAGGCACAAGTAGGTTGGAAGATAACTAAGTCTACTATAAATGAACAACACTTTGGCGTCTCCCTAGGAGGAATGCACACATATAACTATTATTAGAAAACATTCATAATAACGCGGTAAAAGCTTGCATTGCATATAAGAAGTGGCATTTTTACTGTCAAGTTAGCCCTCAAAGGTCCTTTTATATTTGGTGTCTAAAATTTTATAAAGAGAAAAGAGCTCGTTCCTGTTCATAGAGCTAAATTCAGTATTTGCTGGGAAGCTGTTTTTATAAAACGAGAAGAACCTTTTTCAATTTGTAAGCTACAGCAGGTTCTCATATGTCATGATATGTTTGGGATCTAAACGAAAAATGTTAGCGTCCAGGGAAGGTACTTAATCAACTAAGTTCTTATTTGCTGGTTTGTACGCAGCTGTATAGGCTGAAAACAAAGATCGCGAACGCTGTTCAACGTTTTTTCCATCGTCTTCGCTTAAGTTGCCAGCTCTAAAACAATAAATTTCTTAAAATTTGCCAGACAGCTTGTGTTGATTAAGATATTAAAATTAATACTTGGATTAATGCGAATTGTAAAGAGAAAATAGTTTAGAAAAAACAACAACAACAAAAACAAACAAATTAATGCGAAAGAGAACTAGCTAGAATTCCTCATTAAGGAAACTGACGCGAGACTGGAAGTCTTTATTCTATCGAGGATTAGAGTATATTATTCATTTCGAAGGCATTTTTTCTAAAAACTGTACTGAATTGTACGTTGAGAGTTATTTCTGAGGGTGAAAAAACACTTAAAATAATAAAATACGTTGAAAGATTATTTGGAATATGCCAGAAAAGAAACTACTGTTTACCAAATTGGTTATAGCTATATAGTGGGGTTAAAATGATAGAAATTATCGCCCCACCTCCTTCTAGAAATTAATACGACTTAAATGAACGCGAGTTTTTTAAGATTCGCGTTAATCTTCATGGAGCACTTATTCCCTATGATAAGGTAGGCTGCTCAACTCGGATGCGTCACATTGATTATTTGCTCATGCTGATTATTATTCTTGCAAATGTCTAATACATATACATACATGATGTCTATGAAAATTGCCGCACTAGAGGGAACCCCCTGCCATGATTTGTTAGAAATTGTGGCGCAAACAAGCTCGAAGGGCAGAGCAAGGTGAGTCTTTTGAGAGCGCTAAAAGTCTTCACGTTGTTCTATTCTGTCATTTACTTTAAAAATGTACAATTATAAATAGCCTTTTTTAACTAAGAGTATAAAGACTAAACAAGACACCAAACAAAGTAGAATTGTTTTAACACTATACTTACCTCGTAAAAACTGTGGCACTGAAAAGCGATTGCAATTGTAAAAGAGCACCTAAAAACAGCAAAGACAAACGGCAAACAAACAGAATTATTATCTTGCTCTACGGTACTTGAACAGGAAGATGCTCAGGTTAACCGAACAAATCAACAAGGTCTAATAAATTATCAATAGATGATAAATGATCTGAAGAGAGGGTAGCCAGATAGTCTAATCCAATATCATGGCTCATCATCCTTACCATCATCATCATCATCATCGTATCATCATCACCAACACCATCACCATCATCGTCATCAAAATCAAAATCAACGACAACAACAACAACAGTCTGACAGTCAAGTACTCCCGATCGGTTAATTTATTTGTCTAACCTAATAACAGCGTAGAAAAATCCCAGTAATGATCCCATCAGCCTGTAATCGGTTGTGAGGCAGGCGAAAAATGGGTAGTACACTATTCCATAGACAACAACAAAAACCAGGCCCTGAAAAACTAAACATAACGAGACTTTAATAAACTACCTTTTTCTGTCTCGGTTTTTTATAAGTTATGAAATTATCTCTTATTTTATGAAGAGATAAACAGCGTCAACCTTCCTCGGTGGTTAAACGTCGAACACGTGCTCAGTTCCTGTCAAAATGTTACGACGCAAAATACAGACAAATGGGAGATGTTTGACTTAAAACCCAAAACTTAAGGCCTCCTGTAAAAACGTTTTAATGATTTTACATTGTGAAGTCCAATTCAGAAAAAAGTAACTGTCAGTTACAGGTTATTCCAACGTGAAATTCGGTTTGCTGCGGCGTCAGTTTCTTCCACTGTTTTCACACGTAACTTTCGCACCGATACAAGTATTAAGGCACTGGCACGGGAACCGGGCTAGGTAGGGTTCCACGAACAGCACTACTTTCATTCTAACCTGGGGTCCGTTTCTCGAATGTCCAAGTAACGTTTCGGACCCGGAGCTATATTTTAAAATCAAAATCTTTAGAATGGAGGTGTTAATTTTTTTTTACCGCAAAGCAGCTCGAAGTGTTTCGTCAACGTACACTTTTACTGCTTACTCCTCAAAACCAACAAGAGTTGAAACTCTCAGACAAACCTTGCGCTCATAAAATAGCTTTCCGGGCCCGAAAGTTATCAGGACTTTCGAGAAACGGGCCTTTGGTGCACATAATCTTCTGACATTTGGAAAAAGGGGGAGGAGTCAATAAGTATCGAGACGAATCAGGATCAGGAATTGACGGTGGCGGGTTGTGGGGTGGGGAAAATTTCAGTCTGGAACCACGATGACATTTTGTAATCTTTCTCATTTTGTGTCTATTTTGTGCTCTGATCTGATCGTTAAGAATTCGGTAAAACTATATGGCATCTGTTAAAGAAAGCTTTGAATCCAATTTGTCCTTGAAAATGAGTATGGCATGTCTTGGTCACGTGGTGCAAATTTCGCCATGCTAAAGCCAGGATAAAAGATGGAAAGTAAAGAGTCGGCAGCCGTTCAGATGATAATTTGTTGTTTATGGTGTCCCACTGCGTCACTTGCGATCCAACAGAGCGGATTTTGTGCCATGAGACCAAGTCATGCAGAGTCCGGCAAAATTCCAAATGTGGAAAAGCTAGCTTGCAAGAATAACTATTTTTTACAACTTTTTCTTTATTGAAATTATGAATATATGAAACTCATATATTTGAACTGCGGAATGAAGAAATAAGTGTAAAGAAGATCCTCGCAGTTATTAACGCAACTTATGCAGTTGCGAAAAGAAAGCCTGAAAAAATCAGGCTTGCCGGGATTCGAACCCTGACCTCTGCGATACCGGTGCAGCGCTCTAACCAATTGAGCTAACAAGCCAACTGGGAGCTGGTCATTAAATTGGTTCGTAATATACCCGGGAAAGATGAAGATGAAATTATGAATATATGAAACTCATATATTTGAACTGCGGAATGAAGAAATAAGTGTAAAGAAGATCCTCGCAGTTATTAACGCAACTTATGCAGTTGCGAAAAGAAAGCCTGAAAAAATCAGGCTTGCCGGGATTCGAACCCTGACCTCTGCGATACCGGTGCAGCGCTCTAACCAATTGAGCTAACAAGCCAACTGGGAGCTGGTCATTAAATTGGTTCGTAATATACCCGGGAAAGATGAAGATGAAATTATGAATATATGAAACTCATATATTTGAACTGCGGAATGATTTTTTCAGGCTTTCAGGCTTTTTCAGGCTTTCTTTTCAGGCTTTCTTTTCGCAACTGCATAAGTTGCGTTAATAACTGCGAGGATCTTCTTTACACTTATTTCTTCATTCCGCAGTTCAAATATATGAGTTTCATATATTCATAATTTCATCTTCATCTTTCCCGGGTATATTACGAACCAATTTAATGACCAGCTCCCAGTTGGCTTGTTAGCTCAATTGGTTAGAGCGCTGCACCGGTATCGCAGAGGTCAGGGTTCGAATCCCGGCAAGCCTGATTTTTTCAGGCTTTCTTTTCGCAACTGCATAAGTTGCGTTAATAACTGCGAGGATCTTCTTTACACTTATTTTTTCTTTATTATTATATGACAAACGAGGAGTAAAATGTTGGTTTCTTACCCTGCACCCAAGGGGGACCAGTCAAGGAAATAAAACCATAATCGGAATTTTTGGAAATAAAAAGCCTCACGCAAGTGCTGGCAGTAGCTCCAAACGTAGCGGCAATAGTGAACCTGTTGTGCAAACTAAACCTGCCTAGAAGGTCGACTGGTCTGAAAACAAAGGTGTACTCGCGGTTAATATATAAACTTGTAAGTTAAAATAAGGTGATGGAAAAATACTGAAGCAAAGCTATTGCACAGCCAAATGAGTACATTTACCCCCACTCCATTACGTCCAAAGGAAGTGGCGAGAGCTTTCAGCTGCTAAAGAACAACACCGTCGGGGTAAAAAAAAATGTTTTTCAAGCTTCACAACTGCCGGAAAATAAGCCTTAAAGCTGTCAGTAAAGAATCGCAAAACACTCAGTAAGCAAAAAATATGCTTTTAAATACAGCATGTTGTGCAAAAAAGAGGATATTACAGAAACAGCAAATAGCTAAGCGGATAACAGGTACAATCGTTCACTTGGTGATACAAGCATGAAACTTGGCAGGAATGTTCATATTTGGTTGTTCTTCAATTCTAGACGATTTGCCACTTGAAATTTGAAAGTATAACGTTTTTGAAAATTCTCAAATTTGACAGCCATTTTTTTAAAGATGGCCGCCACTGTCTAAAAGGTGGTATGGAATCTCGAAAATATACTATTCTAAAATAATTCGTTTGACAAAATTATGTTTATTTAGTTTCATCTGCACGATAGGAAAAATTTATTTATACCTGTTTTAGCATATTCAGGCTACCTTTTCACTAGTTTATTAGCCCCTTTTAAATAGTTTTCTTAGATAGTGATAAATTGGTTGCCGAGGCTTCTGATAATAAAATTTTCACTACTTCCGATTCATTTTTTTTTCAGAGCAATTTATGCCCCATACGTGTATCGTTCAAGGTTAAACATGTCTGGTAGTTTCTGCATATCACCACAGTCTTGAAACGAATTCCTTGACACTCTAAAAAACCCATCTTGAGGAAACTATCCCTAGCGACAACTTAGGGAAGTTTTAATTAGTAGTTTCCTCTACATTAAATACTGGCAATTTTAACTATGTTAAATGTAAAAAAATTGATAAAGACTGGTGTAAAAACACTTGAGACCGCTAACATAAGAATTGGCTACAAAAGTGATCTGTAGCTATAATCCTTGTCCAATATTAGTGTTCTAAGAAAATGATGCATAAATAGTAAAGTCAGGCAATTAATGTCCGTGATGAGGCTACATGTTGTTGTTTGCGAAGAAATAGGAGATAAGATCTGACAGTGCCTCACAATACAAAACAAAGTCTGTTTCTCTGAATGAACAAATGAGTGTTAGAATGGCCAGCTCCATAGCAAGAATAAGACTCCAAAACGCAAAATGGGGGCTCTCAAGTCTTCGTTTCTCACACCACTCTTCAAAATTTAAGAACGTCTTCCCAAATTTGAGAAGCATCTCTGCTATAGCTGTCATATGCTGATTTCCTCAGCTTGTATGGACAACATGCTGTGATCTGATGTGTTGCCGTGTTTACGTGACGCTTGAGGTTGACAGATATGCTCAGCAATACCAGACGAGGTAATGCCTGCCTCAACAAGAGCGCTTGTCCAACTCCTCCTCTGAAGTAAAGTTCCTATGGATTTCAGTGCAGCCATTTCTATATATGAAGGCCACCAAACATCATGATGACCTTATCCTCTCCGTGCTCTGGCCACTTTCATTTGAATTGTTTAGCTAGGGGGTAGAGAGGTTGATCGGCAGCGACTACAGGGGTCTGTCCAGGATTCAGAAAACGTACTGTTTCCATAGGCGTACTGGGCGGGGGTGGGGAGGGCGGCAGGCCTCCTTCCCCAGTTTCGGAAATTGTAGTAAATTTTTAGGGCAAGACGCTCATGGTTCGGGCAACAGTACGTTGGGGGGGGGGGGGGGATAAATAAATAAAAGCACACTAAAAAAAAAGAGACACGCAGCAACGACTGTCGTTCCCAAACGTCAGGCTAAATGCGCACATACCAACTTCAGTCGAGTGAAGGTGTGTGGTGTCAATCAAGATGTTGAGAAACTTGTCGATTACATTCATTCATTCATTCATTCATTCATTCATTCATTTATTCTTTCCGACGTTCATCCCGAGTGATACGTGTGTGATTACGTGATAACGAGAATACCTGAAAATAACGCGATTTTTTCATTGCCGTGAAATAATACGAGTTGTTGTCGCCCAACTACCCGAAATTGAGAATCGGTTCAGTGGAAATGACCACGATGTTCTTTGTGACACCTCATACCGTCTGAGAATCAGGCTATCCCCGATTACTTCAAGCAGGCCACAGTCCTCACCAGCATTGTCGGAGCTGGGATGTGACATGTGTCAGAGCTGGGATGTCGGAGCAGCCAATGTATACAGCGAACGGCATCTCGCGATCTTTCAAATGTCTGTGTACCTTTGCTCCTTCCTTGTACTTGGCGAAGCAGTTATACTGCAAACACCGTGATAAGAATAAATCGGATTTAGACTGAGATTTAATACCCGCACCATGTTCAGTGATGCACACGAGCTCAAGAAGTGATGGCGGGATTGCTTTTTCGATGCACCCATTGTGAAATGTGACATCGGATTTCGGTTTGTGACTAAGCATTTTCCTGTGTAAAATTGAAGCGGCCTTAGCCAAGGGAAATTTGGCGTTATCATATTTCACAACTTCTGCCGGAAGGGAGCCAACGTCATTGTGGAAAGCTAGCAGTGTATTCTCGTCCTTGACGGTGAGCTTCTAGCTGAGGAACATGTAACATCAAACGTTCTTTTACGTTAGTAGCATTTAAGGACGTTCGCACGAACTGTTTGTGCGCATCCATACTGCGCATCCCAGGCAATTCACGTAGCGATGTCGTACTACGTCATGCATAGAGAGCGCACGCTTTTGAATTAATATAGAGATATATAGCTCCAGTAGGCGTTTTAATACCTATGCACGGGTTTAACTCTCTTAAATGTTCGATGCCCCAGATTTTCTTTTGATAGATCACTTTCTATGTAAGTTATCTACGTTATATGAAAAAATGAAGAAAATCCGTGCTGTGGAAGTTTGATTTTTTTGTTTGCCCTTGCAACATCGAATTCCGCTATTATTTCAGCTGCACGGCGTTTGCAAAAGCCCATCTTAAAGATTGACTTTAACTGAAAGGATGACACCGGTTCAAATTATTTACTTGACAGACCCACTTGAATAAAATTTGGCTAAGAAAGTGGGTCTACAGCGAATCATTTTTAATATTTTTCAACTAACAACCACTGAGGCCATGTCGAGTTACGAGGACCAACTTGTCAAAATTGAGGTAGTTATCCACGTGCTTTATTCCGAAAACGAAGGCGGTGACCCCCCGAATTTTTTTGAATTTCTGATAAAGGTAACTCATTATCTGACTGTTGCAAAAGTATGAAAAACATCTTGCTGTAGACGTTTTTTTTGCGCGAACGTCATTAAATCTGCTGATACGACACTATTTTAAGCGGCTCCTTAAATTTAGTGATTGTCCATAAACAGGAGTTAACAATTATTTAATTCAGTCATTGCCTTGGTTTTTCACTTTTTTATGAAGTTATCGTATTTCACCAGTCGCTGAAAAGAAAAAGTATCAGAAATACAGTTTTCTAATGGTGAACTTTAATCAAATACTGTACAGCGTTGTTTAGCCGAGCGCCGTTCGGCGTCAAATTCTATTTCTATTTTTAGAAAGTTAAGATACTTTGCAATGAATTGTTCTCTCTTTATCTACTAGAACTGAATCTGTGCTGCAGTTTTTAATGATCCTGAAAAGCGGCAAACGATTTTTCCGATCTAAAATCCACATTTTAAACCGATCCTGAACATAGAATAACAAAGTGCCTTTACCGCGGAAAAACGTCAATAAAGGTTAACTTGCATGGCAAATACTGCAGCAGCTATTTCAACCGTTTTATCTAAGCTAACACATTACACTAGTCACAAGATCGCTTTCAAACCGCTTATGTTTTCAATAATAAGATACTTACAGACATAATGAAAGGGAAGTAAGTCTTATTGCCACAGACTGGCCATAAAGGTGCTGCTTGTCACTTCCGAGTTAGCTTTCAGACTCTTTTGCTGGTTACCAATCCTAATCGGCTACATAATTTTTTTGATTTTCATTTTTTAACAAAATTTTTTGTTGAAGTAATCTTAAACATCCCCTGTTTTCATAAAAAAAGGCCGCGAAAAACTCCAATTAAGAAGACATCGGCGGCCATTTTGAGAAAATGACCTGAATGATGGTCGAATTTTCAAACGGAGAAATATCCATTACACTACCTAATGTTAAGTAGCAAATCGACTAAAATGCCAAAGTAAACATAGCAGAATATGCCTGCCAAGTTTCACGCTTGTACCACCTAGTGAACGATTCTGCTGAAAAATTGCTGTTATCCGCTTCGCTAAAAGGAGCAATCTCTCAGATGCCTAAAGCGAGAATGGTTAGATGACTAAAGAGCAACTACACTGAACGAAATACTAAATGAATCTTTCCTTGGAAGGCTACTGAGTTAGTTTTTTTCAGTTCCTTGAATTTTGGATTGGGATTCTCGCGGTAAAACAAATCAAAACTGTTTCTCCTTTATAGTCTCGGGGCCAGGCAATTCGAAGTGTGTAATACACTACTTTCCTCTGTTGTGCTGTGTACTTTGCTCACTCTAGCGTTAAACAGTTATGCTCTTTTAGCAACGAGATTGAGAAAGTAACTTTGCTTCCACAAGAACGTAGTTCTTATTATGAATCCACTACAGTTTCTGCGCCTTAACGGTTGGTGACGGTTTATCGATATTGGAACGAGTCACCTCCCTCCAAGGGAGTGACCCTCTTGTATAGTTAGTGTTTTAATCTAACATTTTAATTTACTTTTTGTTCTAGCTTTGTAAAATAAGCAAACACTTGTGACTACTCGTTGACTCACATTAGGAGTCCAGGATATCCATGGCAGTATTCAAGTTTGAACTTTTTTCGACGCTTGAGAAATGCCAAAGTCAAAATGATCACAAGCTGGAACACAAGATAAAGAGATGCTAAAAGAGGTTAAGAGGTTAAAATAATAAAGAGCTGAGGTTAAAATTCGTGTTTATTCTTCCTAAACCAAGGAAAAAAGGATAAAGGAAAATGGAAAACAAGTGGAAAATAAAATGGAAAACAAGATAGTATTCTATAGGTTTGAACTTCGCTAAATGTGCTGGGTCTTCGATGAGAAAGAACTGAAGTCAGCGGCAAATTTACAGTATGTACTTACGGCGGGACCAAGGCATCCAAGATCAAATAATTTCTCGTCTATTGTTGGTTTGCACCTGAATGAAAAATATCACAGTTTTAAGTCATATATTATTAGGCACATAAGCAGTTTGATCAGCCCTTTTATTTCACAATATGTTGAAAATGTTATGAAACATGTTACCTCTCAGTAGAACGTACGTTCTAGTCGTCCACAGTTCTTACTCAAGTTTTACTGTAGGAGATCTGGGAATGAGAGCGACGGCGACGACAACAAGAACAACAGGAGCCTCGTTCCCAGTCGTCCTTAGGGGGAAATGAAATATGACGTTGGGCTTAAGTCTCCCGCTATCACTCGGTTGCACGTAAAGGCGTGGCGCGGTTGGTTTTATTCAAACAACGTTGCTTTAAGGAGGCTCGCAACAGTTTTTTTGACCTTGGAGTGTATCTTTTGAAGTCAAAATTTCCCATAGAAGATAAATTTAGAATTCCTTGGTACTACACCACCTTTTCAACAAATGATCAAAGTTTATTTTCTCACTAGTTTCCTAGCAACAGCTGTCACCATAGCAACGGTAATGGACAACCCCTCATTTTAAATAATGTCGAATATCTCGAAAACTAGTCAGACACTTTATGACGAAACTTGAACTATTTGAACTACTCAACCTACACAATTTATATGCGAAATTAGGGAAAAATCTGTAAGAGCGTTTTCACGTAAATCATGATTCATTTTTTACGGGCTGATTTTGGTCATTCCTGCAATTTTCTCCAATATTTCAAGAAAGATAAAACTTAACACTTTCTCTTTTCAGTTGAAGGATCTTTTATGATATCAAAACATTCTTTATGTACATTGAGCTAATCCTAGGTGGCTGCGATTTTAAGATATTTATATTTAAAAACTGCTAAAATGCAGCACAAACCAGCCAAAAAGTCCGTAATTTGCATAAATAGAAATATTTCTGAACTGCCCTTACAGATTTTTCTCTTAAATTGATTGACGTTAGAATAATAATTCTTTTTGATGTTCCAACAAGTTTTAGGCTGAATAAACATTTCTGTTATTAGATAAGAAGGCTGAATCTTGGTCAAGTTTCAGTCGTTATTACCTTTCAACGAGCAACAGTTTTATTTCGTTTTTTCTGGTCTATTTAATAATAATAATAATAATAATGTTTAATACTTCTATAGCGCTTTTTACATTTACATATGATCAAAAGCGCTTTATTTCTCGGTTATTCACGTGCAATGAATATTAATACACGCTGCGCTAATGTGTCCTCTCGTGCGTTTATGGTTCCTTCTCATAATAAAAAAAATATTCGTCTTCTGAGCTTGTTTCTCGTCATTTTTCGGCCCCAGTGTAATGACATCGTGGGCGTTAACATGTATGCAATCCGTAATTAAAAAAGCTAAAACGTCAGTCAGTATTTAAAGAATAATGGCAAAGAGTCTCCAGGAAGAAGCTCAGAAGACGAAAAATTTTTATTATTATGAGAAGGAATTATAAATGCACGAGAGGACACAAGGGCAGCGTGTATAAATATTCATTGCACGTGAATAACCGAGAAATAGACCAGGAAAAACAAAATAATATTGTTGTTCGTTGAAAGTTAATAACGACTGAAACCTGACCGAGATTCAGCCTTCTTATCTAATAAACGAAATGTTTATTCAGCCTAAAACTTGCTGGAAATTCAAAAAGAATTATTATTCTACTGTCAATCAATTTAAGAGAAAAATCTGTAAGGGCAGTTTAGAAATATTTCTATTTATGCAAATTACGGACTTTTTGGTCGATTTGTGCTGCATTTTAGCAGTTTTGAAATATAAATATCTTAAAATCGCAGCCACCTAGGAAGCTCAATGTACATTAAGAATGTTTTGATGTCATAAAAGATCCTTCAACTGAAAAGAGAAAGTGTTAAGTCTTATCTTTCTTGAAATATTGGAGAAAATTGCAGGAATGACCAAAATCAGCCCGTAAAAAATGAATCATGATTTACGTGAAAACGCTCTTACAGATTTTTCCCTAATTTCGCATACAAGTTGTGTAGGTTGAGTAGTTCAAATAGTTCAAGTTTCGTCATAAAGTGTCTGACTAGTTTTCGAGATATTTGACACTATTTAAAATGAGGGGTTGTCCATTACCATTGCTATGGTGACAGCTGTTGCTAGGAAACCAGTGAGAAAATAATCTTTAATCATTTGTTGAAAAGGTGGTGTAGTATCAAGGAAATCGAAGTTTATCTTCTATGCGAAATTTTGACTTCAAAAGATACACTCCAAGGCCAAAAAAACTGTTGCGAGCCTCCTTAAAGTGCCTATGAAGTGAAAATTGTTTTTGTTTAGTTATAATATTTACCATTCGAAAAACAGGATTCCAAAGTTTGAAACGTCTAGCTTTAAAACTAACGATTTTACAAGCGCTCAAAGTTTGCAATTTTTCCCTCAAAAATGGTCATTTGAATCGCGCGGTCAAAATACCACGTGACTATAAGCTTTGACGTCATTTGGGTGCCTCAGTCAGATCTTACTATGGCGGACGTAAAGAAATCAAAGAGAAAACCGCGTGGGCGATATTGCGTTGCTGGTGCCCCTAACCAGCAAAGTTGTCAAAATACTACGGGAACTCCAGTTCGACGGCGGTACGTTCGCCCATTCTTGTCCCTCAGTAGTGGAGCAACTTGAAGAAGCACTGTTCTATTTGTTAGAGCCACGTAATCGTCGTGTTGTGTAATACAGGTGATGCGTTCAGTCGATCCATCAAAGGCCATTTTAGCAGACGCATTTGCGACTTCCTTACAGCAACGAAACTCGCGCGCACCGACTAAGTTTTCATCATTGCATAGTTCACATTGGCACCTGAAGGACAAAGTGGAAGTCATAAGATATACGTGAGCTTAACACAAAAAGAAAATATCGAGAGATACATGCTGTAAGATACTTTACTTTCGGACCATTGCCAAAAGAAAGTTCGATCCTTTATGATGTAAATATTGACATGCCCAGCAAGTCGGGTTTGTCTACGAAATTTCGCAAGTCGGGTATTACAGCGTAAAAGTTAACGATAAACAAAACTATATACCAACCACGAGTTAACCGGAACTTCTCTTTCGTATCTCGCTTCCAGCGCCGCTGGTGTAAGGCCGTCTTCATCAGCTTCATCGACTTCATTTTCTTCTGTATTTTCATCAGCGTCCTCGGCTAGAGGTTCGTCTTGGTAAGGCCTAATTTGGCTGTAAATTACCTCGACGTCTTCTTCCTCTCCCTCACCGGTTTCATCGTCTTCGGGGCTGCTAGATATTTCCGAAATGTCGCTCATTTCTGTATCGCTCGACATCTTTTCGTACTGAAAACACTCCTTGATTACTAGAAACTTTGAATGCGTAAACAAATGCGAGGCACCCAAGTGACGTCACGGCCCGGTATTTTTGGATTAAACTCGACCCAATCCCCTGACCATTTTTTAGGGGAAAATTACAAACTTTGAGCGCTTGTAAAATCGTTAGTTTTAAAGCTAGACGTTTGAAATTTTGGAATTATGTTTTTCGAAAGGTAAATATTATAACTAAACAAAAACAATTTTCACTTCATAGGCACTTTAAGGGTACGTGTATCCGATGCTCATCGAGCGAGTTCATGACATTACAAATTTGATTTTTTAAGAAGAAGAAGAAGAAGAAGAAAGAGCAGTATATTTATGTTGCTTCATGAACTTAGCAATTAGTATGCCACTCGAAACATCATCGGCAAGGTCGAAATCTAGACCGAGAGAACTATTTCCTTCTGTGCACTCTTGCTATTTTAAATCACTCTTTTCACATTAAAAAAATCTTCAACGACCATCTTTGAACTTGTTACTCAAAACTTGTTTATCAAAATTTTTTATTTATTTATTTATTCCTTGTGACTTTTCGATACTGACCGTCGCTGAAAATAAACATCTAAACAAAATGCATGCACATTGATTAAAGGGCACAGACAAATGGCATTCTCTGACATTCTAGAGACTACTGATTATGAGGTTTTCTTGATATCTGCTTTCGTAAATTTCAGTTGCCGTAAAGATTTCGAAAAACGCAGCGGTTGTCTAAGCAGGTCTCAAAGCACTCGGATTTGCTTCATTTTCTATAATCACGTTTTAATCAGCACATAACTTGAAGAAAAAACAAACAAACAAACAAACAAATTTCGTGGCGGCAATATATATCAGTTCATTATGCATACAGACTTTTTTCGAAACGCCGAGGCAATGATAAAACAATGGCCTGAATTTGCTTCCTTGAAGTAACTCAGCGATATCGATAATGGCAAAAACAATGGTCACATTGTTAGACTACGTCTAATGAACATAATCTTATTAGACTCCGCTTTTTTGAAAGACGTACTCTTTGGAGTTCCTGCCCAAAAACCTCGTTATAGTTTGAAATCTGAAGATTTAACCACGACTTTGTAAGAAATGCAAGTAAATCTATTAAAGAAGCATGTATTTTAGCGACCAGATGATGAAACATTTAATGACTGAAGGCAGGACCCTCGCAGCCACGATGTTATCAACTTGGTAGCAGCAAAAGAATCCCGTAAAAATTTCAGGCTTGAACAGACTCGAGAAGTAATACACGGCCTTGCATTGCCGGGTGTAATTCTCTTACCAACTGAGCTATAATAATCCAACTTAAGCTTGTCGGTCGTGAATTCGTTTAGAACTAGCCCCCCTCTCCCCCCCCCCCCCCCAACACACAAACACAACTAGGTTTCACGGTGGAAACAATTTAAAGTAAGACAACCATCCAGCTACCCTGCGAAAAGAGGCCCTTCGATCTTCCTAGATAAGTCTAGTCCAGTTCTGGCCCCTCTCTCTGTCACGCAACACTTCGCTCTCGAAGAGAGAGGGTCCAGGGACAATTGTCTGCGCATGCTCCCGCTAAACCAATCAGAGCGGATCAGAGCGCAGGATGTTGATTTCACGCGACTGAAAATATATTTGTGGCGAGTGAGGTTGGCAACACTCGGAAAACTTTTCAAGCTTAGTTCAAGATTAACTCGGCGGATTGGAATGCCTGTGGCATGTCTGCACTTCCATTAGTTTTATTTCTTCGAGAGAGAAAAGGAATAGAGTTTGGAAACGAATTTAGGCAAGTTTCGAGGGCAGAATGAAGAAGTCGAGAAAGCTCATTAAATATGCCCGATGCAAATGAGATTGTTTCACAACACCCGGGCACAACATCTGCCACTTCACTCAAGGAGTAGTTTTCCCCGGAAGGTTTCAACAATATTTTGGCGCATTTAAATTTTCTTTGCCTTTCTTTTGGTTCTGGAAACAACATAGTATGGATGCGAATTTTGCGAGTTTCGAGAGGTGAGCGAAGAAACTATAGAGAGCTCATTAAATATGCGCGTTCGTCTCCAACGCCGATGGAAAACACTCTGAAGCCTATGTTCGATAGCCCTTAACCAGGCCCTTCATTACTGATGCAAAGGCACAACAATTACAGCTGTATAACGTTCTGAAAGTTTCATATATATTCTTTAACTAACCTATAAAGAAGCAGTTGGAAGACTGCCAGTTGGTGAAATTCCAAAAACATTTAGGTTTTTAGTTACAGCGTTACAAAAAAGATTGAGAAAAATGTTTCGATCAACAGCAAATACCACAAAATTGGCAGTTAGTCCTCGTAATTACTCAAGCTTTAGCCTTCTCTCGGCTCCCGTATCCAGTGTTTTTGAGTTGACCACAACTCCTCTGTTTCTCAGTACTTCAAGAATTCAAGTAACGCGCGCAGCAACTGTTTCTTCTGAAAAAATAATCTGAACTGCAAGAAGAAATCGCTCAGTGCAACTAACCAAACATGGAGCAAACACGATCGAATTCGGGAAATATTATTTTCTTTTTGCCGACCGCACAGAAAAATCGTCCGCCAGCGCTTCCCTTCCCTTCTCTGTTTTCTTATTCGTCTTATCTCGTTGTACATGCGCAGTAGCGATTAGCTAGGAAACTAGCTAAAATTACGAGCATGCGCAGACAATTGTCCCTGGACCCTCTCTCTGCGAGAGCGGAGCGTTGCGTGACAGAGAGAGGGGCCAGAACTGGACTAAGATAAGTCGGGAAGAGGAAGTGACCTCTGCCAGCCGCCTCGACTTTCTCTGATTTGCCGCTCATCCACCGAAACGGATGAGTCAGTCCGGTTTGAAACCAGTTTTTCCCGTTTTTGCTCAGTGCGCATGTGCCTTGTTAGAAATTGCTGACTAGATACGCGCCCACCGTACGTTCGGTGCGCTCGTGAATTTCACAACAGCGGACGTTCCTCTTTCGAATGATGTCTTTGCGAAAGCCGTGAAAAGTCCACTGGGAAGAGTGAATACTCATGGAATAAGCAATCTCACACAACACCAGTCGAAGGCCTTGTTTCATTTTCTGTGTGGTAAAGATTCTTTTGTCTGTTTGCCAGCCGACCATGGCAAATCGCTAATTTACCAACTGGAACAAAAGAATCTTGGTTGCGGTTGCTTTCGGACCAAAAAATTTTACTTCTGGTTTGAGCGGGAATCGATGCGAATTGCTCCGCGAATGTGCACTTCGACGCTTATTTTTATGGCGAAATGACATTTATTTTGGTCAACGGCGAGACAAGCAAACGGCAAGAGAAACAATTATTTGCCGACTGGCGGCCGGTAATTTTGAAGACGAAACGGTCTCAATACAAAATATAATTTACCGCATGTCGGCCGAGAAGTTTACCACCATTTTCACTACTACGCGACTTTTCTTTTCAAAACACCTCTGAACACTTTGCAATACGCTTCCGTCAATCATACCTTATATGGGAAGTGTGTGATATTACCGCATATTGAATTGAGCAAAGGAATAAGGATGGCGCCAAATTATCGCGTAAATTTGCGCTGGAAAGTCATATATTGACTAGTAAGAGGCTTTAAAGTCGTTGATGTTGCAAGAATACTTCACGTTTGGCAGATATTTGTAAAGAAATTTCGACATTTCTTCAGAATTAAATACCCGCTCGGTGGATTATCCTATGCGGCCGATGGTAAGCGTGCGTTTAATCTCGTGAATAAGCTAAACCGAAGTGTGAAGTAATAATTCCAGCTTTCCCCCTGACCTGAAAATAGCAAACGGCAATGTTATTCTCCACGAGTACAAATCTGGCAGTATCCCGAAGTGTACGAGGACGAAATTCAGGAGCGGATAGAGTATGCAACGGGAAAACTGGTCATGATCGGCGTGCGATCAACCGATTCGTGAAGAAAATGAGTTTGACAAGAAGAAAGGTACGTATGACTTGTTACATTTTTTTGGAAGGAACACTGCTAATTCTAATCACCTATCACCTCCGGAATGAATTGAAAAAACAAAATAAAGTATAAGTTTATAATGCGCTTGTAACGTTTGTTGTTCTACGTTTCGAGAATGTAAACATATAACGCTGTGACATGAGAGGAAAATTGTTATTTCTACAAGCGGGAACGGGGAATCGAGGAAAATATTTAATCTTACTTTCAAGTTTACTTCTTCGTTATAACTCAAGACAATTGCCAAAGAACGTGATGAGGGAAACAGGACGATGTATTGTCGTTGGATCGCTGAATTTCACCGAGAACAGTTGCTATTTATAGATGAGTCTGAGAAGTTCTGATTCATCTATAAATAGCAACTGTTCTGGGTGAAATTTAGCGATGACCTATGACGATACATCGCCCTGTTTTGTTATCACGTTCTTTGGTAATCACAGTGAGCTATAACGAAGAAGTAAACATGAAACTGTGCTTAAATATTTTCCTTGATATTTCCCCGTTCCCGCTTTTATAAATAACGATTTTTCACATTTTTCTTGCTATCATGTCACAGCGGTAACATTCACGTAGAACAATAAACGTTATAAAGCGCTTATGCTTTGTTTTTTCATTCCATTCCTCGGGTAGTAGGTGACTAGAATTAGCAGTGTTTCTTGCAAAAACAATCCAACTAAACAAGTCATACGTACGTTTCTTCAGCTTTCTTCTTGTCAAACCCATTTTCTTGACGAATCGGTTGATCGCACGGCGATCATGATTCGTTTTCCCGTTGCATACTCTATCCACTCCTGACACTCCACTCTATCCTCGTACACTTCGAGATTTTGCCAGATTATACTCGTGGTGAAGAACATGTCGTGTGCTATTTTCAGGTCAGAAAAGCTAGAATTTTTACTTCACACTTCAGTTTAGCTTATTCACGAGATTAAACGCAAGCCTACCATCCGCCGCATAGGATAATCCACCGAGCGGGCATTTAATTCTGAAGAAATGTCGAAATTTCTTTACAAATATCTGCCTAAGGTGAAGTATTCTCGCAACATCAACGACTCTAAAGCCTCTTACTAGTAAATGTAATACTCGCCAGCGCAAATTTACGGGATAATTCGGCGCCATCTTTATTCCTTCGAGTTCAATTCAATTGCGGTAACATCACACACTTCCCATATAAGGTATGATTGACGGAAGCGTATTGCAAAGCGCTCAGAAGTGTTTTGAAAAGGAAAGTCGCGTAGTAGTGAAAATGGTGGTAAATACGAAACAAACTCGACACCAATGCGTTTTGTTAAATGAAAGCCGAGAATGTTGAGGACGAAAGAGACTCAACACTAAAATACTTCTGAATGACAGCGACAAAAAGAGGGGCAAAATAAAAGAAATATCTCGAAGACCAAGATTTCTATGCGAGCTTTCCGTGACTCGCTAATTGAAAATCACTGGACTGTAACAACATGTTGACAGTCGACAAATCGCAGTTTCTTGATCAGCAACAATATTTCCAGGCTGATAAGTTCTCAACCTGAGACATAAATCCGAACAGAATTATTCTCAGCCTTACGGTTTAATTAAAGCTTTCCTCAAATCTCCTGTGTTACGACCGAAGTCAGAATAGTTTGTTGTGGACGCGGCTGTCATTCAGTAAACATGTTAATTGAAGCGAGGCCGACAAAGCTCAACAGGGAAAGTCGAGGCGGCTGGCAGAGGTCCCTTCCTCTTCCCGACTTATCTAGGAAGATCGAAGGGCCTCTGCTCGCAGGGTATTTAGAACTAGGTTTCATAGTGGAAACACAATTTAAAGTAAGACAAACATGGCGCAAAGTGCAGTATTTGCATTGTTCGATAATTTCGCGTTAAAAATAATTCCGAAATGTTTTGAACCTACAGAGTTAAAATACAAGGAATTAAAATGATAAATTAAGGGATGCAGGTACACTGGAAGTGAACAATCGCAGTTGTCATATTTTATACCTATGCTGAAAATTCACGCTAAACTGAGTACAAACGAATGAATGAAACATTGAAATTGAGACTGCACGCTTCACATGCAGTATTACTACATCCTTCAAATTTGTTTAGTGTAATATTTTGTCAGAGAGTGTAAGCTCTGTAGTGTAACCTCTGTAGATATACATACTGACATATTCCTTAGCATTCGACACCTTATCAGAAACACTACACTTAGAGCCATGTTTTCCCTACTTACATAATGGCGGTGGCGATGGTGAACAATGACACCCGCGTTTCGTGAATAAATGAATGGCCACCTAACGGTGGACTGTGGATGGAATAAAGACAGGTTACATTTACTTACGTGTTGCTTGAAGTGTTACCAGACTGATCAGCCATTGTAGTATAGCGTATAGGTATAGAGATATAGCAGAATGCTTGCAGCTAACAAGAGTCTCTCTTGCTATGGCTCGACGAGTGATTTAATCGGCACCGAACTGTTAAACCAATCAGATCATGAGTAACAATGGTAGAGGCACATCAAAACAAAAATATGTAAAAAGAACGGAATATGCAAAGTGTAAGGAGAGAAATTATTGCTTATTCGCTTTGCTGTTTTAAAATATATAAAATCCAACATAGAAATATTTTCTTAGTTTCAGTTCAATAAACCGTGACTACTACCTGCCGTTAAGTGTATTGAATCATAACTGTAAGAAATGTTAAACTGTAAATGTAACCTGCGCTAGTCTTTTGTTAAACTGTTATCTACCTGTTTTGCCTTGTAAGTGATTAATTTTGTAGAGGATAAATTCCGTTTCTACACCCTTAGAGCAGGTGGTCAGCGTGTACCTGTTATAAATTCACCCGCAGACATTTAAAAATATTTCCCGCGCAAAGCAGACTACGGGGAAACTTCACCAGACGAAGAAATTTCTCGCAGTAGGAGTATTTCTCCAGAAATTGCCGAACCACGCAGTCCTAGCGATTCTAGTGATAAAGACAGTGTAAATTCAAGCAACATGGAAGGAGAATACATACGCGCTCTTAATGAACTAACACAGAAACTTCTTACTAGAGACATCAACATTAACAAGTTCCATGGGCGTGAGAACGACGATGTAAACCGTTGGTTTGAAAAATTGGAGTTAATTTTGGAATCAAAGGGAATACGACTTACTGACTCTGCTGCTAGAACCCAATTAATCAACCATCTTGCTGGCCCAGCCGAGACATTTATGTTCGAATTGGCCCCTGAGGAGAGGAGAGATTTTGACACATTAAAACAAGCTTTGGTGAGACGTTATTCCACTAAGGATCGAACATGGGTCAAGCGACAACGCTTAGTCGCTCGTTGCCAAGGACCAAATGAACTACTCTCTGATTATATATCAATGATATGCATGAATTGTTTAGCGGGTTAAACATGGCGGAGATAGACAAAGTGACATACTTCACAGAAGGTTTACTACAGCCATAAAGGCAAAGTCGTGGAAAGAATGCCCGAAACCCTTTTACAGGCGGAAGAAGTAGCCAGAACTATTGATTCTATTTCAAATAGATCTCGTCAAAACAAGGAGAGTGATCAAGTGGAGCGCTTAATCGAGGCACTTAACCGCAATCAGCAGGTACCAGCAATCATACCAGGTACCAGTGCTGTATCAAATAGCGCACAACAACAGTCCTTACAGGCGAAAATGGACACACTGACAGAGAAATTAGACAATATTATGGTCACACAACTGAAGGAGAATAAGATTGCAGTGTACTCCGAGACAGACAAGGATGGACAACCTGCTTTAATGAAACGTATGCAGGAAATGGAATACCAGATAACCAGGTTGAGTAGGCAAATGGACGCCAGGATAAATGGTATTGTTCGACGTGCATCAGGTGAAAGAGTAACCCAGCAAAGAACCCGAGATGGGAGACCTATATGCTATTATTACAGAGCTGTTGGTCATTTTCAGAATAGTTGTCCTCAACGAGCTTATAACTCACAGGAGCGGGGTCCTCTTCCTAGGAACGCGCTACCAGCCCCAGAGCGGTATGAGCATAACCGTTATCAATCTGGTTTACAACCTAGGAGCCGAGCTTTGGGACCCCCAGGTCGCCAAAACAGAGTAGCTGCCCTAACTGAGGGTTATCCTGAACCCGACGAGGAATATATGGCTCCCGTACTAGATCAGGACGGCATGGAGTCGTACTTCTTGGAGGACAATGCTGATCCTGCTGTACAAGTTACTCGGGACGTTCCCCCGCCAAATGCAGTTGTGCATACAGGAACTATGATTACACCGGAAATAATATCCCCAGAAAATGCTGATGTAGCTGCTTATATTATCCCACCTCCACCAGAATTCGTAGATTTCCTAGAAAATGCTGATATGGGAGATGTTACTCTCCCTCCTCCACCAGAGTTCGTAGATTGCCTAGAAAATGCTGATATGGGTGATGATATTTCCCCTCCTCCACCGGAGTTCGCAGACTTCTCGGAAACTGCAGCTAGCATGCACGACCCATCGGTAGCCCAGACTCGCAGTGAACAATTTGCAGGTGCTGAAGAGTTTAAAGAAGTATCGACCACTGAACAACTAAACCCAACTTTTTATCATCCGGTGACCTCAACTCCGAGCCAGTCCCCGTGCGCGCACGAGTTTAACGACACAAAAACCGCTGAACTATTAGCTCCAGTTCCAGCTCCCGCTGAGAACACGTTTGTGGACACTCAGTACTCGAAATCAGCCATAAGTGGAGCCTTACCGCCAAAAACTGAGATTGTTGACCGAGCTTGGAAACAGGCCCCTCCTGTGAACTTCATGCCTATGGAAGAAAACACCGAGCAACCTACGGAGAAGGTATGTGCATTTCCCGCACAGAATCAACAGCTGGATATAATCAAATATATTCAAGAGCTGAGCGATAAAATGGAGAACTTAGAACAGCACATTGATGCCCAAATTAATAAAGTTGTTCGCCATAACCAAAATAGCAGATACAAGCGACTACCAAGCCGGAAAGTTCAAACAGTTTGTTTCAGTTGCGGTGTTCCCGGTCATTACCAGTATAACTGTCCTCAGAATGCCTATCACAATTCAAGTTCCTCAGAAAAGCCTATAGTGCAGCGTCCAAGCAGTCCAGCAATTGCGTCCCAGAACGTCAGGTGTAATCCTGGTCACCAACTTCCAAACATGCAAGAGAAACAGCCAGAGAAACCTAAGTTTCCTGAGCCAACTAAGAAAGACAACAGTAAAAGGATGACATTTACTATCCTTCAAACAACTGAAGGCGAAAAGAAAACAGTCAAACAGAAGGTGACGTCCAGGAACAAAGAACACGATCTGCCTCCACAAGTACCCCAGAGCGGAAAGTTACAGGTGGAGAAAGCTCCGTGCAGCCAAACCAGTCACCCATTCTCAGCAGAAGACACACCTGCAGAATTCGAGGACTGGAAGAGTCCATTGATGATATGTGGGGAATTAGAAGGTCAACCAGTTGAACTTCTTGTGTTTCCGCCATAGATGAGAAGCTTGTGAAGAACATTTATGGCCACTACCCAAAACAAATGACCGATGGGGTAGTTCCATCCGTTAACACGATCAATGGAGAGAGAGTGCCTGTCTTAGGAAAGATTGAAATTCCAGTGAAACTAAATGGCGTTGTATACCACAGCCAGTTTCATGTGATGCTAGACCTGCCCTAGGAAGTTATACTCGGACAAGACTTCCTACTCATGAACAATGCTGTGATAGATTTAAGAAACAAATCCCTCACCTTAGCCGCAGATAGTTCGTCCAAACTGAAGAAAACGTCCGCCCCAGTTCTAAAGAGCCACATACATCCCACGATCTTTCAAGAAAAAGACATCTCGCAAGAAGAAGTCAAGCCTTGAAGATCAGAAGACAACTCATGAACAGCAAGTCCCACGTCCACAGAAAGTTACACAGCGTGGAAGTGCACATGTTTCATTTACCTCGTCATTCTGGATATTGATCTTAGTTGTTCTTTATCTTTGTCTGACCTCGCACGCTCAGAGTGTAGAAAAGTTGCAGCCAGTAAAGAAAATGTTCTGCAAGGAGTGTTACAGTGTCAAACAGATTCAAGTCCAAGCCCAGAGGAAACTTTCCATATCGCCCCGAGACCATGATAAAGAGTCGACGACCAGAATATTTTCGCAGAACTGGAATGATCCTAATATAATGCCGCCGAGTTGAAGTCAATTAATCCCCAAATTTGCCTGATATTCAACACAAGAGTTCACTGTGTGTACCTTTTAAAGAGAACGAAGACAAGCGCACTACGAAAGAAGGGAAAGAGCCCGAAAACAAAGACAGTCTGCCAAAGTACAAGTTCATTGAATTATGAGTGTGCGTCGAGAACACAAGAACGGTTATTTTAAGATAAGGTATGCAAAGATTTAGAGATTTTGAAAACAGATTAAGTTAAAGGAAAACCTCAAACAAGAAACAATAAATACAAATGTAGTTGTTGAGTAAGTAACAACGATTTCAAAGGAGAAAAAACGAATAGATTCCCGAAGCACGACAAAAATTATAATAGAATTGCCAGCCAGTAAGGAGATTTATTGAAACGTCAATTTGAGAGTGAGACGTCATATTAATGCAAGCTTTTATTATTGGACCCCCGAAACCGCTATAGATGGTAGCTCGGTTTATGCCGCGGTTCAGGCACAAAAACCAAATACAAAAGTTCAAAATCTGTCAAAAAAAATTACAAACAAAACAAAACGAAACAAAACAAAACAAAGCAACAACAAACATACAGACAAAGTTTTCAAAGTATTATCGCTACGCTTCTATTGATTAAGTTCACTCTAATTGCTCGACCCAGGAGGGTTTCGAGCTAAGGTCGGAGGAATGTAAGGAGAGAAATTATTGTTTATTCGCTTTGCTGTTTTAAAATATATAAAATCCAACATAGAAATATTTTCTTAGTTTCAGTTCAATAAACCGTGACTACTACCTGCCGTTAAGTGTATTGAATCATAACTGTAAAAAGTGTTAAACTGTAAATGTAACCTGCGCTAGTCTTTTGTTAAACTGTTATCTACCTGTTTTGCCTTGTAAGTGATTAATTTTGTAGAGGATAAATTCCGTTTCTGCCAATCAAAGTTCTTTTGTGCGATGAGATAATGTTAACTCAGATTTCTTAATGAATTATGTAACTTCCGCTATTTCTGGCATATATACAAGTACTCTGTAAAACGTTCTTTGGTTGCATTCTTGGTGAAAATCTGGTGATATCTTGGAGGTATCGCAGTTATTAAATTTACTGTTGGAGCCAAGTACTGTCTACTCTCGGAGTCTCAGTGGTTTCTACTGTATAGATTCCCGTACTTCCCGCAGCCAGCGAGTGACTCCCCCAAGTTCAAGAAGTTGTTTCAGAGTTTTTCAGTAATTGTCCCGTTAGCCAGAAAACTTGTTATCACAAAAGGCTATCACAAGAACCACTGATTCATTGTTTCTTTGTATCTTTAACGCTCGAAAAGACAGTTTGAATTTGATAGACAATGCGCCTGTTGAGCTGCAGTATGTAAATTACTTTTTCCCGGAAAAAGTTTGTCTGTATGTGCATAAATTAATGTGTTATTACATGGCAACAGACCACATGAATCACGCCAGTACATTTACGTCCAGATTTTGCGAGAAAATCGGTCAGAGGAAAGGTTCCATAACAGGCATAGAATTTCTCTGATTAGACAAGTAGGAAGTTGAACACTAATAGACACGAAGTTAAGGTATAAAACCACTGCAAAAAACCGTGTACGATTAACCTGACTCAACGTTGGATCAGAAAGATCGTGATCAGTCAAGAATAATTAAAATATAAATGATTGTCAAAATGACTACTGCAGGGACTGATCAAACAACGTGAAAAGACGTATGTTACAATATTTCGACTGGCCAATACCAGTCTTCATCAGGTTCATTATGGCAAATCACGAATTTACAGAAATATATATGTAGTAGAACAATGAGCGGAAGTTACATATTATGACGTGGTATGGTGTGGCCTAGAAATGATAGAAAATAAACAAAAACAATTAGTTACAAATTACAGTTCATCACGTTTATTAATGCCTAGAGGCTCAAGAGTCAGCCTTGTGAATAATGTGAGCCTCACGTGCCTTTCTAAAAGAATCGCGTTTATCATTAAGTTTTTCAATAGGAATAAGTAGCATGTGGGTGTCAGAGTGGTTACTGCTGAGAAAGTGTTCCGAAACCGCTGTAGAGATATAATTAGAAGTAGGGTTGAGTACAGGCCGTCTATGTTCATTGAAACGGTCTTTGAGGCGACGTTTAGTTTCCCCAATGTATTGTAAATTACATAGGCGACATTGAATCATGTAGATAACATTGAAAGTAGTACAAGTTACATGAGATTTGATGTGGTACGTTTCACCTGTAGATTCCCTGCTAGCAGAGGCCCCTTTTCCTTTGTATTCGCTGAGCTGACGGACGGGACGAAAAGGGACCTCTGCCATGGGTCGAAACTCCCTTTGATTCAACCGCCGTCCACGGTCGTGGACGGCGGTTTCCGAAAGGCATGCTCCCTGTATTGTTTGCTGACCGTGACTTGAGCCCACTGTATCTCGCGCATTCCTTTACAGTTATTCCGCTGCCATTTAGTGAGCCCGCATAGTAACATGCCGTCCTGGAAAGAGAACTAAACGCGTGAAGAGTTACATCGTTTACTTTCTCTCGTTTTTGTTAACATGGACGACGGAAAGATAAACAATCGAAAGAAGAAGCTCTAAGAAACACTCGACAAGTTAAGGAATGGAATTTAGAGCGAAGAAAATATCTGTCAAGGCGAAGGACTGCGGACTTTCTGTGAAATGCTCCAGCACTTCTACGAGTCTACGGTAGAGTAAATTACATATTTGATTGTAAATTTGTAGCGAAATCGCTTTTTAATTGAGGGATTCTTCATATTCCTTACAGTTCTCGTAAAAGTTTTGAAAAACGTGCACAGTTCGCATCACCAAATACTCTTCAAAATAACTTGCATATCGAGCGAAATCGCTTGCGCGTAGCTTCCCTCGAAGAAAGAATTGAACGCGTTTGGTCTTCAGAAACAAGTAAAGGCGTGTTTTAATAAATGTATTATTTAGAAAAGCTTACTGTCTCTTCTTCTGTGTACCTTCATTCATAAAATTTCGAAAAGTAGTAATCTGACCTAAACAGACACAAACGCTCTGTTGTGGTTTGATTTCACGCGCGAGACAACATGAGAAATCTCTTTCGGAAATTTTCAAAATTTTGACTTTGAGATTGTATTTTTGGCTAATTGTTAATTGACAACTGGTGTGTTTTATTTAAAAGTAAGAAATTTTAACTATTCTAGACCAAGTGAGTGTTGTTTTTTCGAACCTATAAATTGTCCTTTCGTACTGCACATGGGTTGTTTATTACCAACTGCTAATTTAGTGAAGCGATCATAAAACACGCAGCCTTCAATGGGTTAAATTCTCTTTGATTCCTGGAGTTGTGGTCATGTTAAAAAACCTTCCTTGTCCAGATAACTTGAAATTAATACCGTAGGTTAGACAACAACTATCTCTAGACGAACTGTCTACTTTTTTTAGGGTTTTGGTGAACTCGCCATTCACGACAACAAAACTGTGCAGGTGTTTTTTGGCGCGCTAGTTGAGAAAGGTGGGAGGTGTCAGCTGATCACGTGCTAAAAGCATCACGTGACGTTTCGGTCGCTAAGTAACCGTGGCGCATGCTCAACACAGTTCATTTCGACCCATGGCAGAGGTCCCTTTTCGTCCCATCCGTCAGCTCAGCGAATACAAAGGAAAAGGGGCCTCTGCTAGCAGGGAAACCTGTAGAATGAAAAGTATAATGATTGCGGCCATGTTCAATGTAGGGAAAAGTGGTACAATTCCTGCTATTGCACCGAAAGGAACCGGGGGTGGCCCAGGAGTTACTTGAATCAGGAGTTTCTGTTAACTGGGCTCTAACAAGAATGTCACTAATATTCTTACATCGGCGGTAAGCTACTAACGGAAGATTTTTAAAAACATTTCTACAACGATCTGATGAATAGAGGACGTTAGAATGCTGGTGAATAATGCGCGCGATGTTAGGTAATGCTGGATTATAGGTGATAACGAAGGGAATGGTTTCAGTCTGTATCCTGGGTTTGTTTTTAAGTGCGTCAGTGCGAGGAACGTCAGAAGCCCTCTGTATTTGGGTTTTGAGAAAGGTTTTGTCGTAGCCGCGACTAACAAGGTAATCTATAAGTTCAGTAGTACGCATTATGTAACTGTCGTGGTTGGAGCAAATGCGGCGAAGGCGAAGTGCAAGGCTGTAAGGAATAGAACGTTTAGTGTGTTGAGGATGACAAGAAGAAATAACTAAATACTAGTGTTTGTCGGTAGGTTTAGTATAAAGGTCTGTTTCTATAAAGCCATCCTTGATAGAAACCATGACGAGAATGCGAGCATGTGAAGTTAATGGTGGAGTGTAAACTGTTAAGATAATCGACAAATATTTTCAGTTTCTCTGGACCTTCGGTCCAGATCATGAATATATCGTCGATAAATCTTAACCATAAATGCGGTCAGTGACTAATAGACAATATTCAACGAGGAGGGACCGTGTTGCCTGCGGGCAAATTTTCCCGCGTTTTTTATTTAACAATTAGATTATGAGTTCGAGATTTCTATCACGTGATAGTTGATGAGGCCGAAGGGAGAGAGAGCGAATAATCTAATTGTTTTAGTATAAATCTCGATTAATAGTCCACTACAGTGAAAAGTTTTACATCATTGCACTGTTATTTTGAAGTATAAGACTGTGCCTGCCACTCACCTTTTCGCTACTCACTATCAATCACGGATTAGTATAAATCTACTAGCGTTCTATCATAAATGCTGCAATCTGATTGGCTACCCTACTCGCTATCTATTCCGTGATAGATAGTGAGTAGCGAAAAGGTGAGTGGCAGGCACAGTCTTATACTTCAAAATAACAGTGCAATGATGTAAAACTTTTCACTTTAGTGGAATATTAATCGAGATTTATACTAAAACAATTAGATTATTCGCTCTCGATTTCTATGCGTGATAGTTGATTCGGCCTTCGGCCTCATCAACTATCACGCGATAGAAATCTCGAGCTCATAATCTAATTGTTAAATAGATAGCTAGTAGGGTAGCCAATCAGATTGCAGCGTGTATGATAGAACGCTAGTAGATTTATACTAATTTCATTTATTTATTGAAATCAATATTTATACAGGAGCATCGAGTTTAGCATAGTTAGTTTAAAAGTACTCCTGATATAACACAAATTTACAGCAACATAAATGTGCTAGACATAATATTAAACTAAACTAAACGTATGGGTTATAACTACAAATGAAAATATTTTATGTCTAAATTGTTATGACACGAAGTCTCGCCAAAGGAAGAACAACTAAAAATAGTTCTCGCTGGTAGATTTCTTGACGAAAATGGGTGGTTCAAACCAGGGCGAATTATAAATACGCGTCATCCAAACGCCATTTTCGCATGTTGTCACGGAAATTACGCCAACATTTTGATCTAGCATCTAATTTGATCCCAGTCCACTGCATCACATCTTTTTGCTCGGACGCACCCAACCTTTTGCCGCCCTGGTTCAAATTGCGTCGTCTCCCGGAGCGGGAGAGTGTTCCACAGACTACCCAACTTCTATCTCTCTCCAGAGGTTCGCATGTCCTTGAGAGACGATATTTTTACTTTTACTGTTGTTTGTTATTGACTATATGAAGAGAACAAATGTTGCCGAGATTCAGTCTTCTCATCTTACATTAATTTCTCCCAGCGGGTGCGGGTACTATCCTAAAGCAAAGGAAATAGGAGACGTCTGCATGCAGATTAGCAGGTACTTGACGTCACTTGACGTATCTATAACTTTTTCAGAGCTAAGCTCAAACCTCTCTATTCCCTCGGTAGTGCAAAAAATACAAAACAGAGATACAATAAACTGCCGCCTAAAAGTTCACTTTTCAAAGGAAATGTTTAGATAGCTATCTTGGTCATATAGACAGCAAAAGTGTCAAGATCGTCCCAAAGATCGTTTTGTGATTCATCTTTTCGGACAGGCTTGCCCAGATATTCAAATGCATCTGTAAAAAAGCTCGACGTTATTCAGGCCACGTCAACATTAATACGTTTCTTAATTCTTTTTTTCTCTTCTTGAAAAAGGATTAAACTTTTGAGCCGGATATTTAACAGAGTTTACGCGCGGTTCAATCCGGCCAACTCGGACATCTCAACGTGGCTTAATTACTGTAATTAGTGTCAAGAGGGCATGTATTACAGACTCTCCTTAATGCGAGCCCCTTAATATAAACAATCCTTATAGACTTCGCTTACAAAATTCGGCCTTTGCAGCTTTGGCCTTACCAGAGCGTTTTCAAACGCCAACGCTATAGACCAAAAATCAATTATAAAATCATGCCATATCTCTGAAAGTACAAACGGCCAAACAGTGTGAGTTTGCAGGACGTTCATCCCATTCTTTTCCAGTAGACATTTTCAAGCTTTTTACCGCCTTTTGCCGTCATATTGGTGACGAACATGGTATAGAATACAGTGTTCTGGGTAATAAAAACGGCAATCTGGTAGCTAATAACTCCTGTAAAATTTCAGTTCTGGAATTTTAATATGAATTGTAGACTCAGGATGCCAGGCAAAATATTCACTGATCAAATTTGAGGGTTGTAGCTGATTTAGAAAGCGAGCAGTCAATGCATCTGTCTGTAAATTATCCTAAGGTCGACATTGCAAAGGTTTTACAAATAAGTACATGGAGAAATGAAAATCGCGACTGCTGGCTTCGAGGCATGGCTGTACCCTTCAAGCCCGGACCAGCAAACCTTTTTGGCCCAGATCTGAAGTTTACAATTCATAGACTTTTAAAAATTGAAACTAATTGCAGAAATTATTTGACATTGCAATAAGGTTAATAGACCTCTTAACCTCTGCCAGTATAACGTGAAAAGCCTTGAATAGGTCTATGATGAAAGAAAATAGGCCATTTTCGATTTGTCTTAAACCTAGGCCTCCTTTTCATAGTGAGCTTGTTTCGAAACCTTTGCCATGAAAATAAGTTTCACTCACTTGTCAATGAAAGTTCGTTTTCTTATGAAGAGCTATGTACGAGACCTTGATTTGAAAACGAAGCTAAAGACAATTCCGAAATGTTCTGTTCGTGTCAAGACGACAGTATTTTTGAAATCCTCCGTTTTCACCGGTCATCACTGACACGACAGTTGTAAACTTAGGTTATCTCGTAAGTAAAGTAGTGAAGGCCACTTGTTGTGTGAAAGCTAACGCACATCTTCTTAAACCTGCACTCTAAATCAGAACGTTTATATCAGCGTTGATGCTCCCCAGGTTCACAGCTGGTTTTTCACCACCCTGCTTACGACATTTGAGGAGAGACGGGTTGCGAAGCAGTGTCACAGCGACGTGCCAGCGGTTGACTGCCTTCTGAGACAGGCGCGGAAGACGAAGTTCACGAGTGTAAACTAAAAGGTAGAGAAGAATGAGAATTAGGTTATGTTTAAACGCCACACAATCGTCCTAACTCTATACGTACAGATTTCCTACTGATGCCTTATAATACAGTCAAACATGGAAACGAGGCAATTTTGGTAGTTTACAGTTTCTTCCCTATGTCACATCGCTTTCATGTTTGGCATAAAATGTCACCATGACTCGCTGAATATTTGGTGAACAGGAGTTTCACTTTCTGTTGAACAGCAGTCGCAACAGGCGATCAAAAAATGTTGAATCGTGTGTCATTTAAGGATACTGCCTCCTAATACAGATGTATTTTTGGAAAGGTTATGACTATGGGGGGAAAGTAGATCTTAGCAAGGGTTATTGAAATCCAAAAAGAAAAATGTGGGTAGCCACGCATTTTTCAGAGATAATTAAGCAACCATAATTCTAAAACAGCGTTAAAATACAAAGAATGTATGGCAATTTCTTTCCAAATTTAAGCTCAATTATCTCTGAAAAATACGTGGTTACTCCCAATTTTCTTTTTGGATCTGATAGCCCTTGCTACGATCTGCTTTTACCACATAGTCATAAACCGCGCAAAAATATTGTTGTATTAGGGGCATGTATTGTTGAATTATGCGCAGTAACAAAAGGAGGCACCGTCCTTAACAGAGCCGGCGGAGCAGGGGGGGGGGGCTGTTGCCCTCCCCCCCAACGAACATTATGGGTGGGGGAAGCTCAGCCCCCCAAGTTTCAGTGCCAAAGGTATCGCTAGCACAGCATAAAATTGGTTTGGCAAAAAAAGTCAGTCTCATGATCTTTTAACAAATCGTTTCATCAGGATCGCGCTTGGCGAAATAATATGTTGAAGGACTTTTTTGAGCAATTCCAGCCTGTGTTCGAGAAGCCAATCAACTGCTGGATTTTTCCACTAAACTAGACAGAGGCGGTTTTTATTTGGCATTTCCTGTAATCGGCGACTTCAGAGCGTGCATTTTCTGTCCTCCAACGACTCAAGAACTACCTAAAAAGCACCATGAAGCAGGCTCGTCTGAACAACTGCCTAATTATGCATTGTCACAAATCGATTACGGTCACATTGGACACTATTAAGATTGCAAAGAGGTTCAGTTGTGCCAACGAACTACGCAAAGGGCATTTTGGGAAATTTGAGCAAGGGTATGCGCTTGGCTTGGTGCACGATGAGCCCCCCCCCCCCCCCTACTCCACGTTTCAAAACGCTCCGCCGCCTCTGTTTAAACTTTACACTACTTCTGTGGTTTTCAAAATAGTTTACGAAAGCAACAAAACTGCTTGCTTTATTTTTGCAGCTTTCACATTAACAAGGTTAAGTACTCCTGAATTTTTGGCACGAATTAAGCACGTACCTGTAGCACTTGTAGACTGTATGGATTGGTTCTGTGGCAGAGACTCCTCAAGCCCGCAATCTTTGTTTCTGTTTATCAGCAGCTGGCAGAACATAAGCATCACGGGATGGCTGTGAGCCACGAGTACGTTGACAAAACCAAGGTACGCAACAAAGGCTGAGGGAGAAAGGAAACCGTGGGAAAAAAGAGGTACGAAACTACAGCGCACTCAAGCCTATCATTAAGTTGAGAAAGCTGAGGTGCGCAACAAAGGCTGAGTGAAAAAGAAAAACCTTAAGAAGAGGAAACTACAGCTCACTCTTAAGCCTATCACAAGTAAAACCAAACTTCGCAACAGAGCCTAATGAAGACGCAAATCCGTGAGAGTAAATTGAAGTGTGAGCTTGCTATCATAAGTCAGTCGTGACGTGACGTCATCCAAGATTGCGGCCATCTGGATTTCACTCAATTCTTGGCTTTTAATCAAAATGAGAAGTGATCAAAGCGACGGAACTTGAAAATATTTTATGCTAAACATGTTGAACATGACATATTTAAACTCTTAACTGCTTTTTGTCGACATTCTTTTTTTTCACGGAAAAAGGTGAAAAACATGAATTTTTATTCCAAAATGACTTGACTACCTACGACGTCATATCTGGTAACCATAGCAACGGTTTCTTACCAAATTTGTGTCAAAATCTGTGTAAGGGATACGCCTACAGCTACTGAAAATGAATCAAGAAAAACCTTGTGGGGGGGGGGGGGGTGCCATCCACCTCCCTTTTCCCCACTTGTACGTTATACACCTTGTTGGAGAGAGCCAATGTCGAGTGAACTGAGTCAGTTGTGTATGGAAACAACACGACACAAAGCAAAGACCAAGTCTTAAACCACCGACCCTCAGACCTCCCGACCGAACGTTCGATGACCACTATTCCACCACGACTCCACATTTAGAAGCAAGCTTACAAGCTTTCGCATGTTTAAGCCTGTAATTAAAAATTCTTAGTTGTCAGGGATCAAAATGTTAATATTTTTTAAATACCTTGGTCCCATGTCTGGAATCCCTGCATCAAGGAGGTTCGATCAATACGAGATAAGAACAGGACACCCAAGATCATTCCTTTAAAAACTCGTCCGAGACATGAAACCACTCCAAGAAGAATGTTGTAAAAGAAAAAGAAATACGACATGATGGAGAACAGCCGTCTGCAGAAAGGAAAATAAACATTTAGCTACTGTGTTTTCTCGCGCTAAACAATAAACTGATTCTCCTGAGTGGAAACCATTTTCTATATTAGTACCAACTTTCATCATCAACTTGGCACAAAACCTTAGTGTAGGGCAAGGAGTAAAATAACAAGAAGATAGGAGCATGTAGTTTTGAATATTCATCTGGTTTTCGACGAATACGCTGTCTAGCGAGCAAGGGGGGCTGCTCAATTATAACTTTCTCACGCTCGCCAAGCAAGTACAGTTTGTGGTCGTCTTTCTTTGACCGTCATAGTGCGTTACTTCACTTTAACCAGCAACAATGAGTGCTCTCTTGGATTTTATCAAATAGAAATTCAAACTCGTGTTAAAACCGACAAAAACCAGGAAGGTATTCGCTCGACTTTGTACAACGTTTCTTGTTTTGCGCAAACTACACCCTCTTATATCTAGTTCCTTCCACCAGTTCCTTGTAAAGTGCTCCTTTTACTATGCGATATACGAGTAACTTAGAATTTTTAGAAAAGCGAACATAAAAATGAAGCAGTAAAAACTAATTTAGTGCTAACGGTGTTGGAAAACCACGTGACTTAAACTACAGAACTCGAGTGTAGTGGTCCGGGAGCACAGGGATACCAATAAAATTGCAAAATGCGCATACCTGTTATCCACAGTAATTGTAATGTTTGGAAAATCTCTGTCGCGGAAGACAAAGTGAGCAAGAAACAGTTGAAACAGCCACAAGAAAATTAACATACCCACGGTTGGTCTGGAACAAAACATAATTTGATTACTTCCTTAAAAAATATGAAAAGAAAACATTTGACATTTTATTCTAAAAACAAAGTAGAACTGATACTGGCTACATGGCGCTAGTTGAATTAATCTCAACAGAAGTCAAATGAAAGAATTTCGTTACAACACTTACAGTGCCGCTATTCCAAGCTCTTCCAGAACCTCTAATGTAGCTGGACTTAAAATTTCCTTCATGTACTTGAAAACAAATCCCAGAATGAGGCACACAATCGCTAGAAAAACTCCCAAGACGAAATAACCTGAAAACGAGGAGACAGAAACAGTTCAACAAGTAACGTAAAATCTTTTACTTTTATCACTAAGATGTTGACAAGAATAAATGCTAGCTGTAACTGGTTGTTTGAACAGCCAATTACAGTCACGTGGCACACGGGCAGAAGTCAAGAAATAGCACATTCCTTAGAGACCCTCTCCCCCCCGCCCCCCCACCCAATACCACCCAGGATATAATATATTACCAGGGAGGTGTATATTACCACTAATGGGGCCAATTACATGAGGCGGGCTGGCTCGGTTTGCCAGGATCTCGGCACTCCTGTTAAACACTATAAATCAACTTCGCAATTACATGGAAAAATCTCAGCCCGGCCAGCTGGGATCGCGGTATCGCGAAGCCGGGATCCCGGCTAGACGGGCTGGAAATTTACCATGTAATCGTGATTGCTGGGCCAACACTGTTTTCGTCACTAAATTTCCCTTCAGAGCAAAATGGCTCACCAGAAGGTCAATATTTATCTGTCTATATAACACATAAAGGTTTATTATACCATAAAGCTTTATAAAACTGAAAATAATACACCAAAATAATGGATTAGCAAAAGTAAAATCATTCGGTTCATTCTCTTTAAGGTAGCCATCTTTTCACACGACAGCTTCTAAATTTAGCCGCAGGGAGGCTGGCTCGCCTCATGTAATTCCGGGCTGAGCAGTCATCTCGGCAGACCGAGCCAGCCCGGCTCATGTAATCGGCCCCTAAGAGCAGATCGTGGCAAAATAAGAACTGTAAAATCCCTTTTCACAATTCTGAGATAAGTGCTTAAATTCTTTGCATTCTTTGCTGCTTTATTCGCAGGCTAACGTATTCCACATTCAGTCGTATAACCGCTTTATATATCATTACAACGACAACAAAAAGACGAAGCAGCTTTCAAAACAATGCTTATCGCTGTGATAAGAAAATGCACACCAGCCAATGTATAGGCGACTTGGTATCCTGAGAACCGAAGGCTTCTCCCCTGAAACACAAGTGAAAAGTGATAAAACCTGAACGACATGAACCGGTAAAGTTTGAAGAAAACTGCCGGCTTAAATCCTTGAGTTTTGAACATTCGGCATTTGAAAGTTTTGAACATTCGGCTTCAGCCCAAAAAATAGACATCCTTGTCAATTTAGTGTATCTCAAGCATAAGCTTTGAACTACAATGTTACCGTTCGACTTTGGGTTGACAGAAGGTTTTAGCTTAAAGGGACGTACCTTCCTTGAAATCATGCAATAAGTACAGGCTTACAATCAATGCTTGCTTTGTTTGGATGTTTGTAAATACTTTTAAGGTCTGCCCAAAGTCCCAAGTAGATGTAAGATGAAATCGTGGATCGACCTGTGACTCCGTTTGACCAGGACTTTCGCAGACTCGCATTCATTCATTCATTCATTCATTCAGATTCGGGCTGAAGTTGGCGCACGTTTTTCATCGTCTTGCCCCCCAAGGCGAGTCGACAAAATTTCTTCTTAGTCAGGAGCATATCACGAGTGGTGATAGGCTTCTGTCCGAGTACTATGATAATTGTTTATTATCTTTCCTTTTGCCTCCAAGGCTGATTGAAATATAATGGCTGTTTACAAATCTATACTTAAAGCGCGTTTGGCCACCCATTGTAAGTCTGCGACCTGCGACTGCCTTTGTCCTGGGCAGAATTTTAAATACACTAGGAACCAGTCCTATAAAACAAACGTTATCTTTTCAGTTGGAACAAAGTCGTCACAATTCCCCTCTCAGGGTTTGCGGTTGAACTGGCTTTGATACTTACCACAAGCATTGCGGGGGAAACAACCACATCGTGATAAAATGTTCTTTGGCCACGATACAACTTTAGGACATGATCTCTGCCAAAAAAGAAACAACAGTAAATGGTTAAATGAATGTAGCAAATAACTGGTTAAAACCTTCATTGTCTTTCTCAATAAGTAGTTGATTTACCCGCACAAATACCCTGCAGTACTAAAACACAAAGTCATATGAACTTAATGCAAACTAGATCAAACTAAAATACAAACTTAAATTCAAGACAGAGATGCGACGAATGTTAACTGAACACCTTCAAACGCCAAGAAATTGACGTACCCATTAGGGAAGTGTGGCTGAGTGGTTAGGGCCCGGGTTCAGGTACGGTCTGAATGCAAGCTGGAGTTGTTTCTTGGCCGACCCGGGTTCAACTCCTCGACCATATTTGTAAATAGCCGACTGGTTTGCCTCCTGCCAGTTGGGATTTTTAACTTGTTATGTTCATTTTGAAATATTTGTTTCTAAGGTTTAAATGCTCGGCCCCGCTAGCACCTTGCTATAATCACTTGCCGAGGGCGACCCTAAAAAGAGGGATGGCGGAATGACGGAACGGCAGAACGGCGGAAAATCACCCCAAATCCCAAAACGCGGAACCGCGGAAAATCACCCATAATCCTAAAACGCGGAATGGCGGAAAGTCACCCATAATCCTAAAACGCGGAACGGCGGAAAATCACCCATAATCCTAAAACGAGGAACGGCGGAAAATCACCTATAATCCTAAAACGCGGAATACAAAAATAGATGGCACTGATTCGCTTTCGCGGGATTCATCGTGAAGAAAAACAGTCGCGCTAAGCCAAATAGCGTTAATGGCGTGAACACTCGTCTCTCGCGCTCAGTTATTAAAATAACGCCTGTTATGCAGGCTACAAGTCAATCATTTGGCTCAAAATTACAATGCATTGCATGCTATGAACATACCTGTTCTTCTCCCTTTTCAAAAGTGTGGAATTAATTGCCATAATTATCTCTCTTCTTTGATACTCATGTTTTAGTCGGAACGCCTTCAAATGCCTCAGATATAAAATTTCCTAAATTTTTTTGTGAAGAATCCCGCGGGAGTACTCTATTAATTTTAGAGTGGGGGTGTACCGCTTGGACCCTGAAACCCTTGGCCTATACCAGACCATGTTCAGCTGCAAGGCGTCCCGCGACCCCTCACCTGTACAGCGCGAATTGTAACTAGCTTCATATTCCCATACCTCACCACCGCCTTCAGCAGTGTACTACCGTAAAACACAACAGAAGGCATCTGCAGATCTTGCACTTCTCTTCCTGATTCTCTTTTATTCAATTGTTATCATAAACATTGGTTACTCAGTAACCACTCGTGTTTAATTAAGGGGTCACCATTTTCGTGGTAGATAATCTCAAAGTCACACAGTCAAAAATAAAATAATGAAAACGATAATTTGGACTTAATTTCCACGGTTTAACTGTTTTTCTGTGGTCACTCAATCGTTTATCAGTCAATTCATTAATCAAGATATATTATTCTTATACTAATATTAAAAATATATTTTGATATTTTTATACAGTTCCATAAGCCGTGACTTGACCTCGTCTACTAAAACAATGTCTAAATTACAATAATAAATCATAAAAAAATCATAAAAAATCATACTGAACAGGATTACCTTTGTTATGGACATTCCCTATACCGATAAGCTAATAGAACTGAGACTAAGATAAGGGGTGCTGAATGGTACTGTTAGAACGGCTATCGAAAACTTGTCATACGATATCCAAATCTTGAAAGTGTTTTTGATGGGTCACGAAGTCTCGTTTTAGACGTTTTAGTGTGTTTCTTTCCGTTTCGTCAGAGTTGAAAACTTTTCGCCCGACATCGGGTGAGTCATTTAATTTACCATTCCCCACCCCTTGTGTGATATATTGCAAGACTAATTAAGAGAGTTGATTTGACCCGGAGGGTCGTTACTTTCAGGGATTTATTACCCTGCTCCAATTTTAGCGTTCCTCGTTTTAGGATTATGGGTGATTTTCCGCCGTTCCGCGTGTTAGGATTATGGGTGATTTTCCGCCGTTCCGCATTTTAGGATTATGGGTGATTTTCCGCCGTTCCGCGTTTTAGGATTTGGGGTGATTTTCCGCCATATTGCAAGACTAATTAAGAGAGTTGATTTGACCCGGAGGGTCGTTACTTTCAGGGATTTATTACTCTTCTCCAATTTTAGCGTTCCTCGTTTTAGGATTATGGGTGATTTTCCGCCGTTCCGCGTTTTAGGATTATGGGTGATTTTCTGCCGTTCCGCGTTTTAGGATTATGAGTGATTTTCCGCCGTTCCGGAGTTTAAGTTTATGGGTGATTTTTCGCGGTTCCGCGTTTTAGGATTTGGGGTGATTTTCCGCCATTCCGTCATTCCGCCATTCCGCGTCTTAGGGTCGCCCCTTGCCGAGGGTAAACAAAGGACATTTTTTAACACGACCAACCACGATCACAAACTCCAAGTTATTACCTAAATCCCAGTTTGACGTCATCCTTTCCTCTATACCTTTTTACCGACATTTGGCAGACGTTTAAACGTCACTTAACTGAGAACTTGCCAATACATACATCTTATTCGATGGTTTATCATATAATACGCGCGGATATTTTGCGAGTTGCGTAGTATTTTTCCGAGCCCCAAAGGGGCGAGGAAAAATACAAGCAATGAGCATAATGTCCGTGCGTATTATATGTTTAGCCATCGAATAAGAGATTTATTATTCCACCTGAAAAAAATTACTTCAAAATTTGGTTTTTCCAGTCCTTCGGCCAGAAAACCTGTGAAACCTGGATTTTGCAGTGCAATACATAATTTTACTGTGTAATACCGTGGCATATTTTTCGCGTTCTCTTGACCTTATATGGTAAAATGGCGCAAGAGTGGAATAATAAAAACTGGTTGTTAGAAAAGTTGGAAGAAAAGAGTTCAGTTCTACTAATCGCCAAGAGTCTGACGAGTTCCCAACTGCTTTTGCGACACTCCCTCGAACCAATTTAATTTTTACTTGCTAGCACAAGTTTACACACTTTCTCTTGTCCTGTAAAGGTGCCTTTGTACAACCAGAAAACATTTGAAGTTTGGGTAATGAATAAAATATCGTAAAAGGCAATTCAGACATCCATCCAGACAATTATCCTCCACTCCTCTCCTCGTTGAACGAATGATTAATTCACTAAGTGAAACCACAAATCATTTTATTAAATCTATGTCATTTGTCATAACTTACCGATGGCATTTCATGAAATGTAGCATTAACATAACAGAGATGAATGCAGAGATAATAAAAGCCGCTTCCAAGCTGCCTGGAAACAAAATGTACTCAGTTCAGCTTTATAGCTGGCCATCGTAGTCAAAAGTAGATATACAGATATCTCTTAGATATCTCATATTTTCGGGATATCATTTTGAGATAAACGTTTTGCAAAATCTATTTGTATTCACACCTGTCTATTCGTTTTGTAATCCGATTTTCTTTTTGGTTTTTTCTTTTGTGATAATCCTTGTTTTGGGTGATGTAATTGACTTTTGCGCACAGAGATATCTTGAAACCTATCTTAATTAAACGCCACTCTGATTTTAAATCACCTCGTCCCTTCAACAGCTGGTTCATAAAAAAGTTGCCAGGCAGACATCTGCTTGCGCTGATTCGCTGATCAGTCAAGAGTGCAGTTCTATTCGTGACCTGTGCTTTGCCCGCTAAACATGTTGGGTATCATTTTATGCAGTTTAGTCAAAGATACAGATCTTCGGCCATGGAGAGTAGAGCGAGAAAGATGGGGGTCGTGAAAGGGAATGACCGGCACGTGCTAGAGATGGGCAAGACCCACGACCCGACCCAGTTTAGAAATCCAGCGCTATTTGTCATAAACTCAACATTTGATTGACTGTTCTTTGCCTGTTTTTAGTCCTGTACCATATAACCTGGCACAAAAAATTTTCCGGACAAGGTTCACTCATTTAGACATTAAACTCGTACATATACTCAGTGTATGTTACGGCAAGGCCTCGATCAATGGGGTTTTAAAATCTTCAGTTGCGAACGGTCCCAAATTTATCCATTAACCGAGAAAGTATGGTCATTTTTTTTACTGCTACAGGGGAATTCCAGAACTTCTAAATTCTAAATTCACAGTCTCTCTTTCCGCTCAGGGATCAGGGTTTGAGGGAAACGAAAATCTGCCGCGCGTGTCGTTTGTTTAGTGAATCGGTTCACCAAAAGTAACTGCTCGACACGCGCGCCACGCGCGCATGCAGGCGTATTTCACGCTCACTCCCTCGCTCGTTTCCTCGCCTTGACTATCCCTGGGCGAAAAGGGAGATTGCTCGTAGTGGTGTTCAGCAGGATCAGCAGCAAATTCTTAAATTAACACAATGCAGTCTATGTCATTTAATATTTTTCCCAACTGATACGTCTGCGCTTCAAGTTTTAAAAATTCCTTTGCACACTAGTTACCAGTCGAGTACTAGGCCAAATACCTGTCTATCTGGCTAAATTCACTTAGAAATGACAAGCGATACCAGAACCGGAAGTTTCTTTGTCGTAATAAAATATCTGACAACAAAGGATTAAAACTGTAAATGGTTTGAACCCAGGAGTCATATCATAATTCGGTAAATTGTGATCGTCCGGGTGAGTGTAGTCCTGAGAAGGACTGTTTGAGGTGACATTGACTGACGTTTCGACAACCTGAGCGGAAGTCATCATCAGAGTCAAGTGAACTGTAAATCGTCAGTAGATGTTATAAGTCTCTGGTCGTTGTCCTGATTGGTCGACGATCTCGTGATGTTATTGGTCGTCTGTCAGTTAAGCCGTGATGTTATTGGCTGTGAAGACTGTAAACGTGATTGGTGCGTTTCGATCCGTCTTTTGTTAGTCAAATGTCCGTTGGTCTATTGTTAGTCAAATGAGTCAGTTTGTCTATTGTTTGTCTGTCTTGTTATTGTCGGCAATCAGTCGTTTGTAGGGTGCAGGTAGCTGTTGGCAACGGTTCAGTGGTGTTTGTTCTAAGTTAGTAAACCTGCTTTCCAGAGTGATTCGTTGATAGTATTCCGTACTGTAGGTAACGCATTCAGCAGAGTCCCAGTCGATTCTGTGGTTTGTTTTTAAATGGTGCTCAGCAATGTGATTGTTGATATCACCATTTCTAGTCGCTCGTTTGTGTTCAGTCAGTCGGACGTTCAGATTTCTGCCGGTCTCACCAATATAAGTGGCCTGGCAGTCGCAGCATTTGATTTTATAAACTGCTCCCCGTCTGTCGCTCGGTTCGTCTTTGTCTTTAACGTTCGTCAGTAGCTGTCGTAAAGTAGTGATAGGTTTGTGAGCAACGCGGATGTTGTAGGGTTGTAGGATTCGTGCGATAGTTTCAGAAGTCCCTTTGATGTAAGGTATGGTTGCAGTAGTGACCTATCACTACTTTACGACAGCTACTGACGAACGTTAAAGACAAAGACGAACCGAGCGACAGACGGGGAGCAGTTTATAAAATCAAATGCTGCGACTGCCAGGCCACTTATATTGGTGAGACCGGCAGAAATCTGAACGTCCGACTGACTGAACACAAACGAGCGACTAGAAATGGTGATATCAACAATCACATTGCTGAGCACCATTTAAAAACAAACCACAGAATCGACTGGGACTCTGCTGAATGCGTTACCTACAGTACGGACTACTATCAACGAATCACTCTGGAAAGCTGGTTTACTAACTTAGAACAAACACCACTGAACCGTTGCCAATAGCTACCTGCACCTTACAAACGACTGATTGCCGACAATAACAAGACAGACAAACAATAGACAAACTGACTCATTTGACTAACAATAGACCAACGGACATTTGACTAACAAAAGACGGATCGAAACGCACCAATCACGTTTACAGTCTTCACAGCCAATAACATCACGGCTTAACTGACAGACGACCAATAACATCACGAGATCGTCGACCAATCAGGACAACGACCAGAGACTTATAACATCTACTGACGATTTACAGTTCACTTGACTCTGATGATGACTTCCGCTCAGGTTGTCGAAACGTCAGTCAATGTCACCTCAAACAGTCCTTCTCAGGACTACACTCACCCGGACGATCACAATTTACCGAAAGGATTAAAAGGTGTCAAGATATCTCAAATAATTTCGAAATATCTCAACACAAAAAGAAACTTCCGGAGAGATATCTTAACGCAAAAAGAAACTCCCGGAGAGATTTCTTAACACAAAAAGAAAGTGCCTGCCTTATTAATCTTTTGTTTTTAAAGGTATTTTAACACGAAAAGAAACTTCCGCCCTAAATAATCCTTTGCTAAGAGTTATCTTGATACTACTAATTAATGTTTTCATTTTGTTTAATAAGGTTTTAATTCGTGCCATTAACCTGGCAATTAACTCTCGACCCCAAGGCTTTGTCTTGTAATTGTTAAGATATTGTGCACTTTTGAGTAAAATTCGAGCGCGCTAGTATAGACCACGATTGATCTCTTTGGCTGCCTAGTCAAAGTGGGGACACTCGCAAGCACGGCGCGCTATGTTCCCCATAGTCAGAACCTGTCCCAAAATTTGACTGTATTAGGGGGCCCTCGGTAGAAGTTAAATGAATCAGATGTGACAAGCAAATCGAGTCATTAACCTTTGTTATATCAACCGTTTTATTGCGCCCCCCCCCCCCCCCCCCAAAAAAAACAAACAAACAAATAAACGTTAACGTTGGAGAGAAATCTCGAGTTTGTGATGTACTTGCTCACTTCTTGTCATCTCAAAAAATTATGGCGATTCAATGTTGATTGGCTGCATGTTTGTAGCACGTCTTGAAGTAATCGTAAACAAATAAGATAAATGTCCATTCCATAAAGTTCGGAAGGAGCGAGTGGATCCACTGAATTATAAAGATTTTGCAAAATATTTGAAGGTAAATGTAAATCAATCCTTGGCACCGTAACACAATCACCATCTGTTTCATTATCAGGGCATGGCCCTTCCCAATCTATACCGTACTGTTCTAAAGTACTCTCGACAACTCCTCTATCAAACACACCCTGTGCCGCGGCGTGATTGGAATTCTGCAAGCGCAGCATACTTTCAATCCATAACTGTCGAGGAGAACTACTGTGCTCGGTTTCCAGAGGATGCCTATTATATGCTTGAGCCCAGCGGTGTAATAAATCGTTAATTCGGGGGAAGGAACACGAAATGTAAAGTAAACAAGTAAAGCTCGCGATCGTCCGTTGGATCAAGCACGCCTAGTTCCTCCATAAAATAAAACAAAAAGTAAAAAGTTGATATACCAAACCAAAACACATCCCTCCACAATCTTTCTATTAGCTGATCATGGACTGATCTCCCAGCAATATGGCTTCCCCTATTTATAGCTCCGCGAACCATGCACATTAAAACGGAAACTAAGTAATTCTCTCCACCCCTGTCAGATCTAACCCGAGACGGAAATCCATACTCCCGAGTACCCTCACAGAAGACCGGTGTTGGCTTGGTTATTGTCGAAACACTGTAAATACGTTATCATACGGGGATACCCATCAATACCACCTGCTATCACAAGGCGTCATCGTACCAAAGAATGATGAGTATCTATGTGGCAGCGAGAATTAGCCCGATACACATTATAACGCCTTCTGATGTGAACCTCAGACCACCGTATAGCGGCGCCTGCGGGATCTACCCGCCGCATTGCCATTCGAACCCTGATGCGTTGAATCCGTAGCCCGTAATTGGCCTCTAGCATCGATCGCATTTAGCGGCAGCCTATTCTTGGAAACTGTGCTCGAACACTTCGGATCAACTGATCCAAATCGGTGTCAGAAATTGAAGAATATGTTTGATCAAGCCCCATACCATTCATTATCTCGGAGCCTCCACTGTACAGTGGACGGACTGACACCAAGGCAGTTGGCAATCCGACGGGTATCGAAATTTTCTCCGACTAGAAACGTATGCTGCTCAAATGATATTTCATAACGGGGTCTTCCGACCGGGGCTCCCCGCAGAGGTGCTTGATATGCAGCGTTTTGACTCTCTGATCGGCCAACATTAAGCACTTCATCAGAGCGGAGTAAGCTTAAATAATACTGGATTGAATCTATCAGCTGATTGTACAATCCCTCCTCTAGTAGGTGAAGTAAATTAACACAGTTCGTGAGAAGGCTTTCTAGTCTGGCGGTACAATACTCCAAAGCTTCCTCATTTTCGGAGGAATTCATTATCCGTACGACGTCACTGACCAAACTTAGCCCGTTCGAAAAAACTGTCCAAACTGCTGGGTTGTGCCCTTCCATGGTAATATCGGGGGGGGGGGGTGCACAAAGGCAAGAAAAGACTGACACGGAACTCAAAAGCAAAATTACGAGCACAGGACGCGAACACAACTCCATTCTTGATCAGGGCAAGCAGACGTCTGCCTGGCAATTTTTTAATGAACTAAATGTTGGGACGAGGTGATTAATCAGAGCAGAAGTTTCCTTTCGGTGTTGAAGATAGGTGTCAAGATATCTTTGTGCGCAAGAGTCAATTAGGTGTCAAAAACAAGGATTATCAAAAGAAAAAACCAAAAAGAAAATCGGATTACAAAACGAATAGACAGGTATGAATGCAAATAGATTTTGCAAAACGTTTTGCAAAACATTTAAGAGATATCTGTATATCTACTTTTGACTACGATGGCCCGCTATACAGCTTTCCTGTTGTGTTTTTAGCTTTTCTCTTTATTACCAATTAAAAAAGGAAACGTCACACCAGTGGAAAAGTTCGGATAAACAGATGTCATTTAGAGGATCAGTGTAAAAGGTTACCCACGTACCCAAAACAGGTCATCTTGAAGTCTACTATATTTTTTCAGAAAAACGTTTTACTTTTTTACAAAGTTTGTTTAAAGGAGATGAAGAAACTTTCAAAATACCTTTCGATTAAAAAAAATCAGAATCGATGAATGCCATTGAGATATCAGTTTTCGAAAAAGGCAGTTGCCACAAAGAAATGTCCCCAAAGGTGGAATAAACTGCTCCAGAGAACTTAGAAAGCATTAGCCTTCCAACTGAGCTTAAACTCTTTAAATTTCAAAATAAACCTCATGTTTAAGCTGACTACTCTTACCAAATGCAACACCAAACAAAACTTTGCAATCGTCATCTGCACATAGTGACTCAGTGTATTCGTTTTTGTAGTCGTCAAAACTGGAGAGTAGAGTCACAAGGATCTGAAACAAATGAAGAAGAAAGTTTTGTTGAAGTTAAAGAAAGTCAATTTGGTTTAGAAACAAACACTCGCTGCTAGAAATGGTTACCTCACGCGCAAAAAGCAGTCAAAAAATCATATCAGTGACATCCTAAGGAACAATCAACATTTTTCCATTGTGGTACAGTTTTCCAGTGCAGTATCACATCTTGTCAGCTTTTGGGCAAGAGGCCTTTATTCTTGTTATAATAAATTCAACAATGATATGACCTCTCTAAGGACCCCCATTAGATCGCGAGCCAAGAGTCAGCAATAAAATATGCGTCAGGCTGTTTAGCAACGGCCCCTCTTGATACCACTGGCTCAAGCAAATCGCTCTGTACAGTGACAATCTAGTTTACTTCAAAAAGACCTTTTTGTGCTTTCTTTGCCTGAAGCATTAACAAACGAGGCTTCTTTAAAAAAAAAATGAAGAAAGTTAGAAAAGACTAAATGGACATTTATTACATAAATCTGATCATAAACCTACCTGAAAGACAATTAGTCCGGAAACCAGTAGAGTTGAAATTAACTGGGTCGAAAACTTGAAATCTGTAAAGTCAGATGTACGAAATTTTTCTTCTTAGCTATTTTCTTGACGCGTTTCTCTAAGCCAGTTATGGAAATTGGAAAAATTGTTTGTTGAGTGGCATTACACCGACGTTGCACGCCTCGTGCAGACACCAAGGAAACATACCAAAGCAAAAACGACTCGGCAAAAAAACCGACGACAAACATCTCGGATGTAAGCCAAAAACATGGCAGGTCGTAACGTTATTATCGTTATTAACGTTATTATCTCTTAGTTGAACCTACCATCTGATTAGTCACGCCCCATTAAAGGGACAGCTTAACTTAATCTCTTAAGTATGATCAGGTGCTTGCTTTAAATTTGCCTTAATAACTTGAAACGACAACCCAAAATCACCAGAAGTGATGAAAACAAATACATATAGAGTGTGTTCACGGCGGCCATGTTGGAGGAGCAAAAACTATTCAAGCTATTTGCATTAAAATAATACTTTTCCCAATGGAAATGAATTTTATTGTTTTTTTCCTCCAACATGGCCGCTGCGAACACACTCTATATACTAGCGAGACAAACTAACGGCTAAAGAATTATAGTACCATCAGTATGCATGCAATTTTGATTTCTGACTTCCTCACCAAACTACTTGTTCCGTTTTGCTTTGCTAAATCTTTTTTGAAATTTAGCAATTGAATATAACTTCAAAATTAGCTGAGCCAAGTGTCGAAATTTAAGCGGGACAATGTCAAATCAAAGCGTTCACTCTTTTTGGATTAGCGAAGACAAGTGAGATCCATATAATGTGATAACAGAGTGGAACAACCAGTGAAACAAACCTTTTCTTGGTTGGTAAATGTAGCATATCAACTTCGTGTACCACTTCATATCCACCTCACCCCTGACAAGAAATTATCATTTTTTTTATCATATGTTATCATATACGTCTTCTAAGTAAGGGTTATTTTTAGGCAACGAGGGGATATGTGATTTATTCACCGAGGGCGCAGCCTGAGGTGAATAAATCACATATTCCTGAGGTGCCTAAAAATAACCGGCTTATTTTTCACATGGGCGAGGTATCAACTGTGGCGTAAAACAATAGGAAACACGCTTTTCTTCGTTGTTTTGATGTCGGTACGCTGAAGGAAAACAAATATTTTTCCGGACTCACACTAAACAATAGCAAAAAGGTTCAGAAAGACGTACTGGGGTTTCCACATTGTAAAAATTTATAATAGACAGGTTGTTTTTTTCGTTTTTGATATTCCGACCAAAACAACCAATGTGCGTGCCAAACAAGCTTTACAATAGAGTAAAGATTCCGAAAATACGCACTGGGATTTTGTAATTACCTAATAGTACTGACAACTTTGACAAATTTGCAACCACTTTTTTCACCACTTTACTACAACGAAGTTAGAAATGAGTAATTCCGAGGAAGAAATTTTCCTTACGCAAAGCAGTTTTAAGGGTTCAATAAATTCCGGCAATGACTTAGAGAATTTGCTAGGGGACTACGAAAACGCCCAGTTCAGCATTGAAGAGGCAACAGAAGAGTTGTTTAGCTTCAACCAGGCGGATAAGTATGAAGAAGTCTCAATCGGCAGCGTTGACAAGGAGGTTGAAACAAATGAGAAGAAAACGTCGAAGAGGGATATCATCGTCGTAGATGACAAAGAGCTGCTGACCAGGAACAGTGAAAGGATCCCAAAGAACAGAAAGAAAAAGGTAACCTTTTGGTGTTTGAATGTTTGGAATGAGTGGGCAACCGAACGGAATGCACTGCGTGTGGATGTGCTGCGAGGGGAATATTACTTTTAATACTCCCCTAGGGGATTATCAACGCTAATATTCCCCTAGGGGAATATTAGAATATCAGCCCCGCTCTCCCCTGTTACAATCAAAGCCGCCCCCAGCTTTTCAGACAGTTGATAATTAGCGGGGTTTATTCAATATAATCAGCCTGGAAGAACAAAGGAAAACGAGCCATGTGAATAATAATTATTAGTTAACTCGTAACACCAGGGCATTGCAAAAGGCACAGAAAATCTCGTGTGGTATAGTCAACAGGACTTTCTAAAGCGCTTACGTGTTTAATCCAGGATTAAGCAACTTTTTGACATGCTCCATTCCTGGATCTCCAACTAAAGAGACCTCACTGGTTTCATCATCTCTCTAAAGAAGATGTAAAAGGATATTAGCATGAAAGAATGTTACATTAACCGAAAACAACTTATAATTTTTATGTAACTTTTGAATCACAGCAATTAAAAATAGACAATTTTAAACGTACTCAGTCACAGTTATGAAATCGAAAGACACAAAAGTGTTTGTCAGCATAGTTTGTACCCTTTGATGGTATACTGGGCCGAGAAATTAACAGCCCAGCAGCATGGCTGGGACAATCTCAATGACTTTAATTTGACTTGTGTTAAACGTAGACACAAGTAGATTTTGACAATAAAATACTTTCAGAAAGGCTCTTTTGTGTTGCAAAAGACGGCAAAGGAAGCGAAAAATGTAGAAACATACAAAATTAAAAGTAAACGAAACATTCAAATTTACTTAAAACCTCTACTACCATTTGGTGATGTATATCAATGATTATGATAAGGTTTTCATTACAATTAAGTTAAACCTAAAATCCTTTCGTGTTTTAACAATTAAAAATGCATTAAAAATACAATTTAAAAATGCACCTCAGAAGCTCCACTCAAAGACTTGAACCATTTTTTCCGGACTTCCAAGAAGAGCAAAACGGCAAATCTTATCAGGATGAACAACATGCACAAAAAGGTTGGGAGAAGGCTGAGTAGCTCAAGATAAAAGTACTTATTGTCATCATCCTAGCAAAAATGAAACCAATATTACAGAGATTATAAATAAATAAACTTCTCCATTTACTGGCCCATAAAATGAAGTTGTTGATGGAGCTGTGATTCGGTATAAGATCCATCAATCGCTAGAACATTATTGGTGTCTTTACAAAACCTAAGGGAAGGAATATTAAAGACGTCAAACACTTGTACGACTGTTGAAAATCATCTGTTATAGTGCTTGCTTTGAGCTCAGGAGGAGTGTACGACCAACGGTAACAACTTCCTAACAACTTCCACACGAGAAAACATAATAACACAATAAGACAAAGCAAACAAAGAAAAAGTGTTTAAAATATAGCCCTTACGTCATTAGAACTGCTGCACTGGAATTCAATCACAAGTTTAAAAGAAAACCTGTAAAAACAAAAAATAATACTTTCATAGAAGAAATTGTTCTTGAAACTTTGAAACACCAGCAATTAAATGGAAGGTTCGTCAGAGCTTTCGGAACTCAGTCAAGTCCCTATGTCCACAAATGCAAGTGATTACTGATGTGCAGCCTCGTTTTGGTAAGGAGGCTGCATGATCGCTCCGTAGATCGAGGGAAGGTGGTAGCCCTGGTTACGGTTCATGGCTGGCTAGTGCAGGTAGATGTAGACGGCCAGTGGTTTAACCTAACGGTATAAGTTAGTTTGTCGAAAGTGAACTACTGAGCAGGGGAGGACTGTTGCTGATGAATGAAGTCTTAATTTTACAATCTACGCAGAGGAAACGCTTGTAGACAACTGAGACAAACACTGAGTTTTATAGTGACGATTTATTCCGCCACAACTAAAAGAAGCTTACCAGTAAACATTTAATTATCGTGTCTAAGTAATTTTTTTATTTCAATGCTTTAATTTCTAACCTAACAGCTGCATACAGAAAACCCAGCAACGATCCAACGAGCTTGTAATCAGTTGTGAGGCAGGCAAAAAATGGGTAGAACAGTATTCCATAGACGAGAACAGCAATGAGGCCCTGGAAAACTAAATAAACACAGAAAATATGTGACAACGTTAATGACCTTTTTCCAGGATAATCAACCAGTATTTACTGTATGGCAGAGGAAAAAGAAGTGGAGGACAGATCTCACCTAACCCCACTCTGGAGAACGGGGTTATAATAAAACCTTGGAGAATTTTGTGTTTTGTTGAGTCCTGCATTTTATGCTCATGTATTCTCAGAACGTAACAATGAAAAACCACAAGTTCCTTAGAAGGGTTACAATTCAGTGCTGGCTGAGTCTTCGAGGATGTACCTATAACTGACAAATGCGTCTTTTATGCGTCTCAACTCTAGTATCATTCAATCAGTATACTCTCGGTTTCCTCTTCCGTTTTTTCGTTACAGTGAAACCTGTATTAAGCAGACACCATATTAAGCGGACACCCTGTAAAATTCCCTGTATATATACCAAAACTTAAAAAGCCAATTAACACGTTAAAAATTTCAGGTGTAACGCAATTTAGAAGTGGTAAGTTGAATTCTCACCTTTCAACCAAGCAGGTCCGCCTATGCTGAACAAGCCAGTTTTTCCATTCATGAAAAGGTCTACACATGTACTAGCCGTCGCTCCAAAGGTAGCAGCAATGGTGAATCTGTTCCTAAAACCACCTAAGAAGTTGATTGGTCTGAAAACGAAGATGTACCTTTTAGCAATAAACCGAGTGATCTACTTTCAACTGCAACTTATTATCACATGACTAAAACATCATGAAAATGTAAACGTTAATGACCGCACGCTGAAACACTGATCCGAGGTACTGCGAGCAATTACGGCTTAGAACTGCTAAATTCCTTGACACTCAGGCAGTAAGCCAAATAATCAGTGTAGTTTCATATACATGTAGGTATGAAGCAAACTCAAAACGCACCTTTAGTCACGTTAATTTAAATTAATTTAATTTAATGGCTTACATAGCGCTATTTACATATCCTGATCAATAGCGCTTTACAAGAATAATAAAAATGAAATTTAAAGTATACTATGTTACATATATGTACAAAATACCTAACTAAAAAATTAAATAAGAAAAATATGTTCCAATTATAAATAAATAGAAAATAAATTAAAATGCTGACCTAAATAAAAACGTCTTAAGTTTATTTTTAAAAACACCAAGTGTCGTAGGGGCACGCAGGTCAGCGGGCAGGCCGTTCCATAAAGCTGTTGCAGCAGAAGTGAAAGACCTGCCGCCAAGTGTTGGGTGCATTGTCTCCAGTGGAACTTCTAATAATAGGCTATTGTTAGAGTGTAACGAGTATGAGCTCTTTTGCTTGACTTTTATCAAGTCACTAAGATAAGATGATGCCGGTCCATAAATTGATTTAAAGGTGATAATTAGAATCTTAAACTTAATTCGATAACGTTACGTAAACAAAACTGTAAGGCATGAGTCTCCCCACCTTATTTTTCAAAAATGTAAATTTTTCAAACATTTCTTCCAGCAGAAAGTGTTTCCTCGTATTTATGCTGCAAGCTGATGGCAATAGAGCAGGTGCCGTTCAGGAAAAGAGGGACACGAGAATGCAGAGGCCACCTACCCACGAGTTCTTACTATGCTGTGTCTGCAAAAGAATTTTTGCCTTCCAGAACGGTTTCCATTCTCACATGATAAGCCACATCAGCTTCCTACCCGTGCGCCTACCCATTTGTCGGTTCGACAGGACAAGCCATTAATAAATTCCAAAACAGTGGATAATGTTTTTCGCTTGCTCTGATTGGCTACTCAAACTTGGGATATTATCTGCTATTACCCTCTGCCATTGTTCGGGATTCGCACGCGAATTTTTTTCTCATGTTTAACAAAAAAAGGAACTTTTGGGTGCTGGCTATCCACTGGATTGGTATAAGTTAAAATATTATTCACCTCAGTGTCGGTGAAGAACTGACCGGTGAAGAGTCTTCTCTCTCACTCACTCATCCGCAGTGAACGAGTCAGCGCGCAAGTCTCCTCTCCGCTCGTCTGCACTGGCCTGGGATGAGCGAGTAAGAGAGAGGACTAGTAGCGAGTCAGGGAGAAGAGTAGTCGGATTATTTCAGTGACCCTTCTTTTGACTGAAACACATTTCATTGCAGTTTCACTTCCTTATGAATTGAGAAAGAAAACTTACATTACGAGCCCAGGATATCCATGGCAGTATTCAAGTTTTAACTTTTTTCGACGCTTGAGACATGCCAAAATGAAAATAATGGCAAGCTGAAAAAAAAATTTAAGAATGGAGTTAGTTCAACAAAATATGAAGAACATATCAATTGTTATCAGTCACCAATAAGTCCTTTCATTGCCTTGTCGAGCATTTTAATCATAGATCATAGATGATGACTGCGATCAATGTCAACACTAGTAAGCGGTCGTGTAGGCGGCTTGCAACCGTGTAAGGCTTTATCTTTCTGTATTAGCGGAGCCAGCGCGCTAGCGCGTCAGCAGAGCTCCATTGCTAAGGAAATTTGGTAACCTGTCAAGCCAAAAAATTTTGGTAGTGACGTAATAGTCACGTGACCGTCCGTCCGTACGTCCGTACGTCCGTACATCCCTACGTCCGTCCGTCCGCACCAGAGGGCTACCAATACACTTCATACACTGGATATAACCCTGTGCTGAATCCCGTGTGTTTTTGGCGCGAAATCGCATGTTGACCCGCGTTGTAGCAAAACAAGCAAAGACAACGAAAGTCAAAACCAAATTTGTTAATGGAAAAAAAAAGTTCAAAAGAACACTCAATTGTCTTTTTGGTGGAAGGGGAAAAGTTCAATTTAGGAGAAAGAAATTAGGCGATAAAGTTCAGGCAAAAAGTTCAAGTTTGCCTCGTCGGTTCTGTTCAAACTCGGTCGGCACACAGCTTGACTTCGCAGCTTTTCGCAGCGGTTATAGCAGAGCTAGTGCTTTTTGGTTTTTTTCTGTCCACAACGATGGTTTTTACGGCGTTTCGAACACATTTTGCCAGGAAAAATACCAGCATTTTCATGCTGACAGGCAGCTTGTCACGAAGAAATAAATAAGTATTAAAATTAACTCTTAAGATAGCGTTAAACGCCCATGGCCTAGTGGACTAGTCACCGGCATCTCACGCCAACGAGCCGGGTTCGAAACTCAGCAGGAGCGGGAATTATTTTCTTTTTTTTTCTTTGTTTGTTTGTTGAATGAGAGTATTTTCACAAATTAATAACCGCCAGCAAAAAAACAAAAAACAAAAAAAAAAACAAACAAACCAAAAACAGACAAAACAAAAGGGGGGCTCCGCTTTTAGGCTTGGCTAAATCTATATATTATGTTTATTGAACTGGAGACTGCATTATTATTACAGTTCTAATATACTTACAGCTGGTCCAAGGCACTCAAGGTCAAACAAACGCTCATCTATTGCTGGTGTACACCTGCGATGTGAGTGAAATTCTTATGGCGTAAAAGAAACAATTGTTTCCTTCACAGCACTACTCTCAGGGTTGTGATTAATGTGGGCTCAGGGATCCTAGAGAGAAGTAGGATCTGGGATCAAAAGAGTGGAATCAAAGAACAGAGAGATAGGATCCCGAGGGATAACAAGCGTTGGATCGGGATCGACAGGGTTCTGGGACTCAGGGATCCGGGCTGTGTAATGTATGCAATGTATGTAATGTATGTAACAGTAGGAATCAACATTTGAGACGTTCAGTCCTGGATTCAGGGAGTTAAATGCTGAGTACAAAAAATAAGGAATCAGCGAGGCCGAGCCGGGGCTGAACGTTGTTAATTCTTGGCGATTTTAGCCTGAAAACGTTGCTTTCAAGTCATTATAGCAAATGCCCGGTAAAGAAGTAACCAAGAAACCTGAGATAGAAATAAGTATAGAGGAAACACACACTCAGTTTTTTACTGCATGTAAATATCCTAGAATTTGGGATTCAGTTGGACTGCGCGCGTAAATTTAGAGTTGGTACGAAAAACGTGGACACAAATAAATCGCAGCCGGTGTTTTTTTAGCATGTTCTTTTAAAATATTTCAGCCAATCTCAGCTTCAACGCTCTTAGAACTGGAAAAACCCGGCTGTTTTAAAAACAAAGAAATAATTGCAACTAACGCCTGCCAAACTGGGAATCTCAGTGAATTTTGTCGTGATGTAAGTTTTTATTGTAACTTGAAACTATTATTGAATGTATAAATATTATTAATTTACGAGTCGATTTATTCGCGTTGCACGCGTGTATCTGATTTTGTACGCTTTATATATATAAAATAAACAGAATAAACACACCGTTTGTTTCAACTCTTGTCATGACCTTTAACTCTCGCTACGAAGGGATGGTTTTCGTGGTGGCAACTTTTATTGAAAACCTGCCCGCTCGCGTGTGACACTGAGGTCAAATACGAATAGTTGAAAACAAATCTGCCATAATTTGTGACATCTAACTTAACTTTAGATGCACCATGCAGGTCTATAGAGATCACAGTTATTCTCATATTAGTAACTAAAATTTCTATATACTTACGTTGTGTCGGTAGAGTTATCTGGTGAACCATCGGCCATTGTAAAAGGCCTGGGAACTGAAATTCAAACCGTAAAGTACTGATGCAAACGTCTTTACGCAATGTTAACAGAATACAGGTCAATACAGCAGTTCCTTTTATCGCACTGTAAGGCTCAGCTGTTACGTTTGTCTGATGCACCTGCACTGAACGCCGTTAAGATCTCGTTATTGCAACATTTCTGGTCACTTTGCAGAAAATCACCTTTGAGTTACAGTTGAGGGTGTAAGCACATGCCAGTTTGGCTAACAAACACAATGGCAATTCACTAAATCGTGATGAATTGATATGAATAGATACCTGTTGTCACGAATCAGATTTAGACATCACGCACCTTTTTAAATTTTATTGATTTTACCCACTTTTATTTAACCATTTTTAGTTAGCGTTTTCTCCAGATATATAATCGCGAAAGAGAAGAACCCGTTTCGGACAAAAACACGAAGGTGATTCTTTGATAGGGGAACTTGAAAACTCTGGAAGGGGTGGGTGGGGGAAGGATTGTTATTCCGGAATAACAATTGTGCAATTTATATCGTGATACTTTTAATTAACTTTAAGGCTATTTACGTATTTATTTTGAGACTATGAACCCGAGCTATCACTGAAGTCAGTGAAGAGCCTAATTGTTTGAAATTTCTCTCCAGGCTTGGTGAGAGAGCCATGTTCTTAGAACTTTAAGATGTTTGTTGATTTCTAAATGCTCCTCAATTCTAAGCAAAATATTCATCCGTTTTGTTAGACAAAGGACTAAAACAGTGCTTGTTGACTACCTATGAACGTATTTTCCACTTTTGCATAATAATATTTTATTTCTGAGAAACCTATTCGCTGATATCCGCGGTTGTCTCTGGATCACATCACCAAAACTTATTGACCGTGAAGGCCTGGGAAAAAACGCCACGGGAATGGAACTGGACGGTCCCTGTGACATTCTCGTCCCCAGAGCCCACGATCCTTTTGGTCTGCGCGAGGGACCGAGACCTCTGGCAGGGACCGAAGCAGGAAGTCCGCCAATCACGGACTTCCGGCTTTTGTGCGCAGCCTCAGAAATTTGAAACAATAACGGTTAATATCGGTTCCTGCCAGAGGTCTCGATCCCTGGCGCAGACCAAAAGGATCGTGGGCTCTGGGGTCGATCCCTGTACCTTTTCTATGCCTGACGCGCGTTACATTCCTTTTAAGGCCGCCACGTGTCGCCCGACGTATTCACGCCAAGATCCTATGATTGAGATACTTGTATTTGCAATGACATGACATTTTTGAAACGCGATTTTAATGACATATTCGTAACTTCTCAAAGTGTGCAGTATCGATATTCAGCTCAATATATACTGTGATACAACGACAATTTAAAGATTAACATGTAATGGAAATACGTAATGCCCTAAAGGGCTAAACGTTTCAGTCTCTCATTTTATTACCCAGAGTAACATGTTACACAAATACACAACCAAAATCTTACCGCCGACTATTTTACTTGAAATATTATACTTGACGACAATGCTGAAAACACTATGGGCTTTCAAAATGGCAGCCATTACCAATGAGTTTTCCAGTTAAAACAACAGAGTGAAAGGTAAAAAGTTTCGCTAGGAGTTTGAAGGTTGTTTTGTCCTGGCGTTTTTAGTGGACTAGACTTATTTTCTTTTTAAATTTGGCTGGGTACAATTTCTGTTAGGAAGGGAACAGAAAAAAAAGCTTGAAAAAATAGCCTGCGAAAACCCGAAAACGGATTCCTACGACAACGTAAGGAATATTCCCATTGCGTTATCCAGCGCTGTCATGCTAGACACTTCAAACGAAAACTACAAAAAAACATGTGTCTTTGAAACAAGGTAGACTGCAAACCATTCCCCTTCCTTAGCCCTCAACACTTACAAATCGCCCCCCACACTTGACAACCAAACAAAAAAACAAGCATAAAAAAGAAACTAAAACAACAACAACAACAAAGTCTGAGCAGACTCTCCCTTGGAGACGCACGACGCTTTAGTCTGGTAACGCTGCACAGTGCGTGTGGGAGCAACATTTTTCAGACAAAAAAAGAGGAGATAGTTTTGCAGTTAACACAGTTGAAAGAGACGTTTATTGTCGTTATAACTTAACAAAGATGCGTGGTAAGGTATTTTTATCAGATAATAACATCAGACTTTGGACACTAGATCCAAGACGCTTAGCGTCTTAAGGACTTTTTTAACACTAGGTGCTGCAAGAAACGTTTAACGTCGTTATAACTTAATAATATTTATATTAATTACATATGGTGACTTAATAATATATAGTGTTCTAATAATATATTACTTTTTTTCAGACAATAATTTATAACGTTTAGCATTAGCCTAATGAGCAACGACAGTCTAACAATAGCATCACCGTACGATAAAAACATAACAATCTCTGCGCACTAATCTCAAAGTGTCGTTATTCCGTTTTTAACCGCAGATACCCCTGAAGTAGCTACCTTGCTGTGGTACTGTTTACTCATGCTTTACACGGCCTGACCTTTAATTTGAGCTTATGGATGAAATCCTAAAGTACATGCGTTCAAATAGAAGCTACCTGTCAAAAACTATTCAACAGTACTATGCCATATCTACAACGTGGTTTTCAAGGCCAGGGGATTGCCAGTTCGTGTTCGACCCTACTGGACTTGGGGTTCGAGTTACGAAGCAATAACTTCTAATTTTCGTACTATGTAGTTTGGTATTTTAGGGATAGGCACAATTTTAATAATTTGTTTTGAATAAGGTGATTTGTTTTTGTATGGGGTTGCTGCAACTCTTTCACAATTCTTCCTTGTGGCCTTTTTATTGTCTTTTTTTTAATTGCCATTAAATTGTAATGAAAGATTTTAATGGTTAGCTGTCTGATACGATTTGGGTCATTGCTTACCACCATTCTAGAAATCAAATCGAACTCAATTGAAGTGAATGTAACTCTACGTCAACTCAGCCTCTTACTAGGTAACTAATTTCTCGACACCAAGTCTTTTACTCTTGAACATGGTTACTTCCGTGAGTAAAGAGGCGAAGGAAAGTTTATTGAAAGCTAGTGATATCGCCTTTCCCCTTAAACCTGCCCGCTAAATCAGGGCGCTTACATCAGCGTTGATGCTACCCAGAGTCACCGTATGTGCTTTATAACCCCGTCTACGATACTTGATTAGTGACGGGTTACGAAGCAGAGTCACGGCAACGTGCCAGCGGTTGAGTGCCTTCTGAGACAGGCGCGGAAGGCGGAGTACACGAGTGTGAGCTAAACAGGAGAGAAGAATAAGAATTAGGTCTGGTTTATACGTCTGAATTTTAACAACAACAACAACACATTGCTGAAAGCGCAGAAGAAGTCACACCGACTAGCTCATGCTCACTAATTTTGGGCGTTGGCCAAGAGGGCATTATTTTTGTTCTGTTTGTTGCCCGATTAATTTAGAGAGTGTCAACTCATCAATCAATAATTTACAACCAAGCTCCTTTGGCGTCTACAAAAGAAGAATCAGATTCTTAAATAAACGATAACAGTGTTTTTATGAGCAGTTCGAATGTTCTACTTCTGTGTTTTACATGTGCATTTTAGTGCAGCTCTTGGCCGTTCCACCTCGTGGAATTACCAATAGACCATTATCATTACATTATTATTACTGTTAAGTTGTGACCAAGTTCTGTGCTAGTTCTTTCGCCAGTCTCGCGACAAAAGGTAACTTAATAGTCACTTGCTACCTACCAGTGTAAGTGGTGACAGGTCTCGTTCCTGCAGTGATCCCAGTTTCCTCTGCAAGTAAAGGAATGATTGACTCCCGATAACTCGAACCTTCAAGGGAAATCAAATGGGGTTCGACTTATCGAGAGTTCGAGTTATCGGGGGATGACTTAATATGTACTTTCGAATTCTTCCAAACTCCCTCGGGAATTTGCATCAGGTTCTCAAAGCACACTAAATATTTCATCTTCGGTAGTTTTGGATTTATTTCAATGGAAAATTTTACGAATTTTCAGCACGTACCAGCAGCACTTCTAGGCTCCTTGGAGATATTCTGCCTTATGGATTGGATCTCTGGCAGAGATTCCTCGAGCCCGATATCTTTGCCTCTGTTTATCAGCAGATGGCAGAACATGAGCATCACGGGATGGCTGTGAGCCACAAGTACGTTGACAAAACCAAGGTACGCAACAAAGGCTGAGGGAGAAAGGAAAACCGTGAGAAAAAAGATGTATGAAACTGCAGGGCGCTCTTAATCCTATCAAAAGAGAGGATCGTGTCTAAAAGTACACACGATTGACCACGAGTGACCACGTATGACCACGAATGACCACGAGTTGACCACGAGTGACCACGAATGGCCACGAGTGACTACGACTGACCACGAGTCACAATGCATCAAAATATTTCGCTGACGTCATGATAACGTCATCATTACATCATTTTATCAAATAATCACTATTTAACGTCAAACCGACCGTTTCTTGGGACCTTAATACCTGGATTCGACATTTCCGCCATTTCTGAATAGGGAGGGACTAGACTATTTCTCTCGCTTTCCACTCACGCTTCCCGCATTTTTTCCACCTCCCATACACCTCCCGCTCTTTTCTACCCGGGGTCCCAAACTCTGTCCACCTCCCTCCCCACCCCGATCTTCGAAGAGTATCAGTGAGAAAGGGCGAAAAAAGAAAGTTAAAATGAGAATTAATAATATACGAGTGAATATGCATCAAGATAGTTGGCAGACGTCAACATTACATCATTTTATCAAGTTATTAATGTTTAGCCTCGAATAGATCGTTTCTGGAGACTTGATTAAATACAAAGAATACCTTAAATCTCTTAAATTATTTCATTCGCTCGTGGTCAATTCCATGACCACAAGTGAAAGAAAGAAAGAATGATTTGCTTAGATTTGTTCAAAAATACCATTAACAATAATTATACTTTTAAAAATGAAATATCTGTTGCATTTTCATTATTGCTACAAAAAAATCAGGAAATCGACGAAACGATGGGTTTTTGTATCGTTTATTTTTCTTTAATAATATCATGGGTGACAAATTACTCCTTAATTTTGGCGCGAAATTTCAGCGTTAATTTATAATTTCACATGTGAAATTACAAAATTGCTATGGCAACGGGTCTATAGCTCAGCGCCAAGATGGCGTCGAGGTTGATGAAGATGTTTTGTACAGAACTAAAGCTATTCTGGAAATATTCATTGAGGACTCAATCGGTAATCTGTAAAATTTGACTTTTAATTGACTGAACTTCTCAGAAATCAACTGCGAGTCTAATCTCGTTCCCAGATCTCGCGGGTGGGCGAAGCCAAAGGCGAGATCTGGTCAAATCCGATTTGTACCACGTGATTGCCTGTCAGGAATGTGGCAGGCAAGTCAATAGCGCATGCCCGAGACAATTCTAAGAAAATGGCAATCAAATGAATAACCAACGCTTAACCAAATGAATAACGAATGCTTAACCAATCTCGTCTTTCCTGGAATGATATCTAGCGAAGTATTTTACTAAAGAATAAAGCAGAAGGCAATCATCAAAGTTCAGTTCGGGTAAATAATATTTTACTATCAAAATCACTAGAGTGGTAAAAACGCCGTTGGGAATTTGAACTGGCGGTGGCTAAATTCTTATCACGTGGTTAAAAAAAATGTCTCGTGATCGCAATGAGAAGTACCACGTGAGGCAAAGCTCTGCACCATGTGCTTCCATCCCTTTCGGAGTCGCTTCCATCGTTTCTAACGAAAAACGACAAAACATGGATCCGGATTTCCACTTGAAAGTGCATTTTAATGCTGGCGGGGTTCAGAGGGTACAAAAACGCTTTCTTAACCGAAGTGTTCTTACAAAAGCAAGGTTAATGACCACTTTGCAGAAGAGGATTCCGATCGGCGGGTCTCACAACACGAATCACATGGCAATTATTTTAGACCATGTGACCAATATTTTTTAAAGCCACGTGATAAGAATTGAACCGCCGCCAATTCAAATTCCCAACGACCGTTTTACCACTCTAGTGATTTTGATAGTATTTGATTAAGTGTTCATTCGGCGGCTACATGCAATGACTAGACATGTCTAGGTTTTATGCAAATTTGATCGGGTCACGTAAATATTCTTACGGTGGATTCTTAACGCGGAATATCGTTATTCGTTAGAAATAGCTTTATAATGCTATGAAGAACTGAGAAGAAATCTTCTTGACTTTTGAGGCCGACTGTAAACAAATAAATGTCCCGAGAATGCACGTATTATGATTGCGTGCACAATGTCTAATTTGCATAAAAACAGACATTGAATTCCCTAGAGGCCCTGAGAAGCCTCGCAACGCACGTTCAAATTTTAGCGCTGTGACAGCCATGTTTTGAAACAGCCAATCAAAAAAATCGAATTTTCTTACTTGACCAGATCTCGCCTTCGGCTTCGCCCACCCGCGAGATCTGGGAACGAGATTACTGCGAGTCAAAAAGAAGAGATTATTTGTGATAGTGTGACAGCGAAAATTTTTGAACGGCGAGCCAGTTGCTGATCGAGTGATTGACCGCGAACTCAGAGAAGTAATTCCGTGGATTTGGGCACTTCTTCGAATGCAATAAAGGTCAGTTTTAAATACAAATTTGCTTCCGAAGTTTACTTTCGTTAAAATAAGTTTTCGGTGCGTATTTTGAATGCATTTGGGAAGCCTTCTGAGCCTTGCTCGATGGAGCAACATGGTGCTCGATTCAGAGAATTTGCCGGATAAAACGCGGATAACCTTTGACAAGCGATTTGCTTTGGTACTTTTCAAGTAAAAATCCAAAGTCTGGTGTATTTTGCTGTTGGTTACAAATACACGAAATCGTCAAAGGGTGGTAAAAACTTCCCACAAGATTTTTTCATTATTTCACTCAGAAAAATGTGAACTTTAGCCAATCTGTGTGCTTTAAACTTTTCAATGCTTGGAGTTAGGTAATCAAATGGTATACTCGCGAAATTAGGAAATAATTTCACTTGCGTTTTGTCAAAATTTTGACAAAACGCGCGTAAAATTATTTCCTAATTTCACTCGTCACCATTTGATTACACATACAAATTAAATAAGGTAAAAGTGAGGTTACGTCGCACACGAGTCAAGAGGGCCAACATGACGGAGCTTATCTCGGGTTCTGTAGCACGAAGCAACTGAGAGTATGGTTACTCCCCCCTTGGATAGGATGCTAGTCCATCCCAGGGTTACCCACAGCAGTATGTCAGTATGTGGGGTTTTTTGTCTAAGGAAACAACACGATGGCAGGGACTGGGCGTCGAACCACTGACCTTTACAACTGAAGTCCAACGCGCTAACCACTACATCACTGCGCTCCCACGCAAACATAAGTAAAGGCCACATTTAATTGAAAACCAAACAAACGAACACGCTGCCATTGACAACCTATTTTTTTTTCTCAAATCGTGAAAATAAAGCCTTGCCAAATGCGGGTCTCTCAATTTCTCGAGGATGAGTCTTTGCGAAAAATAGATAAACAAAAATTTTTGTCATAAATAAACATTCGCGCCATAACAGCGAATACAGAAGGAAAGGCTCGTTTAGATAAGAAATTACAGTCTTCTAAGTCTCAGTATAACTACCCAAGTGAAATTTCCCACGTATAAAATGACCAAATTTTGTCACGCGTTTCTTCGTCGCCGTCGCTGATCGTAGATCGTAGATCGTGCGTTGTATGAAAGACTCACGTATGCCCACAGTTTACAATCAGCTCCTTTGACTTTGAACTTAATATTGTCTAACTCTCAATGGTCATTATGGCTGGCCGATGCAGTTTATAAGTAGTTTGTAAAGTAAAAGAAAACCTCTTCTGATGGTGTTCAAATTGGCCTGGAAGCTAGAATGCTTTGAGGGCTTTTCGTGTCACGTTATGCATTGCAATCTAAACGAGTTCGCGAGTAAGATAAATCTGACAAGATTTTTGAAACAAAACATTCTAACTGGTTTTCTCTAAATATTTTCACTTTCGATTCTACTAAAATAGTGCAAAGAACTAACTTATTCGCATCATTATATTCCCAACAGTCGCAACCAATTTCTCAGTTTTTTGTCCAAAGGTGTCTAACAATATCTAGGACTAGTCACTCGAGAGTCAGTTTGGTTTCTATAGTACTCTTAAAAGTAGTTCAGTTTGATAAATTTGCTAGTTTCCAGTTGCTTATAGGCGGGATAGTCTCATCGTCGGCCTAGTTCATTACATTTGTCATTCTACTGGTATGAGTTTGGCGTCAGAGTCTGGGACTCCGGGTAGAAAAGAGGGAGGGAGGTATACGGGAGGCGGAAAAAGGGCGGAAGCGTGGTTTTTAATGTGCAAAAAGCGAGAGAAAAAGTTAAGAAAAGTGGCGGGAACCGAGATTAAAAGGTGCGGGTGGTGGGAAGTTTGTACTCCCATCCCCCCTCCCCGTCCGTCCCCTAGCCCCTCCCCCATTCAGTCAGAAATGGTATTAAGGTCTCAAGAAACGGTCAGTTTGCCGTTAAATAGTGGTTATTTGATAAAAATGATGACGTCATCATTACATCAGCAAAATATTTTGATGCATTCTCACACGTAGTCATTCGTGGTTACTCGTGCTCAACTCGTGGTCACTCGTGGTCATTCGTGGTCATTCGTGGTCACTCGTGGTCACTCGTGTGTACTTTTAGACACGATCAAAAGAGAGATGACAAAACCAAGGTACGCAACAAAGGCTGGGAAAGAAACGGAAAACCGTGAGAAAATAGTGGTTCTAAACTGCAGCGCGCAAGGCTTCAGGTAATTGGTAACTGTTATAATTTAAAATGGGAGTGCACTTAGCTAATGCAAGTTCACGGGCACTCCACTGAAATGATCATAAACATATAATCAAGTAAATGACTAAAAACCCCAACTGGCGGGAGGCAAACGAGCTGGCTATTTTACAAACGTGGCCGAGGAGTTAAACTCGGGACTACCGAGAAACAAATCCAGCTGGTGGTTGCAGCGGGACTCGAACTTTGGACCTCCGGGTTGCGAGTCCAACGCTCTACGATGCTTTGGCTTCTGAAAAGGCCACCTTGATGCCTTTTAAATTAAGGTGTGTAAAACGTTAACAAAGGCCGAGTGAACCGTCAGAAGTAAATGTAAGAAAGTATAACACTCTTAACGTTAACCTCACTAACGCCGGCTACTACATGTCCGTTTACAAAATCAAGATAAGGTAAGTACGAAAGCGCCAGTGGAAAAAAAAGAAAACAACAACAAAAAACAACGTAGAAACATAAGCAACTAACAAACAAACAAAAACGAAATCGTTTGGCCTCATCCTACACTGCTCTTCCCTAACTCCGCTTTCCTTTTTGCGGTTACTTCACTCTCACTACATCACTGGTAGAGAGCAAGCGATGCTTTCAAAGATGCTACTTGCCGCAAGTCTCTCAGGAGCGAAGGCAATAACTATGCGCAACCATCAGAAACAGAAAAAAAACTTCGCACTGCAACTGTACTTGCATTGTAAAATAATAAAAAAAATTCCTTGCCTTGGTCCCAAGTCTGAAATCCCTGCATCAAGGACGTTCTATCAATACGAGACAGAAAAAAGATTCCAAGGATCATTCCCTTAAAAATACGTCCGAGGCATGAAAACACTCCAAGAAGAATGTTGTAGAAGAAAAAGAAATACGACATGATGGAAAACAGCCGCCTGCAAAAAGAAAACAAAATTAAAAAACAATAGATCACATACAGAAAGTAGAAAGAACAAAGCGTACTTTGTTGTTTTATTTTATTTTATTTTAAAAAGTTCGCGCCCCTGATTTAGAGGCACATATATCTTCTAGAGTTTAGAAACGGTTTCCATTTTTTTTAGTATTACGTTGGCATTATTTGTTTTTGCGCAACCTTACAGCGCACGTCAGCCTCGTCGCAATTTCATGCCACGTCCTTTCATCAAGGTCCCGCGACTGAGGACGAAATGCAACAGCGAAGGGCATAGAACTCAGTGTGTTTTTGCACCTAATTTTCGACATATTATGGACACCCCGTTATTACGGACAGCAGCTGATCATGAAGTCCCGGAGGATAACAAAATTACTGAAAACAACTACCGCTATTACGGACTTTCTCCATATACGGACACCAAATCTTGGCCAAGATGGTGCCCGTTATAACGAGAGTCTCCAAGCGCAATTTTAAGTTGTCTTAAAGTGCATTTAAGTAGTCAATGTGATGGTAAAAGTAGAAGAGAGTGTGTCAGGCCGCTACGGAAGTGATCTGCTAATGTGATTAACAATTAGCTGGTAACTAATTAAACAATAGAGTTCTTCTGTCGCTATCGTGTGAGAGGTTGCCCGAGGAAATTTGATGTTCACAACAAATATTACCTCGAGAACGTAGTTGGAGGGTTTATATGAAGTTTTAACATTAAATTTCCGAGGGAACCTACCACACATAGGGCCTGAGACAGAAGGACTGTACTGTTTTTATTGTACAACGCTTAAGTTCGAGCGAAAATTGTCAAAAGCGGGTACTATGCGCTGATAGGCGCCTGCTGAGGAGAAACATTATCGCGTAACGTGATCGATTTCAAGCAATGCGTGCACGCTTAAAATTTAGCGTTATACGATAACAGGAAATATCTACCTGTTGTCAACAGTGATGGTGATATTTGGAAAATCTCTGTCGCGGAAGACAAAGTGAGCAAGAAACACTTGGAACAACCACAAGAAGACGACCATAAACACGGTGGGCCTGAAAACAAAAGTAAAATAAATGAATCAAAGTAATTAAATAGGAAATGTGACACTTAAATTTTTAGTCCAAAAAAACCTTCAATGAATTCAAACGGAGAACGATGTTACAAAACTTACAGCATTGCTAGTCCAAGTTGTTTGATTGTTTCAATCATGGCTGGGCTTAAAAGTTCCTTCATGTACTTGAAAACAAATCCCAAAATAAGGCAGACAAACGATAGAAAAAATCCCAAGACGGAATAACCTAAAAATAAGGAAACAAAAACAGTTGGACAGTTAAAAAAAAGATAACCTGCATTGTTGTAAACTGGAGGTTGGCTAGAACTAATGCTGACTGTGATCGTTCCATCGTGCAGACTATTGCTTTTCCATAATGGCTCTAAATACTCATTGCATGAGACTATACTTATATCTCAATCGAATACTACCCCCACCCCCCCCCCAAAGAAAATGGAAGGTTAAAAGGTAAAATATCGCTCAGCACACTCCATCATTCCCCCATGCAGACTATTGCCTTTCCACAATGGCACTAAAAACTTATTACATGAGACTATATCTCAATCAGATACTACCCCTACCTCCTCCCCCCCCCCTAAAAAAAAGGAAGGCTAAAGGCAATAATAGCACTAAAAACGCGTTAAAGGAGACCCCAACTTATGTATCACAATCGCTACAAAACTGCAAACAAAACTCATACCAGCCAATATATATGCAATCTGGAATCCTGAAAAACGAAGGCTTCTACCCTGAAACAAAAGCGTGCCAGAACGATAACATTTACCAACGTAAGTCTCAGTTTCTACTTGCGAAGCAAGGACAATTGCCAGCAACTGAAATTTTAAGGTAGGGTCGTATAGCTAGACGCTGAGGAAAAAGCCTCGATAAAGTTTCCAGTCCACCCCTCAGAACTAGGTCTTTATTTTTAATGTGTTCTATGCCTTCCACATTTCCTTTTCAGGCGAAAATTATCTTGCAACAACAAACAATCCCAAAATAACCCTTTTTGACATTTTATGTAAGGCTCAAAAAAGTCCTTTAACTCCACTGGAAACGGTGGTAACACCCACCTTAAAAGGTCTTAAACCCATCTGAGAAACAAAGAACAAACAAAAAAACAAACGACAACAACAAAACAATAAAAAAATGAGATTTCGAGAACGTTTTTTTTTTGGTTGGGTGCCCCTGTTTGCTACGTTCACAACATAAAAGTTAAGTCTAGAAACTAAGCTTACCACAAATACCTACCACAAGCATTGCTGGGGAAACAAACACATCTTGATAAAATGTTCTTTGGCCGCGATACAGCTGTAGAACATGTTCTCTGAAATAAAGAAAACAAAATTGAACGTTAGGAAAGCTATAACGTCACCCATTGCTGAACCCTAGCCTGTTCCCGGCTCCAAGATAGGATGAGGCGGAATATAGAAAGAGGTAGTCATTTTGAATACACAAAACACACCTTATAATCATATACAGTTTTATGCTCTACAGTGAATGGTAGTGTAGGAGATTTTTAAAGTCGTATAACTCTACGAAAGAAGGTTCAAGTTAGCGAGGGTAAAACTAGTACGAAAATGAACTTGAGGAAGAAATATTTTACTCCCAGTTGGCGGGAGGTTCACTATCGAAGGTTCGAGATACCAAAGGTAAAATAAAATGCACGAGGCAAATCCAAGGAAAATCGAACCTGGTTGGAGTTAACATAATCAGAGAGTCATCGATGGTTTGAGTTCTAAATATATGTTATTGGGATTTGAACTAGCTTGTTCGGTCCGTATTGGGAAGATATTGGTCGAGTTTCGTCTTCGGCTTGGTCCATAAACTTCCAATTTCTTCCCAATACGACCAATTTCTTCCCAACACGGACCGAACAAGCTAGTTCAATAAAGGATTTATTATTATGGCTCTTTGCAAAATTGCAAAACGGCAAAACGTATTTCTGTTCGTAAGCGCGCGCTACAAAGACGAAAGAAGGGAACAAACGAATTTCATAACGTCATTTTCGCAGAGGGTTTTGCCAAATTAATAGGCAAGAAAGCAAGAACAAGGTTTCGACTTCATACAAAACTGCCCTCTCTTCTAAAGGTTTTCCAAAACACGATTTGGTGAGATCTTTTCGTAAGCGGTCCATCTTAGCGGTCCGTATAGGAAAATTCGGACCGCTGTGGAAACCAATGAATCAGAAAGCTCCTTTCAGCGCGGACCAGTTCAGCCGTATATAATAATTGTGCATACTTACCGATGACAATTCATGAAATGTAACATTAACATAACAGATATCAAGGCAGAGACAATATAGGCTGCTTCCATACTGCCTGAAAAACAGAACAACACACGGTACCTTGCTTCCATCTCAACCTCGTTCCCAGGGTCTCTCTTCTTCCCATCCCGTCTCTCGCTCCAGGGGACGGGAAGAAGAGAGACCCTGGGAACGAGGTTGCCTTGATCACACAACACAGACGTTTACTTCACCCGTTTAAATAAACTTTACCGTCAATTTTCAGCACCAATACGACGTAAAAAAAAACAAACAAAAAATGACGTCTCAAGTCTCAAAGACCGTATCGTGTCTAAATAAAGCTTTTGTTGTTGTTGTTGGACGCAAGCGAATTGGACTGTCAAAAGTCGTGAAATTTTCTTTTAACCGCGCTGTTAATGTATTCCAGTTGAGAATAAAGAGCTATTTATGACTAAAGGATACGATTATATCCTTTAAGAACCCACAAGGATGATTTATGATCAGCATTTACACTAACCGAATAATACATCGAAGATATTCCTGGTTGCGGCATCACTGGCATATGTCTGCTGGAGACGTCTCTTAAGCATGTCAAAAACGGAGAGATACACCACAAAGATCTGAATAAAAGAGAAAAACGTCTGTGAGTAAAGTTTGTTTCATAGTGCGGCTACTGAAGCCAAGACCACCTGGACCAAAAATGTCTGATTTATCAAATAAGTTCAAAATTTCGGATACTTACTTGAAAGACGATTATGCCAGCAACCACCAAAGTTGAAATCAACTGAGTGGAGAATTTGAAATCTGAAATAAAGGTGCGTTATTACACATGGGCAATTCACCCCTTGGATCAAAGGCAGCTCCGTCGCATTAAAGAGCTTAGAATAGAAGCCTTGGAAAATCTGAGAACGTCTGAATGGAGGCTAATTGTTTTGAATCGACAAAATTGACCTAGTGTAGATTCTAGCGTTTTTGTTCCCTCTTGATATGAGCTAAATTTCAGATGCATGAATTGGCATATTCTGTGTGAAGGCAGTGACAGATGTTTCAATTACACGGTCATAACAAATGCACTCATATTTATTCGTGTAATTTACTTTGAATTCCTGTTTTATCCAGGAAAGGCTTCAAAAAGCCTCAGGAACTCGAAGGCCCGAAATATATACCTCAGATATCAGTTGCCGGCATTCGGAGATGCCTTCTCTTTGCGGACAATGCTATATTCTGTCCTGGAACAACTATTTCGTTGCTTGGGGCAGCTCTGAGCCCTTCAATGTCCAGTCTATTTTCATGGAATCTTCCAGAGCTTTCCCATTTGTTTTCACCTTTTAAGTGGCGTATTTTGATCCATAATAACAAACCCAGAGAAAATTGTTGCGTACAACAATCGGTCGGCCACCATTTTTCAAAGGGTCCGCTAAAACCTCCAAATAAGCGTGGTGGAGGCATTCCAATAATATAGCCATGTCCCCCATAGTATATCATTAAGTAACCAACCAATCAATCATCCAGTGACCTTGAACAACCTATAATAATAATAATAATAATAATAATAATAATAATAGTAATAATAACAATAATCATAATAATAATAACAATAATTATAATTATAATTTATTACTTATTAGGCACAAACTAGCATATGAATTTGTTCAAATGGGCTTCACACTAATTTACAAATAGTACGATAGTACGATTTACGACGAAACTTTCAGAAAACTATAAGACAGTGGCCTACAGGTCCGTCTTAAGAGCAATTTTAAAGAGCAATTTTACAAGATGTCTGTGACTGAGTTCGGCCATAAAACGCTGAATCAGTATGCACAGTAGAAATATGATAAGACAAACCTGATCTTGGTTGGTATATGCAGTACACCAGTCTCATGTACCACTTTATGTCAACTGCGCCACTGTCGAGAAATAATCGTAAGTCGTTTAATATCTTATTGCATGCCGTTTCAAAATTGCATCGTATATAAAAGGTGTGTTTTATGTGCTCACAAGTTTAATCCAGGATTTATTAAATGCTTGACGTGCGCTATTTCTGGATTTCCAACCAAACAGGTTTGTGTACGATCTTCAGTTCTCTAAAGAAGATAACAATGGAGAAATCGTTAAGTATATGTGGTTGACGTTTAAACTCTAGTTCAGTTTAAGTTGATCAATTTTAATTACTATTATAAAAAATAGAAGTATTTATGGTTACAATAACTGTTTTTAGGATTTAAGGTGACTCGATCGAAATAAATGACGCACTCTATGCCTCTCTAAAAACTCTAATAACATCGTCATTTCTTACTCGATTGCCTTGAAACTTTCACATTTTACACGCAATTTATCGAGGAATAATACGTATGTCAACACGTAGATATATTGTTCGTTAATGTTACGTGATTTTGCTTTTATTGAACACTACTTTTTTGATAAAATTGCTATTCTAACAAAACTGAGCGCTACGATTTGGTTTAAACTTCTAGAATCCGCTTATAATAACAGCTTACCTTGACTCTTGAAGTTTCCGCAAAATCGTAGGAACAGAAATTCCGATACAATTTGAACGTCAAAATAACAACCCAGACGGACTTCAAAGTTTGGACCGCTCCAGCGCTTTCCACATTTGACTGAAAAGCGTAATAATTCCAGATAAAGTAAGTTCAATGTATCGTTATAATTAGTTCCAAACCGCATTTGGCTATCCGCAACGATGAAAAAGTTTGGGCGGCTATTATAAACTCACTTTCTGCACCAAAATATAACGAGGTCGCCAAATTCACGTTTTTCTGAATTATATGAAAACTAACCGGACGAATTGAATAAAACTACCGGAACATGAAACTGAATCTTTTACACATACTTTGCGCTATTTTACTTTGCTGGGGCGGTCTTGGTTTGGACAATATATTTTTTGAAAGTGATGCACTATCGAAACTCTGTTCTGTATACGGCTTTGTTGTTATCTGAATTCCACAGTAGCACTATCGAAACTCTGTTCTGTATACGGCTTTGTTGTTATCTGAATTCCACAGTAGCGCTATGCAAATTTCCTTTTATTTGATGAGAATTTGAGGAATTTACACATTGGCTAGGGGGGTGCATTGACGATGTTTGGACGCTACACGCTTTGGTGGTTTTACGTGTCTATAATGTCATGCCAGTGAAGGTTAAAATCGTCCTATTGAGATATACAAAAAAGTGTGTCGCCTGATATCAACATAGGATTTCATAGAATAATAATTGTTCCTTTACTTTCAATTAGCATGATCATGAAATTATAGAACAAATACGTAAACCACCAAAGCGTGTAGCGACCACAAACCGTCAATGCACCCCCCTAGCCAATGTGTAAATTCCTCAAATTCTCATCAAATGAAAGGAAATTTGCATAGTGCATCACTTTCAAAAAATGTATTGTCCAAACCAAGACCGCCCCAGCAAAATAAAATAGCGCAAAGTATGTGTAAAAGATTCAGTTTCATGTTCCGGTAGTTTTATTCAATTCGTCCGGTTAGTTTTCATATAATTCAGAAGAACGTGAATTTGGCGACTTCGTTATATGTCGGTGCAGAAAGTGAGTTTATAATAGCTGCCCAAACTTTTTCATCGTTGCAGATAGCCAAATGCGGTTTGGAACTAACTATGACGATACATTGAACTTACTTTATCTGGAGTTATTACGCTTTTCAGTCAAATTTGAAAAGCGCTGGAGCGGTCCAATCTTTGAAGTCCGTCTGGGGTTGTTATCTTGACGTTCAAATTGTACCGGGATTTCTGTTCCTAAACTTTCTGTTCGGAAGTTTAAACCAAATCGTAGCGCTCAGTTTTCACTGAGTTTTGTTAGAATAGCAATTTTATCAAAAAGTTAGTGTTCAATAAAAGCAAAATCACGCAAAATTAACGAACAGTACATCTACGTGTTATCATACGTATTATTCCTCCATAAATTGTGTGTAAAATGCGAAAGTTTCAAGGCAATCGAGTAAGAAATGACGATGTTATTAGAGTTTTTGGAGAGGCATAGAGCGCGTCATTTATTTCGATCAAGTCACGTTAAGCGTGGCAGGATTCTAAAAATAGGCTCGATCTTAAATGAACACATTTTCCTTGGGTTAATTATTAAGAGGCTCGGTAAATAAAAAAGTAAACAAACTTTCTGTTCACATAGTTTTTTTTTTTTTTTGTATTTTAAACTGGAACTACAAATTCTAACTCGAACACGAAATTACAGTTCGAAATCACAAAAATAAAATCAGTCAAGAACAAGTTGGAACCCTTCCAGACTGTTGACCATGATCTTCCTTTCACTTTTTTTTCCAATTTTTATTTTAATTTGTTTCCACTGCAATGATGGTGATCTGTAAATGAGCATAGATAATAGTGTCAGCGACCTTGTGCAGTTAAGGGATGACCAAAATAAAGTTTTACGTTCACAAAAATCTTGCAAAACATTTCCTGAATTACCATAAAACGTGGGCCATGGAAGTCAACCAAGTAAAAATATTGAACAGGTTAATCTGAGTATTCCACTTTTAGCACATCTCTACAACTGTTTTTTTTTTACATTGCATAGTGTTACTCTATCGTTTATTTAAGTTAGCGTACCACTTTTAATCAAACATTGATTACCTCATTAATTCTATTTGTGGGTGGAAACCATTTTTTTCGAACTTCCAAAAAAAGGAGGACAGCAAATCTTATCATGACGAATCCAAGGCATAAGTAGGTTGGAAGGCGGCTGAGGAACGCAAGATATAGCAACGTCTTCGCGTCACCCTTAAGAAAGAATTGAACACATGACGTTAGATTACTATTGCTTAGTAATTTAAACCTAAATATTAATTCTACAGTTTCACCAATTAGTGTTTTGTACACTCCAACCATTGACAAATAAAGTTACTTACTTACTGACTGCCTTACAGATTAGAAACGAAATAACGTTTTCTAATTAAAAACCGAAACTTCAAGATTCTGCACAATCTAATAAGGAAGGATAATGTTCACGACTCTTGCTAACAACAAGTTAGGGCCGCAAAGAATATCGAAATAGAAAGTCTTATAGCAAAGAATAATGAGGACTCGAAACTTCATAAGAAAAAATGGCAAAAACTGCTTCCTTTCGTTGACAGCCCTTAAGGAATTTTAATATCAAGTAATCTACTTAATTGTTGTAAACATCTTTTGTTTGTAGATAAGCATTCTGTAATGTATTCTGTAATTGTTGCTTTCTGTAATGTTTTTGCGTTTTTTAATGTAGGCCTGCCTTGTACCTTGTACTTTGTGGTTATCAATAAAGGTTTTTGTATTAAAAAAAAAAAATATCGAAATATTTATAGTGGAGGTGAATAATGGTTTTAGTATATACCAAACCAGTGGATAGCCAGTCGATAGCCAGCGCCAAATAGTTCCTTTTCTTCTGAGAAATGAGGGAAAACTCGCGTGCGAAATCCGAAAAATGTCGGGAGGTGAATAGCAGGTGCTATCTCGAATTTGGGTAGCTAAATATATTGAGTATATACCAAACCAGTGGATAGTGTTTTTTCTCACGCTCTGATTGGCTACTCAAACTCGGGATAGCATTTGCTATTCACCTCCCGACATTTTTCTGGATTTCGCAGCGGGTTTTCCCTCATTTCTCAGAAAAAAGGAACTATTTGGTGCGATACCCATCCATTTAAAAATACCAAGACTTTCCTGATGAAAGCTAGCTAGGACACAAAGAAAAATGCAATACAACGTCCAACGTAAAAAAAAAAAGCGATGATTCAATATGATGTTCACCAGTACCTCTACATCACTCTGACACTGAAATTCAATCGCAATACTTAAAGGGAATCTGTTGACAGAAAAGCAATTATAATGAGTTCATGGAGAACAAAATACTTGGCAAACTAGAGCTTACAGTTCAAAAGTATAATAGTGTTTGATTGCCGTTGAAACAAGATGACCAAAGGTAAGATGTTTGAACATGCTAGCAAAACCTTTCAATTTCTTTTCGATCGTTTTTGTTGTCTATTCGTAAACGACAAATCACCATTTTCAGGAATTTTAATTTTAGACAACTCTGGAAATCTTTGTCTTCGGAGCATTTTCATCTGTTTTCGTTCGTATACGTTAGAGGTCCTAACCGACAGACGTCCTAAAGTTAGACAAGGATCTGGAAAACAAATGAAAACGGAGGGTTTACAGAGATTTTGAGGTCATTCAAATCACGTGAAATGACTGTTTTCTTCGCTCTCGAGCTCATTATACCTGCTTAGCTCAAATCGTCCTTGCTCCACTTAAACTTTTATTGATCATCGTACCCAGACAAGGAGAACGTCTCCCCTGAAGAATATAGTGCTTTCAAACTTAAGACATCGCCAGCATCATTTTCTAACACCGTATCAAATAAAAAGGAGGTTTCGGATTTGGGACAATTTCTTTGCCGAGACAGTTGCCGCTGAAGAATGGAAGGAAAATGTCCTTAGTGTAGTGCAACAGCGTATTTGAGCCTTTCACTGATGTGGACGAGGTGAAAACGCCACGAAAACAACAGTGTAGACGCAAGGCAAGGAGTTTGACGCGTTTCCCATAGAGCGAAAACGGGGCACTTCGAAAACGGATTAAGCAGGGTCCCAAACAGGTTGGGGGGGGGGAGGGAGGGGGAGTTTTTGGAGCCATGCAGCCCCGAAATTTGTATCGTGGAGCCAGGAGCCTGAAGCCTTTCTTGACTTGGACCACGAAAAAAGAATGCTGTTTTTGGCTAAATGGAGCCCTGGAGTGAAGCAGTGGAGCCCTAGAGCCCCAAATTTTCTGTCTTGGAGTCGTGGAACCCTGGATTTGTTAGACCGGAGTCCTGAAGCCCTGAACCCTTTAAGGTTCCAGTAAACAAGGAAACCTGATTGCTAACTGCTCGTTTACATGCTGCAGAAACATTGTACGAAACAATATTTCCTCAACATTGTTTCCTCGTTTACGGTAGCTTTTTAGTGTTCAAGGAGCCTTAGACGAGGGTGCATGAAGCTCTGCGGCAATTCAGTTGGTTACAAACCTAATAATAGCATACAGAAATCCCAGCAATGATCCAACAAGCTTGTAATCAGTTGTGAGGCAGGCAAAAAATGGGTAGAACACTATTCCATAGACAAGAACTCCAATGAGGCCCTGAAAAACTGAATAATACAAATACATTTACAATACATTTGTCCAGCTCGTTGATCATGTAATTCCGCTCACACTTTTTTAGTTGAAGGAGGGGAAGTTGCGTAGGGAAAAAGGCCGGGGAATGGGAAGAGAGGTTTTTTTTTTTTTTTGAAGAGAGGTGCTATTTTAAGAATGTGAAGTACAGGATAAGAACCAACTAAAGCACGTATGGGATCAATTTATAATAATAATCAGGGACATTGCCAGGGTTTTTCTAGGCTCAGTCTCCAGCCGCGAGTGTCTCGATGCGCCCGCGATTTTCGGCACCTTCACGGCTGGGCGCACGGGTTTGGTTATTGTTTAAGATAACTTTAGATAACTTTATTATTTCTATAGCGCAAAAATCCATGCATATATGATCTAATGCGCTTTACATAAATAGTTATCATAGTATTACAACAGTTATGTACTTATAAAAAATTATTCATCTATATATATACCTATAAAAAAAAATCGATGTCATTGAAATCGCTTAAAAACTTAAATAAAAAAAAAATAAAAAAAATAAAAAAAAATAAAAAAAGATTAAAAGCCCCCAATACACATTTCGCCCCTGTCTATCTTATATAAAAATCTATGTTAAAAACACTACAAACACAAATTATATGCTAATTTAAAAAAATGAGTTTTTAACTGTGACTTAAAACTTTTTAAATTGTCCAAAGTTCTCAAATCATCTGGGAGGGCGTTCCACAAAGTTGGTGCAGCGGCAAGGAACGCCCTGTCTCCTGTTGTCTTCTTCATTTTGCGTGGCTGATCGAGCAGAAAGTGCTTTGTATTTGAACGAAGCATATAAGTTGACTTTGGCTTGAGTCTTATTAACTGACTAATATATGTGGGGGCACTACCATGTATAGCCTTGAATGTGAATACAACTATTTTAAACATTATACGGTACTTAACAGGTAGCCAATGCAGGTCTTTCATAACCGGAGAAATGTGACCAAAACGCGGGGTATTCGAAATTAGTCTTGCGGCAGCGTTTTGTACCCGTTGCAGCATGTTAATGTAACTGGCTGGTAAACCGTACAGCAGACTGTTACAGTAATCTAGACGTCCAATTACTAATGCAAGGACTAATGTTTGTGCACTCTTGAACGTTAGGTATTTTCTGATGCATCTAATTTTATATAGTGTTCCAAAGGATAGACTACATGTTTTTCTAATGTGGGCATTGAAATTCAGCTGTGAGTCAAACCAAACACCAAGATTTCGCGCCTCATTTGCAGTAGAAACACTAGTATCACCTACAGTTAGAGTATCTAGGTTGACCTTGTTAAGTTGTTGGCGGGTTCCAATTAGCATGATCTCAGTTTTGTCATCATTAAGTTTCAGTTTGTCAGTGTTCATCCACGCCCTTATGGCGCGAATACACTGTTCCACAGCATATATTGCCTCTGCTTCACTATGGGAGTTATCTGGCTTGAAGGATAAATAGAGCTGAGTATCGTCAGCAAATGCGTGTACGCTAGGCAGGTACAGCTTGATGACAATACACATTTCGCCCCTGTCTATCTTATATAAAAATCTATGTTAAAAACACTACAAACACAAATTATATGCTAATTTAAAAAAATGGGTTTTTAACTGTGACTGACCAATCAGAGACAAGCCCCCTGAAATTTGCAGGGCAGAATGCGCGGCATAATTTAGCGGGATTTCATCTTTCTCTTGAAATTTCACACTTTTAGGAGGACGTTTCAGCCATACTTTTCGCATTTCCCTATTTTTCAAGACGATAAAAAAAAACAAATAAAATTTAAGCAAATGACGTGTGGATTGTCTGCATAATTAGTAAAATTGTAATGACGTCACGGACATGCAACCAAACCCGTTCGCCCAGCCGTGAAGGTGGCGAGACTCGCGGGCGCATCGAGACACTCACGGCTGGAGACTGAGCCTAGGGTTTTTCCAGAGGTACACACAATTTTCCAACCCCCCCCCCCCCCCTTCCCCATTCAAGTCCTAAATTTTCTTCACCAGCCATGATTCAATTTTCTTTATCATCACTTTGGTGAAGTTATGTTTTAAGCGTAAGCGTTCTCTCTTGATATGAAATGACAACTAAGTCGCAAAATTCTTTGTAAGTTGCTTTTTTGGGATCATTGAAGCGCTCCCATCGCTTATCACTGATGAAGCGAACATGTAGTGGCGGTATCTCAGAGTGATTTCTTTTTACCGCTGTGTGCCACATTGTTTTTGACCGGCATTGTTTGCCTTGCAAAAGTACCTACATAGACGTAATTGTGCCCTGGTTGTTTCATTTAGGTCCACGCTTCTTATAAGTCTACAAAAAACAACCAAACCGAATCCTGAGGCTATGTAAAATTAATATAACAGTGGACAGCTTTCATAAGAAGTTATAATGGTTTTCCGTTACAAGCAAAGGGCTAATCTTCTGTCTTTCTTTTTTATTTATTTATTTATTTTATTGAATGCTATTACATACACTTACACTTACTGTTACATACTCTATCTTACAGTTCCACACATTTACTTTACTTACACCTAAGTACTATATTTACACACTCATTTACATATACTTACACTAACGCTACTATTACATGGAAAAAATTAAATACTCCCTTGCACTTAGTTACAGGAAAAAAAATAACAATAATAATAATAACAATAATAGAGATAATCACCTATTCACTAATTAAACATTATATTTCATTCTTACAACATAAGTTATTTTTATTTAATTAATTTAGTTGTGGGAAGTGTTAACGAAAGAAGATGTTTAATTTGTTTCTTTGTTTTTTTTTCATATTATTTGTTTTGAGAGCGGTAAGAGCAAACTGGATGGCTGCTAATATAAGAAAAAATAGATAGTAGAAATTTCGCTGTTCTCTCCACATCCAGGCGCAAAGGGAGACGACTAAAATAGAAAATAAAAAATCGTCCAAAATAAAGAGAAGCTAGTGTTCTTGTTCAGCGAGGAAAGCTCCCCATTTTTTGTTAAATTTTGCTAAAAGCCCATGTTTAAGTGAAAAGTGTCTTTCTACTTCCATGCAGGTGAAAAAGTTCTTGACAAAAAGTTCACGTGAGGGGCAGTGGTGCATTGATTTTGCCCATTCTGCTTATTAAAAGGGCGTGGTGGAAGAGGAGATCGGAAGCGTCTTCCACAAATCCCAAACATGACTGGAGGGTGAAACTTTTTGTCGAAAAACAGAAGGTACCCAGCCAGTCCAGAAGATTTTGACTTGAGGACATTCCCGAAAAAGATGTAGGAGGGTTTCCGTTCAACTTTCACAGAAAGAACACAGCTCGCTTGATATCAGCCCAATTTTGAAAAGATATCTGTTTGTGGAAATTCGTCGATGAAGAAGTTTAAACTGGAAAATTTGCAGTTTGGATTCGCGAGTGCATAGAAAAGGCAGACTGTACGACTTACTCCAATCAATCATTTCAGCACCATGTGCTTGCAAATCAGATTTCCGTTTCCTTTGATTTCTTTGCGGCAGGGATGCATGTCGTTCAATGAGTATGGTGTAGGCTAATTTGCAAAAATCCTTTGACCTCGGTAGTGATTCAGTATTTAACATTTGAGAACAGTCAGAGTTGTGCTTCACGCCCAAAACTGCTGTCACAACGCTGCGGTATTGAAGAAAGTTGGCTTTCAGAGAATATTTCTCTCTGAAAGCCTCGAAAGTCAAAACCTTTGACGAAGTCTCGTCAAGGAGATTGCTTACTTTCTTAATTCCTGCCAAATACCAGCTTTTATAAAAAAGCGGCTTACCCTCTATGCGTACAAGAGAATTGTACCATATTGGCATGTGAGAGAGAGAGATGGTGGGCTGCGGTTGATATTGAGACGACACCAAACCTCAATAAGTTCCTTGGTAAAGGGATTCTCAATTTCTAGAGAGGCAACATCCTTTGGATCAAGATTACCGGAGAAAAGTGCTGTTGTAACGCGGTTTCCTAAGAAAAAATCAAGAAACAATTTCCATTTTCCTTTGTTGTTAGGGTCTAGATATCTTTGAACCCACTTTGCCTTTAAGGCGTCATTAAAACTTTTCATGTCTTGTATTTTCAGTCCCCCTTTGGAATAATCATTAATCATTAGTGTTCTTTTGGTTTTGTCTCCTTTACCATCCCACAAAAATTTATATAACAAACTGTTTATGTCCTTAAGATATTCACTTGGCGTGGGAAGTGGAGATAAAATGTAAACTAATTGCGAAGCAAGCAGACTCTTGATAACTGTTATTTTCCCGAGGAGTGCAAGCCTTCTGAATTGCCAATTCTCTGTTATTTTGTTTATTTTTTCTTTCTTCTCTTGGAAGTTTAAAGTTTCTGACGTAATAGGTCAAAAACGAGTGCGAGTTTTTCCTCAGGGGTTCCAAACACCGAGAAACGGATAAAAGCACGACGCCGAAGGCGGAGTGCTTTTATTGTTTCGAGGTGTTTGGAACCCCTGATGAAAAACGAAGCACGAGTTTTTGAGCTGGCTTCTCAAACTAGTGTGAAAATTTAGTAGAATTATTTCCGAAGAATAGGTAATTAGAAGGCGTGCTCAATAGGCTATTGTTTGTTTCTTATTCGTGGTAAATGAAATGAATATTTCCTATGCGGCGATGCGGGCGGGTTTTTTGGTAGACTAACATTACGCCGCGTGATGGAGGTCGAGTCCGGATCAGAACGATTTCGCGTTCCTAAAACTTCTTCTCAAGAAAATGTTTTGGTGAATGACGCCGTTCCAGCTTCAACTAAGAATAAAAACAAGTGGGCTGTGAGCATTTTTGCCGAATGGCAGAGGTTAAGAGAGGTTAAAGTTCCGGTATTAGATTGTGGTGGTCTCTTCAAGGACTACGATTTACACAAGGTTACCGCTCTGAGCGCAGATATTGCCGAAATGGACGCTCTGTCGCTGAACTATTGGTTGTCAAAATTCGTGATGGAGGAAAATTCAAAAACTGTACAATTAATGTAACGGTGTCTAAGAAAGAATAATATCTTGCCGTATTGTTGTTGTAAGTAATGATTGAAGCGGCAAATATACTGTATTTATTATTAAGACTGATTAAAATTCAAGTTTCTTGATCAGTGTCTTGATCAGTTTTTGAACTAATCGAATGTGTCTTGATCGGTATGTTCATTGGGTATCAAAATACATGCACCTGACCCAACTGATGCAAGCTGATTGGGTCATCAGCACATGGATAATTAATGAATTTGAGAATCTTTCTTGATTGTGGAAAACCAGACGCCCAGAGCGAAGACTTTGTGGAAAGACCACAGTATATTTTTATTTGTTTCTATAGTTCGCGTTTGAAGGCGAAATGAGCCAATCCAGAGTGCTTCAGTTTTTTCATAATTAACATTTAGTCCTGAGAGCTCTGCAAATGAGTCCAACAATTTTAAGGAGGTACTCACAGAATTGTCTGAACCGTCTAAAATAAGGGTGGTGTCATCTGCATATTGACTTAATTTACATTCTGAGTCTGATATACAAATACCCTTGATCCCGTCATTGTTCCTAATTGCATTAGCTAGTATCTCTACACATAGAATAAAGAGGTATGGCGATAGAGGGCAGCCTTGTCGAACTCCTCTACCGAGTTGAAAGAAGTCGGAGGACCACCCGTTGTTTTGTATGCAGCTTGTAATGCTGCTGTAGAAAAGTTTGATCCAACTTTTAATAGAGGCTCCGAAGTTGTAGAAAGAGAGCGTTTTTTCAATGAAAGTCCATTCCAGAGTATCGAAGGCTTTTTCGAAATCAACAAAAAGTAACAAGCCTGGGATGTTTTGTTTCTCGGCGTAGTCGATAACGCTGTTAATCAGCCTGATATTTTCTCCAGTAAATCTACCCTTGAGGAAACCTGTTTGGTCGTTGTTGATTAGATGCGGTAGAACCTTTTTCAACCTTGTCGCAATTCATTTGGCAGCAATTTTGTAATCACAATTTAGCAGGGTAATTGGTCTCCAGTTTTTCAAATATTGTCGAGGTTTGTTTTTCTTTGGTAACAGAGTTATTAATCCTCTTCTCTGCGAGATTGAAAGATAACCTTTGGAAAACGATAGGCATCTATTAAAAAAGTTGACACGTCTTCCCAAAAGACTTTATAAAATTCTGCGGGTAGGCCATCAGTCCCAGGAGATTTACCTGAATCCATTGTTTTTTGGCTTTCTAAGCACTCTTCTGCGGATAGCATACCTTCGCAGGACAGTTTTTGATTGCAATTTAGCTTTATCTCATTGTGCTCTGGGAAAAAATTTTCTTCTATGGTGTTGCAGACATTTTGATCTATTCTTGAAGAATAGAGGGACTCATAAAATTTTTTGGCTTCGTCAAGTATTTCTGTCTTTAGACATTCTTGCGTTGCCTTCGGTTTTAAGATTTCTTATAGTTTTACAGTTGAAGTGTCGCTTTTCCAAACTATGAAAGTATTTGGTATTTCTTTCACCCTCATTATACCATTTTACTTTGGATCTCAAAATGGCCCCTTCAGTTTGGTAGCGGATTACATCTTCCATATATTGTCTCCTCATTCTTAATTTTGCGTGAAGGGATTTTTTATCTGCCTCTGAGAGATTTTGCTGATCAATTTCTTTTTCGAGTGCTGAAATTTCCTTTTCTAAATTACATTCTTTTTGTCCTGAGCGTGCTTTTTTCGCCTTGGCATATTTAATGGTAGCGGCTCTAATTTCCATCTTAATTACATCCCACAATAGTATTTTGTCAACTTCATGGTGACCTTTATATTCCTTTGAGACATCTCCTATAGTTTTCTTAATTAATTCTATGTACTCGTTTTCTGTTAGAAAGTGGGTATTTAGTTTCCAGAAGCCTGGTCCTCTGGGGTTAGTCGTGGCGCTGATTCTAACAGTAATCATACAGTGGTCAGTTCGGTACCCGGGAGGGATCTCAGCTTCAAAAACGTTTGGACAGAGAGAATCACTTATCAAAAAATAATCCAAGCGACATTGAATTTCAGGGTTTGTCCTTTTCCATGTAAAGCGCATAATGTCCGGATTATGGATTGCCAGATATCAGCAAGCTCGAATTTTTCTTTAAAGGATAACACTTCCTCTCTTGATTTCCAGTGCGTTGTAGGAGCACCGCCTTTTTTATCTTTTTTGGATGTCGCAAACTGGATTGAAGTCACCATCGAAAACTATTAAGTCACATTCGAAAGAAGACATTTTTTCACTGACAACCCTGAAGAAAGAGGGGTCGTCGTTGTTTGGCGCGTAGATGTTCACAAGTGTTAATGTTTTTTCTTCGGTTTCTATATCAGCGATGATGAATCTTCCTCCTGGGTCCGTTAAGCATTTCTGTATTTTGAATTGAAAGTTGTTACTGAATAAGATGCCAACACCTGCCTTAGAGCTGGAAAATTCCGTAAATATGGTTGAGTACCCCATTCGGAGCGCCAATAAATTCCGGATTTTTTTGTGCTGTGCACTTCTTGTAAGAAGTAGATAGAGAATTGCTTTTTCTTCAACCATAAGAAGGTTTCTCTTCGCTTCTTATCGTTGGACAAACCCCTTACATTTAGGGAGCAAATTATCATATCGTCACCTCGCATTAAGGCCGCCGGTGACAAGCTGCTCATGAATAAATTTATAAGGCAAAATTTTGGTGGAGGTCTTACGCTAAAAAACTTTATATCTTGAACGTTTGGACGCCGATTCCGTTGAAACTTAACAGAGAGCTTGGGCAATGGTGAAAGTGCTACAAGTTTGTTTTTGGTTTGATAGATTGCGTTTTTTGCAATGCTATGAGCTCCCAAAGCTAAGATTTTGTAAAACGCGACTCCGTGTCCAAGTTTTCTCCTCGTGGAGAAGACAACACTTCTTGATTTTACCACTCACTGATCAGTTAAAACCTCTATTGTGTCACAACAGAAGCCGATTATAGGATTTCGAGTTCCATTAAAAGTTGCAAGCTTTTAAATGAGTAAAATCGTCCTTGTTTAAATTTGAAGCCTTCAATATTTCGTTAAATAGCCTGTTTGAAAAAATTGCTTCTGTTGTGACAGTCTACAATACACCTAGTTTGTCTGCCTGTTGTGTCTTTTCAGGAAATTCTATATCCACGCTGTATTCTTGGACACAAAATTGGTGGTTTTAGGGCTTCCGAAGGCTTGCCGAATAAACACGAATGTTTAAAGTAAGATTATGCTAATTATGAAAATTAAATTCTCGCAGCTATTGTTCACTACCCAGAAAAGAACAATACGTTGCAATTTAGAGATCGCAAATATTTGGATTGAAGATTATAAGCGTTTTCCAAGCTCTATGTTAGCTATGAGGAGAACTATTGTAGTTTTTGCTTTGGTGTGTTGGAAAACTTCTAAAAAGTTTCTATTAACGTTTGAACGTAAAAAAGCGGGACTTCGACAGTTCTTTATTTAAAAATACTTAAAAGTCACAACTCCGTAGCACACGATTTCACGGACGTGCAATTATTGATTCAGAAACTGAAAGTTTTACTGAAGAGCCTATTCCTGAATATTACGCGCAGTGTCGCTACCATTCGTCCCACTTCGTGCATACGCTTTAAATAAATAGATGCTGATGACTTAGTTTCTCACCCGCGGCCTTAAAGTTTGCATTATATACCCAAAAAAGAATGTCAGTCCCTTCGCACGAGGTGTCGAGAGAGCAGCTATTCAATAGAGTGATTTGGTGATTATCATAAAAGGTACAAATATGTAAATATGGACGCAACAAGGGGAAAGGAAAACATTGAATAATACACGGATATATACACACAAAAGCTAAAACTAACGAAAATCGGTCTGGGAAACAGCATTGAAAGTCGATCTTTCAATTACAACCTATATATGCCGATGCTAATATCACCAGCTTCTAGCTCCTTATCAATGGTAGCAAAATATATAAAGTTAAATATTAAATAAAGTTGTTGCAAAAGGATATATAAATATGAATAAAGTTAAGTCTTGGTTACTCCAAAGGCCGACCTGGGGCAATATATTTGCCGTTGACAAACAGCTTATCCGGATGTGCTTTGCTGAAATAAGCCGTGTGGTCTCTCTGTCGAGCTTCTTTCAATTTCTGCATTTGCTCTTTCCTGAGATCGTACAGTTCCTTCGGGATGTCGTCAAAAACATGGAGCGTCTCGCTATCTTTGAGGTGTTTTCGTGCCTGTTCCATAACGAGTTCTCGTTCGGAGTATTGGAGAAACCTCGCAATGATGGGGCGAGACTTTTGAGGGTTTGGCTTTCCTAAACGGTGCACTCTCTGAAACTCGATTTTTTCGCGTGGGCGATCAATTTTAAGCTGGTCTTCGAGAAATTTATAAATAATTTCTTTGGTGTTTTCTGATGCATCGTGCTGACGGTGTAATCCTTCTTCCACGTTCATGCTGTTGAGTGATGCGTCGATGTTTTCTGGGAGGCCAAAAAATTTGAGATTCTCCCGCCTGGAGTAGTTCTCCATGTACATCAGTTGCTTCTTCAACTCGTATACGTCGTTCTCAAGTTTCTTGTTGTCGCGTTGTAAATCGCTTATATCATCCTCGGTGTATTCCATACCTTTCTGTAGCTCCTCCACATTCTTTTTCAGCTTCTTCTGTTGGAGTATTTAAGACTTTAACCTCTGAGTCCAATCTACTTATTGTCTCTTTGATATTCGCCATTCTTGTATGGACCAATGACATCATGCTTTTCTAGCTTCTTCAAAATTACCTCAATTTTGACGCCTAGGGCGTCCACCATGTTGGCGGCTTCGAATACTTCGTCAGCCCCGGGTTTCGATCTTTTTTCGTCCGGGGAGTTGTTAAACTCTGGAGATGATGACGAAGAAGTTATTGGTCTGTCCTTTCGCTTTGGAGGCATCAAAATTCTTCATTTAAGGATTTAAAAAACGACCAAAGAGAAGGAGCTCGGCGAAACACGTTCACTCCGCCGCCATGCTCGTCCCAGTCCCCATATTGATCTTCTGTCTTTCTTCCCTGCAAACTCAGAAATGACCTCATTTAAGTCTGTTTCCTTATGTTTTTGCACATGTATCACGGGCAGCGAGGTCAACCTCACATCCGACATAGCGCTCCGAAGTGGCGTCTTGAGCCTCTTCATGCTACTGAAGCTTCGCTCTGCAACACACGTTGACACAGGATACGTGAGAAGCGTCTTGACGGCTACATAATTTCCAGGGTTAAGTAATGGGTTGGCAAAGTCCAGCGTTTCCACCAAGGTCTAAGGAATGCCATCTTCAACCAACAGCCACCCCTGACGCCACCTAGTCACTTCTCGTTTGAATCCATCAAGAGGCATATGCATGTCTTCACCATAGTGGTTATAGATGTCTTCCAAACCCTTTTCGGTCCACCAGTAAATCACGTCGCTTCTCCTTGGAAACCGTTCCCTGCTAGCAGAGGCCCCTTTTCCTTTGTATTCGCTGAGCTGACGGACGGGACGAAAAGGGACCTCTGCCATGGGTCGAAATGAACTGTGTTGAGTATGCGCCACGGTTACTTAGCGACCGAAACGTCACGTGATGCTTTTAGCACGTGATCAGCTGACGACTCCCACCTTTTCTCAACTAGCGCGCCAAAAAACACCTGCACAGTTTTGTTGTCGTTAATGGCGAGTTCACCAAAACCCTAAAAAAGTAGAAAGTTCGTCTTGAGATAGTTGTTGTCTAATCTACGGTATTAATTTCAAGTTATCTGGACAAGGAAGCTTTTTTAACATGACCACAACTCCAGGAATCAAAGAGAATTTAACCCATTGAAGGTTGCGTGTTTTATGATCGCTTCACTAAATTAGATGTTGGTAATAAACAACCCATGTGCAGTACGAAAGGACAATTTATAGGTTCGAAAAAACAACACTCACTTGATCTAGAATAGTTAAAATTCCTTACTTTTAAATAAAATACACCAGTTGTCAATTAAGAATTAGCCAAAAATACAATCTCAAAGTCAAAATTTTGAAAATTTCCGCAAGAGATTTCTCATGTTGTCTCCCGCGTGAAATCAAACCACAACAGAGCATTTGTGTCTGTTTAGGTCAGATTACTACTTTTCGAAATTTTATGAAGGTACACAGAAGAAGAGACAGTAAGCTTTTCTAAATAATACACTTATTAAAACACGCCTTTACTTGTTTCTGTTTCTTGTTTCTGTTTCTTTACTTGTTTTCATGGGTTGTTTATTACCAACTGCTAATTTAGTGAAGCGATCATAAAGCACGCAGCCTTCAATGGGTTAAATTCTCTTTGATTCCTGGAGTTGTGGTCATGTTAAAAAAGCTTCCTTGTCCAGATAACTTGAAATTAATACCGTAGATTAGACAACAACTATCTCTAGACGAACTGTCTACTTTTTTTAGGGTTTTGGTGAACTCGCCATTCACGACAACAAAACTGTGCAGGTGTTTTTTGGCGCGCTAGTTGAGAAAGGTGGGAGTCGTCAGCTGATCACGTGCTAAAAGCAACACGTGACGTTTCGGTCGCTAAGTAACCGTGGCGCATGCTCAACACAGTTCATTTCGACCCATGGCAGAGGTCCCTTTTCGTCCCGTCCGTCAGCTCAGCGAATACAAAAGAAAAGGGGCCTCTGCTAGCAGGGAACTTTCCGTCGTCCATGTTAACAAAAACGAGAGAAAGCAAACGTTGTAACACTTCACGAGTTTAGTTCTCTTTCCAGGACGGCATGTTACTATGCGGGCTCACTAAATGACAGCGGAATAACTGTAAAGGAATGCGCAAGATACAGTGGGCTCAAGTCACGGTCAGCAAACAATACAGGGAGCATGCGTTTCGGAAACTGCCAGGAGGGAGTGATGAACTTGGGCCTGGACACAAGCGCCGGTATTGGCGAATGAAAAACCGAGGTGTCTGGCCATCGTGACGTCACATATAAATCTGCCCCGGAAATTCAAAGGAAAGTTAACAAATGGTTTCCTCGCAAATGTTTACAGTCCAGTTTCTCAAAAAGAACAGATCAAAACAATAAAAGAACGAAAGTTATGCTGCATGGTATAACATAAAAAGTATTCTTAATGCAAATTGGTCCTCAAAACAAAATAACCAATTGGCGATAAGACTCAAAAGATTTCATGGACGCTTTGGTCGATCGATTGAAATCGTGTTCAAGATCACTTTTCAGAAGCTGTATCTCACAAACCCTAAGATGTGTCGCTTGGAGACAAAAACATAACTTTTATATGTATAAACTCTTTCCAATTTTAGGAAAATACAATTGCGTAACAATTTCATTAAAATGATCAGTGGCTTTAAACATCATTAAAATGTGGAGAAGAATACTCCAATACAAAGAAACGTTTACTGTGAGTTCATGTGCTTGTTTCGAAGTTAATAATGGACCACAGTAATTCCTTACTTTGCTAAACTATCTTGTAAAAAACGACAAAGATGACAACATTTGCTGGAGGCGAGGCAAAACAGCTGACACGCCGGCTTTCCGGCCAAATTTGTGCTGATCTCTTATCGAATAATTATAAAAAAACCACAGTTTATCTAAAACGCCAACTTTCTCAGGTTACTGTTGTTAAGGGTTAACAAGGCTCTCTCTTTACTAGAATGGTCCTCAGTTTGACTGTTTTAAAATTAATTAATCTTTGAAAATCAAATGACAGGACCAATTCAATTTGCGAAACGGTCATCGTCAGTTGTGGATCAAGTAGACGGTCAAACTCCTTCTAAAACACTATGCAACCTGGACAGCAACTGAATCTAGAGGAAACTGGAGGTATTGAGAATAAATCACTGAATTACTGATCCAGATGGTACTCAAGTATATCTATTAGTTTTCATAAAAAAGTACAGAACCAGATCAGCGAAGACTTGTTTCCTCAGGCGCCCGCGCGAGCTGATTCAGATTTTTATGTTGTTCTGCAAAAGTGTAGTTTACACGGGTTAAATGAGGTGGCAAAAATTTACTAAGTTCGATTACTCTTTCCCTAGCAATTAAATATCACTATTCTTTCCTTATACAGAAGATGGCTAAAAATACCTAGGTTCGCCTTCTATTATACTCAGCTAAACAAACGGACTGATCATTTTTTTGGCAAATACTATACCACTTGTTTCAACTTGGATACTTTTGTTAAACTATAGGCTAGTCCGTAGCCAAGTTTCAAGTTTCCCTGTGGTATATAACTGAAATAAACACACTTTTTGGGACGCGGACAATAACAATTTTCCCGCATAATTCTTCGATCACAGAGAGTAAACATGACTCTTAAAACATTATTTAAGCGTGATTTTAACGTTAAGACAAAGAGCCACTTACCTATATCGAAAAAAGGGATGACTAAAATTCCATTATCCAAGAAAACAAGCTTAGCTGAAAGCTTAATAGCACAAAAAATACGTTTGTAGCCCGAACTCTAACATAGTTGCCAACGCCATTTTTGAAGACTCGGCAAACTCGCGCGCTTTACACGTCGTGACGCCACGATGGTCAGACACCTCGAACCAGCCGAGCGGCGAGTTCATCACTCCCTCCTGGAAACTGCCGTCCACGACCATGGACGGCGGTTGAATCAAAGGGAGTTTCGACCCATGGCAGAGGTCCCTTTTCGTCCCGTCCGTCAGCTCAGCGAATACATAGGAAAAGGGGCCTCTGCTAGCAGGGGACGGAAACCGACATTCGGGTGTGGAAAAACGCCGTCCTTTGGTTTTATAAACAACTTTTCAAAGAAACAACAACAAGCGGAGAAAAATGACTTGAGGCAAATACTGCTTTTTAAAATAATTATCTTTTATTCGTTTGCTTTTTTATTCATTTTATTTTGTTTTTTATTTTCAATAATACTAATTATGCACAATTACAAATTATGCACAATTATTGCCCCTGCAGGGTTTGGGCCTTGACATGGCATCCTTCTAGTCCCGGGGGGGAGGGGCTACTCCCTTATCCGACCCTAATGAGGTTGTGCAGCACGACAGTGTATGGTTTTCAGAAGGTTTTGTCTTAAACAGGGTATCGATTACATCACTTTTTGTCTTATTCGGGGTAGGGTATACGTAACACCGCAAACAGCTCAGTCTCTCTGTAACGACGTAATTAGATTTCTAATAATTGTCAATGTACAATAAGGAACAGTTTATCCACAGGCTTACCATCCTCTGTTTGTGTGGTGGGCTGTGCGTTTGTAATGGCTGTGTTGTTTTATCAAATTAGCAAAACTAAAACCGAAATTTAGGAGTTTGAAAACTGAGGAAAATGAAATAAAAACTCATAAAGTTGCTGCCATGGTGTTTTGATTTGTGTTTCTGTGTTTATTTTGGTGATTTAAGGCTCGTGAAAGCGATGTTTTCAAAATAACGGTCGGACTCGCTCAAAAGTAGAGAAAGAGAACTTTCTCTACTTTCTACTTTCTCTTTCTCTTCTTTTGAGCGAGTCCGTCCGTTATTTTGAAAACATCGCTTTCGCGAGCCTTAAATCACCAAAATAAACACAGAAACACAAATCAAAACACCATGGCAGCAATTTTACGAGTTTTTATTTCATTTTCCTCAGTTTTCAAACTCCTAAATTTCGGTTTTAGTTTTGCTAATTTGATAAACCGACACAGCCATTACAAACGCACAGCCCACCACACAAACAGAGGATGGTAAGCCTGTGGTTTATCCTCACTCCATTCCAGTGAAAAACAGGGTATAATTTGGAACTATATGTCTCAGAGAACCCTCCAGAAAACGAAGTTCTGTCTTAAACAAGCTAGCAAAATCAGCGATTTGTGTCTTTAACAGGGTCAGGGTTTATACCTGAGCATCGGTTGAGTACCCTCCCCCACCCCCCAGTTTCTAGTCCACATGCACAAGTACCAGGAGTCCATAAACATACTTACAGGACGCATATATAGCATGTACAGCAGACAAAAATCTTGATTTGTCACTGTTTTTGAGGTGTAAAAAGGTGCAATGTTTGTCTAAGTTATATGGAAGGACTACCATTTCGCTAAATATTAGAATACCACGTAAATGGTACAAGTGTTAGGGCCCGGGGGAAAGGGGGTACTCCTGTCAAGTTAGAATAGGTGTGTGCCGCGGAGGCTCTTAAGCCCCGACCCTATTAAAGGATCGAAAATTCGACAATTGATACTTTTTAAAAGGCCCAAATCCGGGTTTTCAAACTGCATTTTTAGCTAATACAAAAAAGAGAACCCTATCTAAGGATCACACCGGGATTACAATACCAGAGAGGGGCAAAATAGATACCCTATTTAAGGCCTGGCAACCTCAAAAACCAAAACCCTATTCCGCGGCACATACGTATTAAACCTTAAGGAGTGACCCGAGCTAATCTGTCCTTAATCATGGCGATCTTTCTCGTTCTGTCACCCATTGATATTAAAGTGACAACCAGAGAGCCCTATTGGTTGCTAAAACAAAGTTCTCAGTTTTGTTTTAATGGTTGGCACATTTGAATAACAAAAAGCCAATGTTTGTAAACAGTCGTGGTCATCGCTTTACGATTAGGAAGTGAGAGTTAATCCAGTGTTCCAAATAAGAGACGGGTCTCGGGTCAATTAAGAAGGCTACCTGACCCGACAAATGAAATGGAAAATTTTAATAACGAAAAATATACCATATATATAAAATATATGGTATTTGATTAACTTCTTTCCCGTTTGAGTGGCACGCGTGGGAAAAGACACAGCTTCGTGCCCCTATCATCGATATTAGGCCTTTTTCACTTTTCTTGAAAGATTCTTCGTAATTTAGTTCGCCCGCACAGTGCTAGTCTTGTCTTTTTTAACATTTCTCTGTACTTCAGTCCGTTTACTGCCTTTCTCTTGTTTTCTTTACATTGTGCCGTGCACTAGTTTACCCGTACAGATTAGTTCGTTTTTTTAACCTTTCTCCGTACGCTAGTTCCTTGGAACGGCCGGGGTGTTAGTTTTGTCTTCTTAAAGTTTTTCCTTACGTCAGTTCATCTGCACTGTGTTAGTCTTGTCTTTTTACAACGTTAACCTTTCACCGTACGCTCGTTCAGTCCGTGTGCAAGTTGTTAGTCTTAATTGTCTTTTCAACCTTTTTCCGTACGCTACGTACGGTTCGCACCTAACACCGGTCTTAGGGTGCTAGGTTTGTCTTTTAAACATTTCTTTGTACGTGGATTCTTTCTTACGGTGCTTATCTTGTCTCCTTTACGTGTTTCCGTACGTCAATTCCTTTAACCAGTGTTAGTCCCGTAGTTACGTTTCACTGTAACGGCTAGTTCGTTCGTACGGTGTTAGTCTTTTCAACGTTTCTCCCTACGCTAGTTCGTTCGTACAGTGTTAGTTTGTCTTTGCAACGTTTCCCCGTACCCTTGTTCGTACAGTGATAATCTGGTCTTTTCAACGTTTCTTCGTACGCTAGTTCGTTTGTGCAGAGTTAGTCTTGCAATATCAATGTTCAGTCTCCGTACGGCTGTTTTAGTCATGTCTTCTTTACGTTTCTTCGTAAGATAGGAGTCGTTCGTATCATATATGTCTTGTCTCTTTGACATTTCTACATCCATCAGTTTGTTCGCACTGTGTTACTCTTATCTTTTCAACGTTGATCCGTACCTAACGGTTATTTTTCTCCATCCGTCAGTTTGTTCGTATGTTGTTCAGTTGAGTCTTCAAGTCTTTTCAACGTTTCTTCGTAACTAGTTCGTTCGTACAATTTTAGTAAAAAAAAAGGATTTCTCCATCTGTAATTTTGTTCAGAGTGTTAGTCTTATCCTTTTTATGTTTCTCTGTACCGTCAGTTTGTTGATACTACAACTTTTTTAGTCTTGTCTTTTGCAAGTTTCTCTGTGCGTCAACTATTCGTTCGTACTGTAGTGGACTTGTTTCAAATAGTGGACACGTGCTGACAAGTGTGTTATTTTGCACGCTTTGTTTTTGTTTTTAGGAACTCGGGCTTTCTTTCAGCGTGCGATGAAGACAAAGCAGAATTTAATAATTGCCAAAAGGTCTTGGTAGCAGGAAACAAGTTAATATTTTAAAAAACAACAGAAAACTTGTTGTAACTTTTTCCTTCAACTGAGGATGGCATCAGGAATGCCGAAACATGTCTTTAAAACTTATTAAAAGTGTTGTGTTGTTTTTTAAAATATTTATTTAATAATTAAAATTATAACGCGTCCCACTTGAGACACGGGTTACCACCCTAACAAGGCCACTGTCCACCAAGTTGGTGACCCCTCGCATGGTTTTCATGACCCCTTGCGTAAAAAACTTAACTCGAACTGTTATCTATACTCACCCTTCAACCAAGGACTAGGAGAATCACCCAAGTAAATTAAACCATCGCTCCCAGTCAAAAATAAGGTCAGACATGTACTAGCTGTGGCTCCAAAGGTAGCTGCAATAGTGTACCTGTCTTTGAAAGTGCCCAGAAAGTTGATTGGGCTAAAAAAAAAAAGATACACCTTAATTAATACCCTTAGTTATCAAATAATACAAAAATCTCTTATATTTAAGTGGACACTATTCTATAAAACTTGAAGACGAGTGTTATGGAACTCTCTTCCAGAGGATATGAGGAGCTGCAAGTCGTTGACTACTTTAAAAACTAAGCTGAAGACCTTTCTTTTTATGCGTATTTTTTAATTGACAATGCATTATATTAATTATTATTATTATTTTTTTGTGTTTAATTGTAAATGTTGTCAATTCTATTTTTTAATTCTAAATATTGTATTTTTAGCGCTGTTGGATACCCCCTAGAAACAGCACTATAGAATTCATAATTATTATTATTATCAGATCTGAAGGTTGCTGGTTCGAGTCCCAGTCCCTGCCATCGTGTGTTTCCTTAGACAAGAAACTTTTTCCCACATTGTCTCGTTGGCTCGTGTGTGACTTTCTTCATATTATTATTTTTATTATTATTATTATTAATTATTTTTTTTAAGCACTTGTTAAAGGTACAGCTCAGTTCACTGAAAACTGGGTAAGGTTTACTTCCCTGGGGGGTACTCTGGATTTCAAGAGGCAGGGATGTGCGAATGGGGACATAAATGAAAACCTAAAAAATTCCCTCAGGCTTAAGTGAAACCCTAAAAGATCCCCTGAACCAAAATGAAAACAAAAAAATATCAATGCTAAATTTTGGAGCCTTACAAATGCCCAGAACTGGGATTAAATGGAAATAAAGTGTGAGTGTACTGCATGTATCCATAACACTAAGTATGGTTACCGTAATGATCTTTTTCTTTTACCATGATTCTTCCCATTTTTTAAGACCCAACAGATTCCTACTAAAATCAAACTACCCCCTACCCCAAAAGACCCCGAGATCATGAATTTCAAAAACCCAAAAAATCCTTCGAACCTCCCTGTCACGTAAAATCTGGAGTCCCCCCCACCCTCATGGGGTTTACTGTCTCCCAGTCCTTCAACTCCTTCATGATGACTCCCACCTCTTTGATATTTATTGATTTATTCTATAATTGCAAAAAATATGCAATTTTGTGAATTTGTCTTGTTTCTCAATTCCCTGCCATGCTGCAAATCCTGCTGCCCAATCTATTTCTCTTGGTTCCCTGCCCTGTGCCCCCCCCCCCTTAATTAGGAACTGATCAAACCCACATTTTTTCAAGCAGCCATTGCAAAAAAATGTCAAAGATAAAAAAACTTACATCAACAGCCCAGGATATCCACTGCAGTATTCAAGTTGCAGATTTTTCCGACGCTTCAAAAATGCCAAAATCAAAATGATGGCAAGCTGAAACAGAAAACAAACCAGTTGTCATGCTTTATGCATAGATAGTAGAATATGAGACCTACGGTGATTGAAATTGCGCTAAAGATGTTTGCATCGAATGTTGTATTCTATTATTAAATTTTAGAAGCACTGTCATAAATCTTGAGTTTTTGTTCACAGTCTACCCTAAGCGATACCTGCTTGAGTAAAAATATTGGCTTTCTGTCCTGAACACTTTAAGTGAGACCAAAATCTGCAATTTACACCCCTAAGCGAGACGAGGAGCATCCCCGTCACTTTCATATAGGAGCTCCCCCCCCCTGCCGGGAATAATAAGTCCAATGATATCAAAGTCAGCTGCCATTGTGGCCTGTGTGATGCATTTTCATGCAGCAGGTGATCTTTTATGAGTGCTCCGATATTCTTCTTTCTCAGCTATCTCAATAGTCTGAGTGGAAGGATGCACAGCTCATAGTGTAGAAACAGACATTAATGACCCATAAAGCTCAACATGAAATGAAAAAAAAAGTGCTGATGATATCACATTCCACTACTCCACACCACTGGAGCACGGTTAAAAATAATTTACCTTGTGCCCACTGAACAGTAGGTCAAAACGAATAAGGGGTGCAAAGCATCCTCTAATAATTTACCTTGTGCCCACTGAACAGTAGCTCAAAACGACTAAGGGGTGCAAAGCATCCTCTAATAATTTACCCTGTACCCACTGAACAGCAGGTTAAAACGACTAAGGGGTGCAAAGCATCCTCTAATAATTTACCCTGTACCCACTGAACAGTAGGTTAAAATGACTAATGGGTGCAAAGCATCCTCTAATAATTTACCCTGTACCCACTGAACAGCAGGTTAAAACGACTAAGGGGTGCAAAGCATCCTCTAATAATTTACCCTGTACCCACTGAACAGTAGGTTAAAATGACTAATGGGTGCAAAGCATCCTCTAATAATTTACCCTGTACCCACTGAACAGCAGGTTAAAACGACTAAGGGGTGCAAAGCATCCTCTAATAATTTACCCTGTACCCACTGAACAACAGGTTAAAGGGACTAAGGGGTGCAAAGCATCCTCTAATAATTTACCCTGTACCCACTGAACAGTAGGTTAAAACGACTAAGGGGTGCAAAGCATCCTCTAATAATTTACCCTGTACCCACTGAACAGCAGGTTAAAACGACTATCGGGTGCAAAGCATCCTCTAATAATTTACCCTGTGCCCACTGAACAGTAGGTTAAAACGACTAAGGGGTGCAAAGCATCCTCTAATAATTTACCCTGTACCCACTGAACAGCAGGTTAAAACGACTAAGGGGTGCAAAGCATCCTCTAATAATTTACCCTGTACCCACTGAACAGCAGGTCAAAACGACTAAGGGGTGCAAAGCATCCTGTAATAATTTACCCTTTACCCACTGAACAGCAGTTCAAAACGACTAAGGGGTGCAAAGCATCCTCTAATAATTTACCCTGTACCCACTGAACAGCAGGTTAAAACGACTATCGGGTGCAAAGCATCCTCTAATAATTTACCCTGTGCCCACTGAACAGTAGGTTAAAACGACTAAGGGGTGCAAAGCATCCTCTAATAATTTACCCTGTACCCACTGAACAGCAGGTTAAAACGACTAAGGGGTGCAAAGCATCCTCTAATAATTTACCCTGTACCCACTGAACAGCAGGTCAAAACGACTAAGGGGTGCAAAGCATCCTCTAATAATTTACCCTGCACCCACTGAACAGCAGGTCAAAACGACTATCGGGTGCAAAGCATCCTCTAATAATTTACCCTGTGCCCACTGAACAGTAGGTTAAAACGACTAAGGGGTGCAAAGCATCCTCTAATAATTTACCCTGTACCCACTGAACAGTAGGTTAAAATGACTAATGGGTGCAAAGCATCCTCTAATAATTTACCCTGTACCCACTGAACAGCAGGTTAAAACGACTAAGGGGTGCAAAGCATCCTCTAATAATTTACCATGTACCCACTGAACAGTAGGTTAAAATGACTAATGGGTGCAAAGCATCCTCTAATAATTTACCCTGTACCCACTGAACAGCAGGTTAAAACGACTAAGAGGTGCAAAGCATCCTCTAATAATTTACCCTGTGCCCACTGAACAGTAGGTTAAAACGACTAAGGGGTGCAAAGCATCCTCTAATAATTTACCCTGTACCCACTGAACAGCAGGTTAAAACGACTAAGGGGTGCAAAGCATCCTCTAATAATTTACCCTGTACCCACTGAACAGTAGGTTAAAATGACTAATGGGTGCAAAGCATCCTCTAATAATTTACCCTGTACCCACTGAACAGCAGGTTAAAACGACTAAGGGGTGCAAAGCATCCTCTAATAATTTACCCTGTACCCACTGAACAGTAGGTTAAAATGACTAATGGGTGCAAAGCATCCTCTAATAATTTACCCTGTACCCACTGAACAGCAGGTTAAAACGACTATCGGGTGCAAAGCATCCTCTAATAATTTACCCTGTGCCCACTGAACAGTAGGTTAAAACGACTAAGGGGTGCAAAGCATCCTCTAATAATTTACCCTGTATACCCACTGAACAGCAGGTCAAAACGACTAAGGGGTGCAAAGCATCCTCTAATAATTTACCCTGCACCCACTGAACAGCAGGTTAAAACGACTATCGGGTGCAAAGCATCCTCTAATAATTTACCCTGTACCCACTGAACAGCAGGTCAAAACGACTAAGGGGTGAAAAGCATCCTCTAATAATTTACCCTGCACCCACTGAACAGCAGGTTAAAACGACTATCGGGTGCAAAGCATCCTCTAATAATTTACCCTGTGCCCAATGAACAGTAGGTTAAAACGACTAAGGGGTGCAAAGCATCCTCTAATAATTTACCCTGTACCCACTGAACAGCAGGTTAAAACGACTATCGGGTGCAAAGCATCCTCTAATAATTTACCCTGTGCCCACTGAACAGTAGGTTAAAACGACTAAGGGGTGCAAAGCATCCTCTAATAATTTACCCTGTATACCCACTGAACAGCAGGTCAAAACGACTAAGGGGTGCAAAGCATCCTCTAATAATTTACCCTGTACCCACTGAACAGCAGGTTAAAACGACTATCGGGTGCAAAGCATCCTCTAATAATTTACCCTGTACCCACTGAATAGTAGGTTAAAACGACTAAGGGATGCAAAGCATCCTCTAATAATTTACCCTGTACCCACTGAACAGCAGGTCAAAACGACTAAGGGGTGCAAAGCATCCTCTAATAATTTACCCTGTACCCACTGAACAGCAGGTTAAAACGACTATCGGGTGCAAAGCATCCTCTAATAATTTACCCTGTGCCCACTGAACAGTAGGTTAAAACGACTAAGGGGTGCAAAGCATCCTCTAATAATTTACCCTGTATACCCACTGAACAGCAGGTCAAAACGACTAAGGGGTGCAAAGCATCCTCTAATAATTTACCCTGCACCCACTGAACAGTAGGTTAAAACGACTAAGGGGTGCAAAGCATCCTCTAATAATTTACCCTGTATACCCACTGAACAGCAGGTCAAAACGACTAAGGGGTGCAAAGCATCCTCTAATAATTTACCCTGCACCCACTGAACAGCAGGTTAAAACGACTATCGGGTGCAAAGCATCCTCTAATAATTTACCCTGTACCCACTGAACAGCAGGTCAAAACGACTAAGGGGTGAAAAGCATCCTCTAATAATTTACCCTGCACCCACTGAACAGCAGGTTAAAACGACTATCGGGTGCAAAGCATCCTCTAATAATTTACCCTGTGCCCAATGAACAGTAGGTTAAAACGACTAAGGGGTGCAAAGCATCCTCTAATAATTTACCCTGTACCCACTGAACAGCAGGTTAAAACGACTATCGGGTGCAAAGCATCCTCTAATAATTTACCCTGTGCCCACTGAACAGTAGGTTAAAACGACTAAGGGGTGCAAAGCATCCTCTAATAATTTACCCTGTATACCCACTGAACAGCAGGTCAAAACGACTAAGGGGTGCAAAGCATCCTCTAATAATTTACCCTGTACCCACTGAACAGCAGGTTAAAACGACTATCGGGTGCAAAGCATCCTCTAATAATTTACCCTGTACCCACTGAATAGTAGGTTAAAACGACTAAGGGATGCAAAGCATCCTCTAATAATTTACCCTGTACCCACTGAACAGCAGGTCAAAACGACTAAGGGGTGCAAAGCATCCTCTAATAATTTACCCTGTACCCACTGAACAGCAGGTTAAAACGACTATCGGGTGCAAAGCATCCTCTAATAATTTACCCTGTGCCCACTGAACAGTAGGTTAAAACGACTAAGGGGTGCAAAGCATCCTCTAATAATTTACCCTGTATACCCACTGAACAGCAGGTCAAAACGACTAAGGGGTGCAAAGCATCCTCTAATAATTTACCCTGCACCCACTGAACAGCAGGTTAAAACGACTATCGGGTGCAAAGCATCCTCTAATAATTTACCCTGTACCCACTGAACAGCAGGTCAAAACGACTAAGGGGTGCAAAGCATCCTCTAATAATTTACCCTGCACCCACTGAACAGCAGGTTAAAACGACTATCGGGTGCAAAGCATCCTCTAATAATTTACCCTGTGCCCAATGAACAGTAGGTTAAAACGACTAAGGGGTGCAAAGCATCCTCTAATAATTTACCCTGTACCCACTGAACAGCAGGTTAAAACGACTATCGGGTGCAAAGCATCCTCTAATAATTTACCCTGTGCCCACTGAACAGTAGGTTAAAACGACTAAGGGGTGCAAAGCATCCTCTAATAATTTACCCTGTATACCCACTGAACAGCAGGTCAAAACGACTAAGGGGTGCAAAGCATCCTCTAATAATTTACCCTGTACCCACTGAACAGCAGGTTAAAACGACTATCGGGTGCAAAGCATCCTCTAATAATTTACCCTGTACCCACTGAATAGTAGGTTAAAACGACTAAGGGATGCAAAGCATCCTCTAATAATTTACCCTGTACCCACTGAACAGCAGGTTAAAACGACTAAGGGGTGCAAAGCATCCTCTAAAAATTTACCCTGTACCCACTGAACAGCAGGTCAAAACGACTAAGGGGTGCAAAGCATCCTCTAATAATTTACCCTGTACCCACTGAACAGCAGGTTAAAACGACTATCGGGTGCAAAGCATCCTCTAATAATTTACCCTGTACCCACTGAACAGTAGGTTAAAACGACTAAGGGGTGCAAAGCATCCTCTAATAATTTACCCTGTACCCACTGAACAGCAGGTTAAAACGACTAAGGGGTGCAAAGCATCCTCTAATAATTTACCCTGTACCCACTGAACAGCAGGTCAAAACGACTAAGGGGTGCAAAGCATCCTCTAATAATTTACCCTGCACCCACTGAACAGCAGGTTAAAACGACTATCGGGTGCAAAACATCCTCTAATAATTTACCCTGTGCCCACTGAACAACAGGTTAAAGGGACTAAGGGGTGCAAAGCATCCTCTAATAATTTACCCTGTACCCACTGAACAGCAGGTTAAAACGACTAAGGGGTGCAAAGCATCCTCTAATAATTTACCCTGTACCCACTGAACAGCAGGTTAAAACGACTATCGGGTGCAAAGGATCCTCTAATAATTTACCCTGTGCCCACTGAACAGTGGGTTAAAACGACTAAGGGGTGCAAAGCATCCTCTAATAATTTACCCTGTACCCACTGAACAGCAGGTTAAAACGACTATCGGGTGCAAAGCATCCTCTAATAATTTACCCTGTGCCCACTGAACAGTAGGTTAAAACGACTAAGGGGTGCAAAGCATCCTCTAATAATTTACCCTGTATACCCACTGAACAGCAGGTCAAAACGACTAAAGGCTGCAAAGCATCCTCTAATAATTTACCCTGTACCCACTGAACAGCAGGTCAAAACGACTAAGGGGTGCAAAGCATCCTCTAATAATTTACCCTGCACCCACTGAACAGCAGGTTAAAACGACTATCGGGTGCAAAGCATCCTCTAATAATTTACCCTGTGCCCACTGAACAGTAGGTTAAAACGACTAAGGGGTGCAAAGCAACCTCTAATAATTTACCCTGTACCCACTGAACAGCAGGTTAAAACGACTATCGGGTGCAAAGCATCCTCTAATAATTTACCCTGTGCCCACTGAACAGTAGGTTAAAACGACTAAGGGGTGCAAAGCATCCTCTAATAATTTACCCTGTATACCCACTGAACAGCAGGTCAAAACGACTAAGGGGTGCAAAGCATCCTCTAATAATTTACCCTGTACCCACTGAACAGCAGGTTAAAACGACTATCGGGTGCAAAGCATCCTCTAATAATTTACCCTGTACCCACTGAATAGTAGGTTAAAACGACTAAGGGATGCAAAGCATCCTCTAATAATTTACCCTGTACCCACTGAACAGCAGGTTAAAACGACTAAGGGGTGCAAAGCATCCTGTAATAATTTACCCTGTACCCACTGAACAGCAGGTCAAAACGACTAAGGGGTGCAAAGCATCCTGTAATAATTTACCCTGTACCCACTGAACAGCAGTTCAAAACGACTAAGGGGTGCAAAGCATCCTCTAATAATTTACCCTGTACCCACTGAACAGCAGGTTAAAACGACTATCGGGTGCAAAGCATCCTCTAATAATTTACCCTGTACCCACTGAACAGTAGGTTAAAACGACTAAGGGGTGCAAAGCATCCTCTAATAATTTACCCTGTACCCACTGAACAGCAGGTCAAAACGACTAAGGGGTGCAAAGCATCCTCTACTAATTTACCCTGCACCCACTGAACAGCAGGTTAAAACGACTATCGGGTGCAAAGCATCCTCTAATAATTTACCCTGTGCCCAATGAACAGTAGGTTAAAACGACTAAGGGGTGCAAAGCATCCTCTAATAATTTACCCTGTACCCACTGAACAGTAGGTTAAAACGACTAAGGGGTGCAAAGCATCCTCTAATAATTTACCCTGTACCCACTGAACAGCAGGTCAAAACGACTAAGGGGTGCAAAGCATCCTCTACTAATTTACCCTGCACCCACTGAACAGCAGGTTAAAACGACTATCGGGTGCAAAGCATCCTCTAATAATTTACCCTGTGCCCAATGAACAGTAGGTTAAAACGACTAAGGGGTGCAAAGCATCCTCTAATAATTTACCCTGTACCCACTGAACAGCAGGTTAAAACGACTATCGGGTGCAAAGCATCCTCTAATAATTTACCCTGTGCCCACTGAACAGTAGGTTAAAACGACTAAGGGGTGCAAAGCATCCTCTAATAATTTACCCTGTATACCCACTGAACAGCAGGTCAAAACGACTAAGGGGTGCAAAGCATCCTCTAATAATTTACCCTGTACCCACTGAACAGCAGGTTAAAACGACTATCGGGTGCAAAGCATCCTCTAATAATTTACCCTGTACCCACTGAACAGTAGGTTAAAACGACTAAGGGGTGCAAAGCATCCTCTAATAATTTACCCTGTACCCACTGAACAGCAGGTCAAAACGACTAAGGGGTGCAAAGCATCCTCTACTAATTTACCCTGCACCCACTGAACAGCAGGTTAAAACGACTATCGGGTGCAAAGCATCCTCTAATAATTTACCCTGTGCCCAATGAACAGTAGGTTAAAACGACTAAGGGGTGCAAAGCATCCTCTAATAATTTACCCTGTACCCACTGAACAGTAGGTTAAAACGACTAAGGGGTGCAAAGCATCCTCTAATAATTTACCCTGTACCCACTGAACAGCAGGTTAAAACGACTAAGGGGTGCAAAGCATCCTCTAATAATTTACCCTGTACCCACTGAACAGTAGGTTAAAATGACTAATGGGTGCAAAGCATCCTCTAATAATTTACCCTGTACCCACTGAACAGCAGGTTAAAACGACTAAGGGGTGCAAAGCATCCTCTAATAATTTACCCTGTACCCACTGAACAGCAGGTTAAAACGACTAAGGGGTGCAAAGCATCCTCTAATAATTTACCCTGTACCCACTGAACAGTAGGTTAAAATGACTAATGGGTGCAAAGCATCCTCTAATAATTTACCCTGTACCCACTGAACAGCAGGTTAAAACGACTAAGGGGTGCAAAGCATCCTCTAATAATTTACCCTGTACCCACTGAACAGTAGGTTAAAATGACTAATGGGTGCAAAGCATCCTCTAATAATTTACCCTGTACCCACTGAACAGCAGGTTAAAACGACTATCGGGTGCAAAGCATCCTCTAATAATTTACCCTGTGCCCACTGAACAGTAGGTTAAAACGACTAAGGGGTGCAAAGCATCCTCTAATAATTTACCCTGTATACCCACTGAACAGCAGGTCAAAACGACTAAGGGGTGCAAAGCATCCTCTAATAATTTACCCTGCACCCACTGAACAGCAGGTTAAAACGACTATCGGGTGCAAAGCATCCTCTAATAATTTACCCTGTACCCACTGAACAGCAGGTCAAAACGACTAAGGGGTGAAAAGCATCCTCTAATAATTTACCCTGCACCCACTGAACAGCAGGTTAAAACGACTATCGGGTGCAAAGCATCCTCTAATAATTTACCCTGTGCCCAATGAACAGTAGGTTAAAACGACTAAGGGGTGCAAAGCATCCTCTAATAATTTACCCTGTACCCACTGAACAGCAGGTTAAAACGACTATCGGGTGCAAAGCATCCTCTAATAATTTACCCTGTGCCCACTGAACAGTAGGTTAAAACGACTAAGGGGTGCAAAGCATCCTCTAATAATTTACCCTGTATACCCACTGAACAGCAGGTCAAAACGACTAAGGGGTGCAAAGCATCCTCTAATAATTTACCCTGTACCCACTGAACAGCAGGTTAAAACGACTATCGGGTGCAAAGCATCCTCTAATAATTTACCCTGTACCCACTGAATAGTAGGTTAAAACGACTAAGGGATGCAAAGCATCCTCTAATAATTTACCCTGTACCCACTGAACAGCAGGTCAAAACGACTAAGGGGTGCAAAGCATCCTCTAATAATTTACCCTGTACCCACTGAACAGCAGGTTAAAACGACTATCGGGTGCAAAGCATCCTCTAATAATTTACCCTGTGCCCACTGAACAGTAGGTTAAAACGACTAAGGGGTGCAAAGCATCCTCTAATAATTTACCCTGTATACCCACTGAACAGCAGGTCAAAACGACTAAGGGGTGCAAAGCATCCTCTAATAATTTACCCTGCACCCACTGAACAGTAGGTTAAAACGACTAAGGGGTGCAAAGCATCCTCTAATAATTTACCCTGTATACCCACTGAACAGCAGGTCAAAACGACTAAGGGGTGCAAAGCATCCTCTAATAATTTACCCTGCACCCACTGAACAGCAGGTTAAAACGACTATCGGGTGCAAAGCATCCTCTAATAATTTACCCTGTACCCACTGAACAGCAGGTCAAAACGACTAAGGGGTGAAAAGCATCCTCTAATAATTTACCCTGCACCCACTGAACAGCAGGTTAAAACGACTATCGGGTGCAAAGCATCCTCTAATAATTTACCCTGTGCCCAATGAACAGTAGGTTAAAACGACTAAGGGGTGCAAAGCATCCTCTAATAATTTACCCTGTACCCACTGAACAGCAGGTTAAAACGACTATCGGGTGCAAAGCATCCTCTAATAATTTACCCTGTGCCCACTGAACAGTAGGTTAAAACGACTAAGGGGTGCAAAGCATCCTCTAATAATTTACCCTGTATACCCACTGAACAGCAGGTCAAAACGACTAAGGGGTGCAAAGCATCCTCTAATAATTTACCCTGTACCCACTGAACAGCAGGTTAAAACGACTATCGGGTGCAAAGCATCCTCTAATAATTTACCCTGTACCCACTGAATAGTAGGTTAAAACGACTAAGGGATGCAAAGCATCCTCTAATAATTTACCCTGTACCCACTGAACAGCAGGTCAAAACGACTAAGGGGTGCAAAGCATCCTCTAATAATTTACCCTGTACCCACTGAACAGCAGGTTAAAACGACTATCGGGTGCAAAGCATCCTCTAATAATTTACCCTGTGCCCACTGAACAGTAGGTTAAAACGACTAAGGGGTGCAAAGCATCCTCTAATAATTTACCCTGTATACCCACTGAACAGCAGGTCAAAACGACTAAGGGGTGCAAAGCATCCTCTAATAATTTACCCTGCACCCACTGAACAGCAGGTTAAAACGACTATCGGGTGCAAAGCATCCTCTAATAATTTACCCTGTACCCACTGAACAGCAGGTCAAAACGACTAAGGGGTGCAAAGCATCCTCTAATAATTTACCCTGCACCCACTGAACAGCAGGTTAAAACGACTATCGGGTGCAAAGCATCCTCTAATAATTTACCCTGTGCCCAATGAACAGTAGGTTAAAACGACTAAGGGGTGCAAAGCATCCTCTAATAATTTACCCTGTACCCACTGAACAGCAGGTTAAAACGACTATCGGGTGCAAAGCATCCTCTAATAATTTACCCTGTGCCCACTGAACAGTAGGTTAAAACGACTAAGGGGTGCAAAGCATCCTCTAATAATTTACCCTGTATACCCACTGAACAGCAGGTCAAAACGACTAAGGGGTGCAAAGCATCCTCTAATAATTTACCCTGTACCCACTGAACAGCAGGTTAAAACGACTATCGGGTGCAAAGCATCCTCTAATAATTTACCCTGTACCCACTGAATAGTAGGTTAAAACGACTAAGGGATGCAAAGCATCCTCTAATAATTTACCCTGTACCCACTGAACAGCAGGTTAAAACGACTAAGGGGTGCAAAGCATCCTCTAAAAATTTACCCTGTACCCACTGAACAGCAGGTCAAAACGACTAAGGGGTGCAAAGCATCCTCTAATAATTTACCCTGTACCCACTGAACAGCAGGTTAAAACGACTATCGGGTGCAAAGCATCCTCTAATAATTTACCCTGTACCCACTGAACAGTAGGTTAAAACGACTAAGGGGTGCAAAGCATCCTCTAATAATTTACCCTGTACCCACTGAACAGCAGGTTAAAACGACTAAGGGGTGCAAAGCATCCTCTAATAATTTACCCTGTACCCACTGAACAGCAGGTCAAAACGACTAAGGGGTGCAAAGCATCCTCTAATAATTTACCCTGCACCCACTGAACAGCAGGTTAAAACGACTATCGGGTGCAAAACATCCTCTAATAATTTACCCTGTGCCCACTGAACAACAGGTTAAAGGGACTAAGGGGTGCAAAGCATCCTCTAATAATTTACCCTGTACCCACTGAACAGCAGGTTAAAACGACTAAGGGGTGCAAAGCATCCTCTAATAATTTACCCTGTACCCACTGAACAGCAGGTTAAAACGACTATCGGGTGCAAAGGATCCTCTAATAATTTACCCTGTGCCCACTGAACAGTGGGTTAAAACGACTAAGGGGTGCAAAGCATCCTCTAATAATTTACCCTGTACCCACTGAACAGCAGGTTAAAACGACTATCGGGTGCAAAGCATCCTCTAATAATTTACCCTGTGCCCACTGAACAGTAGGTTAAAACGACTAAGGGGTGCAAAGCATCCTCTAATAATTTACCCTGTATACCCACTGAACAGCAGGTCAAAACGACTAAAGGCTGCAAAGCATCCTCTAATAATTTACCCTGTACCCACTGAACAGCAGGTCAAAACGACTAAGGGGTGCAAAGCATCCTCTAATAATTTACCCTGCACCCACTGAACAGCAGGTTAAAACGACTATCGGGTGCAAAGCATCCTCTAATAATTTACCCTGTGCCCACTGAACAGTAGGTTAAAACGACTAAGGGGTGCAAAGCAACCTCTAATAATTTACCCTGTACCCACTGAACAGCAGGTTAAAACGACTATCGGGTGCAAAGCATCCTCTAATAATTTACCCTGTGCCCACTGAACAGTAGGTTAAAACGACTAAGGGGTGCAAAGCATCCTCTAATAATTTACCCTGTATACCCACTGAACAGCAGGTCAAAACGACTAAGGGGTGCAAAGCATCCTCTAATAATTTACCCTGTACCCACTGAACAGCAGGTTAAAACGACTATCGGGTGCAAAGCATCCTCTAATAATTTACCCTGTACCCACTGAATAGTAGGTTAAAACGACTAAGGGATGCAAAGCATCCTCTAATAATTTACCCTGTACCCACTGAACAGCAGGTTAAAACGACTAAGGGGTGCAAAGCATCCTGTAATAATTTACCCTGTACCCACTGAACAGCAGGTCAAAACGACTAAGGGGTGCAAAGCATCCTGTAATAATTTACCCTGTACCCACTGAACAGCAGTTCAAAACGACTAAGGGGTGCAAAGCATCCTCTAATAATTTACCCTGTACCCACTGAACAGCAGGTTAAAACGACTATCGGGTGCAAAGCATCCTCTAATAATTTACCCTGTACCCACTGAACAGTAGGTTAAAACGACTAAGGGGTGCAAAGCATCCTCTAATAATTTACCCTGTACCCACTGAACAGCAGGTCAAAACGACTAAGGGGTGCAAAGCATCCTCTACTAATTTACCCTGCACCCACTGAACAGCAGGTTAAAACGACTATCGGGTGCAAAGCATCCTCTAATAATTTACCCTGTGCCCAATGAACAGTAGGTTAAAACGACTAAGGGGTGCAAAGCATCCTCTAATAATTTACCCTGTACCCACTGAACAGTAGGTTAAAACGACTAAGGGGTGCAAAGCATCCTCTAATAATTTACCCTGTACCCACTGAACAGCAGGTCAAAACGACTAAGGGGTGCAAAGCATCCTCTACTAATTTACCCTGCACCCACTGAACAGCAGGTTAAAACGACTATCGGGTGCAAAGCATCCTCTAATAATTTACCCTGTGCCCAATGAACAGTAGGTTAAAACGACTAAGGGGTGCAAAGCATCCTCTAATAATTTACCCTGTACCCACTGAACAGCAGGTTAAAACGACTATCGGGTGCAAAGCATCCTCTAATAATTTACCCTGTGCCCACTGAACAGTAGGTTAAAACGACTAAGGGGTGCAAAGCATCCTCTAATAATTTACCCTGTATACCCACTGAACAGCAGGTCAAAACGACTAAGGGGTGCAAAGCATCCTCTAATAATTTACCCTGTACCCACTGAACAGCAGGTTAAAACGACTATCGGGTGCAAAGCATCCTCTAATAATTTACCCTGTACCCACTGAACAGTAGGTTAAAACGACTAAGGGGTGCAAAGCATCCTCTAATAATTTACCCTGTACCCACTGAACAGCAGGTCAAAACGACTAAGGGGTGCAAAGCATCCTCTAATAATTTACCCTGCACCCACTGAACAGCAGGTTAAAACGACTATCGGGTGCAAAGCATCCTCTAATAATTTACCCTGTGCCCACTGAACAACAGGTTAAAGGGACTAAGGGGTGCAAAGCATCCTCTAATAATTTACCCTGTACCCACTGAACAGCAGGTTAAAACGACTAAGGGGTGCAAAGCAACCTCTAATAATTTACCCTGTACCCACTGAACAGCAGGTTAAAACGACTATCGGGTGCAAAGCATCCTCTAATAATTTACCCTGTGCCCACTGAACAGTGGGTTAAAACGACTAAGGGGTGCAAAGCATCCTCTAATAATTTACCCTGTACCCACTGAACAGCAGGTTAAAACGACTATCGGGTGCAAAGCATCCTCTAATAATTTACCCTGTGCCCACTGAACAGTAGGTTAAAACGACTAAGGGGAGCAAAGCATCCTCTAATAATTTACCCTGTATACCCACTGAACAGCAGGTCAAAACGACTAAGGGGTGCAAAGCATCCTCTAATAATTTACCCTGTACCCACTGAACAGCAGGTCAAAACGACTAAGGGGTGCAAAGCATCCTCTAATAATTAATTACCCTGCACCCACTGAACAGCAGGTTAAAACGACTATCGGGTGCAAAGCATCCTCTAATAATTTACCCTGTGCCCACTGAACAGTGGGTTAAAACGACTAAGGGGTGCAAAGCATCCTCTAATAATTTACCCTGTACCCACTGAACAGCAGGTTAAAACGACTATCGGGTGCAAAGCATCCTCTAATAATTTACCCTGTGCCCACTGAACAGTAGGTTAAAACGACTAAGGGGTGCAAAGCATCCTCTAATAATTTACCCTGTACCCACTGAACAGCAGGTCAAAACGACTAAGGGGTGCAAAGCATCCTCTAATAATTTACCCTGCACCCACTGAACAGCAGGTTAAAACGACTATCGGGTGCAAAGCATCCTCTAATAATTTACCCTTTACCCACTGAACAGCAGGTCAAAACGACTAAGGGGTGCAAAGCATCCTGTAATAATTTACCCTTTACCCACTGAACAGCAGTTCAAAACGACTAAGGGATGCAAAGCATCCTCTAATAATTTACCCTGTACCCACTGAACAGCAGGTTAAAACGACTATCGGGTGCAAAGCATCCTCTAATAATTTACCCTGTACCCACTGAACAGTAGGTTAAAACGACTAAGGGGTGCAAAGCATCCTCTAATAATTTACCCTGTACCCACTGAACAGCAGGTCAAAACGACTAAGGGGTGCAAAGCATCCTCTAATAATTTACCCTGTACCCACTGAACAGCAGGTTAAAACGACTAAGGGGTGCAAAGCATCCTCTAAAAATTTACCCTGTACCCACTGAACAGCAGGTCAAAACGACTAAGGGGTGCAAAGCATCCTCTAATAATTTACCCTGTACCCACTGAACAGCAGGTTAAAACGACTATCGGGTGCAAAGCATCCTCTAATAATTTACCCTGTACCCACTGAACAGTAGGTTAAAACGACTAAGGGGTGCAAAGCATCCTCTAATAATTTACCCTGTACCCACTGAACAGCAGGTTAAAACGACTAAGGGGTGCAAAGCATCCTCTAATAATTTACCCTGTACCCACTGAACAGCAGGTCAAAACGACTAAGGGGTGCAAAGCATCCTCTAATAATTTACCCTGTACCCACTGAACAGCAGGTTAAAACGACTATCGGGTGCAAAGCATCCTCTAATAATTTACCCTGTGCCCACTGAACAGTAGGTTAAAACGACTAAGGGGTGCAAAGCATCCTCTAATAATTTACCCTGTATACCCACTGAACAGCAGGTCAAAACGACTAAGGGGTGCAAAGCATCCTCTAATAATTTACCCTGCACCCACTGAACAGCAGGTTAAAACGACTATCGGGTGCAAAGCATCCTCTAATAATTTACCCTGTACCCACTGAACAGCAGGTCAAAACGACTAAGGGGTGCAAAGCATCCTCTAATAATTTACCCTGCACCCACTGAACAGCAGGTTAAAACGACTATCGGGTGCAAAGCATCCTCTAATAATTTACCCTGTGCCCAATGAACAGTAGGTTAAAACGACTAAGGGGTGCAAAGCATCCTCTAATAATTTACCCTGTAACCACTGAACAGCAGGTTAAAACGACTATCGGGTGCAAAGCATCCTCTAATAATTTACCCTGTGCCCACTGAACAGTAGGTTAAAACGACTAAGGGGTGCAAAGCATCCTCTAATAATTTACCCTGTATACCCACTGAACAGCAGGTCAAAACGACTAAGGGGTGCAAAGCATCCTCTAATAATTTACCCTGTACCCACTGAACAGCAGGTTAAAACGACTATCGGGTGCAAAGCATCCTCTAATAATTTACCCTGTACCCACTGAATAGTAGGTTAAAACGACTAAGGGATGCAAAGCATCCTCTAATAATTTACCCTGTACCCACTGAACAGCAGGTTAAAACGACTAAGTGGTGCAAAGCATCCTCTAAAAATTTACCCTGTACCCACTGAACAGCAGGTCAAAACGACTAAGGGGTGCAAAGCATCCTCTAATAATTTACCCTGTACCCACTGAACAGCAGGTTAAAACGACTATCGGGTGCAAAGCATCCTCTAATAATTTACCCTGTACCCACTGAACAGTAGGTTAAAACGACTAAGGGGTGCAAAGCATCCTCTAATAATTTACCCTGTACCCACTGAACAGCAGGTTAAAACGACTAAGGGGTGCAAAGCATCCTCTAATAATTTACCCTGTACCCACTGAACAGCAGGTCAAAACGACTAAGGGGTGCAAAGCATCCTCTAATAATTTACCCTGCACCCACTGAACAGCAGGTTAAAACGACTATCGGGTGCAAAACATCCTCTAATAATTTACCCTGTGCCCACTGAACAACAGGTTAAAGGGACTAAGGGGTGCAAAGCATCCTCTAATAATTTACCCTGTACCCACTGAACAGCAGGTTAAAACGACTAAGGGGTGCAAAGCATCCTCTAATAATTTACCCTGTACCCACTGAACAGCAGGTTAAAACGACTATCGGGTGCAAAGGATCCTCTAATAATTTACCCTGTGCCCACTGAACAGTGGGTTAAAACGACTAAGGGGTGCAAAGCATCCTCTAATAATTTACCCTGTACCCACTGAACAGCAGGTTAAAACGACTATCGGGTGCAAAGCATCCTCTAATAATTTACCCTGTGCCCACTGAACAGTAGGTTAAAACGACTAAGGGGTGCAAAGCATCCTCTAATAATTTACCCTGTATACCCACTGAACAGCAGGTCAAAACGACTAAAGGCTGCAAAGCATCCTCTAATAATTTACCCTGTACCCACTGAACAGCAGGTCAAAACGACTAAGGGGTGCAAAGCATCCTCTAATAATTTACCCTGCACCCACTGAACAGCAGGTTAAAACGACTATCGGGTGCAAAGCATCCTCTAATAATTTACCCTGTGCCCACTGAACAGTAGGTTAAAACGACTAAGGGGTGCAAAGCAACCTCTAATAATTTACCCTGTACCCACTGAACAGCAGGTTAAAACGACTATCGGGTGCAAAGCATCCTCTAATAATTTACCCTGTGCCCACTGAACAGTAGGTTAAAACGACTAAGGGGTGCAAAGCATCCTCTAATAATTTACCCTGTATACCCACTGAACAGCAGGTCAAAACGACTAAGGGGTGCAAAGCATCCTCTAATAATTTACCCTGTACCCACTGAACAGCAGGTTAAAACGACTATCGGGTGCAAAGCATCCTCTAATAATTTACCCTGTACCCACTGAATAGTAGGTTAAAACGACTAAGGGATGCAAAGCATCCTCTAATAATTTACCCTGTACCCACTGAACAGCAGGTTAAAACGACTAAGGGGTGCAAAGCATCCTCTAATAATTTACCCTGTACCCACTGAACAGCAGGTCAAAACGACTAAGGGGTGCAAAGCATCCTGTAATAATTTACCCTTTACCCACTGAACAGCAGTTCAAAACGACTAAGGGGTGCAAAGCATCCTCTAATAATTTACCCTGTACCCACTGAACAGCAGGTTAAAACGACTATCGGGTGCAAAGCATCCTCTAATAATTTACCCTGTACCCACTGAACAGTAGGTTAAAACGACTAAGGGGTGCAAAGCATCCTCTAATAATTTACCCTGTACCCACTGAACAGCAGGTCAAAACGACTAAGGGGTGCAAAGCATCCTCTACTAATTTACCCTGCACCCACTGAACAGCAGGTTAAAACGACTATCGGGTGCAAAGCATCCTCTAATAATTTACCCTGTGCCCAATGAACAGTAGGTTAAAACGACTAAGGGGTGCAAAGCATCCTCTAATAATTTACCCTGTACCCACTGAACAGTAGGTTAAAACGACTAAGGGGTGCAAAGCATCCTCTAATAATTTACCCTGTACCCACTGAACAGCAGGTCAAAACGACTAAGGGGTGCAAAGCATCCTCTACTAATTTACCCTGCACCCACTGAACAGCAGGTTAAAACGACTATCGGGTGCAAAGCATCCTCTAATAATTTACCCTGTGCCCAATGAACAGTAGGTTAAAACGACTAAGGGGTGCAAAGCATCCTCTAATAATTTACCCTGTACCCACTGAACAGCAGGTTAAAACGACTATCGGGTGCAAAGCATCCTCTAATAATTTACCCTGTGCCCACTGAACAGTAGGTTAAAACGACTAAGGGGTGCAAAGCATCCTCTAATAATTTACCCTGTATACCCACTGAACAGCAGGTCAAAACGACTAAGGGGTGCAAAGCATCCTCTAATAATTTACCCTGTACCCACTGAACAGCAGGTTAAAACGACTATCGGGTGCAAAGCATCCTCTAATAATTTACCCTGTACCCACTGAACAGTAGGTTAAAACGACTAAGGGGTGCAAAGCATCCTCTAATAATTTACCCTGTACCCACTGAACAGCAGGTCAAAACGACTAAGGGGTGCAAAGCATCCTCTAATAATTTACCCTGCACCCACTGAACAGCAGGTTAAAACGACTATCGGGTGCAAAGCATCCTCTAATAATTTACCCTGTGCCCACTGAACAACAGGTTAAAGGGACTAAGGGGTGCAAAGCATCCTCTAATAATTTACCCTGTACCCACTGAACAGCAGGTTAAAACGACTAAGGGGTGCAAAGCAACCTCTAATAATTTACCCTGTACCCACTGAACAGCAGGTTAAAACGACTATCGGGTGCAAAGCATCCTCTAATAATTTACCCTGTGCCCACTGAACAGTGGGTTAAAACGACTAAGGGGTGCAAAGCATCCTCTAATAATTTACCCTGTACCCACTGAACAGCAGGTTAAAACGACTATCGGGTGCAAAGCATCCTCTAATAATTTACCCTGTGCCCACTGAACAGTAGGTTAAAACGACTAAGGGGAGCAAAGCATCCTCTAATAATTTACCCTGTATACCCACTGAACAGCAGGTCAAAACGACTAAGGGGTGCAAAGCATCCTCTAATAATTTACCCTGTACCCACTGAACAGCAGGTCAAAACGACTAAGGGGTGCAAAGCATCCTCTAATAATTAATTACCCTGCACCCACTGAACAGCAGGTTAAAACGACTATCGGGTGCAAAGCATCCTCTAATAATTTACCCTGTGCCCACTGAACAGTGGGTTAAAACGACTAAGGGGTGCAAAGCATCCTCTAATAATTTACCCTGTACCCACTGAACAGCAGGTTAAAACGACTATCGGGTGCAAAGCATCCTCTAATAATTTACCCTGTGCCCACTGAACAGTAGGTTAAAACGACTAAGGGGTGCAAAGCATCCTCTAATAATTTACCCTGTACCCACTGAACAGCAGGTCAAAACGACTAAGGGGTGCAAAGCATCCTCTAATAATTTACCCTGCACCCACTGAACAGCAGGTTAAAACGACTATCGGGTGCAAAGCATCCTCTAATAATTTACCCTGTGCCCACTGAACAGTAGGTTAAAACGACTAAGGGGTGCAAAGCAACCTCTAATAATTTACCCTGTACCCACTGAACAGCAGGTTAAAACGACTATCGGGTGCAAAGCATCCTCTAATAATTTACCCTGTGCCCACTGAACAGTAGGTTAAAACGACTAAGGGGTGCAAAGCATCCTCTAATAATTTACCCTGTACCCACTGAACAGCAGGTCAAAACGACTAAGGGGTGCAAAGCATCCTCTAATAATTTACCCTGCACCCACTGAACAGCAGGTTAAAACGACTATCGGGTGCAAAGCATCCTCTAATAATTTACCCTGTGCCCACTGAACAACAGGTTAAAGGGACTAAGGGGTGCAAAGCATCCTCTAATAATTTACCCTGTACCCACTGAACAGCAGGTTAAAACGACTAAGGGGTGCAAAGCAACCTCTAATAATTTACCCTGTACCCACTGAACAGCAGGTTAAAACGACTATCGGGTGCAAAGCATCCTCTAATAATTTACCCTGTGCCCACTGAACAGTGGGTTAAAACGACTAAGGGGTGCAAAGCATCCTCTAATAATTTACCCTGTACCCACTGAACAGCAGGTTAAAACGACTATCGGGTGCAAAGCATCCTCTAATAATTTACCCTGTGCCCACTGAACAGTAGGTTAAAACGACTAAGGGGAGCAAAGCATCCTCTAATAATTTACCCTGTATACCCACTGAACAGCAGGTCAAAACGACTAAGGGGTGCAAAGCATCCTCTAATAATTTACCCTGTACCCACTGAACAGCAGGTCAAAACGACTAAGGGGTGCAAAGCATCCTCTAATAATTAATTACCCTGCACCCACTGAACAGCAGGTTAAAACGACTATCGGGTGCAAAGCATCCTCTAATAATTTACCCTGTGCCCACTGAACAGTGGGTTAAAACGACTAAGGGGTGCAAAGCATCCTCTAATAATTTACCCTGTACCCACTGAACAGCAGGTTAAAACGACTATCGGGTGCAAAGCATCCTCTAATAATTTACCCTGTGCCCACTGAACAGTAGGTTAAAACGACTAAGGGGTGCAAAGCATCCTCTAATAATTTACCCTGTACCCACTGAACAGCAGGTCAAAACGACTAAGGGGTGCAAAGCATCCTCTAATAATTTACCCTGCACCCACTGAACAGCAGGTTAAAACGACTATCGGGTGCAAAGCATCCTCTAATAATTTACCCTGTGCCCACTGAACAGTAGGTTAAAACGACTAAGGGGTGCAAAGCAACCTCTAATAATTTACCCTGTACCCACTGAACAGCAGGTTAAAACGACTATCGGGTGCAAAGCATCCTCTAATAATTTACCCTGTATACCCACTGAACAGCAGGTCAAAACGACTAAGGGGTGCAAAGCATCCTCTAATAATTTACCCTGTACCCACTGAACAGCAGGTTAAAACGACTATCGGGTGCAAAGCATCCTCTAATAATTTACCCTGTACCCACTGAATAGTAGGTTAAAACGACTAAGGGATGCAAAGCATCCTCTAATAATTTACCCTGTACCCACTGAACAGCAGGTTAAAACGACTAAGGGGTGCAAAGCATCCTCTAATAATTTACCCTTTACCCACTGAACAGCAGGTCAAAACGACTAAGGGGTGCAAAGCATCCTGTAATAATTTACCCTTTACCCACTGAACAGCAGTTCAAAACGACTAAGGGATGCAAAGCATCCTCTAATAATTTACCCTGTACCCACTGAACAGCAGGTTAAAACGACTATCGGGTGCAAAGCATCCTCTAATAATTTACCCTGTACCCACTGAACAGTAGGTTAAAACGACTAAGGGGTGCAAAGCATCCTCTAATAATTTACCCTGTACCCACTGAACAGCAGGTCAAAACGACTAAGGGGTGCAAAGCATCCTCTAATAATTTACCCTGCACCCACTGAACAGCAGGTTAAAACGACTATCGGGTGCAAAGCATCCTCTAATAATTTACCCTGTGCCCACTGAACAGTAGGTTAAAACGACTAAGGGGTGCAAAGCATCCTCTAATAATTTACCCTGTACCCACTGAACAGCAGGTTAAAACGACTATCGGGTGCAAAGCATCCTCTAATAATTTACCCTGTGCCCACTGAACAGTAGGTTAAAACGACTAAGGGGTGCAAAGCATCCTCTAATAATTTACCCTGTATACCCACTGAACAGCAGGTCAAAACGACTAAGGGGTGCAAAGCATCCTCTAATAATTTACCCTGTACCCACTGAACAGCAGGTTAAAACGACTATCGGGTGCAAAGCATCCTCTAATAATTTACCCTGTACCCACTGAATAGTAGGTTAAAACGACTAAGGGATGCAAAGCATCCTCTAATAATTTACCCTGTACCCACTGAACAGCAGGTTAAAACGACTAAGGGGTGCAAAGCATCCTCTAATAATTTACCCTGTACCCACTGAACAGTAGGTTAAAACGACTAAGGGGTGCAAAGCATCCTCTAATAATTTACCATGTACCCACTGAACAGTAGGTCAAAACGAGTAAGGGGTGCAAAGCATCCTCTAATAATTTACCCTGTACCCACTGAACAGCAGGTTAAAACGACTATCGGGTGCAAAGCATCCTCTAATAATTTACCCTGTGCCCACTGAACAGTAGGTTAAAACGACTAAGGGGTGCAAAGCATCCTCTAATAATTTACCCTGTACCCACTGAACAGCAGGTTAAAACGACTATCGGGTGCAAAGCATCCTCTAATAATTTACCCTGTGCCCACTGAACAGTAGGTTAAAACGACTAAGGGGTGCAAAGCATCCTCTAATAATTTACCCTGTATACCCACTGAACAGCAGGTCAAAACGACTAAGGGGTGCAAAGCATCCTCTAATAATTTACCCTGTACCCACTGAACAGCAGGTTAAAACGACTATCGGGTGCAAAGCATCCTCTAATAATTTACCCTGTACCCACTGAATAGTAGGTTAAAACGACTAAGGGATGCAAAGCATCCTCTAATAATTTACCCTGTACCCACTGAACAGCAGGTTAAAACGACTAAGGGGTGCAAAGCATCCTCTAATAATTTACCCTGTACCCACTGAACAGTAGGTTAAAACGACTAAGGGGTGCAAAGCATCCTCTAATAATTTACCATGTACCCACTGAACAGTAGGTCAAAACGAGTAAGGGGTGCAAAGCATCCTCTAATAATTTTTCCTTAAGGTTACTCCGGACCTTCACGGGTGTCCACCCGTGTCCTCCAGGAAAAAATTCCTATGCACGCCATTTTAAAGGAAAGCACGGCAAACTATATATCGTTGGAAGGCTTTATAAATGTAGATTTCAGAAAAACATATGAAGTGCCAGTTTTTTTAATTCCACAAAAGAAAATTGCAAAAATGACTGCCAAAATGACCATTTTTCATTCAATTAAACAAATGAATTAATAGGGTACCAAAATTCGGCAGATTTCTGTGAAATTTGGCCTGAACATTCCTTAAATGTTGTGAAACAAAAGTGTATCGGGGATTTTTGAAATTTATAATATTTCACCTGTGGCGATCTTCAATGCAATGCCCATCGCGCATTCTTTGCTGCTCGAACTTGACAAATTAATTAAAAAATAACCAGTCAGAATATCAAAAAATGTTGACAAAGTTTTGATGATTGATCTTTTGTGATTAAAACTGTGCAGTTATTTTGCCAATGCGCTTGAATTTGATACCCTATTAATTCAATTGAATAACACATGGTCATTTTCATGGTTGTTTGCCATTTACTTTTGCGGAATTGAAGAAACTGGCAATTTATAATTTTTTTTCGAAATCTACATTAATTTTATTAAGCTTTCCAACGATATATAGTTTGCCGTGTTTTCCTTTAAAACGATGCGCATACAAATTTTTTCCCCGAGGACACCCACGAAGGTACGGAGTAACCTTAAGGTAGAGCAACCATACAAATTAAAATGCAATAAAATAATACATGGATTAATTGATGCACAGATAATGATAATAACGACAATCAGTTATTCTTTTTATGTTCTTTTTAAATAGAGAGCAAGTGAGAATTTAATCATTTGTGCAGATAGCCTTGCTTGAGTCATTATTGCTTCAATTTTAGAAAAAAAGCAAATACTCCCTTATTCAAGCCATGCAATATTTCAAAACTTAAGCTATAAATAGAGCTCTGAACAGTATTTCTTGCATGACAACTTGTCTGTGTGCCCTTAAAATAATTAAAAATAATTTTTTGCACCTAGACCTTGGGGGAGGGGGGTGGACAGGGGGTTTGAGCTTCCCACTTCCTGTATCTTTCATCCCCTCCCCCCCCCCCACTGATTTTCAGTTGCTGGCTTCCAGTTCTTTGCACTTTTTTGATTGCCAAATACTGCAAAATGTTGCGTGACTTTTCCTTATTTATTCCACTTTCTGCCACCTTGAGAATCCTGTTTCCCACCTTCCGTACACCTCCGCCTCCTTTTCTCTCTGTCCCCCCCCCCCCTCCATCCTCCTCCACTAAGATATTAGGGAGCTTAAGCAACCACGACAGCAATGCCAAGGAGAACGTCACTTTAAAAATGACTTCCAAATATTTCAAACTTCTTCGCAATAGTTTCAACTCGTTCAAATAGTTTCAACTCGTGTGAGGACGGCATTACAGTTCAGGCGGAAAAGAGAACATTCACTGTCGTGTGTTCACGTTCTACATAAAACTTTGAATTTGGTTATTTCACGTTGTTGTTTTGCAGAGGACGGCAAAGAAATGTACCAAAATCTGTATTGCACGTGCAGAGTCATTGTTTTGCTAATTAAACCTTTTGTTTTGTGATGTTCTCGTCAGCCGTCGCCGTCGTGTTTGCTTAAGTTCCCTATTGTTGCCACTTACAGCAGGGCCAAGGCATCCAAGATCAAACTTCCTTGGATCTATGACTAGACACCTGGTTTGAATTGTAAATAAATATAACAATTAAATATGCCTTTAGCTGGGGGGGGGACAACAATTGAAAGTGTATCATGGGAATGGATGGGAATGCAGATTAGTGGTCAATTGAGTTCAGCATGGCAGTAGCAAACATTTGAAACAGGCCTTACATTTCACAAATACACAGGAGTAAAAGGAATTGGCATGAGACAGAATGTAGTTTAACGAGAGACTTTGAGCAGCAACTGAGTCCTTGTAGACTTTCCCAAGTGCTTTAATTTTTTTTTTTTTTCAGGTTGGGCTTTGTTCGCTTTACTCTCAAAACACCAAAACGCAGGGCAAATTAAGAGGTCGACTTGGAGCAAGTCTAGGGTCCATGAAACGTGAAGAGATCATGATCGATAATTGTTTTAAGACTGGGTACAGGGGGGGATTTTGGCAAAACCAGGAAAGACAATGTCATGCTGAAAAATGTTACAAAGTCAGCGTGAATAGTTCGGATAAATTATTAACTGAGAACACCCGAGAGATGAAGAAAGCAGTTCTCTAGTATTCAAAAACTCCCGTCGACGTACTTGTGTTTGGAAAGTCGGCTTTATATTTGCCTCGGTGTAAGAACCAGTGAAACTCACGGAAAACATAAGATAAAGGAAACAAAACGTTTTATTGTATTTTCTTTCTTTTCTTTAGCGCGTATATGTAGAGACAAATAGCGTACAGCAAAAAAATAGCTAACAAAAAAGAAAATCTTAATTGTTTGGTTCTTACAAAGCATTCAGACATGTAAATTCTGGCTGCTTATTCTTGACATAAGCTTATCGCACCCATCCCCGTCGACGCGCCGAATATTGGTGCACATTTTAATATTTCACGCGAAGTTATGAAGCCTTGCAGGTTAAAATATAACAAATGGCTATCTCTAAAATAGGGAACGGGGAATCGAGGAACGGGGAACGGGGAACGGGGAACGGGGAACGGGGAATCTCTAAAATAGGGAATATCTAAAACAGGGAATCTCTAAAATAGGGAATCTCTAAAATGGGGAATCTCTAAAATAGGGAATCTCTAAAACGGGGAATCTCTAAAATAGGGAATCTCTAAAACGGGGAATCTCTAAAATAGGGAATCTCTAAAACGGGGAATCTCTAAAATAGGGAATCTCTAAAACGGGGAATCTCTAAAATAGGGAATCTCTAAAATAGGGAATCTCTAAAACGGGGAATCTCTAAAATAGGGAATCTCTAAAATAGGGAATCTCTAAAACGGGGAATCTCTAAAATAGGGAATCTCTAAAATAGGGAATCTCTAAAACGGGGAATCTCTAAAATAGGGAATCTCTAAAATAGGGAATCTCTAAAACGGGGAATCTCTAAAACGGGGAATCTCTAAAACGGGGAATCTCTAAAACGGGGAATCTCTAAAACGGGGAATCTCTAAAATAGGGAATCCCTAAAACGGGGAATCTCTAAAACGGGGAATCTCTAAAACGGGGAATCTCTAAAACGGGGAATCTCTAAAACGGGGAATCTCTAAAATAGGGAATCTCTAAAACGGGGAATCTCTAAAATAGGGAATCTCTAAAACGGGGAATCTCTAAAATAGGGAATCTCTAAAATAGGGAATCTCTAAAACGGGGAATCTCTAAAACGGGGAATCTCTAAAACGGGGAATCTCTAAAACAGGGAATCTCTAAAACGGGGAATCTCTAAAACGGGGAATCTCTAAAATAGGGAATCTCTAAAACGGGGAATCTCTAAAATAGGGAATCTCTAAAATAGGGAATCTCTAAAACGGGGAATCTCTAAAACGGGGAATCTCTAAAATAGGGAATCTCTAAATCCACAAGTCCGAACTAAAATCTCATGTCTGTTTTTCTCTCTACCATAATTTGGAAAGGATAGATAACCCAAGGGACCCCATAAACGCGTTGCGTGACCAACTCGTCACACATCCCTTTAATAAGGCACCGTAATTGCAGATTGAAGAGAGGTATCTTTTTCGGTGTAATAAAATTGAGTGAACTGAAATAAATCACATCCTGCTGATTGTGATACAATTTATTTTTGTGTGTTGACTGCCGATACTACTTGCAACGCTTCTTTAAGTCTTATTCCACGCTCCAGTTTCTCCTTACTGTCACCTGTATTTTGATTGAACTGGTTAGCATTTGTATTACAATAAGAAGATACTGCACAGCTAAGTCGCGGAAACGCACACAGGAACGTTGTTGGCCAGATTCCATCCCCACTTTCCTGTTTACCTTTCAAATAAAGAGTTTATGTTTGCTACACGTAGAAGAGAGTCAGAACACCTCGACTTCTCATTCTGAACAGTGCGTAAGGTATTTGATGCAAACTGACGGACCCGTGAGGAAACCGAAACTAAATAGGATCCAAACCCACCAATGGCAGTTCACGTTTGTAATGGGAATTCTTTGGATAATTTTTTCATGGCCAATCAAAGAAAACGTAATGATAACTTTGTACAAGTGGCATCGGAACGGCGCGCAGCACTGTAACAGAAAAGCGCTGCTTTGATTGCGAATTGCCGAGTCGACCAAGCCGTGTTCCACCGTGGAAAGGTAAGCAAACATCACCACCCGTGATACCCTGCTAACAGAGACTTTTCGTTTTGTATTCACGATAAACAAAAGAACTAAGCGAAATACGAGAGACGCGAACATCATCATACATGCTAAGAAAACTTTCCAGAAAGAAACACTCTGCTAGCAGGGTATACCTATAAACTGTAAACTGTTAAGCACGTTTTCGAATTTTCATATGAACGGTAACAATACCTATGTTATATTATTTTACTGTAAGCAAACGAAAAAAATGTACAACAGCCTCATTTTACCAATAACTAATAAAGGAGCCATTTACGCTGGCTTTGCGCCTCGAGCCAACAACATGTGACTGTGATGTCGTGACCTTTTACGTCTCGACTGTGATGGCGTGACTTTTGACATCTTGAGCCAAAAACATGTTGCGTTTTGAGCGGTGACTGTTATTGTCTAGACTTGTTCCAGATATACCTTATTTTTACTTATTTTCGCGCGTCTTAATTTTAGCGAATTGAAAAAAACATTGAGAAATTAAAGGCCAGCACAAAAAATCCTCTCAAAATTTACACACGCAGAATGTAATACACTCGTGAGAAATTTACATAATCAAACATATGAATCAATAAATGTAAGAGCGATTTTCGTTTGACCTTGAAGTAACTACGTGCGAACAAACAACAAAGGAATCAAACAATGGCAATTTAATTTAATTGGTTTAGAGAACAGACACAAACGCATACGGCTTTTGGTTGGTTTAGCGAACATCAAGCATTTTCCACCTAGTAAAGAGCTTTCATGTACCTCTGTATTCAGCAATACGATTGCACAATGGAACAATGCTTTACCCATATTAGGGTTCTCTTCAGCGGTAAAGGAACGAGGTCTTGTTTTCACATTTTTAACTAGTGGCTGATGAAACAAATAACGAACGCTTACGGAAACACTTTTTCAAGGTCAAACGAAAATCGCTCTTATATTTATTGATTCATATGTTTGATTATGTAAATTTCTCACGAGTGTATTACATTCTGCGTGTGTAAATTTTGAGAGGATTTTTTGTGCTGGCCTTTAATTTCTCAATTTTTTTTTCAATTCGCTAAAATTAAGACGCGCGAAAATAAGTAAAAATAAGGTATATCTGGAACAAGTCTAGACAATAACAGTCACCTCTCAAAACGCAACATGTTTTTGGCTCAAGATGTCAAAAATCACGCCATCACAGTCGAGACGTAAAAGGTCACGACATCACAGTCACATGTTGTTGGCTCGAGGCGCAAAGCCAGCGTAAATGGCTCCTTTATTAGTTATTGGTAAAATGAGGCTGTTGTACATTTTTTTCGTTTGCTTACAGTAAAATAATATAACATAGGTATTGTTACCGTTCATATGAAAATTCGAAAACGTGCTTAACAGTTTACAGTTTATAGGTATACCCTGCTAGCAGAGTGTTTCTTTCTGGAAAGTTTTCTTAGCATGTATGATGATGTTCGCGTCTCTCGTATTTCGCTTAGTTCTTTTGTTTATCGTGAATACAAAACGAAAAGTCTCTGTTAGCAGGGTATCACGGGTGGTGATGTTTGCTTACCTTTCCACGGTGGAACACGGCTTGGTCGACTCGGCAATTCGCAATCAAAGCAGCGCTTTTCTGTTACAGTGCTGCGCGCCGTTCCGATGCCACTTGTACAAAGTTATCATTACGTTTTCTTTGATTGGCCATGAAAAAATTATCCAAAGAATTCCCATTACAAACGTGAACTGCCATTGGTGGGTTTGGATCCTATTTAGTTTCGGTTTCCTCACGGGTCCGTCAGTTTGCATCAAATACCTTACGCACTGTTCAGAATGAGAAGTCGAGGTGTTCTGACTCTCTTCTACGTGTAGCAAACATAAACTCTTTATTTGAAAGGTAAACAGGAAAGTGGGGATGGAATCTGGCCAACAACGTTCCTGTGTGCGTTTCCGCGACTTAGCTGTGCAGTATCTTCTTATTGTAATACAAATGCTAACCAGTTCAATCAAAATACAGGTGACAGTAATGAGAAACTGGAGCGTGGAATAAGACTTAAAGAAGCGTTGCAAGTAGTATCGGCAGTCAACACACAAAAATAAATTGTATCACAATCAGCAGGATGTGATTTATTTCAGTTCACTCAATTTTATTACACCGAAAAAGATACCTCTCTTCAATCTGCAATTACGGTGCCTTATTAAAGGGATGTGTGACGAGTTGGTCACGCAACGCGTTTATGGGGTCCCTTGGGTTATCTATCCTTTCCAAATTATGGTAGAGAGAAAAACAGACATGAGATTTTAGTTCGGGCTTGTGGATTTAGAGATTCCCTATTTTAGAGATTCCCCGTTTTAGAGATTCCCCGTTTTAGAGATTCCCTATTTTAGAGATTCCCCGTTTTAGAGATTCCCCGTTTTAGAGATTCCCCGTTTTAGAGATTCCCTATTTTAGAGATTCCCTATTTTAGAGATTCCCCGTTTTAGAGATTCCCTATTTTAGAGATTCCCTATTTTAGAGATTCCCCGTTTTAGAGATTCCCTATTTTAGAGATTCCCCGTTTTAGAGATTCCCTATTTTAGAGATTCCCCGTTTTAGAGATTCCCCGTTTTAGAGATTCCCTATTTTAGAGATTCCCCGTTTTAGAGATTCCCCGTTTTAGAGATTCCCTATTTTAGAGATTCCCTATTTTAGAGATTCCCCGTTTTAGAGATTCCCCGTTTTAGAGATTCCCTATTTTAGAGATTCCCCGTTTTAGAGATTCCCCGTTTTAGAGATTCCCTGTTTTAGAGATTCCCTATTTTAGAGATTCCCTATTTTAGAGATTCCCCGTTTTAGAGATTCCCTATTTTAGAGATTCCCTATTTTAGAGATTCCCCGTTTTAGAGATTCCCTATTTTAGAGATTCCCCGTTTTAGAGATTCCCTATTTTAGAGATTCCCCGTTTTAGAGATTCCCTATTTTAGAGATTCCCTATTTTAGAGATTCCCCGTTTTAGAGATTCCCTATTTTAGAGATTCCCCGTTTTAGAGATTCCCCGTTTTAGAGATTCCCTGTTTTAGAGATTCCCTATTTTAGAGATTCCCTATTTTAGAGATTCCCCGTTTTAGAGATTCCCTATTTTAGAGATTCCCTATTTTAGAGATTCCCCGTTTTAGAGATTCCCTATTTTAGAGATTCCCCATTTTAGAGATTCCCTATTTTAGAGATTCCCTGTTTTAGATATTCCCTATTTTAGAGATTCCCCGTTCCCCGTTCCCCGTTCCCCGTTCCCCGTTCCCCGTTCCTCGATTCCCCGTTCCCTATTTTAGAGATAGCCTATAACAAATACTTTGCTTCATCTAAGAACTGAGATGAGGAAACAAACATTTTTTATCTACTTACGTTAAGCTGGAGGAGTTATTTGATGAAGCTTCAGCCATATTTTTCTCAAACACTGGATACACAGATCACGTCGGAACCCTTCAGCCCTTGCTCCACTTTATCAGTTCGATTTCTCCGAAAATCCCCGGAAGTCGGTTGAGACTTGTGCGTGCTGCGATTCCAGGCTGCCTTTCAGAAATAATCTCGTTCCCAGATCTCGCGGGTGGGCGAAGCCGAAGAGGAGATCCTGGAGCGCTTACCATTTGAATGGAATTCTCGGTGGATTTTTTTGGTCAAATGGAACTGCACCTTTTCTCACCAAGAAAACGGAACGGATTGAGCCGTATCATTTGATTCGAAGTTTCGGATGCAAGTGTTTTCCCGCGCCATTAAGCTCAAAAGCTCGAATCATGAAAGCAAAAGTAAAACACAAGGACCGACGGCCAAAACTTAAATCTTTCTCACCTTGAGTGCTACAATTGTGTTGCAAGAAGTCTGTTGACAGTAGCCCGCGAGAATAAAACAACTGTCACGTCACGAACGTCACGTCACTTAAATCCGCCGTCATGGGCATTGCTGTCCTCTCGGAAATAGCCTGGCACTGGTAATTGTGGACAAATGGTACAGAAATTTCCGGGAATTCCGGAAAAAACGAGAAAAAGGAATACCTCGAAAGGTATTACCTTTTTTCCGAAAACATTCCACCGGAATGAACCGTTCCATTTGAATTCTCCCCGGAATTACCGGGTTTTCCGTACAAATGGTTTTCACTAGCGACGGAGTCGGAGTCGGAGTCGTAAGCGGAGTCGTAAGAGCGCTTATGACCTAGTGAAAATCAAACATCGGAGTCGTAAGCGGAGTCATAAGCTCGACGGAATCGGAGTCGGAAGAATCAGAACGTTTCCATTTTCTTCCGACTCCGCTTATGATTCCGTCGCTTACGATCTAGTGAAAACCAGATTGTCGGAGTCGGAAGCAGAAGCGGAAGGATAAACCAATCACGGTGCTCGTTCCCACGCTTTATGATTGGTTTAGTTCTTCTGCTTCTGCTTACGACTCCGACAAACTGGTTTTCACTAGATCGTTAGCGACGGAAGCGTAAGCGCAAATTAAGGAAACTCTGCTTACGACTCCGTTGTTTGATTTTCACTAGATCGTAACGTTTTACGCTTCTGATTACGACTCCGACTCCGACTCCGTCGCTAGTGAAAACCAGCCTAAAGCGCTCCTGGTCAAATCCGATTTGTACCACGTGATTGCCTGTCAGGAATGTGGCAGGCAAGTCAATAGCGCATGCCCGAGACAATTCTAAGAAAATGGCAATCAAATGAATAACCAACGCTTAACCAAATGAATAACGAATGCTTAACCAATCTCGTCTTTCCTGGAATGATATCTAGCAAAGTATTTTACTAAAGAATAAAGCAGAAGGCAATCATCAAAGCTCAGTTCGGGTAAATAATATTTTATTAAGTGTTCATTCGGCGGCTACATGCAATGACTAGACATGTCTAGGTTTTATGCAAATTTGATCGGGTCACGTAAATATTCTTACGGTGGATTCTTAAGGCGGAACATCGTTATTCGTTAGAAATAGCTTTACAATGCTATGAAGAACTGAGAAGAAATCTTCTTGACTTTTGAGGCCGACTGTAAACAACGAAATGTCCCAAGAATGCATATATTATGATTGCGTGCACAATGTCTAATTTGCATAAAAACAGACATTGAATTCCCTAGAGGCCCTGAGAAGCCTCGCAACGCACGTTCAAATTTTAGCGCTGTGACAGCCACGTTTTGAAACAGCCAATCAAAAAAATCGAATTTTCTTACTTGACCAGATCTCGCCTTCGGCTTCGCCCACCCGCGAGATCTGGGAACGAGATTATTTCAGAAACTCAATTTGAGAACTACAGTTCTCGTTTGAGTTCTAATTTTGATGTGGACATACTGTTGCAGATATAAATGATTGTCAAAATGACTACAGCAGAGACTGATCAAACAACGTGAAAAGACTATAATGCAGGGTTCAATTCTACCTGTAACCACCCCCCCCCCCCGGGCGCAACCCCGGGGATTTGCAATTTTTTTCTTTCTTGGCGGTCTATTCCCCACCCCCGGGCAGGCAGAAAGAGACAATTCCCCACCCCCGGAACGCCTCATCGACCACAAATACGTTGTTTTGTGTTCAAAATATAGGTAACCATATCGATTTCCGTACAAAAGCAAAAGCAGACGTTCTGACAAGAACTTAAGACGGATTCCGCTCAACGTTCGAACAATAAATGCAAAAAATATTTACCAAAAAACTACTCATAGCATGGTAACATTTTAAATGCTATTTGAAACATCTCACTCTAGTTCACTTGCTCAAGTGACCCCGCGATGAAATTCTCAAGCATTCTCAAGAAAATTAATTTCAAATCTCGTAAAAGTATGCTAAAAACGGGCGCCATTTTGTTTTGAACTGACCTGAAGCGTCTTTTTAATTTAAATATGGATAACTTCAAATCCAATTTTCTCTCGCGGGGTCAGCTTGGGAGCAAAAGTAACGATAAGTTCTTCTTATCTGTTCTCAAAATGTGACAGTGCTGCAAGTATTTTTTTGGTAACTTAATTTTGGCACTTACTGCTGCTGAGCGGAAATCGTCTTAAACGTTTTTCTAGAGTATACTGAACGAAGGATACAACATGAATAGTATAAAAAAAACATGAACACTACACTGAAAAAGAAAACTGAAGAAAAAAGTCTATTCCCCGCACTGAATACGGTCAGAGGTCAGGTCCGGTGAACAAATTGATGGCAGCATTTTAAAGGAGTTTTTCTTAGCTCGTTTCACAAGAACACTGGACTGAGATCTCCGTTTATTATAAAGCCGTGCATCTGTTTTTATATAAAGTCTATTTAAGTCATCTTATTATATGTATAAGTACGCTGATTGAAGAAATATTTCTAGGTTTGTGACGAACGCCATCCGTTCGAGTACGTATCAAACACACATTCGTTTAACAATTTATAATAAACGTGCCTTCGAATACAGATTTTAATTTTGAGAGATTATTCTTCTCCAGCCAGTCTGCTACAAATTCTAGAGATTTTCCCTGAAAACAGGCAGTCTTCTCTACGCGGTCCAGCACCATTGTGTCAACTGAGAAGTGAGGTGCTTCACAAGAAAACTTCGAATTGCCCGGCCCCCCTACCCCCGGGACAAGACCGCTTCAAACAATTCCCCACCCCCGGGCCCGAAGGGCTGGACTTGTCCCGGGGGTTGCCCGGGGGGGATGGTAACAGGTAGAATTGAACCATGCTTAACCCACGTCTTTTCACGTTGTTTGATCAGTCTCTGCAGTGGTCATTTTGACAATCATTTATATTTTTATCAATTTGGACTGATCACGATCTTTCTGATCCGACGTTGTGCAAGATTGATTGCACACGGTTTTTACAGTGGTTTTACACCTTAACTTCTTAGTATACTGTTGCAGGCTAAGATATTTGAGATACGATATGAGACCACAGGCAGCCCAGACGCGTTGTATGTCGGAGTTCATTAATAGAAAAGGGTGAAAATATATGTAGTAGCACAGAATAAATCTTGTTTACTTCTGCTTTATTATTGTGTCCTGTTGAATTAATTTCCGGTTAATCTTGCACCGTTCTCTTACGCAATTGCTTGATAGCGTCGCTGCTCATATGAGGCCCGATTGTCAAAAGTCACGCACGTCACGATGAATGCCATGTTAGTTAAATGTCACGCAAAATAGGCCCTTATCGATTGTGCCTGAGTAAAAGTAGCATATTATGCTACTAGCAGTGCCCGATTTTTTTCCAAATTATGCTCAAAATTATGCTCGTTTTTGAAAATTATGCTACTTTTTCTTAAAGTATGCTTTTCAACAAAAACACAAAACAAGTACAAAATTATATATCTATTGTTAATAAAGCCTGACATCTTCTTTATCTGGAGTTACACACTTGCTCTAATAAAACAGAACTAACTACTGCACTTCATTCCAGACTAGAAGCGGTGACTTAATGTGTCAAAATGTACGATGTTAGTATCACATTTAATATGTTCTGGGACGGCAATGGCATGGCACAATGGGATGACAAAATGCATTTCTTTGATCATGAAACAGCTTCTTTGCAAGCAGTACAAAACGTCGTGTTGCCTATAATAACACTTAGATGCTGACCAGGAAACTGATTGACGCGATCATGTAATAGGACTTTTTTCACGTCAGATGCCTCCCTGGTCTTGTATTTGATTTCTAGCAATTTGAGCGGGTTCTGGTCTATCGGGCGGCTGTTCTTCTCGTATCTGTAAGTTGCTTAACGCCATTTTGTTGCCCATAAAAGCGGGAACTGGGACCGACGCAATCTTTACTTCCGATGTGCACAGTCCTCTGGAGGACGAACGACGCATTATTGCGGTAACCTTCTTCCCCATCCCCACAGACGAATGAAAACAGACTGAACCGTGGGCAGAACTTGAAGAGAATCAATCTTAGAGACCAAGCAAGTCACGACTCTGGTAATGTTCCCTTCACAAAAACTAAAAATATGCCGATTATGCTAGCAGTGCTACTTTTATGAAAGGCGCAAAAATTATGCTCGTTTTTCCAAATTATGCCAAAAATTATGCTAGAACAATCGACTGATAAGGGCCTACACGCAAAAACCCCGCCCGTTTATATCGCTGCGGCAGGAGCTGCAGGCTGCAGACGGAATGTAATCTGGAAAATCACCTGGAAATATATCACCGGAATATAACTGCGAAAGCTTGCGGGAGTCAGTATAAACCTCTGGTAACGAGAATAAGATATTAGCTATTTTACATTTTTTTTTTCTTTTTTCATTTCTGATTTTGAGCCCTCCTGGGCTGCTAGTGAAAAATAAATGCATTTAAAGTCAAATTTTAGTGGTTAAAAAAAAATAGAAATAATCGCTAAAATTAAAATTATCAACTTACGCATGTTGCTTACTTCCTGTGGTGCTCTTTGTGTGTCAAGTTGCTAAGCGCTTCCGACAGCACTGAAGTCGTGTGCTACTATGATGTGGGTGTCCTGTGGTACCCACAAAAGGCGCGCCAAAAACGTCGAGAAAACCGAAGTTCACCTCGTATGAAGCTCGTGTTGCGTCGTGAAGACTTCGACGCCGGAAGTTGCCTAAACGTGACTGATTATCACATGACCACTACAGATCGTAGTCAAGAAGAAAACGATTTCTAAAGTCACATTTGAAGAAGGTTTCCTCAAAGATGACGGTATGTATCTCCTGTCTTTTTGAAGGAATTACCTTCAGTGGTAATTATTTAGATCTCTACATTCATGTTGTTTCCATGTCTTGTTTTTACACGGAAAAATAGTCATTTGAAGACGACGAAAACTTTGGTAGTTATAGCGTCGTGGGTTCATTCCCGAAAGATTTTGGGTAAGTTTCGTCTTAAATAATTCTTCAGTTGGATCAAACTGTTTCTTTGTCATTTATGAAGATATTTTAGAGAGGGAAGATTCGATTTGCTCTTTAAGAAATGGGATACATTCTCTGAATACGAACTCGTGTCCATGTTGTAATACCGAAAATAACATTTTTTTGTGATCGACTATTGCGAGTGCCTGTGAATTTGGCGAAGCTTTATTGAAGCTCGTTATGTTTTTCTTTTCTGTTTGGTTGAATTGTGTTCTATTTAAAGCTTAGCCACGTCATACACTGTATATAAAAGTTAGCAGCTTGAGCTCAAGTCCACTGAATGTTGTACAAGATCTGTAGTCGTGACCTTTCGTGCACGCCTGTGCAATAAAACCAGCTTGTGCAAATAATGGAATGACACCGATGGATAACGTCTTGATCAGCATGGAGAACTCTCAAGCATACCGGTACTACATCCACACTATTTACCATAATTATAAATGACTGAATAATTGAAATGTAATTTGCAAATTCATTTTACCCATTAAGAACTTTAATATACAGTGTATCAAGGTCATTGTGTCTGTTACCCAGTGTTCTCCCTAGTTTTCAGGGTAACAGGTAAGTCAGTTTTTTAGACCGGTAAAGCAGCCCTGTTGAGAATCTTTTTTCTACCCTGGAGTGGAATTGTTGTCATGAAACCCGTAATGTTGCCGGCATGACACTAGGCTCACACACTTCTCGAAAACCCTTCAAAACGGTTGACGTTTGCGATTCTTGTTACAAGGAACGTATTAACGTACAAATAAATGTCGAGAAGAAAAAGCTTACAGCAACCTAAAAAGCGTACGGAGAAACGCCTAAAGGATTAAGGCATACATCGTACTCCTTACAAAGGCGTAAACGAAGAACGTCGAGGAGAAGACAATATTAAGAGGACCTTACGAACAAACCAGCGTACGGATATAGACGTCATGAAGATAATACTAATATCTTACGACAATGCTAACGTATGGAGAAATGTTAAGGAGATACAACTAACAACATTTTAATTACGAATACACTAGCACACGGACAAACGTCGAGAAGATAATAATATTTCTTGAATATTCTAAAGTACAGAGAATTGTCGACAGTCGAGAAGATAAGACCTTACAACACTGATATACATACTATCGCACGGAAAATGTCGGGAAGACTTATACCCTAGGAATGTACTAGCGTACGGAGAAATGTTAAAAAGATACGACTAACATCATACTAAGGTAGAAACGTGTGGAGAAACGTAGAGAAGATGAGACCATTATCTAACGAACTTAGAAATATTGAGATGATAAGGCTTCGTCTAATATTGTACAAACGCATGGGCAATTAGAAAAGTTACGTAGTACGTAGTACAACTGACATAAATCTTTTCATAATTCAATCCGATAATAAATCTTTCACGATCCCAAACTGTTGGATGTTTCTCAGTAATTGTTGTTCCGGGTAACCGGTAACAAGCGGTGCTACAAGCGGTAAATTTTACCGGTTACCGCCTGATAAGGAGAACACTGGTTACCTCACGAAAATAAAAACCTTCATCTCCAGGAAGCCTTCACTGAAGTTACTATTAGTGTTAATTGACTTTTAAGAGGTTTTTCATTTCTTAACATTGGGTTGTTATGTTCTTCAATATGTCTTTGACATCATGCATGAATTTGATTTAAAGTTAAACTGAAACCCAGGCTACGTCATTACCTACACATGAATCCCATGTCAAAGGCATCAGAATTCTATGCTATGTGGCAATAGCTAAAACTTTAATTTGAAAAGTACCCAAAGGTGGTTGCTTGGCAATACCATACATGCAGTGCACTAGTACAGTAGTACACTAGTATAGTAAATTGCGCACTGAAGATCTTTATTAGACTACTATAAGCTACACGGATTGGACTGGACTGGAGACTTTGCTGGCCTTTCATGGTTCTTCTATCTATTTGCTTTGCTGGAAAAAGAAAAGCCAAAAAATTGAATAATGGTTATTTATACATGTAGTACATAGAGCTGGGTTGTGCTTTTGCTCTGTTTGAAATTAATATGACTGTTTTTAACTTCACCAACAATGTACACTAAAAGAGAAAGATTTGATTGTTACTTAAGGCCGAATGCCCAGGGCAAGGAAGTGGACGTAATATGTCAAAGCCCAGTATCTCAAACCCCGACTCTCTCAAATCCCACACTATCCCGAACTGAAACTTGTTTGCCCTGGTTGATTTACTAACATGTATTCCTTATTGGTTACCTTGAACTCCTGTTATCTTGAACAGTGTTTGGTTTCCCTAACTGTCCGAGATACCAAAAGTCTACAGTAATATTTTAATGCCATACTTCCTCGTTGAGGGACTGGCCTGGTTGATGTTACATGGTACTAACTCAAGAAATACATGTATAAATTACACTGAACATCTTAAGTAGACATATTATTGTATTGTGACCATTATTTTGCGACAATATTTTCACTAAGTCGGTGAACTATGATCAGCCGGGTGATTCTAGTTCTGAGAAGATCTGTTTATGATAACATTGATTGGCAGTTTGATAACCTGAGTGGAAGTCAGCATGAGAGTCATTAGTAATGCTGAGTCAGTAATCAAGTGAGGTCACACTTGACTGTAATAATGACTTCTGCTCAGGTTGTAGAAACATCCATCAGTGTCATCAAAAACAGTCCTTCTCAGGACTACACTTGCCTGGATAATCAATATTTGCAATCCTATCGCTGCTAGCATTTGTAGTAACACAGTTGAACCTCTTTTGCTTTAACACTCATTCACACATTCATGTGACTGCTAAGGAAAGGTTTCGACTTATGGGAGATTAAAAGTGTTTTGTGTGTAGCAGAGGTGTCTCGCCTGTGGAAGTACCCACTAACCCTTTAAGCCCTGATATAAAAATGCATATTCTCATTACTGATCTCCATACATTTCTTATGGAACTAGTAAGGAGAATTTGTATTAATATCAAGACATCCTATCATCAGTGATCACTTCCTTTGTTCTTGTCACTTGAATATTCAAACAAGCAGTGATCATGTACTTTCATTTTCATCGGGGCTTAGGGCTTAAAGGGTTACTGAAGGTTCAACTGTCTCCTGTGTTTGTGTCCAGCCCTGATTAAAAAATTCTGTACCTTGCAAATACTATTTCTCTCTATAGCTATGGGCCTGAAGAGCAGGATGATATAGCCAACAGCGACACTAAACCCAGAATTCTACTGCTGGGCCTTCGAAGGTTTGTTTGTGTACTGTATATAAGCATGTTATAAATTCAGAAGAAGCATTGTTGTGCAGGCAAAAATTTTTAAGCCTTAAGCTATAAGGCATGACAATTTTGAACACAAAGAAGATGGTACCAAAAAGCTTGTTACTGAACAATTTTTATTGTTCCAGTCCATGAACATGCATTGGGTATAAGGTGACAAAGAACCAACAAGATGCCAAGTTGGTTATTGTCACCTTGTGCATGTACCCAGAAGGCACTATTGATATAATATTGTTTTATTACATTCTTACCTTTGGTACACTGTAATTGCTGCTGATCATTTACCATACATACTTTTTAACAAAACATTTGCTTTGTGGTCAAAACTTTTGAATGCCACGTGGCATCTAATTTCCTTGTCTTAAGCAATAGACATCATTTCGAAGCTTAGGGGAATAAACCCATATATTATAAAATCTCTATATTTGTCCCCTAAGCCTCCTAGTGACATCTATTTTTTTAAGTTGAATTTTATAATTATATCAAAATAGGGCTATTATTAATTTTAGAATTTAAAAAAGTCATTGCTTGCTCATTGAGTATCAAGATTTTTGAAAACAGCATACACTGTATATTCATGTATAGTGTATATGTACTAAAGATGTAAAGCTTTGTCTAAATAATTTCTTTTATCTTTGTTCTATTCTATTAGGAGTGGCAAATCCTCTATTCAGAAGGTCGTTTTCCACAAGATGTCACCAAATGAAACTCTTTTCTTGGAAAGCACCAATAAAATAGTGAAAGATGGTATCCTTTAGCATTATTTTTGTACAGTCTGGGACATCAACGTGCATGTATGCATCGGATCTCTAAAGCACCTTTTCGCTTAGTCATAAATTTATTATTGTTGCTTTTTCCTTAACAACATAATTATTTGCAAAGACATTTCAAATAGCTCATTTGTACAGTTTCAGGTAAGGGAACTCTGCTTTGGTTTTAAGGATTTGGTTTTCCAACCTGCAAGAAAAAGTACTTGACTTTGGCAATTGCCTCAAGTTTATATAACAGTAATGCAATAACATGTTTTAAGTTTCTGTAGGATGGAGTGATGTAACCTCTTTAGTCTTGGATGTTGAGGCAGTTGTACTACCCATAGATGAAAATAATATTGATCGTTTACTGCAGTTTGTGTTGACTTGTGACAAGACTTTTTTGTTATTTTTGTTGGTACGCGTAGATTTGGGACTTCCCAGGACAAATAGATTTCTTTGACCCAGCCTTCGATTCAGAAGTACTGTTTGGTCACTGTGGAGCACTAGTGTTTGTCATTGATGCTCAGGTAAAATTTAAGTTCAGTTTGAGAAAGTAAGTAGTTTACAGTGTAATACTGGGACTGTATCTAAAAAGCAGGGTTTTAATTGTAATTAGCTTCAGCAACATTTTTACAATAACTGAGCGAATTCTCGTGCGCTGATTGGCTAATTTTTATTGACAATAAGAGTACAGACGGATGAAACTTGTGAAGCTGACGCAATCAGCAAAAGTTTTGTCAATTTTTTTAGCGCTGCTTTCTTGATGAGGCGAGAATTGTACCACCAATCTGTTGTCTTCAATGAGAAAAACATCTAAAATTTATGGGTTAAAACTGAAGAAACCATTGCAACCTTAGAGCGAAAGGATGAGGATGTTTGTTGAGGATTCAGAACTGAAAATTGGCGGTGAGCGGGAATTTGTGCTGTCGATGAAATTAAGCTGAACCGTGTTTTAGAGGATTATTTTGTGAACAGTTTTCACTGGAATAAAGGTTAGCTGAGCAATTCGAATTTTTCCTTATATTTCTGGCCTATTCTTACCAAGTTTTAATTTATGAGCCTATGATTCTCCGAATTACAGCGATTAAATTCAGATTCTGCGGCAATCTTTCCTTCGTTTGAAAATCAGTTTTGGCTTTTTGTTATTGTAAAAAACAAATTGATGTCAGTTTTTTATGCGTCTGTCCTCTTATTGATGATCAATAAGAGGACAGACGCATAAAAAACTGATGTCAATTTGTTAAATTAATGATGGATTTCTTATGACATGTACATGTACAATCAATTGACGAGTAGTTGGCTTGTTAAATAACATTGAAGAGAAAAGGTTTAGGTGTGGCCATACATGTAAAAGGATTGAAATGTTGTTGCTCTTTGGTCAAGAGGTTCTTTTCCCTTCTCATCTATCTGTCTTTGAATAGCCGCTTCACAAAATGGCGCTACTAAAACAAAATCTCTGATACTTTAGCCTGGGTTGGAAATTCAAGGTTGTGTGTGTTTCACTTTTTCTTTTCATTTAATAAATTGTTCTTCTTTTTTTTTTGTCTTAGGATGATTACATGGAAGCTTTAGGAAAACTTCACATGACTGTTACACGAGCCTACAAGGTAATTTACAAAATAAATAATTATATTTTTTGATCAGCAGTTGGAAATTTTTTTGTTTGAACATTACCCTGGAAATGCAGAAGTCCTTTTCCTTGTGATTTAGTATAAACAACATATGTATGAGTATATTCCATTACACTAAATTGTTGTCTGTATCTGTGGCCTGGCTACACAATGTTGTTAACCCTTTCACTCCCAAGAGTGCCTAAAATCAAAATTCAAGATGAATCCCAAATTTCATTTTGTAAGATACTGTACTGAAGTATAAATAGTACCACAAGGTTGCATTTGAATGGTCACACCATAGGATTTCATCCACAGACTCAAAAGTTAGAATCACCTTGATGTCTCCGTAACTGACTTATGCAGCACAGGTCAGCTGTCTTTGGCCATCATGCACTTCATGGGTAATTTGCACATGGCAGGCCTGCCATTGACACTCAACAGCTCGCTATTGGTACTTATGGCCGGCAACTTCAATGAAGATTGCAGAATATTCAAAGTTAGAAAATGATTAAAATACAACAAGCAGAGGATGATTTCTATAGTTGTTTATGACTGGCCTGGGAAGTCCTGCTGCCTTCTTCACTGCTTAATGACAGCTCTGACATGGTGTAATTTTTAACATTAGTGTTGCGCATTTGGTGTGCACCTAATTAACATGTTCTCTGTTAATTCCAGGTCAACCCAAACATAAAATTTGAAGTATTTATCCACAAAGTTGATGGTCTGTCAGATGATCACAAAATTGGTAAGACTGTGGCACTTAACCCTTTGAATCCTAATAGTGACAAACCTGTGTCTGTTCCTCAAAATATCTGTGGTTGATCAGTCATACAGGTCCTAAGAATAAAGGAAATGATCACCAATAAATTGAAAGTTAAAATGGCTTGGTTTAAACAAATTCTCTCAACTAGTACCATAAATCCATAATTGTTACATGGAGAACACACTGAGGAGAACATGCATGTTGATATTGGAGTATAAAGGTGTAAGCTTGATTGAATAGTTTATAAAATTATATGTACGTGCACATGTAAATGTACTTTTGTTTTTGTTGGTCTTGTCTCTCACTGACTGTTATGCTTGTTTCTCAGAAACGCAGCGTGATATTCACCAGAGAGCAACAGATGAACTAGCTGATGCTGGGCTTGAAGGTCTGCATCTCAGGTGAGTAAATCATTTGAGTATGGTGTTAAGCTTCCTCACTGTCTGTGATGTATTTCTTTTATTCTTAGTTTTGAGAATTTGGTAGGACATCAGGGCAATATCTGCTAACTAATATTCTCATACACTCACTGCTGTACTTTCTTTTCAAGCTTATGCAGATTTTCTGGATAATTTTGCCCCATAATCTGTCCCCTGTTCTATAACTGTTGGAATATCTAGTCTAGCCTGTCTGTTTCATATTCATTATCATATATTAAAATAAAAAGAACAAAGGGAAGTAAAAATTGAACCAAGGATAAAATTGAACTACAACATCTATACTTATACATATGTGTTATACGTTAAACAATCTTTTCTTCCTCTCTTACAGTTTCTACTTGACAAGTATATATGATCACTCAATATTTGAGGTAGGGTCTTGAATGAATTTACGGTTGACTCCCAGTAACGCGAACCCTCGGTAACTCGAAGCTCGTGCTAACTCGAACCAAAATTGATTTCCCGTGGATTTGCCATACATTTCCTAAAATTTTACCGTCAGTAACTCAAACCCTCAATAACTGGAACCTCCAGCTAACTCATATTGAATTCACTTTAATTTCCCTTCAGGTCATTTTCTTTGTATTTTTACCCTTGATAACTCAAACCTTGTTTGTCAAACTGTAATGAGACAAAATATACTCCATAACACTGACTTTATACTGAATAAATTTTCGAAATATTGAACAGAGTGTAGTTTTGAAGTGTCTATTGTCCTCTGTGTCAACTTCTTTAGTTTCCTAGTATTGTGTAACACAAAACGTGCCAGTTCTTCCTGTGAGAATACATATGATAGTGGCGTCAGCGGGGATGCTCTTCTTTGATAACTTCCAATAACTCGAACCTTTTTTTGATTTCCCTTGAAAGTTTGAGTTATCAGGAGTCAACTATTGCATTTTTCATCAGTCTTTAAATTTGGTAGACCTAGTGAATCACTTAGTCCTTTGTTTACAAGCTTTGATTATTTCCATATTCAGCTGTACACTGTACCTTTCATACATGTATGTAGAGCTTCCTAATGGAGATGTATTTTTGAAAATGCTTTCCTTATACTGTTTAATGAATTTGTTATTTGATTATTATTATTTCAAGGCTTTTAGTAAAGTGGTACAAAAACTGGTGCCCCAGCTTCCCACATTGGAGAACTTATTAAATATTCTAATAACTGTAAGTATTATTTTAGTAGAAGTAGGTTTGGTAAAAAAATCATTCCTTCTTTCCTTATTGAAATCTTTCAATCTATAACGTGGAAAATACACGTTGTACAAAACATATGTTTTACTTCAGAATTCAGGTATTGAAAAAGCCTTCCTATTTGATGTGGTCAGCAAAATTTACGTTGCAACAGACAGGTGAGTTTATAGATTTTAGCAGATTTTTACTTTTAATTAACTGCATAATACTACTCGAGGCAGGGCTTGAAACACTATATTGCGTCACCCTCTGAAGTCTAAGAATGGCTTATGTTCATCTGCAGCTATTACATTTGTGTCTTATCCACGTATTAAACTTTTCCTGTAGGAATTGAGGCAATCAACCCTTCATTCACTTGAGAGCACGTTGGAAATAAGCCACAATATTTTTTTGGTATCAAAAATAATAATAATAATAATAATAATAATAATAATAATAATGCTGTCCAGTTATTTATGGCAAGAAGTCAGCATGTATCTCCGAGAGCTGACTGAGTCCACTCTGATTAGCAGCAGTGACATGGCAGAGAATCGGACTTGCTTTATGTATATGACTATTAATGATTCCTTCTTTTTTGTTTCATTCATTGCAGCTCTCCTGTAGACATGCAGTCATACGAACTTTGTTGTGACATGATTGACGTAGTTATTGATATTTCTTGTATTTATGGGTGAGTTAGATCTTACAACACAGATGGACTACATGTAAAACGTTTTGCATACAGTGTATCTAACAGACTTGATGTAACACATTCTTGGAAATGTAATGAATATGTGAAAGACATTCTTGATGCTTAAGCAATACATTTGATGAACACATTCATTTGTCCTAGTGTCCATGTATACATGTACACAATACTTTGTAAGTTCACGTGGATGTAACAGACCAAGAATAGAATATACAATAACTTGAAAGTAAAAAATAATATTGAAAAATAAAATTAAAAACCTAGTAGATCGTAATCAGTTTAACATCACAAACAAAATTCTGGGAGCCAAGGAATGCAGATTTTTTATTGCATATTGAGGTTGCAATGTCATTGTTCACGTGTGGATGCATATAGACCACTGAATTCTCTCAACTGACATATTGGTAAGCAAGTAAATAAGTAAAGAGAATCTGTATTTGAACTTTTGCAGATTAAGAGAAGAAGCAGACAGCAGTGCGTATGACATGGAGTCATCATCGATCATCAAGCTTAATAACTCAACAATTTTGTATCTCCGTGAAGTCAATAAGTAAGTTATTACAACAAACCAGCAGTGTGAAAAAACTAGAAGTGACACATGTATACAGCTCCAAATTATACAATTGCATTTTGTGTATTTGCCAATGTACAGCTTCCTTTATTTGCTGCAAGGCACAATGTAACAGAAATGGATATTTGTCGGTCCCTGTTCTCCCAAATGAGTTAAAACTAAACACCTATAACGGCTCAGAGAAATGTTGTCAAAAATGCAGTTTACCCGTAGCCTAAAATTCAGCGTCTTATCTCTGTAGTGCCCTTGGTCAACTTCTGCATGTAGTCAATACACTACCTTGTCTTGCACACACATCAATTTGTTACAATCCTGGCGTGAAGCGTAGACTAGGAACACTTGAAATAAAACTGGGACACTTTAAAAAAAACTTGATTCACTCTTAATTCGAAAACCTCTCGATGAAACGGGGGGGGGGGAATAAAGAGCAGGTTGTATAAAAGCAAAAAAAAGTTACTACAAACTGCAGCTGTGTCTGTAAAGTACAGTCAAACCTCTTCGTACGATCTCCCCTATAATACACACAGATCACTTGATCTGAAAGATAAACTCTCCCTCTGTAATTTTTACGACGCTAAGGACACTCGTCCCTAGCCTGCGAACAGGTTCCTTAGAGGGTAATAGAGCGTAAGGTTAATTGGCGAGCGAAGCGAGCAGCGCGAGGCTTGGGGCGGGGGGGCGACGCTATGATTTCCATCCCAGTCTGCACTCGGTTCGCCAGGAGCCTGTTGAAAGGCTAGATCCTCCCTGTCCCTTTGAGAGTGTCCGCATTAAAGACGTTTGACTGTAATATTAACTTGTTTTCTTCCGTGTAATTTAGTTTAGTGTCCAAGTGTCTTCTGCAGAGGACTGTAGATCTTTAAGAAGTGGACTACACAAAAAATTCGCGTATTTACATGCACCGGTTCTGTGAGTGCTTGAGGTTAATTTTGCAATTACCTTTCGTTGACAGGTTTCTCGCACTTGTTTGTATTCTAAGAGAAGACAATTTTGAGAAAAGAGGTTAGTGGGTTTAATCGTATTCTGTTTTGGGCAAAATTATGGACAAAACATTTAATTTCCTCCTGGCGAAAACTTTTAATCACCATGGCACATGACGTGGAGTGCAATTATTGGCATTTAGTTTTTCCAATGAGAAAGCGACAAATTCAATAACCAAGGTTGTTGAGGGGGACATGGGGGTGGGAACCTGGGAGAAAAGAATGCAGGAGGTGTACGGGAGGCGGGAGTAGCGGGGCTGGGAAGCGGGAGTAGAGGGGTGGGAGGCGGGAGTAGAGGGGCGGGAAGCGGGATTCTCAAGGTAGCGGGAAGCGGGAGAAATAGGGGGAAATTACACAACATTGCGCAATATTTTGCAATTGAAAAAGCGCGAAGGGGCGGGAGCCAACGAAAGTAGGGTGTGCACAGGGATTAACGGGTAGAGGAAGCGGGAAGTTTAAACCGCCTGTCTTCCCCCCCCCCCCCGACTAGACTGAGAATCTAACAAATTCTGTTATTCTTAACCCAGAATAAGAATACAGTAGAATCCCGATTTCTCGAACCCTCGATTTTTCGAACCCCTCGATATTTCCTTTTCCCCAGAAGGTTCGAAAAATCAAGATTCCACTGTATTAGCAATAGTGACTACCTTACTTGTTTTTGTAGGTTTGATTGATTACAACTTTTACTGCTTCCGTCAAGCCATCAGCGAGGTTTGTAGATTATTCGGCAAACTTAGTTTAGCTACTTTGTTTTCAGTAGAAATCTTCCTAATAGTAAGGGATGGGTTAAAGGGGCGTCGTCATAGTGACGTTTACATTTTCGGGTCAGTCATACCTGTGCTGAAATGAAAACTAAGGGACGGACCATTGGAAAAGTTAAGGGGGGGGGGTTGGGAAATTTTCGAGCTGCACGAATCGTTTTCCGTTAACATTTCCTTTGCAGGAATATTTTTTCCGTATGCATGAACATTTTTTCCTAGGCTTCTTCGCTGTGCATGGATATTTTTTTTTTGCCCTTTGCCCCCCCCCCCCCATAACTTTTCTAAGGGACGGACCATTAGAAAAGTGATGGGGGGAGTGGGGAAAAAACCAAAAAAAAATTCATGCAAGGGAAAATGTCCGAAAAAAAAATTCATGCAAGGGAAAATGTCCGAAAAAAAAATTCATGCACAAGATGGGCCTCATTTTGATATGAAACCATAATTCGTTCTGTCAAAGTGCTCAAGTAGTGTCTCCATTGTTTTAAAAATTGGAAATTTTCTGGGGCTCTGCCAGGATGCTGATAAAATATTGTTTTCATAATTAATAGGATAAGCCGCACATTTTGAACTTCCCATCAAAAATCTAAAGCGCCTTCGACAGAAATGAAACATGGATAAGTTTATACCTGCTCTGAAGCAAAGATGGCGTAAGCATTGATCTGTACAACAGTGACCACTTCATTGTTGCGGGATAAAATCGATCCTCAATGTCTCATTGTTTCCCCAGGAGGGGTTACTCGAACTCCCTTACATAAGCAGGAACCCATGTGACATATTAAAGACAGATAGGTATGTGCGGCCCCAAAGGGTACGGTTTTCGCTCCTTTTTGGTCTGAAATGGAATTAACATTTTCACCACTTTACCCTGAAATAGGGAACAGATTGTGCGTTCTTGTCTGGAATTGGGTAGGGTATTTTAAAAGAAGCTACTTTTTTAGTATTAGTGTCATCCCTTGAGAAGTGCGTTTTGATTAATATCGGTTCGGAAATACAGTATCGAATTCTGATAGGGTAGGGAAAATCGCATATTTGTTCTGAAATGGGGTAAGAGTTTCAAGAAGTGCTCCGCACACTGACAATCCTAAGGGTTGTTTCGCAGTTTGAGGGCGCAGCGGTCTTGATCGCAAGGAGTCACATCAATAGACGTGATCCCTCCGAGCCCTCATTCCCAGGGAAGTGCAGCCCCCTACCCCCCAAACACCCCCCACCGTCGTTCTCTTGCACTGTTGTTTATTAATAGGAGGGCATTATCGGGGGGGGGGAGGCTGTATCAGTAAGTAGGGGGCTGCAATGACTATGATGGATTGTGGGAGAGGAACAGAAGAGGGCAAGGACTAGGGAAGTGCACTGGAAAAGCCTTCCACTCCCAGTGGCTTCCTACTCTCCCACTGTGTCTACATCCTCAAAAAGCTGTTACATTAAATTATAACCCTTAACTTCCCAACAAAGGATTAGAAGGTACCTGTATGTATTTTATATCAAAAGTTTTAAAGGCAAATTTATGAGCTATGTTTTTGAAAAGAATTGTTTTTAAATTAAGGAAATAACAGTGTATGTACTGCATATTTTATAAATTAATCTTTCTGGACACCACTGTTTGTATCAAATCATTTCATATGAATACGTCTTTTACAAAAAGTCCATACATGTATATCAATAATATTTCACAGTTTTTCACTGTAAATCGCTATTTACTTTTGAAACCTCCTTCAGTAAATTAAATTTTTAAGCGAACATTATTAAAAAGTGTTGAAATGAAATAAACTTAAAAATGTGAAGTAACCGAACAGTACAAGCTATGTATTTAGTAAAACAAAGTTGCATCGTTTTTAATTAATTCAATAGCAAATTGTGCATAAGGAAAATATTTTCGCAAAAAAAAAAAATTCATGCGTAGGGCTGTAGCGAAAAAAAAAATTCTTGCACAGGAAATGGGCCAAAAAAAAAATTCTGGCAGGCTAAAAATCCCCCACCCCCCCCCCCCCCCATCACTTTTCTAATGGTCCGTCCCTAATGATCCATCCCTAAGTACCTTTTGTCGTACCATAGAACACCGTGAAGTGATTTTCCCAAGGGAAAAACAGACCATAATCAGTTTTAAGTGATTTTTCAAAGACAAGAGGGAAGGACTTCAAAAATTGGCTTTTTTTCCCCTTCATTTGCGATCCATCTCAATCCTAGCAATCGGCAGCCAAACACACTTCTTCATAGTTTTAGAAAACTAGCAGAGTAATATTAAACAAAAGTGAACCATGTCTATTAAATTTGGGCTTCCTTTGATTACAATTTTGAAAATGATACTGAAAAGAGGTAACATAGTCGGCCCTTTAAAGCCAGGGTTATATACCAGCGAAAACAAGAGTTAAAATTCAATGGAAGCGTACGGGAAATCGATGACAAGGCATGAGTCGTCTCTGGCTCTGCCTTAGAAAGAATTTGTACATCTCGCTTTACATTTTTCATTCATGGATTTTTTGTTTATCTCCAGGTCTTTGAAGTCAAGCGCCAGATGAGGTCTGTGTCCGATGCTGGATCCCAGTCCACTTCTGCGGCATACTCCAATGGCAGCGCCGTGCCAGCACTGGATCGAGAAAGAAGTGATAATGCTGTAGTAGTGTAGCGCAGGTTCAAATGTGATGTTTCACTTGAGAACTGTCTTTTCCGAATATCTCCGCGCGCTGCGATTTCACCATACGTTGTATGTCGTACTTGCTACTGTACGTGCCTGGGAATCCCTTGTAGAGAGGCCTGTATGTTGACGGCGTTTTAGCTTCGTGCAAAGCGGATTACTGGTCACGTGCGTTCAGTTGGGGTTGTTCCGGATTAAGAGTATACAGAACGATCGTAGCTCATAGCTAATAGTTTGAACCCAGGAGTCATGTCCACAGGGGTCCCAGACGATCTGTTCGATTCGAAATTTGAAGGATTGTATGGGAATATTACGAAGTTCGTATTTAAAGCAAAATATTGGGGATAATGTTAAGATTCTTCTTCAAAATAAACGTAAACTTTTCTCAATTGTTGTATTTTGTCGTCGTTGCAGCTGTAAATGGCGAATATTGGCGATTTTTCTTAGGTAAACGACGGACACAACACCTTCAAAGTCACCAATATTCGCCATTTACAGCTGCAAGGACAACAAAACACAATAATTGAGGAAAGTTTTCGTTTATTTTGCACATCAACATTATCCTCAATATTTTGCTTTAAATACGAACCTCGAAATATTTCCATACAAATCTTTCAAATTTCGATTAAAACAGATTGTCAGGGCGCCCTGTGGTCATGTCACGTATCACCGCCCGGGTGAGTGTTAGTACTGAGAAGGGCTGTTGTGACAGAGACTGGCGTTTCGACAACCTGTGCGCAGAAGTCACGCTGATGATGACTTCTGCGAAGGTTGTCGAAACGTCAGTTCACTCGTAACAGCCCGTTTTAGGGCTGCATACCCGGATGATTGTATACAACCTACTCTATACACAGAACGATCCGGCAATGAATCAAGTGCTACTAAAATACGAAATATGTGGAGGCGCGTTGGTGTAGTGTTCAGTGGTCACGTTAAAGAAGAAATTTAAGTCCCTATTTTCTCTTCCTTCCTTTCTCTCTCTACGCAGGTGTCTGAATCAATATTGACGGTGGGGGGGGGGGGGGGGGGGTGAGAGGAAGTGGTGTTTTAAACTGCTTCAAGCTACAGAGGCTTGCGTGCTGGCTGCTTGGGGCCCGGATGTGGCCTCACCCATACCTTGCAATATCATGTATACTGAATTTTGTATCTCTGCTAGTTTAATCTGATACACCAGTCCAGAGACGTTGTGCGCTGTTGTATGAGAATGTTCTGTTCATTCTTATTTCGGACGAAAGCCAATCGAACACGCGATTAGTTTAATAATAAAACAGCAAGACTAAAAGGGCAGAACAGTTGAAAGTGTTAGAGCGCTTTTCAAATGAGTGTCGTAAAACCAGAACCAAAGTAATTACCCCAGCCAATCACAACAGACACAAATTATCCAATGAACCAATCAGAATTCGAAGCAAGTACATGTTACTGGCGTCAAGCGCGGGAAAAAACGTGCGAGCGCGAGCAAGTCGCGACTGATTGGTTTGAGTTTTACTCCTGATTGGTCGAGAAAGTGGCGCGAGATGTTTTAACCAATCACAGAGCGAAGTAAAGCAAAACCAAAGCAAAACACGAATTACTTTCGACACAATTGAAAACCGCTCTATAAAAAATACCCTGAGATTCCACTAGTTTTAAGTGGCCTGTTATGTTACATTAGCTACCAAGTGTCTTGGGAAAATGGACAGTATACTTACATTTGATTTATCAGCTGAGAAACTGAAGTAAGCTAATTAGTGGGCACTCAAATAGGTTCAGGTTGGAAAGCATGTTTCTATATCTATAGAAACTAGACATTTTGTAACCTTTGTGAGGAAAATAAGAAAAATACATTTTCTGTACGTTTCTATACCACAGAGAATAGGAACAGGGGTAGAAATTTGGGGATCTTGAAACAGCTACGGCTTTGTAACTTCCACTTTCGTTCCTTAACTATAGAAACATGGGGCATGTATTTTTGTGCAGCTAACGTGAATGATAGTTATATAATTGTAAATAAGGAAGAAAAGAGGGTAAATTGTAAGCGAGTGCTTAAGTTGTCAGCAGGACTTGGCGCCAAAATGTAATTAATAAGTTGATTTATCTCCGATTTTTCGAATAAAAACTTAATGACAATTTTGGCCGAGTTACTTTCTGTTGCAAGGACTTGGTTCGCAAGGTTGGTAGTAAGGACTTACGGTTCAACCTTGCGTGCAAATTTTAATTGCAAGCGTGTGTTTACCCCCGACTTTCCTGCGTGCAACAATTCTGAAGTAAATTGCCGGCAGGTGGAGAGATGCCAGCGCGAGAGCAAAGCCGCGAGGAGATTGGGGAGGAGACAAGTTCTTGTCGCGATTGACGTCCATTGTTTTCGCGCGCAAAGTAAAGGCAGTAGCTACGCGGGCTAAATTGAAGGCACGGTTGCATAGTGGTAGCACGTAGGAATTTGCTTGGTCTCCTGGTTCCTTTTATAGACATGGAATGTTACTTCGCATTGTTTCTATCTGCCCACGTGTATAAATGGGCACCGGCGAAAAAGTGGTGTGGGTCCGATAATCCTGTGATGGATTAGAGTCTTATCCAGAGAGTAGTAATTGCTTCATGCTACAGAAACCGAAGTTAAGCACCGGCGGTGTGGTCTGGGCGCGTTCCGTCTGCGACTTGTCCTGGCGGGCTAAAAGTTGAACGATTTGGTAGTATCTGGTCTGGACAAATACTGAAGCTTTGTAGCGGGCAGTCGTACCACGAATAAGCGTCTTTGACGGATCTTGTTGGTTCTTTCAGTTTCACTTTTCTCTTCACTATTTCAGGTCACTCCTAAAACCTGTTTCTCAAAGTAAAACGCTAAGGCGTGCAATAAATGTGGTTTTAATTTCATCTTCTGTCGTTCTTTTTAAAGTCAATCTCGAGAGAAATTTTATCAGAGGTGCAGTTTGGCACAGGGTAAGAAATAGGCTTGATTTCCAGCCGTTTGAGGGAGACCAGTTTTTCATCCTCCTCCCAACGCGGTATGCGCGAAGGAACGCGGGCGCACAAAACGGCTGGAGATCGAGCCTAGGTAAGAAATGCATCTGACCATTTTCCTAGACTCGTTCCCAGGCTGTCCGGCCGGGTTTTATCGAAGAAGATTGTCGAGAGTGCTGAAGTTTAGTGAGATTCCTGCCACTTAGTTTACTAATGGAAATGTTCGTATTCAAGTCTCGTAAAAACGTCCCTTAAAACATCGGGAAGATTCGAAAATGTTCTTCGTTTCCTTGTTCGAATAAACACAAACAAAGTCCATCCACTAATTGATGCTTTTATAGTGTCGTCTTGCACCTGCCCGGCTTCACAATAACTGGTGTTATTGATGAAGTAATTAAATTCTGATGAATTTCTTTGTCACTCCAAGTTTCAAGCAAAACTGTGATTTAAAAAAAGGTGTATTTTTAGTTTTCAGTTTTCAAACAAACAGTGAAGAGTTGTGAAGCACCTTTGCACTAAAATGATTTTATTGGATTAATCACACCAGCGATTATACTCGGTAGACATTATAACAACAAAACATGTCGTTTGAAATCTAATATCATTCAAACTACCTTGAATTCAATTTCTATGGGCTTAAGATTACAAGATTCATTGTTAAGGCTTTCTATAGCTTTATGTTTTGTTTGCATTCATCTTGTCCATCCAGGCTAGAAATTCTGAAAACGAAACCGTGCCACTTCCGTCTTTATCCACAAACCTCAGCGCTGCCTCAATCTGTGCTTCACTGCAAGTCTGCCAATCTTTTCCACCAGAAGCCAACAAAGCTCTAAACTCCGCCTTCTCAATCAGGCCGCTCCCATCTTGGTCGTACTTTTTAAACGCGTCGGCAACTCTTCGGACAAAAGCGTAACGGCTTGGATCGTCGACAACTTTGACGCCCTCTCCCGAGCGAAACCACTGCAGAAACTCGTCCAAAGAGACTGTTTTGTTGCCATCTTTGTCAATCATCATGAAACACAGTTCTGCTTGCTTCCCGTCCAAACCCATTTCTCCTAACATCCCTAGAATCTCCGTCTTTTCTAAGTTCCCGCTGCCGTCCGTGTCATATTTCATAAAGATGCTTTTGATCACGACTTCGGGGACATCGTTGCGAAAGAGGCTTTTTCCTGACATGATTTGATAAGTTGACTTCACTCGCGACTGAACAAATGTTAAGTTCCCCAAAGCAAGCACACTCCCACACAATGAAATGTCAAACTCTGTGACTTCCAAGAAATATTATTTCAAACCGGTCTTGTTTATCCAGCTTGCAGTTTCTTTCCATTGCGGGGTTGGTTAACTACAAGTGAGTATTAATTCTGTTTAATTGACTCTCTAGGGAGTCTATTCAGAACCAGATGCCAGAACAATATGCGCGCACGCTTTTGTCCAACGCTGAATTAAGTACCATACATTCGATTGTTTTTGACACTTGGCAGTCAGCTGTGTGACAAAAGAAATGTATACGTGATGGTTTTAGTTTTAATGTTCTTCAAGGTCTTCTTGAGTTTGCCAGCGGTGGTTAAGTTGAAAACATAAAAATAAAAACGAAGTGCCGCTTGCAGTAAAATACTGCCGAAAAGGGAAGAATAATATGTTCGGTCAATCGTTAGGATCACTGGCTATGTTAGGATTTTGTCCACAGGCTCTGAAAAGTAAAGTTGCAACCATGATAATAATAATAATACTTTATTTAATGAGGGTAACATAATTTACTGGTTGCCCATGCACCTTGTACAGTGTTATTAACATTTCACAGCTTAGAAAGTGCTTCCTAATTCACACAACAGTCAAACGCAAAAATTAGCTACATCAGTTATTTTCCGGTCTTTCAGAGCCTTGAACGTACGAGGCCAATTATTTACGAGCGTGAAGTTCGTATGAAAACGATGCAAAAATGTCCTAACAAGGCGAGTTTCGCGCTGACAAAATTTATGGATGACAGTTACCTCATTTTATTCACATACTCAACGTAAAAATCTCAAGTTTTTCCTTTGCAAAGTTATGGCGGTAACTGCGCATGGGTGGTGCGTTTGACCGCCGTGAAACTTCCAAGTAACATTTACTTGAACATCCATGCACAGACTTTCGAAAGCTAGGAACGTCTCGAACAGCATAATGGAAAGTACCAGAAAAAAAAAGCTCAATAAAGGGCTTTTTCAGTGGAATCCATATGATGTGGTTTGAAATTTTTGTTTTCCTGTCTCTTTTGTCTTATTATCATAAATTTTCATAATTTGAAGCAAAAGAAAGACATGCATGAGAACTTAAAATTGAACGGAATTTAAAATCAAACAGCAGCAAAAAGGTCTCTCAAGCTTTTCATCTAAAGCTAGAATCAGCACCTTGCACTGCAAATAGTATCTCTCTCGTGGATTTAATTTACTTATATAATCAAATGTAGTTGACTGGGACGAGAATCATAAATAATTAAGTCACATTTTAGGTTATCTATCTTCCACGCTATCATATTTGTCATCTAAAATACGAACTGTCTTATAATATTCGAAAGAGTGGAAACTGTTTTCACTTGAATGGATGAAGAATGATTTACTTGGGTATTAACTGCATGTTATGATACACCGCAGATGTTTTGGCGAAGTGTGTGTAAAATTGTTAAACAACGTTATGATCATGAGAAAAACCGCTCGTTGACTAACGTTGTATGAATGGACTTCAGTCTCTTTATTGAAGGGAGTTTTAGCAACCAAGCAGATTTTGCAAAATGACTGGCATAGGCTCTCCAAAACATGCCCAGAAACGTTCGAAATTTTTTGTCCGAAGTTTCGTGTTCGAAAGACTAAGAGGTCCCCAATTTGTCGAAGGCAACACTCGGACTTCCAAGCCCCTAATAAGGTTTTTTTTCCGTTTTGAAAAGGAGTTCTTAATAGCAGTTTTCAGTAGCACTTTAGCACCACAAAGTCACCTCGCCACCAACCACCTCGCCACGTTGTGGCGACGTGGTTGGTAGTAAGGTGACTTGTGGTGAATCGGTTACTAAGGATACGAGATATGACGTCGTAAGTATCAGTATCTGCTTAAGGTGACTCGATCGAAATAAATGACGCGCTCTATGCCTCTCTAAAAACTCCAATAACATCGTCATTTCTTACTCGATTGCCTTGTAACTTTCGCATTTTACACACAATTTATCGAGGAATAATACGTATGTCAACACGTAGATGTACTGTTCGCTAATTTTGCGTGATTTTGCTTTTATTGAACACTACTTTTTTGATAAAATTGCTATTCTAACAAAACTGAGCGCTACGATTTGGTTTAAACTTCTAGAATCAGCTTGCAATAACATCTTACCTTGACTCTTCAAGTTTCCGTAAAATCGTAGGAACAGAAATCCCGGTACAATTTGAACGTCAAAATAACAACCCCAGACGGGCTTCAAAGTTTGGACCGCTCCAGCGCTTTCCAAATTTGACTGAAGAGCGTAATAACTCCAGATAAAGTAAGTTCAATGTATGGTTATAGTTAGTTCCAAACCGCATTTGGCTATCCGCAACGATGAAAACGTTTGGGCGGCTATTATAAACTCACTTTCTGCAACAAAATATAACGAAGTCGCCAAATTCACGTTTTTCTGAATTATATGAAAACTAATCGGACGAATTGAATAAAACTACCAGACCATGAAACTGAACCTTTTACACATACTTTGCGCTATTTTACTTTGCTGGGGCGGTCTTGGCTTGGACAATATATTTTTTGAAAGTGATGCACTATCGAAACTCTGTTCTGTATGCGGCTGTGTTGTTATCTGAATTCCATAGTAGCGCTGTGCAAATTTCCTTTCATTTGATGAGAATTTGAGGAATTTACCATTGGCTAGGGGGGTGCATTGACGGTGTGTGGTCGCTACACGCTTTGGTGGTTTTACGTATTTGTTCTATAATTTCATGAGCATGCTAATTGAAAGTAAAGGAACAATTACTATCCTATGAAATGCTATGTTGATATCAGGCGACACACTTTTTTGTATATCTCAAAAGGACGATTTTAACCTTCACTGGCATGACATTATAGACACGCAAAACCACTCAAGCGTGTAGCGACCAAGGTTCAGCGTGGAAGCTGCGTTGTCTCCTGTAAAACTGTGAACGCCGTTTTAATGCATCTGTTTACTTTTATCTGCACGAAACTGGGCAATTGTTCCCTCCGCTTTTCCCACGTCTGGCTCTCAATGCCGTCTCCTACTGGATCTTCAGGCGAACCAATGTTCTATCGGCTAAATGTCTCATGATACTTACAAAAATCCAGACTCGTTTCTTGCGCACTATTTATACACATCGTTGAGCGACGGTAGTTTCTTCATTTCAAGTCTCTCGTTTTTCGGGCTTTACTAATTAAAAGTAAGATCATATGCAATTTCCGAGTTGTCTTAAGCCCCCGTGTTTTCAAAAAAAAAAAAAGCTTGGTACATAACCTTTCAAATGAAAATAAGTCATGTAAATGGAATTCATGCTGATCGCTTAATTGGCAGCGAAGAGTTCCCAAAATCATCAAATAAATCTGATAATGCAAAATTGTGTAAAGCAGATGAAACTGTTCTTCACGCAGGAAGATTTCACATTTCGCACACAATTTAAAGTTACATTGTGGCGTTTGACAACACTGAACTCTTTCACTCCCAGAGTCAGTTATGGAGGCATTAAGGTGATTCTAACTTTTGAGTCTGTGGATGAAATCCTATGGTGTGACCATTCCAATGAAACCTCTACAGCAGTTCTTTCACATGATGCTGATGGTATTTAATTATTTTACAGAGTGAAGTTTGGGATTTGTCCTGAATTTTGATGTTAGGCACTCTTGGGAGTGAAAGGGTTAAGTCAAAAAGCACTTATCATTTGTTAGAACTGATCAGCAGTGCTGGCCAGTTTGTAAGTCATATGCCTATGCCTGTTAGGCCGGAACTTAAACGCAGACGTTCTTCAACTCACGGACGTCAATCGGAATTTTTTCCTTTTGACCCATTCTGATGCCAACACGTCCATAAGGGCAAGCCACCAGACACAAAAAATAGTCAAAAAACAGTACTAAAAAGATAAGCAACAATTCAGTAAAGTCAAGAATCAGTAATGAGACAATTTTTCCATTGCCTTTTATTAGATGTGAAGTGATTATTATCTCCTTCGTTGCTCCTCTTTTGTTCTTCATCACCTCACAACCAATTTAAAGATTGTTGATTATTGCTTTGGTCTAAGAAATAATTGCCTGAGGTTATCAACAAAAGCTTTCTTCCGCGTACTATTGTCACCGTAGTTGATATAAAACCTGATAAAGTTTGATACTAAGACTGGTGTGGGAAGACAAAAGAACACGATTCCGCACATGGCGCAAAAGCTACCTACAAACTTCCCCACTGGGGTGGTGGGAGTCACGTCGCCATACCCTACACTCGTCATTGTTATTATAGTCCACCAGAAAGCGTCGGGAATGCTCGGGATGTTCGGGCTTCCTTCGGCATAGAATATTGCGCTGGAAAAAAGCACGACACATACCACAAAGCAGAAACCTAAAGACTTCAACTGCTCCACACTGTAATACACTGTGTTCACTAACAACTTAATCGCGTCGCTGTATCTTGAGAGTTTAAAAACACGCAGAACACGAAAGAGACGTATGGCGCGTAGCACGGCAAAAGATCGAACTTCCTGAGGGCTCTGTCGTAAAGCTAGGGTGAGATAGAAGGGGAAAATAGCGAGAACGTCAAGGATTCCCATAGGAGATTTAACGAAATTCCAAAGAGATGGTGCAGCGTAGAGTCTCACAAAGTACTCGAAGGTAAACCAAGCAACAAATATCCCCTCCATGACAAACCAGTAATCTAGAGAGGTGTCATCGTATATAATAGCTCTTTGCCTACTAGCGCCATTGCTTGTGTTGAGGGAACTGATTCCTGGGGTGACTTGCAACTCAGGAAGCGTTTCAACGCAAAAAACAACAGTTGAGAATATTATCACGAATATTGCCCATAATGCAAGGATCCGTGCAGTGAACGAAGATCTCGGGTACTCAAACCACAGCCAGAGTTTTCGCTTAAGTGGACTCTGCGGTAAAACCTCCTCGATATCTCCCTGTGAAGCAGTCAAACTATCTGTGCTGTCTGAATAATACTTGTGGGGTAATCCGTAAAATTCGATTTCTTTTAAAAACGTCTCTTCACTAACATCGTCCGGTTTGGCTAAAATGCCTTGCGATTGATAGAAAAACAAAATGGCATCAAACGATGGTTTGTCCCGAGCGAAGACGTATTCGCCGTGCATCGGGTTGTAGTACTCGCCTCGCTTCGTCGGTGAACCGAGTAACGTCTCCGGATAATTCCCGAGTGTCTCCTCGTAAGTCTCGTACCGCATACCGCTGATATTGATGGTAACTCGCGGGCTGCTGTATGCTGGAACAAAGCAGGAACTTCTGCGAACTCTTCGCGGGCGAGGAGTTTGTAAACCTGTAAACCCAGCGTTATACGCTTTAAGCATTATACAACGTGTTCAATGTTGGATACTCTATTAACTGTCGACGGTGAAGTTTTTCCCTGTACTTGATTCATTAGGTCGCGAGTTATGCATCATTTAAAACCCACCGCCAAAATATACACCAGCCACACATATTTCACCACTGTCCATTCAGTATTAGTTTTGAAGGACCTCCTTGGTGGTCTGACCTCGTATTTTTTTAAGCAACGCTGCCACCGTCAGGCTGAATTTTTCTTGAAGAACACAGTGGCAGTTGTTGTTACCTGAAAAAAAGTAATTTGAAGGAAAATCAAATTTAAACTACATTGACTTACTGAAGAACTGTTTTGCGCTATTCAAATACAAATTATAAAACGTTCAAGAAAGTTAATGCTATTTACAGACTTAAGATTTATTAAAGTCTGGCTCAAGTTAATAATGCTATGAAAGTTTTTATTTTCTGCATAAAGATGCACGAGTTCAAAACTTATATTCATTGTTATGCATGTTTGTTCTTTAAATGTGGTTTACGGTTTCAATCTCAGATTATGGGTTCTCCTTTTTTATTTACGTCAGTTAGTTCTTTTAATGAATCACTGTAAATTTGGTCTTATGTTAAAACTATAAATCCAACTGAACTTACGTTTTTACGCTTCTCCTGGCATCTGTTCGCTCGACAACATATTGATATTACATGTTTATCACTATTTTCATACCTGACTGATAAGACTATTCAATTTAATGGATTATATCCTTTGACATACTGTATACACAAGAACACATCTTGGGAAAAATCCATTCCAACAAATTTGATTTTGGCATAAGTAAAAACCGCAAAATATAAGAAATTTCTCGAACCTCAAGCAAAAATAAAGCAGGTAACACAAAAAATAATACACTCTCTTTGTCTAGTTTTATGTCACAAAAGATCTTCGAGGCCACCTTAAGAGCGCTTTTCTTTCATTTGGCTCTCTCCCTCCGCTAGCTAGAATAAACAGTCGCGCTTTATTGGTTGTACGACAACGTTTTTGCGTACGTCTTTGTAACGGTTGTATATGGCACCTTTAATCTTAAACAGGTAAATAACAGGTATTTGTATAATTTGCACACGTGGGGGCTGAAACCACACTTTCATTCAGCTACATAGCTACTGACAGCGTAAACGTGCTTGATTTATACAAACTGCCGAAGGCGGTAAATTAAAACAAATTTATTGCGTCGTTCTAATGTGAGATTTGCAAGCTCTCCGCTTGGAACTACATGATCACTTTCATGCAAACCCACGCAAACTTTTTCGTCAGCAAGACTAAGCATTAATTTTAAAAAATAATGTGGCCGATAATTTTCGTTTTGACTGTAATATACCATATGTGATGCGAATTTATATTTCTAAGAAGACAAAGAAATGCTGCTAAATAAATCGCTATTTTTAGTGGACCTGATTATGCTAGAAAAATAGTAATAGCCATGTTTCTGGAAAGCTTCTAAATGCGAAGACCTTATTTAGTAATAACGTTCGCATACAGCTCATTTGTCCCAGGAAATTAGCAAGACTCCGTATGAACTTTTAGATTACTTACAGAGGACAGCAGGAATTAATTTTTCAAATGACCTTGGCAACATATTCTAGGACTCAATTTTGTTTTTATGAGAAGACATTTTGACTAGCTAAATTTATACAAATAAATTATAATTGAGGCCGTGCATTCCGTTTTGTATTTTGTAAGTTTTAATTATAAGTAATTGAGGGAAAGAAAGAGAAACATACAGGAGAGATTGAACATAATATATTTTAACATTTGAGCTTCAATCGATGCATGTCAAACTGGGCATTTTAACAATGTTTTAAACCAGAAAGCTAGGATCTCTTTTCAGGTTGTTCTAGAACCAAAATGAACTGCTCCTATCGATTTATGCAGGGATAAAAATGTAATTCGATTATCCTAAAGAGGATATGTTGATCTGTCGATACTAAGATAGTCTAGGCTATGAATTTGAATATCAGCCAGCCAAAACCGTTTTACCAATAACTTTTGACTAAAGTATTAGTAAATTCAGTTGAATTATAAAACAAAAGGTGAACTAGTCCTGATTTAATTCTAGGAAGACCTGCTCAATGTGTTTAATACCACAGAGAAATATATGTTAGAACTAGGTTCTCATGGCTCTCCATCGTTAAACTTAACAAGCGCAGATGTTATTTTCAATAAATGTAGCTTGTTATGTTTAGGCGACCAGAATTCAAATTAATTTTTGCATACGGGTACGGTAATCACGGACAACGGGCCCTTTAGCAACAAACTTTGACTTCATCTAAACAGTTAGTATTTTCCCCCGTCCAATCGAACTGAAACAGTAACTCAATTTCTTCTTTGGAATTAGATGCTATAGTTGACGGCAGTTTGTCGAATGACAAAAGTATGAGAAAAACAATGGGGAACACTACTGAAACATTCAACACATCAGTCTGAGATGACTCGAAATTTTTTAACTGAAACAAAATTTCTAACGCGTCGCCATCAGAGACCAAGCTAATTAATGCAATGGTCAGGCAAAAAGCTGTATTCTTAAAAAAAGGATATAGATATATTTAAAAAATAAACTATACAAACCTGGAAGTTTGAGAGAATCGTCGCAGTAAAATTATACGGTAAAAAATGGAAACATGCATAATTTTCCATTAAAATATACCTCCAAGCTTCGTCCAAGCTATTTGTAAATAGCGTATCCAGGAAATGTAAACGTATAGTGTGAACTTTTAAACACAAAACCAGCTTGCTTCGATTTTTCGATAGATATAGTAACCTACCGTTTAGGCATTAACGTTTAGCGAACTTACAGAGGTAGTTGTTTACACGGTTTTCAGCATACAATCTTGCAGCTTAAGCTTTATAACAGCGAAAATGAACTTCACCAATGTCCTGACAGTACTGATGCATCATTATCGTAATTGTGGCCTTATATGCTTTGGATACACGCGAGGTAGCGTGTTACTTCACCAAAAAGGGAAAAATTACTGTATCTCCAGTTAACATTTCAACCCACGCTAAAACCATTCACTTTAAGGACAACACAGTGAGCTTCCTTAATTATCACATACTCTCATAAAAAAAGCACCACGAGTGATTCGGAATTGATTTCGACGAACATTTGTAGTCCTAAAAAATTATTTGTGGAAATACAAAAGTTGCTTTTGAGAGCTTGAAATATGCAAAAAAAAGTCAAGAAATTAATCCTAGCTCACCTGTAGAGGTTAAATCTTGAAATGTATCGCGGCGATGAGAACTTAGTTGTATGACACGATGCTTAATTGAGTATGATTATTATTCATTCCCCACGGCTGCAATTTTCCTTCTAAAAAATCTAACACGGTTCCACTTAAATCGGCAAATAAAGCAACTATCGAATCGTTATTTTGCTGCGGCTAATTTACCCTCCTGGAGAACACAAACAGAAGTGAGTTCTTGAAAAGCGTGGTAATTTATAAGCCGAGTGCAAATAATAACGACTCCTTTTTGTTTACAAGTTTAATCCTAAATAGAGCCGCAAATGACAAACCTTCACAGTGACGTCACGCGCGACAGGTGTGTTGCAAAGTAAGCACTTAAGGATGTGATCTTAAAAGCTCTAATTTACCAAGCTTCGATATGCGGGTAACTTTGTTTGTATAATGATTTTAATTTGGCCCTTCTATCAATTTACTGTTTTGTTTTGTATTGCCATTTCCGGTGAAACCTTTTAAGGCGTTTTGTTTTCAGAATCTCGAAATGATGGCTAGGAAAATATGTTCAAATATGGTAAAAATGTATCCATATGTCTAATTTATCTAATTTGACTTTACGGTTCTCCCTGCACACCAATGAAGAGGTTGTTAGCATAAAATAAACTGAAGTGAATATCGAGGACAGCTTTTAACCACAAGGGTCGACATAAATTACACCAATTCTCGTGAAAAGTGTCTGATCATCAATTTTAAGGCAAATTTTCCCGATATATTTCATATCCTCATTTTAACATTGCGTTAAACTCGACAGTCGGTCTACAAACATAGGTGATAAACTGCCTATAACTTCCAAGTTATAGGCAACTTGTACTTCGTCTCTCAGAGATAAAACAAGAAAGAAACAACAAACACATAATCATTCTCGTAATTAGATTTCTGTTGACATCACTATACATTGTAGGGAACTCTCTTCCCTCTACTAAGGCCGCATTCACTGAAACAATCCGGCTGATGAAAACGGAGACGTTCGAAAACGGTTTTGAGTAAGAGACCTTTGAAAACGCATCGAATACAGTGTGCAAGGGTGAAGTCGCTTAAAAAAAAAGAAAGATCAGTGTGTAAACGAGTGAAAACCGAGATGTTTGAAAACGTTTGTTTTAGAGTGGGAAATCGTCAAAAATGCATAAAAAGACATCCACGCATTAATTAGTGTGGCCTGAGTTGAGAACGATACAAATTAAAGCGTTCGTGAGGCCGAAATTTGGATAGAATCTGAAAACCGAGACTTTTAACCCTTAAAGCCCCAATAGTGACAAGCATCTTATTTCTCCTAACAATCTCCCTACTTGTTTCTGAACATTCAGTTCACGAGAATAAAGGAAATGATCACCAAACATGAAATGCCTCGATGTTTGTGAAAATTCTCCCCACTAGTACCATAAGAAATGTATGGAGAACACTAAGGAGAATATGCATATTGATATTGGGACTTAAAGAGTTTGAAGCGCATTAAAAAGTGAACTGTTGCCATGTGCTTTGGTCCTATCTGTTTTTGTGCACAATTCACGTGGAAGCCACATGATTAATTATTCGTGCGAATTTGCATGAACAAAGTTTAACGCTGATGCCATCGATATTGTTTCCATTTAATAAAATGAAGGCTGACAGAAAGAGAGAGCGAAATTCTCATAATGGCTGACAGAAAAAGAGGGTTAATTTGTGGAGATTGGCCGACAAACTAACATTTTGTCAGTAGCAATTAAATTCCCTTCCACTATCTCCTTGATGGTTAAACTAATTTAGTTTATTTTCATTTGTCGGTTGCCCGTTTGAATTTTGTAACGCTTTGGTTTGCCTATTTACCCTCCCTTTTGTTGACGATAAAAGGTCTCCTTTGTCGATGGAAACATTACCGCACTGAAAGGCAAAAAATAATGCTTCCATTTATGATACTACCTCTTATTTTTTTTTTGCACCGTAAACGTTTTACCGATTGCTACCGAAAGAACGTGGCGAACTGTTCCTACTCTATAAAGTTGTTCATTCATTGTTAATACTAACTTTTAATTCATGATGTATTTATGTTTGTCTTCCAGTTGCCTGGATAGTGGAATGTCAGTTTATTGAGGTAGGCGGGAACCCTTTCAAATAGACAAAAACCTAATAAAATGCCCCTTCGCGTTTAATTTTAGGCGAGACAAAGGGCAGGAAGATGTCAGAAATTTACAAAATTCAACATAAGGAGTGACATAAAATGAAATTCTGGTACTCAGCAGATCCTTGCATCTGATGTAGCCAGTGTAGACGCAATGCATTTCAGTTTATAGTTCTTTTCACAGTTTAAAAATTTTCTTCATAACAATGTATTTGAACGTGGATGTGTGGCAATTTCCTGCAACTTTGCAGTTTTTGCCCGAAATTACCTCACATCCACGTTCAAATATATACCGTAGTGTAAATAAGAAAAGTTAAGTGTGAAAATGGCCATGTGTCTATGGACAGGCCTCGATTAGCAAAAGGTCGTCTTTTGGTTTCCGCTTAAGGACTTAAAAGAAACAACAATATCAACATGATAGTATCCTTACAGTACAACAACAACAACAACAACAACAACAACAACAACGAAATGCACTTTTCCAGCTTAGCTGGAAAACGTTTATGCATTGATGCAAAACTTTTATAATTAAAAATTCACGAGAGCCAAATTGTTCTTTTGACAAAATAATCCAGCACTGAATATTTTTATTTTATTATTGATATCTGTCAAATAACAAGAAACCAAGAGATACTCGATTAAAAGCTAATGAATAGCACTTTTCTTGTTCAAACATAATATAGTGACGTCATTCAGGTAAATGTAACCTCAGTTTTCACCCTACACAGCGGTCAAACGCTAATACGCACATCACGTTCTTTTTTTCAGAGCGAGTTCGTATGAAAACGATGCAAAAAATGTCCCGCCGAAAGCAAATTTCGCGCCGATAAAACTTGTGGATGACAGTTTCTTCATTATGAAAACCAATCTCGTCTCCAAGGCCCGCGCGCGTTTACGGTCAGCAGGATCGAAATGTCTTGCATCCTTGGTGCTGACCAAAAGGAATGCAGCCTCTGGGAACGAGATTATATGAAAACATACTTGGCGTAAAAAGCTTACGTTTTCTCTGCAAAATTATGGCGGTAAATGGGCACGCTGTGAAGTTTTCACCTGGGAAGTGGTTAATAAACCAAGAAAAAAACTAACAACAACGTCATTTCCGGTTTTTCAGAGCCTTGAAGTTTGAATCAGTTAAGCCTTTTACGAGGGCGAAGTTCTTAGGATATGTGGGTTGAGTTTGTTGTTGGTTCTCGTCCTTGCTCCGAGGGTGTTTCTCCGGGTACTCCGGTTTTCCTCCCTCCTTAAAAACCAGGGCTCGAAATTTACGGTTACAAATGTGCAATTTGCGACTGGTTCGAGGACATTTGCTCCTAAAGAAATAACTTAGGAGCAAAATTGCTCCTTCAACTTTTGGCCCATTTTCCTTGTTAGACCAAATTTACTCCTAAAATTTTGGACCTAGGAGCAGAATTGCTCCTGGGAAAAAATAATTAATTTCGAGGTCTGATAAAAACCAATATTTCCAAATTCCAATTCGACCTGTTTACACATAAGCCCCTGGCTCGGGAAATTAGGCGACTACTCCCTACACTGTACGTTAAAATTTGATTTACCAAAATTTTCTCTTTTTTTTTCTTTTTTGTTTTGACCGTATGGAAACGATGCATAAAATGTCCCGATAAAGCAAATCTCGCACCGATAAAACTTGTGGATGCCACTGAGTTACTTCATTCTGAACACATGCTCAAAGTAAAAAGCGGCGTTAAGTTTTGCGGTTAAAGTGAATCTTCGGACATTATTCTGTATTTTCTTTTTTAAAATTAAGGAGGGAACTGCGTACGCGTCGTGCGTTTGACCGCTGTGAAGGTTAATAATTAGGGGAGAAAGTGACAATTCACACAAAACACCCCTAAAACACAGCTAGATTCTGAAACATTTTGCACAGTGAGAAAACGAAATTGCGTAGAATTAACATATCAGCCGCAATTCATAAAGAAATTATCCTCTCGCTGAGAATAATCAATGTACAAGTACGCGCTTATTAAAGGAATCACAATTGGAAATAAAGAAATAAAAACCATTATGTATCCTGATGACACTGCTGTTTTTGTTAGCGACACCGATTCAAATCTCGCATCTACTAAATATGCTAGAGAAATTTAGATCTATTTCCGGCTTGCAAGTTAATACCTCTAAAACTGGAGCTTTGTGGCTAGGCTGCTGGAAAGCCAGACGTGACACCCGGCCTTTCAATTTCAAGTGGCCGGAAGATCCCATTTGCCCGCTAGGAGTTTTCTTCTCGTATAACACGCTTAAAGCTGATAAGTTAAACTTCGATGACAAGGTACGCAGCAAGGAAAAAGTATTGAACATTTGGAAATGCAGAAGACTCACGCTAATTGGAAAGATCAACATTGTGAAGACGTTAGCTTTGTCCAAATTAATTTTAAATTCTTCCAATTTATATTTGCCGCTGCATGTTATTGATGCAGCCAGCAAAATGATTTTTGACTTTATCCGGCTGGGAAGGCAAACCACCGAAAATAAAAAAATCCACAATCATTGGTGAGAAAGCTAACGGCGGTCTTAAAATGATAGATTTTGGTTCAATGGAAATTGCCCTAAAAATCGCTTGGATTCAAATAATACGTCAAAGCTCTGACGCTGCTTGGAAGGTGATACCAGAATACGCTTTAAGCCATCTTGGTGGCTTTGCTTTTTATTAGACTGCCGTTACGACTTAAATTTACTCCAGGTACACGACCTACCTCCTTTTTATCATTCTGTGTTAAAGTACTGGCAAGACTACAGACCTATGTTTTCTGAAGATATAATCTGAACGAAATAATCTGGAATAACAGCAATATATTAATAAACAAAAGCACAATTTTTTTCAAACATTGGTATCGTAGCGGAATCATACGCATCCAGGACCTACTTCATGTTGACTTCACCTTCCTATCCCTCGACAAATTTCAACGGAAATGCCATCTTTACCATGTATTATGGGCTAATATATGCCATCCCCTCTAGTTGGAGACGTAAGCTAAAAACCACAAATTCTTCCACCTCTAGTGGAAATAGTTTCCAGGAATCCATGCCCAAGAATATCACTACTAATTCTGCTTATGCGGCCATCCTAGACCATTTCTTCCAAGCACCCACAGCTGAAACAAGAATTTTGCGTTATGGTTTTTCTAAAGAAAGCTTAACCAATGTCTACATGCTGCCTTTCTCAATGACACGAGAAGTGAATTTACAAATGTTTCAGTACAAAATCATACATAACATCCTTCCAACGAGATGTTCCCTGTTTCGTGCGAAGTTGTCCGAGTCCGACACCTGTCGGTTATGCTATGCACTCCCAGAAACACGTCCCCATATGCTTTTCCAGTGTACTGTAATCTCCACTTTTTTGGCATACTTTCCAAAATTGGGGGTTTGAAAAAACCCTTCAAACGTTCGATCTGAGAGAACACAATGTTATATATGGATGGTACAATAACACGCAATTTAAGGACACTTTAAATTATGTTGCCCTCGTCGCTAAATATTTTATCTTTTGCTGCATTCAGGACAACGCCTCAGTGATTTTTGACAGCTTCCCTGCTTTCTTAAATAACAAGATCGATACCCTCCAACAAATTGCTCTCAAAGACAAACAGCTAGAACATTTCAACAATAAGTGGAAGAATTTCATCTGATTTTTTCATTTCCTTTTTTCCTGCTTCTTTTTCTTTTCACGCACTGTTCATTCATATAACCTACTAACCTTATACTTTCCTTATACGTTCTAAGAGAATACTTGTACTTATTATTGCACATTGTATTAATTTGTTGTATTTGTGATTTATTGTAAATTAGTTGAAACTGTTGTGCAAATAAAGTCTATTTTAAATAAAAGAAGTACAACGATGTATGTGGCCAGTCCTGTCCTCTGAAATTATTAATACTAATTCCTTTTCACCCCGTCGTGTTCTTTTTATTTTTACCATTTTTGCCACTGCGTGCTTTGAATGAAAATATACCATTTTGTACTGACTATATTCTATCATTCAGAGAAGAAACTTTCTGATAACAGCAATACTGACTGTAGTGAGGTAACAAAAATTGTGCGGTCAAATTTGGATTATTTATAGCAATATCCATGTCAAAATATGGTTAAACGTTTTAACCAATAACCTGACTCTTAACACCGCAATTAATAATTTTCACTCGAGAATACTGAATCCGGAAATTATTCTGTGTATGATTAAAAAATTCCATTAACCGGCAGAATTCCGTTTATAGCCTTTGCGGTCAATTTCTCCGTTACAGCTCGCACATTCGTTTAGTTTTTTATTTAGAAATATAAAGTAAGAAATAAAATATAAACAAATAAGTAAACAAGTTTTTCAGTTGGGGGTTCTGGAGGTGGAATATCTCGCTTCCAAAATGTCTGCCTGTGACAATTTCTGGTGGCAGATGAAACACAGATAAATTTTCTGGTTTTGATAAAAAGAATCGCGAGCAGTACTAATATTGATCCGAATGGTTTCACATTCTAAAACAAAACCTTGTAGTAAACATTGTCTATTTTGCATTTGTTTACTGTTTCGACAGACGCCTACGGTCTTAGAGTGATGGTTACAACTTAAAAGGAATATTTCGCGTATCGTAAATATTAATTTTCATCCAGTTACAGTTTTCTCGCTGCTGGAAGCCATTATTTTTTATCATTCAGTACTTAAATGGGTGAACAGAACGCAGGCAATTCAATATAACCTGCAGCTTATTTTGCTTGGCTTAACTTGTTATGAGATTTTTTTCGTGGTTTGGGGTGCCTCGAAGAAACAAAGTTTTTGGTTCATTATGTTCAAACGTCTTTGAGTGAATGCGACAGCCAGTAACCTTTCACTTCTCCCTAGCCTTTCTATTTGCAAATTTTGGCGAAATTAAATTAATTGGAAATGAAACCGATATAATAAGATAATTAGGATAATAGACAAAGTACCGATTGATTTTCTAGTTCATAATAATTGCGATTGCAATGGATAAAGGAAAACCAGAACGCATAAATACCCGCTGTTTAATTGGCTTGTTTGAAGATCATGGCGTTATTTGCAACACTTGTCTCGTTTTTGTGCATATTTTTGTAATACTTCTTCGATATTAATCTTAACTTAAAAGAATATAACACATGTTACGCCTGATAAACAATCTGAACAGTCTCGCGTCATCCTACTCATCATTAATTTGTTCATGACAATCTTTCTGCTCAAGATTCACGTCAGCTGAACAGAAAACTCCACCGTTTAATAATTGATGTAGCGTTTTCCCGTCTTCCTTCTGATTTTATATTTAAAATCTAATTTTTACTTTTGCGTTTCTGTGATAAAATATTTTCTGTACCTGCTGTGTATGGAATTATATCGTCGCGCGATTCCCAGGGAATCTGGGAGTTTTTCCTTTGTTTTCGTGGATTTTTAATGTCCAGCGGCGCTCGCAATTCCTTCACAGAAACAAAGAATATTTTTAAAAATTAATCACAGTGTCCATCTGTTACAGCAATTGAAGACCTGTTTACATGAAAATTTTCATTTATTAGCTCATTAATGCTGACAATATAAGGTCAAGCTGCTGTCATAGCAAAGTATTTTTTCTAACAGTTGGAATAATGTAGAAAATCCTCACTTCTCCGCGATGTTTGTTCAGCGAATGCTGTGTCGTACCTCGGGGATGCGAATAATTTGAATGTGTATTGTTCTAGCTGTGAAAACGATCTTCAGATGTTTATATCCACACATCGAAACACCGTATCAAAAAAGAAATGACTGCAACGAAGGAAAATAGTCGGCGAATAACTCTGAACGTTGGCGGATGCCGTTATGAAACATTCCAAGAAACGCTTGAGGAATTTCCTGAAACTCTTCTTGGGTCGGAAGAGAAACGAGGCAAGTTTTATGATCCAATAACAGACGAATACTACATTGAAAGGGACAAATGCGCGTTTGATGCAATTCTGTTCTATTACCAATCTAGAGGCATTCTATCACGGCCTCCAACAATTCCAGGACACACGTTTGATGAGGAACTCAAATTTTACGAGATCAAAACGGACGAACCTGTTGAGGGTAAAGAAGAAGTCATGCCAGAACGCAAATGGCAAAGAAAACTGTGGCAACTGCTGGAGTATCCAGAATCTTCCAGGCAGGCAGCGTTTTTCTCCAAACTCTCTATGGTTGTTATTGTGTTTTCCATTGTCATGTTTTGTGTAGAGACCTTAGATATGGCCTCAACAAAAGCCGCCAAATCTTTGTCTTTGCACAATCATACGGACAATGAGACCGTGGCGACGGAAGATCACCGAGAGCAAGACAAAGCAGTTATAAAAAGACCGCGAGTGTGGTTTGTAATCGATACCTGTATAATAGTTTGGTTTAGCATCGAATATATCGCACGGCTTGTCTCATCACCTGACAAAATCAAATTTGTCTTTTCTTCTCTAGCGTTAATTGACCTGGCGGCAATAATTCCATATTTTCTTTCCTTATTCTTGGGCGAAAGTTATGCGCCCGCGTTTTCTTTCACCATCATGAGAATTTTTCGTCTGTTGCGAGTCGTACGACTATTGAAACTGACACGCTACGTGGCGGCGCTAAGAATTCTGGGCCATACTGTGCGTTCATGTCAAGAACAGTTGATTGCTCTCATGTTTCTTATACTGATCTCTGTCATGTTGTTCTCCAGCAGTATTTATTATATCGAAAACGAGGATAATCCTAAACAGTTTTGCAGCATTCCTGCCGCGTTTTGGTGGACAATCATCACCATGACAACTGTTGGTTACGGCGACATGGCGCCAATAACTCCCGTGGGGAGGCTAGTTGGGGCATGCTGCGCTGTGTTTGGGGTTGTAGTGATGGTGTGTCTTCCAAGTCCGGTGTTTATTTCAAGCTTTAATGAAATATATATGCGGTATATTGGCACGCTAAGGAAAAGCGAACAGATTGCAGCTGAAGATGCCAGCAATAATCAGGGAAAAACAACCCAACAGAGGCACAGACCGTCTAATATGTTATTATTATAAGGTTCTTTAGTCCGCAGGATGTAAAAACGTAGGACGTTCCTCACAAAGGGCAATATCTTGAATTATATTGAGAGGTAGATTTGGAAAGACGTTTGCGAGCAATTGCAATCATATGGTGACTGTAAAAAATATCAATGTTCTTTCTGGATCACGCCATCAACCATGTGACTATTAGGCTCAGTCGCCAGCCGTGAGTGTTCGATGCGCCCGCAATTCCCGCGGGCGCATCGAGACACTCTCGGCGGGAGACTGAGCCTATGTGACCTGTTATTGACTTTACAGAAGTACGCAATTTAAATAATCCTTAGCCTTTGAAAAAATCCTCCTTCTTAGCGTTTAAAACTGTTTTTTTTTTTGGCTGGTCACTGGCTGGTCAATATAACATAAACCATGTGCGAAGTTAACTAACTATTCCTACTTTTTGATGAAGCAAATCAAATTTAAGTGGAGCTCTTTGCAGAAATACCAGGCACTGGTAGATATTATTGTGTTCGGCTCTATAGTATGAGCGTTTTTTAGAAAGAAAAGAACTTCAGACGATTGACATATCAGAGGATAACTCCAATGGCAGAGAGATTCTTTGAAAAGTGGACACTTAACTTTAAGGACATCTGTAAAGTTTTGAGGACAATCTTTCATCCAAAGTCATCATTCAGTTCGATGATTAAAATAAGCACGCCACTGAAGGAGTTTATTGCATAAACCTCTGATTATTTACACCGCGTTTTCATCGTTTTTAAGAAAAAATAAAAACTGTTATGACAATAACAAATTATGACGCAAGTTTCTTGATTTACTTGTTTTGTTTGTTAAATTTTGAACAGTCTAACTGTTAAAAAACGCTACCTCAATCTAGCTTCCGCGAGAAAGATCCTCTCTTGTCTACATTGCTACCCTCCGAATTGAAATATTTTCATGACTTGTATGTTTGATCAAGTAAGGAGAAGTTAGATGTAAGGAGAAGTTAGATGCTTGTCACTATGAGGTGCAACTAGCTTCGCGGAAGTAAGGCAGGGCTACTTGTCACCTAGAAGAAGATCTTGAACCGACGTACTCAGCCACCAACACAAGAAGAGCAATTACGTATAACCTTTGGATGCAGAGGTCCACACGACGCGTAAATAAACTGCACTGGTTCGGACATGCCGGATCTCTGTTGTAGAGATGGTGGAGCCAGACGTCACTTGAAGTGTAATAGGACAAAACAGAATGGAAGGCTGGCTCTACGGCAAAGGGCTGATTTATTTAACGGCCAATATTCGGCTAACAAAATTAGCCTTCCTTAGGGCCAGAGCAATACTGCAGCTGGCCTTGAGGAATGCTAATTTTGTTAGCCGAAATATTGGCCGTTAAATAAATCAGCCCTTTGCCGTAGAGCCAGCCTTGCATTCAGTTTTGTTCTATTACAAGAAGAGCTACAGGAGGATGAATGTCGAACTATTTCAGCTATTTGGATAAAAACTTAGATACAAGGGTTAGAGAAATATAGATGACAAAACTAGAATGCAAAAGACAGAGGGATGAAGATGTCCCATTGAGAAATATTTGGGCTTTAAGAGTGATCATAAATTTATCGCCGGCTTCTGCTTTTGCTTTTGCCCAAGGGCAATGTCTCAATGCAGCAGTCTACCTCCGTCTTTCTTCACTGACAATTGTTCGATTCTCTGGCCACTTTTTTTAAACGAGGCATTTCTTCAAGAAAACACGAACTCGTGTTTCTTTTATTAAGATTTAGTCACGTACGTTGCTTGTTTTAAATCGTTCTGGATTGTTTGTGAGTGTCAATTCAAACTAATGATTTGTCAGTTTTCAGGAAAGATGCCAATATCAACGAACTAAATACAAGTTAAATTTACATTTTTTCCTTTAACTGTCAAAATCAAAGCGAGTCGAGATGAAAATTAAAATATTATCTGTTTTTTATCACGCAAACTCTTTACGGGACTTGACGTGGTATAGAACTTGAAAATCATTATTTGCTGCAGTATAAACAAAGTCAGTCGATGCAATCAGTCTGTGTCCCTTCTTTCTCACAGGACGATAATAAGTCTTCTTTTTATCAAGCCGCATAACGTGGTTCTGAGTTTTTAACCTGGTTGAAATACTAGTGTGAACACCCAAATAAAAGCAGTTCAACACTACTTTAAAGCCAACTTTCCTGCTGCTGGACAGACCGTATTTTTTAGTCAAACATGCCTTAGCCTGCGCGTAAAGCGACAAAATGGGAAGAAAAGGGGTAATTAGTCGCAAACGGGAAGCGCGAGACGGGAGCCCAGAGCTCCCCTTTACCTCGATCCCCTTTCCGTGCCAGCTGTCAAGCAGGCTAAACATATATGGACGGCCATGATTTGTCCTCCGTTATTCGACAGTGATCAGACAATCGCCAAGCAAATTATATCATAAAACGAGTCCACGGAGTGAACACTTCTTCCTATAAAACTCTAAATGACATTCATATAGATTATATTGTTGTGTTCACAAGCGGGTCATCGAGTTTTCAAACACTACTAGCCGGCTAGGATTCGCCCGCCATGTTTCGCCGGTGCTGATCTGCCTATACATGTAGTCAGACAATGCTAAAGAAAATCCACAGATCTTTCTCTGTTCAGATGTTTATATTTCACGAATTAGCGTTCATGCTGTGTGCTTATTGTGTGGTGGATTTTCCTTCACCATTGAATTGCCTGATGATGAGTGAACCAAGAGCCTGTCGAAATTAAATGTTTCAAAATTGGCGACTGCACGCAGCACTGAAATCGAATTTAATATGGGGCTGGTCCAGTTTTAAAAAATCTTTTTCTTATATAAAAAAATCGGAATAGAAATTATTTGGAATTCTTTGGAGCGGAGATTTCAGACGATAAGAGGCTATTAACACATGACAGCTACGTTGACGGTGAATCGTTAGAAAAATAGCTATCCTGCCCCCATAGTGCTTAGCTGTGATCTAACACCTGTTTGTCAGAGATCCTGCTAGGCTCCATAGAATCTTACCAACAACCATTATGACCTTGCGCAATTCAAGGCATTTAAATTAGACTACTGAATCTTCCAGACAGCAACTCAACTTAATGTCTTCTTTCAGATGTTGAGTGCCGCGCTGTCACTATTATAAATAATTACTAAACTTGTTTCTATGGTAACGTTGGATAATACTTTTTTCTAGTATGGCAGCCTAAGAAATAAGCTTAATTATCTACCTCAACCACGACTGACATATACATACATAGTCATTATGTGGAAGATAAAATGTTTACATAAATAAAGCAAAAACGGTTCCTTCCCTACTGAAATGGGCACCTGCATGAAACTGAGAAAACCTAAAGTTCGATGAAGCGTTTTTCCAGCGACTGTCATAAAGGATACTTTGAAAGCCACCTGCGTCTCTTTGCAAATAAACATTTGATCGTTTTGTGCAGAAGTTGACGCTCATTACACACGATATCTGACGGTCTGACTATTAATGCGACAAGTTTTTCTTTTACTCACTCAACGGGTGATCTTTTTCGGAATAACCAATGAGCTACTGAGATAACTTATCAGCGGACGCAAAACACCGAATATCCTTAAGATTCACAGGTTAATTGATTGCGACAGACCAGTGTTTAATTTTAGCAAAAGCGGGAAAACACAAGTTCGTTTGTACAGACTCATGCAACAATGAACGCAAGTTTGGCATTGCCACGTCGTCCGTCAGAGTGCAGGCGCTTGCTAACGCCTCGTCCAAGCATGGCATTGGTGCAAGATGGTGTTGATAATCTTCGTGGGAAAAGACGAATTCGCATCAATGTAAGAGGGCTTCAGTTTGAAACTTTTCAGTCCACTCTTGAACAATATCCAGACACACTGCTTGGATGCCGAACTAGACGAATAGAATTTTACGATCCTGTTGAAAAGGAATACTGCTTAGATCGAGATCCAGCCATATTTGACTCCATTTTGTTTTATTACCAGTCAAACGGAATCCTTGCTCGACCCGATTGCGTTCCGCAGAGCCTCTTTAATGAGGAGCTAGAATTTTTTGGCGTTAAGACAGAGCAAGATGAGACGAACAGGAAAAAATGTGAAACTGAGATATCAAGCTCTAATAGCGAGGCTCTAAGTCTCATGGAAATAAGTAGCGATGATAACTGCAGACGGCGTGCAAATAAAATCCGTAACAACTGCTGGCTGATGATGGAATACCCAAAAGTCAGTTTGGCTGGGAAGATATGGGTACGGATCTCCATTTCAGTGATCCTGTTGTCCGTTTTTGCCTTTTGTTTGGAGACAATGCCAGAACTAAACTGTGCTAAAGACGTTATAAACAACACGAGCAGTAGGACAAGTGAATCTTTTATTACCAATGCCAGCGCTATTAATGGAAACTGCCAACTTGGTAATTGCACCACCCCTGCTCAGGCACAATCCTGTCATGCTGCGCTTATCTGGTTTGTTGTAGAAACGTCTCTAGTTTTGTTTTTCCTAATGGAATACTTAATAAGAATTTTCACAGCGCCAAACAGGTGCAAATTCGTTTTCTCGTTGTTTGGAATGGTTGATGCCGCTGCTATAGCTCCGTATTTCATAACAGTAGCAGTACATGGTTGGAGATCTGAAAATTACCTACAAGTGAACTCTTTTAGCGTGCTTCGAATCATTCGCTTGTTTAGAGTTGTTCGTGTTTTTAAGCTCAGTCGCCACAGTGACGGCTTAAAACTGGTTGGAAAAACTTTCAAGGTAACATGGAGAAAATTGTTGTCTTTAACCCTGTTTGTGATAATGGCAGTCATCTTGTCTGCCAGCTTTTTATTTTATGCCGAAGACACGGAGACCGTCAGCAGCATCTTCGAAAGCTTCTATTGGGCTATTATCACCATGACAACCGTAGGATATGGCGATATCGTTCCCAGGTCTATTATGGGAAAATTGACAGCCAGTGCTTGTATGATAACTGGGATTGTTTTGCTGCTTATACTGCCTTTGCCAGTGTTTGTTACACATTTTAGTAGCCTTTATGAAGAACATGTGAGCAAGAAAAAACGGGAACAAGGAAAATTGAGATTTGAAAGTCCAACACTGCTTGAGAAGTTAATGCTGAGGCAATAGCCTTTTCTAAAGAACGCTGCCATCTATTATTAGTATCGTTTTGAAAACGCCAAAAGATACATATGCATTTAATGGAAGCCTAAAACTATTGGTCCAGCTACAGTTTAGTTACAAATAGCTATTCTAGTACACTTAAAGAAATTGTAGTCATCCTGTTTGGCTATGGACGGTCAGAGTGAAAATGGACAGATGAGAATAGTGCTGTTCGGAATCATGACCCGTCATTCCCACTTCACATGACGTCACAAACTCACAATCTCACAATCTCACGGTTGGAAAAGCATCAAACTAACTCTCTGAATAATGTGCATAAATGACATGATTGTGCAATAAACTGAAAAAAAAAATTAGCCAATTTTCCTTCATTCGACTATTTAAGTTTTTTTTTTCCCAGAACGTAAGGTAACAGGAAACAATTGTAAGACAAAGAGTCACTTAATGAGACATATATTTCAAACATGTGTGCACCTTTTTAGTTCATTGCATCCCAAAACGTACTTTCATATTGATCAAAATTTCAGAGCAATAGGTTAAAATGCAAGGGAGGTATTTTTGTCAAGAGTTCCCGTATTCCAAAAAAATCTGTTATTCGAGAAAAACGCTCTTAAGGATAAAGGAATGAATTCTCGACAGTAATTCGTCGCTCATTGCCCTAAAACTATTGTCAGGTTTTGTCAGTTAAAGCGTAGACACCAAAAAACTCTCCTCTTCTCAGGCAGGTGTTTCTCTAGAAACGCCTGCCCGAGAACACGTTACTTTGTGCAAGGAAGCAGGAGGGGGGGGGGGGGGATTTCCCTTATAGAAAGTCACTCTTTCGCATTTAATAAATGTAAACATGTAACCAATTGTTGCTATGGCCGCTGCTATGGAAAACATCCATACCGCTGTTCAGATTTCGTCAATTTCACCAACTTTATGCTGAAAATCAAGTGAAATACTTCCACGATAGTGTTCACAAGTGATTAAACGCTACAATTTTGCTATGATAAAAAACAATGACTTTTGCAACCTAAACCTTGAATTCTAGGGAACATTCCACCTTAATTATATTGCGCGTGGGCTACGTACCTTATACTGACCTGCATTCCAAGTTTGGCTAGCAAGACAATTAGAAGCTAAATTCCGGAGTTATCTAATAGTCATACAAAATGGATTGTTTTGAACCAAAAATTTAAACTCAAGTGTTTCGCTGGAGAGGAGGAAGTGATAGCGAGTGACCTTGGAATGTCTGAGGTCAGGCCGGACCCGTGATCAGCACTTACTGTTTTTTCCTTTATCAAAATAAAGGGGGAAGGGAGGTGCGGGAGGGGGGGGGAGAGGTGGGGATCCCTTCCCGCTTCCGTACCCTTAAATCCTGGTTCCGGCACCCAGCCACAGCCAGTTTGGCTGGAACCCGCTTCTTTGCACTTTGTCGATCGCAAATATTACACGGTGTTTTGTATTTTCGTTCTATTTCTTCCTCTTCCTGTCTGCTTCGACATAAAAGTGTGCGTGTTATACAGGGTGTCATAAAAGAAGAAGAAGAAAAATAAAAAATGAAATAAAATGAAAGAGAAAACGCTAGCCTGGCTTGTTGGTATATCGGAGGATGATGCTCTTGGTTATACGATTGCCCTCAAAGTCCTCAAAATTTAACAATATTCCTCAAAGCGTCACTTCTCGGGCACCTGCTCATTTTTTTGGGTCAATCTTTCAACCTTGGGTACTAGTATCCTCCGATATGCCAGCCGCTGGGAGGGGTATATTTCCCAAATATTTCACGCCGACATTAGTCAAGCCCTCCCGGTGATGTGTTATGGTCAGTTTGTAAATGTCACTCCACCTGGCTCACAATATTCTTTCCTTCCTCGATGGATGGAAGAAAGAGAAAGCACCCTGCATGGTAATGAGCTTGAAATAAGTCCTTCGTCGCTGCTCACGTGAACCTCATCTCTCATGAAGCACACGCGTTGATCACGTGGCAGTTCCTGCAACTTGACACGCCATGATCTCTTGCTTATGCTTATTTCCTTGTCCCTAATGTTTAGCGATTTGCTTCATTTCTAGGCACAGGAAGCCACTTTGAACCCCCAAAGTTCACGTTATTAAAGACGAAGGCTGACAGAATGAAATTTTTAACCTGTCTTATGAACATGGACAATTTGCGTGCTCTGTTGATAAATTCAACATCTCCGTGACATTTGAGTGAAAACCAAGAGATATATTTAACTTATGGCTTAGACTTGCAAACAATACTGCAGCCGATTAATAATATTGGCTGGCCCAAGTCCTTAGTAGCTAGGTTTTGTTTTGCAGATGCATTCCCAATTGTTTTGTTCTTCTTATGTTTTTTCTCGCATTAAAATCGTCAAAAATTGGTTGAAATTTGAAATTAAAGAGTTACTTCCGGTAAACATTTTGCCCCGCTCTCCACGGGGGTACACACAGTCATTTGTTTTACCACTGCTCATTTCCGGTTTCTATTCGCACATCACCGTGACGAATTCTATTGCACAGGAAACATTGCTTCAAAAAGACGATAAATTGTCCCGTTATAAAAACAAATGTGGTCGTTTGCAGTCGCTTACGCTTCCTTGTTTATAGCCATATATCATTTGTAGTGAACAATGTGGTTTTCGCAGGAAGATGGGTCTAAATTATGCGACTTTGAGCTAGAACCTGGTGCGGGGCAACACTGGGGATGCAACGAGCAAACTGATGAACTGCGACGAGTGATACTATATTTGGTGCACGAAAATAATTCTATGCTTGTTAAACTGCGGGGACTTAGTGCTCTGCGAGAGGTTTTGCAAAGCCACCACGAAACGCAGAAACAAGACCTGACAAATTTCACCGAATCCTCTTCAATTTTGGGCGCGGAAAACTCTCAAGAGCTCGCGGGCGCTGGTGCCAAACCGCTTTCACGGCAAACGCAAGGGAATGAGAAATTTCAAGAGCACCCAGAACAGCTCTGTTTTGCAAATGGTGGTCATCAACAAGACGTTTACCTATACGCAGATTGTTTGAAGGTGAGTTGTTTTGATGTGTTGTCCATTGTAACCCTATCCCCTAACAAGAGAGGCTAGCATACTTGTAATGTCATTGTGATTTGCAAGCCTCGTATGGGTTATATTTGATACCCTCTGAGAGTGACTCACGAACTAAGGAGTTCTTTTGTTGACGTTGTTTGGAAGGCCAACTGTACGCTCCGTGTGAGCTCCTCGCCTCACGGAATCGTTCGCCACGTGGTGTTTATCATTGCTTGGTCACAAGTCGCGTAAGTTTATTCTTTGTTTTATAAATTATGCATTCAAATTCTGCTTGGCTGGTTTCAAACTTTTCCCCGCCTACTTGATCGGATCTTACCGTGCTGCTTGCGAGCTCGCAGACGGATCACTGTGTTCGTTTTGCAAGACATGATCGTTCGCTTGCAAAAACCATCCGCTATTTGATAAACGATGAAAAATCTTTAGCATATTGAGGTGGTTAGGTCATGAGACTGGCTTTGTGCTCGAAAATCGCATTTGTGATGGGTAAGTTAGTCGTTTCTTGTTTCCGTGTGTTGACTGTTGTCTGACAGTCGAGGTGAAGCAGTTTATAATTCCTTCGTGTACATGCGATGGCAGTATTATGTTACAACTGAATTTTCACTTGAATTATGCCTCTTTCGCCCTCTTGTCGTTCATTAGTTCTTTACTACATAATTACGGGTTCTATTCACCTGACTTCGTGCTACCACTTTTAACGTAACATGTATGTATTTAAAGTAAATTAAGCGTAATAAAGCATTACGACATGGTCTACGGAACCGTGGCTCTGGCAACGTTTTAAGAACGGTTCGCTAGCCAGGCGTAACACACCGCTCTTGCTGTTAATCAAATTTGTTTCCGCTACATTTGTCAAGAGTGTGGCCACAAATGGAGGCTTTCTCGTGCATTTCTTCGCACATTTTTCGCAGCTTAACCGCGTGATGATCATTTTGTTCTCGAAGTTCTGATCGCGTGCCAATCCGACCGTAACACCGCTCCGTGGGATGTTCATTTCACGAAGCTACAGATATCTCTACACGAAGCCTAAGCTCTCGTTTTTCGTCTGATTCAAGAGCGTTTCTTTAACAATCTGCTTGGAAGTGTGTGTGTTTCTTTTCGTGTTTGAGTCGAATTGAGCTTTGTTTAAGCTTGCATGACTGACGTGAGTTATGTGTAATTTGATACGAAATTCGCGCGGACTTGTGTCTGCAGGCTACAGATGTAATTTCATAATTCAATTTTCGAACATTCTTGGCCAGTTCTCAATCAACTTTCATTACATTCAAGTGCCTACACTTTCACGGAAGTTGTGTTGTGTTTATGCTGTATTTTGTTGTGTTGCCTTTACAAGTTAACGCGCTAAAATAGATTTCGATCCGGATATTTGCTTCTGAAAGATAAACCAGTTCTTTGGCTTAAGTGGCATTCGAGGTCCAGGAATGTTCTCTATTGTTCTCTGCGGTTCTCATATATTAAGCATTTCTTTTCTGGATTTGAAACTGCATGTGATATCGTGATGATTGTTGAGTTTGTCACACTATGCGTAACAATTACAACAACTGGAAGTAATTTTCGTGGCTCACCAACTTTGTCATTGTTGAATACCTCCAAGGTCTGGTTAGTTTTTCACCTTTATCATAAAACCTTAAGCAATTATCTCGCGCCCAACTAAGGAGAACAAAACACTATTCTCTGATCGGAACAGTTTAATTGAATACGATTTATGGAGGACATCTTAAATGACACTTAAAACTTTATTTCTGACTCAAGATCTGGGAGCCTCCTTTCCTTAAAACATGACAACATCATTAATCTTACTTCTCTTCATCTTTTGACCAAGTCTTATAATTTTTAAGATATGAGAGTTTGAAGGTAAATCAAGATAACAAATCCATGTTTATGATAATTTTCTCATTATCTGTCTGTATAATGCATTGATATTGAAATGGGAAATTATGTGTTGGTCATCCTTAGGAATTTAAGCAGGACAAAATTATCGTTTACTTCTGGGGATATGTGCCATTAATTAACTGTGATTGTTTTAGCATAGTGTTGTAACCTTGTATTATACTGTAGCACTAAGATTTAAAAATTCTTTCTTTGGCACTTCAAGCACTTGTTTTGTTAGAGATTTGGTTTCTTAAAATTTTTTATTACTTAAGTATCAATTATTTTTATTGTTTTTAAGTGTTTTTAACTTCTTGATAATTAATGTAAATTACAAAATACAACCATTGACCATTCTGGGCTGAATTGGTTATTTTGGCTCTATTCAAATTAATTCAACTTGTGTAATTATATATATTTTAATTAAAACTAAATGTCTATATTTATTAGCTCTTAATATAAGTGGCTCAATAGAAAGTTTTTAGTATCAATATTAATTTATAGTAAAAATGAGTAATTTTGTATCCAGTCCTCTGGATTTAATGAGCGAGGTGGCTCAGCAAGGCTGGTTGCTTAGCCACCAATAGTGATCAGCATCAAATCTCTCCTCACTTTATCAGTGCAGTGTAATATGTACAGGTCATGAGAATTAGGGAAGTGACCACCAAACATGAATTGTCTTATATTTAAACAAGTTCTCTCAGCTATAAGTCCTCAACAAAATGTACGGAGAACAGAAAGGAGAATTTGTATAATGATGCCGGAACTAAAGGGTTAACGCTGCTTTGACTGTAGCATGAAATGACTTAGGAGTATCACAACCCCCCCCCCCCCCTCAGGTGGGACCCTAGTCCATCCAAGGGTTATCCCCAGCTTTTAATGTTAGGATTCCCTAACAGTTACCTGGTATCCCTTTTTCACACTTCAGTTTAAGACACATTGCATTGAAACACTTTTCTCAATGTGACAATTCACCTAATGGTATGCGTAGCTCTCCCTTGTCCTCATTATGTTAAGTGAACCAATTTTGGTTGATCATGCAAGTCATTGTTATCAATATTGTGGGGATGGATAGGGAGAGAATTCTAACAATTGTGTTCCAGATTATGGGAGAGAGGGGTGGTGTGAATTAAAGTTTCTTGTTTAAGGAAAGATTACAATTAATTATGCAGACATCATGCATGCCTTGAACCATTTAAACCCAGTCCTGTCTCCCATCTGAAATATACACAGTCTTTTAAAGAGCAATGTTGCCTATGCATCATTTCTAGAAATTTCGTCAACTAAATAAATAAATAATAGGTTTGAGTCCCTTCTAACGTGCTTCTTGTTTCTCTCTTGCTTATTAAAGAACACAGATTTGATCACAAAACTGCGGCAAGCTAACCAAGAGCTTCAAGGGCAAATCAATTTGCTTAAAGAAGTTACTAACAAATCAGAACCAAACAACAACTGCTGTGAAAGTAAGTTAACAAAGTAAATTATATATGAATGGAAGACAGAGATCTTTACAGCTGTAAGGCAAACAAAAAAAAAAAAACAAAAAAAAAACAAAAAAAACAAAAAAACCAGGAAAAAAGAACCGTTCTGTATTTTTACTGCTATATTACAGGATTATAGTTTTTCCCAAGAAATACTGGGATTATTTCGATCGGTTGTATTTGCTTTATTAGGCACTGTCAGTCGAATTCAAAAGTTCAGTATCCCTCTGCTGCACAAGGGTGTTGAATTTTTGAACTCTGCTAGTTTAGGAGGATTAAAAGAGGCACAGCCGTTGTCAGATTTCGCAGTGACGAGTATTGAACCCCTCTAAGAAGTTAGCCAGGGTCTCGTGGTCTTGTAGCCTCCCCACTCCAAGGTGCTCCCTGATTGTGGTGTTGAAGGGGTGGCATCATGAGGATGATGCTAAAGAGGTTGACTGGTTGATGATTGATATGGTGGTGATATACAATGTAGCTATGACGATGATGATGGTGTTGACTGGATGATGATGGTGTTGACTGGATGATGATGGATGTGGTGATGACAGTGGTGTTGATGATGGTGATGATGAGATGATTATGACAATGATTCTGATGACACTGTACTGATGATCACAATCATAATGAGGAAGTTGATGATGACAAAGATGATGATGATGATGATGATGATGATGATGATGATGATGATGATGATGATGATGATGATGATGATGATGATGATGATGATGAACCTACAGAGAAGTGGGTTAAGGGGCACTGGGGCAACCCATAATGCAATGACATTTTTGACTGCCCTAAAACATAGCAATGAACAGGAAGGGGAGATGGGAGGAGTTCACCACAGACATCTAGAAGTGATGGAACAAAATTGTTAAATTAAGTAGGAGATTTGGAAAGCAATCCCCTTATTCTAGGATCTCGTTTTGTGGATTACCAATTGGTTTATTATTCGGGTTAGAAGTAAGCTTTAGTGTTAACGTCAAATTGTTTTTTGTTCCTTCCTGTAGCGTGTTCAAGACATCTAAACTCCCAGCTCGTGAGTTACATTTGCAAGACAAAAAAACTAGAGAGAGCATTGAAAATCAAAGACGTGTTATGCACCTCACTGGCTGATAAACTAGATGTTATGAAGGAAGAAAAGAAATTGAGGGCAATGGCTACAGATATGAGTAACAACAGGATAAATGGTAACGACTGCAGAGTGGCAAGTGGAGAGTTTCATGGCTACGGAGGTACGAACGAGTCAACATGTACTCGAGAGCAAGTGAGAAACCTGCAAAACGAAGGATCCAGTGACAAAGCAGCGGTAAATGGTGGTGTTATTTGTTCAAACGAAGAGGAAGTACCTAAAGCCAAGTTTGATAGCGTTGAGAAAGAACTGTCACAGGTCAAGGAAGAATTGAGCAAAGTGCTAACAGAAAAATCTCAGGTAAGTCGTGAAAAATATACACTTTTTAAAGTACATGTAAGCTTACATGTTAACTTGAAGATCATTTAACTGATAATCGCTGTAGTATTTGTTGGTTAGGCTAGTTGAACATCTGTTTCACTTGAGGGACTGAATTACAGGGAATAGCTTTTGATGGCGAATCAAGGCTTTATCCGCGTAGTAGGACGAGCTAATGAGCACATGGATTTACCGTGTTGTGCCTACATGTCCTTCTCTTCTGATCGTAAACAAAAGGAAAGGTATCTTTTCGCCAGCGTAGGAGGCAAGTAAGTTGTCAGCGCTTCATGCCTTAAAAATTGTTTTTATACAGAAAAAAATCGAGCCAACGAGTCTGAGTGAATACTCATGCACTGATACTTAACGCCGTTCCATTGGGGAAGACGACTGACGGCTGCCATTCTCAAAGACACATGATATGATGTCAAAAAGCGCGCCAAATCTTCCATTCTTAATTACTCAGTGAGAACTTCTGCATCTGCGTTCTTCCAACGAAGGTTTCAGTTTTGAGATTCAGTAGCATAAGTGGATGTTTCATCACACTTCATGTCGGCAAATTTGGAGACTTTTGCGTCAACGAATTTTCGCAGTTAATTTTGTGGAAGTCACAAACGTTCAGTGAGATTTCTCTTATCTATAAATTTCCAGTGCTAGATGTATATTGCTATATGAATGCCACCAAGTATACTTCAAGATTTTTTACAGAGCTAAACAGAACAAGTAGTTTGGGGATAAAGTGCGGCCTTTGAACCTTTGCTTTATTTCCCCAGTTGATATTTCTTTGTTTTAAACATATTGGCGTTTCTAAAATTCCTTTCTTAAGATAATAAAGGCAGACTTCAAACGAGCTGCTGCCCAGATAAGACATTATCAGCCTGGATCACAGTGTCCCTGTTTGGCGCATTTCGACGGCTTTTTGAGCGAAAAGGCGAAAAGAAGCTTTTGTCTTAGGATCAATATAATCAGGGGCACCCAACGAGAAACTTTTAGCAACATAATTGAAACATTAGTATTTTCTGGTTTCTTAGATTGTTTCCAAGCTTTTTTTAAAAAGGCATATTTGTGTAAGCTAATACGGGCTGTTGTAGGAAACGGAATCCTATCCGCCGAATTTCCGAGCTGCTGATGTCTTTCCGAAAATGCCAGCTGACCTTATTTTACACTTTAAACGACACATTTTTCCCTTCGAGAATAATAGGAATTAACCAGTTGCCTTTTTACGAAAGTCTGAGGCGAAGTTTCGCCAAAGACTGAATCTGTAGTTTTCACGGCAGCAATCGGTAAATCCGAATATCGTAGGCGATGTAAGTCGACCGGACAGATATTCCGCCGAAAGAAACCGTTGGGTGCCCCTGATATAATGTAGGTGCCTTTAGAAAACGTTTCATTTTCTATTTTTTTGTTTTGTTTTTAACAGCTGGAAAACAGCATGAGAGAATTGCAAGACAACCACAACAAAGAGGAAAACGCATTACGCGTTCAAGTCAACAAACTGCAGCAAGAAAAAAGACAGCTACAAGAGGCCGTTGCACAGTACCAGGCTAATGAACAAACACAAAAACAGGACTTTGACCAAGTACTATACCGCGCACAGGAGCTGCAGGAGATGCTTGAAAGGGAGACACAAGATAAGTTTGCTTCAATGGCCGAACAAAAATCTCTGAGGCAACAGGTGGAGAACCTGTCCAAGAATATGAAGTCTTTGCAGGTACGTGTTCTCTGCGTTTTGTCCTTGCTGGCTTTTATTTTACCGGTCTGAAGCTATAGAGTGCGCTTAACAAACATTATAGTTCAACGCTAAAGTTTGGCGTGCTCCCATTGGTCGAAATCGATCACGTGACGCGATAGTGTCTATCCTCAGCGCTTTCAGCGCATAGTGCCCGCCGTTTTTGGCAATTTTCGCTCAAACTTTAGCGTTGTACAATAAAAGCAATAGAGTCCTTCTGTCTGAGGCCCTATGTGTAATAGGTTCCCTCGGAAATTTGATGTTCAAAGTTCATACAAGCCCTCGAACTACGTTCTCGGGCTAATGTTTGTTGTGAACATCAAATTTCCTCGGGCAACCTATCACACGATAGTGCCTTCGACAGAAGAACTCTATTGTTTAAATAGAAGAAAACAAAACAACGAACGAGTAAACTGTCAAGTTATGGGCGGTTGGCTAAGAATATGATGAAGATGAAGATGATGACGATGATGATGGCAGCATTAGTAACAATTACAGGATACAGGACTAGGAACGGATTGTTGAAATCAATCGATTGCTTTAAGTTATTTCCAAAAACAGATAGAGCTCCTCACGTATGGTAAAAGTGCCAAGTTTAGAGATGATCAGTCGAACAGCAACTGAATAAATGGCTTCTATAATTACAGTAGACAATTTTACAGAGTCTTTATGGCTGGGGTTTGGGGCGTGGATGAGGGCACGCTTTCCGAATGAAGACGATTGTATGGGATTTTCCCGTATAGCTGCTAACCCCTTTCAAAGTCTCTCTTCCAGGTTTAACCCCTGCGTTAGTTTTTACATCCTGCCGTAGGTTTTATGCCCCACTCCCAACCCCCTATTTTTGAAATTTATCGAATATCACCTTTAAAATGGCTAACGCGTGTTTAACCCTTTTACTCCCAAGAACGCCTAAAAGAAAAATTCAGGACAAATCCCAAATTTTTGTTTTGTAAAATACTTAGATATAATAAGTACCATGTAAAAGTACTCCTGAAGAGGTTTCATTTGAATGGTCACACCATAGGATTTCATCCACAGACTCTAAAGTTAGAACCACCTTAAATGTCTCCGTAGCTGACTCTTTGAGTGAAAGGGTTAAAAGAAAACAAGACTTAATAACACTAGGGCTTATAAACTGTAGTCTTTCCTCGGCAATGTAAACAACCTTTGGGTTTGTCTTCGCTGCTTCTACCAGGTGAAAAGTGAAGAATTTGTCCGTTATCACTGCGATCAAGAAGACCAAATTGACGACTTCAAAAGACTGAAGAAAATGATTCAAGACAATGGCTTGCCAAGCATAGAACAGATGATTGCACTTCAAAGACAGGTAGACCATTAGATTTCCCTCGTTCTCCAGAGTTCCAAAAGTGTTGCTTTTAGTTCAGTTCTACTGACATTTGTGGATGAATAACAACTTTGGCGGAGACAACACGAAATTTGCTTTTGTTTTTTTAAATGTCGCATATAATTACGTGTACATGAATTCTGCTCTTCGCAAAACGCATTAGTTTTAAAGCCCCCGCCCCTGTCTCTCAAACACAGCTTGATTGCAGTGGTGGACAGAACCTGTTGCGGCGTTTTCCTGGCAGCAACAGACCAATAACTAGCCTGTGAACAGGTTCCGCGGTGGGGAAAATAACGCCCCAAAAATGGCACACTGAGGAAGAGAATTGGTTCGGTGAAATCACTGAAAACATAACACTGGGCGGAGTTTATCAAGTTCTTTCCTTATGTCTCAACAAAATCTCTTAAGATTGATTTTCCGTTTGATAAAATCACTAGATGTCACGGTTTCGATGCTTTAGTAAGCATTTTCGTGTACTGCAGAAGGTACTTCAAGGTACTTCAATTCTAGCACAATTATGACCCTAAAACGAGAAAATTCCCATGATGTACGTATGGCCCCTTTAAAGGGTAAATTGTTTAACTTTTTTCTGTTTTCTCACTTGTAGAATGAATCATATCGTGAGGAATTTTTAAATGAACGAAAAGAGAAGGAACGCGTGTTATCGTTAAAAGACAAACTGAAGCGTGACCTGGAGAATGCCCAGTCTCGGATCTCCTCTCTGCAGGAACAGGTATCTCTCGGTTAATCCATAAATACGAGTCAGTCAGTTACACATCGGATAATTATTGTTGGAATAACTTGATGTTGCCCTAACGTTTCAGTCTGTGGATGAAATCCTCAAGTGCGACCGTTCAAATGAAAGCTATTGAACAGTACTTTCCGAATTAAACACTGACTCGTGCACTCGCATTCTTATAAGCATGTTGAAAGATCGTTGTAGAACATGCTGGCCAACTTAGGCCCTGTTTATATGGAGCAAAGTTGCCCCGGATATCGGAGACAACCCTCCTACCCGGAACAACTTTACTGAGCGTTTATATATGTGAAAGAGTTAGCCCTGCTCACATAGTTGACCCTACTTAATTATACATTACTAACATTAATAGTCATGCGAAAAAGTTGTCTCGGTTAAGATTCGAAACATGGTGACTCTACCAGGACAACCTGCGTGGCAGGCGGGGAAAGGGGTAGGGAAATAAATTATTCTCCCTTTCTCTCGCGCTCGGCGGTGGCGAATAATTTCTCCCCTTTTCCCTCCCTTTTCCGCGCCTGCCACCAGGAGAATCATCCTATCCAGGTTTGAATTCCTCGTGTAAACGCTTTGCTGCGTTTTGTAAAGAAATGTATGAAACGTTAACTCGCACAGAATAGCTCAGGTTTGAGGCTGACCCATCTAGCCAGGTCAACTTTTCTCTATAGAAACAGGACCTTATTTTAAACGTCCATCATGGATAACCCATCGGTCGGACAATTTCAGATTCGTTTGACCAACCCATTAATCCCAACAGTGTTGGAAGATATTGAAAGATGTCGGATTCGTTTTGTATGGAACTAAGCTCGCATTTTCGTTTCTTCTCAGGTCTACAAGTACCGGGAGCACATTTTCTTCTTGCAGCAGAAATTCAAACAGGACGGCCAACCAAGCTCACCAATCATCGCGGAAATACAGGGATCTCCCCAGGGACACAGTCTCAGCAGGCTGTACGGCAGCACGGCCCCCCAATACATCAATGAAATGTTACTGCAAGGGAACGCTCAACCAAAATTTGCCGGGGGAGGACTTCCCGAGGGTAAAAAACTTGGACCGGGGAAGCAGGGAGATGGAACTGGAAAGCCGTGGCAATACCAACAGGTTGGTAAATGATCAGGGCCGTAAAGGAGCTTAGGGCCTCCAGGGCTCCAGGCTAAAGAATACAGTCTCCAGGGCTCCAAGACAGAAAAATTGGGGCTTTAGGGCTCCGTTTAGCCAGAATCATCACTTTTACCCGGGCTTCAGGTAGAAAAAAGTCTTCAGTCTCCGGGCTCCGCGGCAAAAATTTCGGGGCTCCAGGGCTCCAAAGACCCCCCATTCCCCCCCCCCCCCTTAAGACCCTGAATGCCTTACTGAACGAGAGGAAAGGAGGGGCTCCTTGAATGAAACGGGGGGCTTTCCGGGGGGGGCTTCGTTACAATCTCCAGTTGTGAAGAATCCGCGAATAATACCTTTTATATTTGAGTATGACAACATACTTAAACAAGTATGAAAACCCTTACCTGTAGTATTTTAGGACGCAAAGGGAAAGCAAGGCAACACTAAGTCGCTTTATTATTCCACTCTTGCGCCATTTTACCATATAAGGTCAAGAGAACGCGCAAAATATGCCACGGTATTACACAGTAAAATTATGTATTGCACTGCAAAATCCAGGTTTCAAAGGTTTTGTGGCCGAAGGACTGGAAAACCCAATTTTTTTCAAGTGGAATAATAAACATTTTGCTCATTGCTCGTACTACGCAACTCGCAAATCTCCGCGCGTATTAGATGTTAAACCATCGAATAAGATGTATTTATTTCTGTGATATCCGGAAAATATTGTATTGCCACTTTCAAATTATAATATCTAGATTTAGCCAAGCCTAAAAGCGGAGCCCCCCTTTTTGTTTTGCTTGTTTTGTTTGTTTGTTTTTTTGCTGGCAGTTATTAATTTGTGAAAATACTCTCATTCAAGTCGTTAAATTAAAAAAAAAAACAAAAACAAAAACAAAAAACAAAAGAAAAAAATTCTTTCCCTCGCTGAGGGCCGAACCCGGATCGCCGGCGTATGAAGTCGGATATTAGTCCACTTGGCCATGAGCGTTTATTGTCATTTCAGTGTTAATTTTAATACTTATCTCTTTCTTCGTGACAAGCTGCCTATCAGCATGAAAATGCTGGTGTGTTTCCTGGCAAAATGTGTTCGGAACGCCGTAAAAACCATGGTTGTGGACAGAAAAAACCAAAAAACACTAGCTCTGCTATATTTGGCGTCGAAACCCCTGCGAAAAGCTGCGAACTCAAGCGGTGTGCCGACCGAGTTCGAACAGAACCGACAAGGCAAATTTGAACTTTTCGCCTGAACTTTATCGCCTAATTTTTTTCGCCTAAATTGAACTTTTCCCCTTTCACCAAAAAGACAACTGAGTATTCTTTTGAACTTTTTTTCCGTTAACAAATTTGTTTTTGACTTTTGTTGTGGTTGCTTGTTTTGCTACAACGCGGGTCAACATGCGATTTCGCGCCAAAAACACATGGGATTCAGCACAGGATTATATCCAGTGTATGAAGTGTATTGGTAATCCTGTGGTGCGGACGGACGGACGGTCACTTGACTATTACGTCACTACCAAAATTTCTTGGCTTGATAGGTTACCAAATTTCCTTAGCAATGAAGCTCCGCTGACGCGCTAGCGCGCTGGCTCCGCTAAAAACAAATTGAGCTTCATTTCTCTTCCCCAAAACAGCGCATTTGAAGTGGGTTTGTACAGCATAATAATTATTAGCAATTTACTTTTAGGGTAATTATGGTCGATATGGCCGCCAAATGTCCGCTGAGGATTGGAAACGAGGACCAAGTCAAGTTCAAGCTTGGGACAACTATTATGGTTCGGCCCAGTCCCCTGGGAGGCTTTCCTCGACCAGTAGCATCTCTTCCGTGCGTTCAAGCTCAAGCTCGTCTGAAGAGGTTCCAGCGGAAGGTCAAATGGACGCTCGACCTCCATTTGGGATGGGTGGATTGGGTGGCCGACGCCAGGGTCCTCGTCCCTCGGGATTACCCGATAAAGCCTTAGATGAGCCACGTGGACTGCAACAGAATTACGGGTAAATGAAATCTATCTTTTTCTTAGCAGTCTTTGCTTTTAATATCTAAATCATTCATCCTCCGCGCTGTTGGCAAAAGTGCAAAACATTAAGCCTTGGGGTTCCCGACAAAATTGCAAGCTTGTTGATATTGTTGCAATAACACGCCCAGTAAGTTGCCTTCACCTGAGAGATAAACTGCTCTGTTCGGAATCCCCAAAAGTCAATCCTCTATTTACGTTCTGCCCTTTTAGGTTCTGTGTTAGAAAATGACGTAATTTAATAAAGAAATAAAAGTCTCACGTTTCCTAAGCAAAATAAAAACTACTTTTCCAGGCCTCCTCCGTCGTCGCCCTTTGAGGCGTGGTCACCAAAGCATCAAGGTTTTGCCATGAGAGGACAGCGGCGCTACTCTTCTCCCACAGGCAACGGAGTTCGCTCACCGACCACTGACTTCTGGTCGTCCCAGCAACAAATGGGAGGCTTCCAGCGGCCGTGGCAATCCACAGCCGAACAGGGTCAGTACACTGACTCTCCCCAGGTCTCTATGTCATCTGGACTAAGGCCCACGGCAGATCCCTGGCCTCCAGCGGTTACATCGGTACCAAGCAGCAGCCATGCGCAATCCACACTGGCTACGAGTGGTCAGGGAGACACGATGACGTTTATGCCTGGTGGAATTGGCATGCGTTAAGGCGGAAGGCATATTTTGTCATGGTGGCAGTGATGACAAATTGAAGTAAGAGTGCTTGGTCAGTAGAACACATCTTTTGTCGTTTTACTTCCTTAATAGAATCGCAAGCTTATTGTATAAGGCACGTGAATTGCGCATATGTTTAGGTAGATACAGTGGATATCTTGATTAAGTAAAAAAAAGGCGTCTAGTTGCCTGATACTGCTTAAAAAAAGGAGTTGAGAGGTAGCATTATCTGAGTAACATGGAGAATGATTATGCAGTTTCAGGCCTTTCTATTTCAAGTGATTTTGATACATGTAACTGGATTAGTATTTTGTTATTTATTTGCCCACGTATTTCCAAGATAAAAGAAGTTTGTTTCTGAATACAGTGTAAACAAGTGTTCATTGGCTAACTGTTTTTGTCTTTGAATAAAAAATAGGTTTTGTTATTAAAAACGGTAACAAGGAAGAACTAAGTATGTTGAAATGTAATTATCAGATATAGATAGCCTCTGGATAGCAGTGAGCTAGCGTGCGCTCTGATTGGCTGTCTACTAATAGGTTATCAGCTTTTATGACCCACCGATTAATTTTCGCGCGCGCTTATTGGAGGAAACACATCACGTGGTACAAAATCGGACGGCGATTATCAGGCGTCCTGCGAGTTGAGAAGCCGCGCAATAGAGGACGAAAAACGTCTTCTTTCACAGAAAAGTTAGTGTTTTTGAAACTTAATATTATTTCTCCTGTTCCGAGAGGTTGTCTATACAATAAAATAATTATATCATTCAATCTGCAGCGCCGTTTGGCGTTGGGCGGATGCATGGCTCTTTTTCATGGAATAATTGTTGAATAGTGGATCGTTATATATTCGTATGAAATGATGGGGAACAGAGCTGGTGAAGTCAGAATTGTTAGCATGTGTTTACGGTAAAGCTTGTGAATTAGTGCTGTGTTTCTATAAAAATCGAATTTTTTTGAAAATACTGTTATATATTTAGGAACGTCAAACTGAATTTGTAAGTAATTGAGGATAATTTAAAAAGGAATATTTACGTCAATATTTGGTGAAAAGATTTTCATATACATATCTTGTCATTTCACGGAGAGATTTATTTTTCGTTTAAACATAGTTATTCTTATTTATCGTATGGATGAAAACCTACTATTTGTTGAATTATCTTTCGAAGGATAAGAACAGTTAAATTTAGATAAACGTGTATTTAACGAGATCAAGTCAGTAAAAGATAACTTTTGTAGATAGATAAAAACAGATTTTGTGAAATTAATTCAAAACATGTTTGATAGTTTTGTACTATTTTAAGCAAGGATTTATTATCACTCTTTTCGCTTGTTCGTAACCAAAGTAGCTTAGACTGCAGAACAGGCATGTGGGATTCAGTTTTGACGTTTTTCGTCATCATAATTATTTAGGTTTAAGTCGAGTTTGAATTGCTCAAGTACCGGGTTTCAGGGACAATTATAAAATGATTTTATTTCATGTTCTAAGCATGTAGGTTGAAGCATTTTTGAAGTGAAAAAGAACGAATAAGAAAAGTAAAAAAAAAAAAGTTCATTGTGTTATAGCAATGCAAGCGTGAAACCAATGCAATTGAAAGTGGGTGTCATACAAGTAAGCTAGGAACTTAGTTTTGTGAAATGTGCAGTTAAAGACCCGGGTGGACTTTCTTGAAATTAGACTATTCATCTGTATTGAGAGATGAGCAACTCAATGAGTTGGAATTGTACCACAATTTCCTAGCTACGTTTACTTTGTGTGTAGAATTTAGGACAGGAGCGCATCTAGCCCCGTGGCTAGCCCCCTTCCCCCCCCCCCCCCCAAGGAAAAAAAGACGGGAAAAAATACGCAAACGTAAATTACGTGGTGAAACGGCAAGGAAATGATTTGCAATGGCGACGGCTTGGCTAGCTTGAGTAAGATAAGCTTGCTTAACTGGCTGAATAAGTTTTACTTGTTTGACTTGCTTGACTGGCCTGACTTGTTTGACCGGCTTGGCCAAGTTTAATTTGGCTTGTTTGACTAGCTTGACCGTCCTAACTAGCTCTGACAAAGAGCTAGATGTAAAACGTCGGGTTTTGACATCTAAGACGGCTCCAAGGAGATAAAAGTTTCCTGAGGGTCTTAGCCAGGTAGTTGGCAAGGTACATTCATAATCTGAGAGAAAAGGGAGCTTCCAAACAAACAAACAAACAAACAAACAAACAAACAAACAAACGAACAAACAAACAAACAAGCGAATAAGCAAACAAAAACAGACTGAGACAGAGTGTTTCTTTCAAGTTAATGTCGTTGACTTGTAATCAGCTTCCTGAATGGTATTTTTGCACTTTGTTTACTCCTTTCCTATCCGCAAGGAAATAGGAAATGGAAGCTTAAGCATGGGCATAAGATACTAAATAATTATAATAGTTATATCTTGGCTATTATTTTCGTGGTGTTTCAAGATCATCAAATGATACTTAGGGTTTTGTATGACGTATTTAAACAGTTGAATTCTGAATCAGTTATACGTTGACGGAATATGTTTCCTGCCAGTGTGTGTTACTTGCATGAACCATAAACGAATTCAGTGTAGTTGTATATAGCCAGCATTTGCTAATTTTTTGACGAGAAATTTCTAGTGTAGATACACATATTTAGAAGCTATTGAATAGCTCTTTAGAGTATTTAAGATTCGTAGGGATGTTGCTTTTCTAAGAAGGAAAGTTTCGTGTGACATTTGGTTAAAATCAGCGCTTGCTATTTGATAAATCGAGAAATTAGTAAATACGAGATTTGTATTGGGTAAGCGCACAAAGTTTAGTAAAACATGTATTCTATATTATTTAATATTTTTAGTCACTATGTCTAATAAAAGCATATATACCCTATTATAACCCGTTAGAGAAAATGTAGTTTGTAGTTGGGTCAGTATATATTGACCATTCGTTTTCCCAGTGTTGTAAAATGCCTTGCGTTTTCTTGTGGAAAACGATTTATATAGAGCTTAAATTAGTGAAAGAATTTGCTCGCAAGCATTCCGAGACTCCATAATGATCTTCAGCTTTATATCATATTAAATTAAAAGGAAAAAATGTAATTGATATATTAAAAATGATTTATCCAAGAAGAGAATTTAAGAAAAAAATAATTATAACACTAAATTAATAATATTTTTGGAGGACTTTATCTGCTTTGGTGTTATCAGTGTCGTGCCTTTGTAATAAAATAACTTTACGCTTTTTCTGTGTTTCTTGCAATTGATGTCTTTAAGTAAAGTAGACCCTGGATATATCGATTGCCCCGCTGACCTTAACCCCCCGATATCTCGAATTCCTTGGTTTCTTTAACCCCCCGCTATCTTGAATTCCCCGCTATCTTTATCCCCCGCTAACTTTAGCCCGTGCTATCTTTCACTCCCGCTATTTCGAATTCCCTGCTATCTTTAATCGCCGCTATTTCGAATTCCTCGGTATCTTTAACCCCCGCTGACTCGAATTCCCCCGTATATCTTCAACACCCGTTATCGAATTCCCCGTTATCTTTAACCCCCGTTATCGAATTTTCCGTTATCTCGAATTACCCGCTATCTTGAGCCCCCGTTGGTACTCCCTTATGCACTAGTCAATTGAAACCCCCACCCCCGACCCCCAGGGCAGGAGGGGAATTTAACAGTTATGAAGTGTTGAATTTTGCCATTTTCCTCGGTAAGCGGGGAATCATTCATTGTTAAAACCTCGGCTACCATATCCTTGGTCGCTTGTCAAGGCCCCAGTGTTTTTTGGCCAAAATGCGACAAATCGCATTTTGGCCCTTTTTAAGTTTATCAAGTAGATTATAGATTGAAGTACTCATTATTGATACAATTTTCACTCCAACGTCCACTGTTTAGAAGGAAACTGGGATGTTGCTCTACCTTGAAGAATTATCAAAACGTGGACTGCTACGCTTTCTGATACAAGCTGTTAGTACTACAACACACATAGGCACGTATCACATGAACAGCAAAACGTCATTTGTTTTTGTCTACAAATATCAATAAAAACGATATGTTAAGTGATACGGTACTGGAAGTTTTTCAGCGGTCCTAAATCATTTAACACTTCCTTCAAAAGTGGCCAATAAACAATCAAAGTTAACGATGTTCAAATAGTATCAAAAGATTTGCATTTCACACTACCATAAAAATCGAGATAAATCCAAACCCAAATTTTAAACTGTAGAACATTAAATTCTCACAGAAGGGCACCAAATTCAGAGGATGGCACATTCTTTCTCCTTTCTTTCACGTGTTGTAGAGATTTGGTTCCAGTCCACCGCGGAAACCTAACTTCCGCTGCGTAGCAAGCGTTTCCGTAGGGCTTTCCTCCCGTTGGAGGCGTTTTTCGCTTTTTGGCTGCGCAAAAAATTGGGGCGAGCGCAACGTACATCGAACGTGCGGAAAGCCTTACTGAAACGCTTGCTACGCAGGCTACTAAAATGCCCCGCTATTTGAAGGAAGGTGTTTTAAAATTCCTCTCCCCCGGTGACTCCACGCTGCTAAACACGCGTTAAATCCCCGGTATGGTCGCGTTAATTCCCCGCCCTATCCCACGGGTCGGGGGTCTCAATTGACTAGTACATTATTTACCATTAGCTTTCTTGCACCGTTATCTCGAACAACTTCTGGTTTCCCTTGCGTTTTCGAGATAGTGTGAGCTTACTGTGTAGGAAAAACAAACAAACAAACAAAAAATAAAACAAGCAAACAAACAACCCATCTTTTTCTCAGGGATTGTTGAACTGGTTCTTAGAGTCCGTGCAGGGTTAGTGTTGATCTGCTGATCTGTGAATAGATACATAATAATTTTCCCGAGGAATTTGAATTGACAAGATATACGGCAAGATTGAAAAAAACAAACAAACAAAAAAAACAAAAACAAAAAAAAAACAAAACAAAACAAAAAAAAAACAAACAAACAAACAAAGCACGATCACACGCGACGTTTTTTAGCTCAGCTGCCTGCACGCGTAGCTCCCTAGACGCGTAGCTCCCTTGCATTTTAACAAAATAGATGTAAACTTTTCAATTTTTTATCTTTTCACTTTTTAGATTTACAGAAAAGTTTTGACAAGAGATCTGAGATTTTTCCTATATAAGCACACTATTGTGGGTCGTGTATGCCCCACTTCTAACATGGCAGATCATATCGTGAAAAGATCTATTGACCCGCAGGCACGTCCTACATATTCCGTACAATTTAAAGAAAACCTAGAAAACTCGGGATTTGTACAACCTAATTCAATATGCTGAGATTGTTACCTTCCCTGCAGTTGAGAAGGAGTCAAGTCTACATTCTCCGGGATGCTAACATATACACTTCCACTTATTAGGAGATTCCAACCTGGTTGAACTTTAAACAGTTTTTCGGTGGTAATCTTAAGTATCGTCTATTGTGCTGTGCAATGTGGTTTTGATGAAATTCACTGACTTTTGAAGGCCAGTTTACACATGCGATTTTTGATGCAACTTTTGCCGCACTTTTCAATGCAATTTTTATCGCGCTCAAGTTGCATCATTACATCGCGCGTGCAAACTAGCGGCGATTTCAGTACGATTTGCCGCTGCGATATCGCACATGTTTCGAACATGCTCGAAATTTGATGCAACTTGGCAGCGATTTGTGGGAAATTACAGCAAACATCGCACCCTGAATCGCAGCGAAATCGTTCCTGAGACACAAAGTTTAAGACATAAAGAATTAGTGAGTACCAGAAATGGCGATTTTACATCAAAACACCGTTGTAAACAACAATGCTGAATGATTGTAGCCCAACACTGCCTATGTGATTCATAGGGTGCTTCAAGCTTCTGGCTCTGTGCAGAAGACTACTTATCTGTCTTACTAAAAAGTGGTACTTTGACCACATTGTCTAACAGCCTAATGGTGACGCTCTTTCCATAAGGGGTTCGTCTAACAGTTTTATAAACTTTCATCTTCTTCGAAGCTCTAGTGATCGGCAGACTTAAAGTCTCGACTTGACAGGTTGCATCTGCAGTCGTCTTCTTACAATAAGCATGGTCTTCCTTGATGACTTGGGGATCTGGAAGGAAATCTTTTTCACTCCACTGCGTTCCAACTGTGACCAAGGAGGGCTTATCACTCTGTTTGGGTGCTATTTCTGCTATGGGATTACCATCAGTTTGACACGCCACTTCTGATATCGGTAGAAGAGAATGAATGCTAAATTTATCATCCTCAGCTACGTCTTCATCGTTGATTTTAACCTCTTGTATTTTGTCTGGTGGGATGAGTTTCATGTCGTAGTACGGCCCGAGTAATTCTTTTAAAATCTGTGAATAAAAAAGTAGGGGAAAGTCCATTGCAAAATTGGAGGGAATGCACTGCAAAAATGTGAGAGGACTGGAGACTAGTACCGTTATATTTCGATTGGAAAAAGGGTGCTCAAAAGAAAGATCACATCAATATTGACGTTGCAAAGTTTCAAAGTGTACAACTAAATAAATAAATAAATAAATAAATAAATAACGAAAGAGCATTTTTGAGATCTTGACAAAAAAATAGTGATAACAAAATTATGAATTGGGTAGGGATGTTACAGAATATAAGAACTTGTATGAACTTTTGCAATTTTTACAAGCCTGTCTTTCTAGATACCACGCAGCTCTTAACAACCTCTAATTTCACTGGACCTTGGTATCATGTAGCTCTATTGTTTTCAGGGCTAGGGTCCATTGTTTTGTTGTTTGTTCTATTGTTTTCTTAGCAAATCAGAGAAGACCTCGTAAGAGCTGTGCACCGCCCCTGCCTTTCTGCCTCTTTGCAGCAGAGTTACAGTAAATGAAATTCAAGGTGTTTGATACATTTTAATGAAGCTATTCAGTAAATAGACCTGAGTCTCCAAAGGATGTCAAAGCCATGAAGATCTGATATTTATACACAGCGATCAGCAACAAATTCCTTGTTATCATATCAGTGCACTATAACACATACAGGTCATGAGAAGTATGATCACCAAAGTTGAACTGTCTTGATGTATAAACAAGTTCTTCCAACTGGTGCTCTACAAAATGTTTGGAGACCAGTAACGAGAATTTGCATACTGACATTGAAGCTGAAAGGGTTAATTAGAAGGTACATGTATCCCTAAGGAGGGGCTACACTGTAATTACCGAAGACAAAAAAAGTGGATAAGCCAGACAGTGAAATTACCTGATGTTTTCATTCCAAAAAAGGGCTACATTAGTTAGCTGTGAGCACAAATGAAGAAACTTCTGAAAATTCTCATAAGCCAAGTTTAGATTTCTATTTTGACTACACACCCAGTAACTAAGCTCCTGATGATGATAATAATAATAATAATAATAATAATAATAATAATAATAATAATAATAATAATAATAATTCCATGAGGTGGCTCTTACATCGCCATGTCTATACTAAAATAATAACTACAACTGGGTATACATTTACATGATGAAGTACATTGATATGATTGCTAATCACAACACATTGTTTTTGCCTTGTCAAATTCCTGAAAAGATAATATTGATCTCATCACTGATGTAACAAAGGTCCCATAAGAATGTATTGTCAAAAGATGTATTACATGCACAACCAGGTATACAATGTAAAAGGGATTCAAGCAAGTACTCAATAAAAAGTCCTCACATTTTACAAGTAATCAACCTATTTCTAGACTTGAAATCCAATCTTGACCAGTCTTGGGTTTTGGTTGTTATTTAACTGTTAATCATAACTATAACAGAATTCTTGAATCTGATTGGCTATCACCAGCCACGATTTGAGCATTAATAGGACAGTAAGACAGTGTAATTGGACAGTGTATGCGTCATGCCTAAGAAATTGGACAGTACACATCAGCGCGCGTGCTCTAATGGATTAGTTAAACTTGAATAAGCTTTTTTTAAAATAATGTATTTTGCAAATAAAACTGTTGTCTATTCCTTCTCTGATACGTTTTCTCCGTTTTCTTTCTCAAATTTTGTTATAGATATGATTAATTGGTAACAGGACTTTGTGTCATCCAATTTGGTCTGTAATCATACTAGTGATTAAACAAATCGGACTCCCGCATTTTGTTAATCACTCGCATGATTACAGACTGAATTGGACTCCACTCAGTCCTATTACCATTATAAATAATTCATATAAATATTACTCTAGAAAGACTAGAAAGAGTTAAAATAACTGACCTGTTCCTTTTCCTTCCTTAGTTTTCGTTCTTCACTGAAAACTCTCTTTTTCGCATCACTTTTAAAATTATTATATAAAAATAATGTGGGAACCGCATCATCCTTCAAAGGTGGTTTGGGCCTCTTTCCTAACACCTCAGCCTGTTTAACAAAAGAAACATGGATCAAAACTTCAGATAAACAACTGAGAAATCAGAGAATTTACTCTGTAGTGTAAATTCACATGCTGGAAGAAAACAACTTAATACTCTATTGAGCACTGCCCTAGGTAGCATTTACGAGGTAAAGAAGAAGACTTTGACCTTGGCTGGATTTGAGCCCACAACCACCAGAATTTGGTCACTGATGCTCTCCCGACTGAGCTACAAGGTCAGTTGGAGCGCAGATTGTGGGTTATTAAGATGGTACTTTGCGTCGGGAACCAGACTCTATAATGCATACTTTTGTTGAGTGCAGTGAAACTCAACTCTTTCTAAATAAAGTAGCTAGTTAGTTTAATACAGTACATACATGTACATGTAACTGCAGTTTACAACCCTTGCCAATGGAGAAACTTTTTGGTATTACTGCTTGAAATGATGCAGGCAGTAAGTGTGTTAAAAATTAATTAGTGTCTTTTGTTCACCAAGTACTATATTTATCAGCAAAGATTAAATTCAAGACCATGTGACTTAAACCAATTTATAATTACTGGAAATATGTACTGTGTAAAACGTTTTTGATAATTTCCTTGGAAAAATACCCTGTGCTACAATGTAGAATAAGTTAAGTAGACCTTACAGATAGATTACATTATATGTTACTTTGTTCTCTGTAGCTATCACTATTTTTTCTTTTTTTCCCCTTCTATTTGTGTAAATGTGTGGTTCCAGAAAATATCCATACCCCACCCATGGAAGGGATTTTTCATATGACCCCCCTCCCCTCTGGATTTTCCAAAAATGGCCCACAAACTATACTCCCCCCCCCTCCGGAAATTCCAATTTTTTCCTACACCCCCTGGAAATATTTCTATTTTTTGTTTCAAGCGAAAAATTAGCTAAACTATAGTTTAAGAAACCAAATTTCGATGGTTACTTGCGTTTTCTGGTAAATTCGCGTATATGAGCAGAAGTTACGTCGCGTGTCAAATGCTATTGTGCATGCATATCGTCATAAATTTTATTTACGACCAATTCTGCTTCATTATCTTGAGGAAACAGCAACACTTCAATTTATAATTCGAGTAGTTGACAAAATACAAGTTCTCTTGAGAAATAAATGTTGAGTAAGAATCGCTGAGTTACGCTGCCAAGGTAAAAAATGAGTACTGTAATCAAAACAACATTTTGTGTCAGAGTTTGGTGTACCAAATTTGCATGTTCTATTTACGGATATTTTCAGATAGAATTACCTTTCGTTTGGCATCATTAACTTTTGTTTGGCAGCTGGAAAATCTTATCATTCTTGGCCTTCAGTGAAGATTTTGATGTTTGTGATGTTTTCAATGACGATAAGGTTCTTCAAGCTGTTCTTTTGTAGTGCTCCTTACTGTTAATTAAGCCTCCTTGTAGCTGTTATTTTTGCATAATTCTGCTTTTATTTATGCTGATGCAAGGCTGTGGTAAACCGCCTTCTCTGGAGACCTGGCAAAGCTAGAAAACTTTTGCACAACTAGATTTATCTAATGTAAAGTTTAGCTGAAAATGACGTTGCAAGCAGCATGAATGCATTCGAAAACATTTCAGCACGCACGCGGGAGTGTTCTGTAAACAAACTTACAGCTGTATCTGAACAATGGTTCATGTTACGTGCTTCCATCAAACACTTCCCTTTTAATACTCAAGGGATGCCTTTTACTTTATTTTATACTTGCTTTATGGAATTGTAATGATGACTATGTGATTTTCCACTGCTACCGAAGAAATTTTGCCCATTTCTTTCATGCCGAAATATTAATGTTTGAGTCAAAACCCGTGAAAAGGGCATGTTTTTATTTTTGATTTATATAACATACCTGAGTCGTAAATTTCTTACAGATAATATTTGTCCGCCGAACTATAATTATTACAGTGTTCTGACATAGTTTTCGATCAAGAATTACTCTCAGCGGGATCAAGAACTGTTTTGTGTCGATTCCGAATTATTACTGTGCTCAATGTTGACGCAATAATTCAGTTCAAATGATAGTTTCAGCCGGCGAACAACAATGAAGAAATGCGACGTAAATGTCTGCGCTGCTACTAGCAGAGACGGATGCAGTTCGTAATCAAATGACAGACGTATCTGCTTAAATATGTGTGACAGAGATTCTTGGTGTAATTTACGGGATTTAATCGTCATCCACAGCATGAGCTGTTCACTAATCAGCCGCTGTTTGGTAAAATGACTGGACTCTCGCAGCACCAGAAATCGAGCCTGACCACCTTGAAAATATTACTTTTGTGCAGTTGACAAGATCAATGTTTGCGTCTGCGGATCAGTAAGCAAACTGCAAACAAAGAAAATTTAACATATAGGAATAATGCAACCGGTCTGGAAAAAATAATATAAATTGATACAACAACCCCCCCCCAGGATTTTCCTGGGCCTCTGACCCCCCTACCCCCCCTGGAAATTCCAATCCCTTCCGTGGGGAGGGTATGGATATTTTCTGGAACCAAACAATAATGTTAACCCTTGTGTTTAAATAAAAGATGGTTAAAAAATGATGGTACTTTGCAGCAATGAAAACGTGAAAGGTACATGAAATGCTGTGCTGTGCAGCACTAGTTATACATGTACAACTGAGAAATGCTGCAATGTAAATTTAGGTGCTCGGAGGAAACTACTTCACTTCCTACCGAGTATTGCCCTTCTAGTAAGGAATTGTAAAAAAAAAAAAAAACAACAAAAAATTATCTGGAATAGCTGCGCATCTCAAAAATAGTCCATGTAATGAAGAGTCCAGATTATCAAGAAATAAATACATTGTGGATATGTAAGTTGTAATGAACACACCACAAAGCAAGATTTATAATTTCACATGGGCTGGTTTGCTGTTATTAACATTGGCTGATTTGCATTAACAAAGAAAGAGCCTCAGGATTAGCACTCCCTCCCAAATCATTTAAACGTTATTCAGGGTCTCAAAGGGAATGGGGGGGGGGGGGGGAGTGGGTCATTTGGAGCCTTGATGCCTTGAATTTTTTGTTGCAGAGCTCAGAGCCCAAACTCTTTCCATACTTGTCCAGCACAGACAAAAATGCGATGGAACCGTGAGGCACTGACTTTTCCGTGGTGGAAGGGCCCTGTATTTTTTTTAAGCCCTAAACCCCTGGAGTCGTAAGCCTTCTTTGGGACCATGGAAACTGGTCGTGCAATTGGCCTGACTCCTGAGTCACAAATGAAGCCAAACATTAAAAGATCCATTGGGGTTTACGAGTTACTGGAAAAGCCACGCAGATAAATAAATACCATTTCCTTACCTTTATATCTCTGCCGAAACAGCTGAGCTCGAAATGATCAGAACAAACGTAGCAATTTTCCAGCAACTTAGGCAGTTTAGGCTTGCGTAAATTCACCAACCATCGGGTCAAAAGCTCTTCGTTTTTGAGAGGGAGTCTGTAAAAGTTGAGGTCTCTTCTTTTCGTGGATTGGTTGTTACAACCCAAGGCCATACAGAAAACCATCGTTGTGCGTTGAAGCAATAATAAGAAGCTCAAACTCGGCTCTGTAAACGAAAGAGAGCTGCTTAGAAGTTCAACAGTCCGCCATGCGACCCGCCATGCTTGTTTGTGAGTCTGGTGAGCGTGACGTCACTGCACAACTAGTTACCAGGTCTTTGTCAAATGGCTGCCTCTGTTTCAAAGGCGTAGCTGAATCCTAAATTTGTCTGTGAGTTTTAATCTTACACAGTCACTTTGTTGAATAAATCAAATAGCGCTGTTCCTCTGAATTTTCTCCTATGAAGCACGGAGCTCCAGTTCTTTCCCAGTTTGTAACACGGATTTTTTTATAAATCCAAAAGTGTCAATTCTATTTCTTGGTCGGCCAAAGCGAAGTACCCCGGCCTAGAGTTGCAGTTAACAACCTTTTCCTGGATCCTATATCCTTCATCCTTCAGGCTAAAGCCCGGAGCCCGTTGATATCTTGGGCAATTTAAAAATGCCCTTGTCAATCCTCTATTATCTCTCCCTTCCTCTCTCTAACGTTCAAACCTTTTCTACCCCTCTCTAGTAAGTGTGGATTTGCCTTCGCTGTACAGCGGTAATGGACAATTTGTTTAACACTTCATTTACTTGCACTGAATTATTTTAGCTTTCAAAGCTCACAACATCTCCAAACAACTTTTATTAATGCACACTGTTTCTAAATTAACGCTGGCGTCTGACGGATAACGGATTATTCGCGCTTATATTGTACCTCTTGAACTTGCCGACGAAAATGCAAAGAATAATATTTACAGTTCTCCTTTGCGTGCTTACAATTTGTTGGATTTCAAATGTATCTCATGTCAGTGGCACGTTGTCGAAGAAGGACAAAAAGAATAAGAAAGATACAGAAAAAAGTCGATCGGTGAGCTTGTGTTTATTATTTTTGTTTAAGTAATTATCTAGAGCTACCAAAAAAGATCTTCGAACCTTTTGATCATCTAACAAGTCTAAGAAAAAATTCAACGGAGTAGTAAGTTTAAGCAAAAATTACAGTAAGCTTTATAATTATCTTAAGATTCAACACCAAGTCTTGTAAATTACTGTGAGCTTGTTTCCAAAAATAAGTTATCTGGTGTTTTGGAGTGGTTAACGCTAGAGGAAATGTTTTATTTATTATTTTCACTTCATTTTCGCGATAAGCTTGAATAATTATTGTAGCTATTTTGTTAGAATAAACTTAGGTTACAAAATACCAGTGGTTAAATTAAAATCAAGAATTTGATAGCTGAACACTTTGCAGACGAGGAAAAATGTTTGTGAGTTATTTATTAACTTGAAAACTACTGTATATCTTTAACCTTATGAGTGCTAAGCCTAGTAATCTTCATGAAAACTAAACTGTAATTAGGGCAACTGTTAATGAATGCAAACTTAAGGAAACATGAACTGGCAAAATAAATTGGCAGGTGCTAGTCACCTCCATTAACATCTAGCTCTATTTGATCATGACGTCTAATCTGAAATGAAAATTGATTCACTAGTCTCTCTGATAACTAATTTTTATGTTCACTAATAGTTACTGAATTGAATAACCTAGGTTTGCTTTATTTCTTGAAGTTGTTTTGTCAATGTCCTTTATATAGTTATTTTGCATCCCAAGAGTTAATTCAGATGAACTGAGAAATTAAGTGACACCGATGCAACTTTTATGCAAATTGTTTTCGATAAAAAAAATTTTGTACAGTCATGGAGACTCATTGTGAGTTACGCTTGTCAGGAATTAAAAATTTATTTGCGGCTTCTCGTGCTCATGAAAAACCAAATACAGTATTGTTATTTCTGAAATTTGCCATGTTGGTCTCTAGAAGAATACTTGAATATTTTATAAGATCATCAGGGATATCCTGGTATAAGTTAAGTTAAGTTAAGTTTAATTTTTTCTTTGTTTTTTTAGACTCGTCCAGAAACTAATGTCACAGCAAGAGGTTTGGTGGTGGAAAATCCACGGACAAGAGACATCATCAAGTTTCACAGTTCTTATTACAAAAATGTCTCAGAAATTCACTTTGATGGGGATGTTCTTGTATATGTCACTCCGGTAAATTTTGTAACTTGATCATTTCAGTTACCGTAAATCAATTATTGTGCCAATTTTTTGGTAACAATAATTGATGTTTTGCTGAAGTTGGGGTTAATATATGTCTCACACTCCTAAAACTTAAACCTAAAATAAATAAATAAATGGGAATTTGCAGTGGCACCTCCTCAGAGTGGCTCTTTGTCCACTAATTCCCGATCGAATTTGGAAATGTTGGTTTTTTTTGGAGGGAGGAAAACCAGGGAACCTGGAGAAAAACCCTTGGAGCAAGGATGAGAACCAACAACAAACTCAACCCACATATGACACCGGGACCGGGAATCGAGCCCTGGGCCACATTGGTGGGAGGTGAGTGCTCTCACCAATGCGCCATCCCTTCTCCCCATAAACCAGCCAGATGCTAAAGGAAACGTTCCCCTCCCTGGAGGGGTTGCTAGTCCATCACAGGGTTCACCCTTGTCTTGCATTTTGTTTTTTGTTACAATGGTTTACAGTTGGCTGGTAGAGATAATTATAATAAGGTCAACAAATTTTTGCGTCTTAAATGCACATTGTCCGAGTCCGGAACAGCCTTATCTGGAGACTCGATGTACTGTGGCTGGTTACATAGGGGAGATCTTTGATGCCCTCATGAGAGTCCCCAAATTTTTGGGATGGACTATAATTTGAAGCTGTGAAGCCTTGTTTTTACTTGAAGCTGATACAAAAAGCTGATTCTGGTGAAATGATGCCTTATTCTGAAGTGATTGAGCCCAAGAGCTCTGGTTTTCCTGTGTTAGATCCCAGCACTTGGCATTTTTTCATCCATAACCCTCTAGCCAATAGCACCCTGGCTAACTGATGTGCTATAACCATTAGACCATTTTCATTATAGCCTGAGGAGCAATTTGCTTCAAACATACAGAAATTATTGTACCCTCCACAGTCAACTGCAGAAAAGGCTTATACCGTAATTATAAATTATACTAATATCATGCAAGGTTTATTGTGAGTCTTTTTTCCTTTTTATGTAGTGGAATTCTCATGGCTATGATGTAGCAAAAATATTCAGCTCAAAGTTCACGTATGTTTCCCCTGTGTGGCTTCAAGTAAAAAGAAGGTTAGTTTTCAATTTCCAGATTGTTTATTAATTTCTTAATTAATTGATAGTAAAAAAGAAGGATTAAACACCAGTGTTGTTCCCAGTTGTCCTCAGTGGAAAAACAAATGCGAGGTCACCAATCGAGTTCAATGGGAAGATTCGCCTATAGCGCCCAGCCCGAAAGCTCCCAGTCCTTCTCTCGTTTGATAGCACATAAAGACCTGGGGATGAGGCTGATTAGCTGATTAAATACCGGTATCATTAATTCAGTGAACTTCATAACTTATTTTCCTGGAATCTGTCTTCCACCCCTCCATTAAACTTTCGAGTCCTGTACAAACTGACATACACTAATGTAACCCAACCTCACCCTTCCTCAGTATTCTGAAAATCTACATGTACTTCCACAGACATAATGAAGGTACAAGACTGTTATGTATATAATTATGTAAGAAGTGTGCACTTGACTTGACCTAAATTAATTATTTCAAGACATCTTGATTCGTGAACAATATCTTCAACCATATGTCTGATGATACAAATTTATTGTTATGGATTTATTGCTCGACAGGAAAACTGGAACTTTCGCTATGGAAGGAGGACATGATATTGATCAAGGTCTGGGCTTTTAAATTCTTGTTTAATTTCATCGCTTAGGAGAATAATGTTTTTTTCTTTTGAAACAGATAAAAACTTCCTCTAATGTAATATTAATTCACATAGTATCCAGAAATTTACAAGTAAATGCCCCATTGGATCTTTTTTTAAAATCTAGGATGGATAACTGATGTCAGAAAAGGTGGAGAACATGTGAAAATAGGTGAGAACTCTGTCACTAAAAATTTACAAGACTATTGCATATCCCACTACTTTGAATTTCCCTGACAGAGGGACATCACTTTTGGAGATTCATCAATTCCAGAACTTTTGGCAGAAATTGTACACTAATGTTGGGGAATACCATACTTCTTTTCTGGGAGGAGGATTTTACAAAATAACTAAGCTTGAGTAGAACGGTTTAGATCAGTGGCCTAAATGTAATTTGAGCATCCATCTGATGTGTGCTTCATGTTATATGAAACGAGATCTAAGCAACAGCTTTGATAAGCTTTCTAGCTTGCCCTGTTTTTCAGTGAATTGGACTCAAGCTGTACACAATGTCCTCTATCTGGCTTATTCCCTGTATAGTCCACTGGACTGAACACTTCCCCTGCAGTGTAACAAAATTAATAACACTTTGTTACCTACTCTAGTGAAAAAAAAAAAAATGAAAATGTCTGTGAACCAATTACCAAGAATTAAAGTAGTCAAATGTCTGACATCCTACTCCAAAAGTTTTTTCCCACTCCCTTCTAGCCTCTACTGTTCTCAGCTCTCCATCAACGAGTAAGAATAGTCTCCAACCAAAACTGAGTAAGTCTCTGTTGTAATTGTTCAATTATCTCTTTCAGTACCTAGAGTTCTGTTTGAACAGTGGTCATTCAACGACTTTCACATAATTTTCTCAAGTGAAACAGCGTTGCTAGCTCTCATTGATACAATTGTTTCGTTCCTTAAGGTTAGTGTCATGGTGTGAAAATTTCTCACTTTGAACAGTGAATTCAGGGGCACCCAACGAGAAAATCTTAGCAAAATACTTGAAACGTCATTTTCTGCTTTCTCAGATTGTTTTAGAGCTTTATAAAGGCATACACCGCTGTATTTGTGTAAGCTAATACAGGGTTGATCTGTTTGACGTTTGTAGCTGAAACTTTACAAGTAGGTCGCAGAAAATTTACGAAACGGAATCCTATCCGCCGATTTTCCGAGCACCTGATGGCTGGCCGAAAATCCTAGATGACCTTATTTTGCACTCTAAACGACATATCTGTCCTTCTGAAAGCAATAGTAATTAACTAGTTCCCATGTTAAGAGAGTCTGAGGTGATTTTTTCCAAAAAAATCTCCACCTTTCACTGCAATTAAATCCGGATATCTCCTGAAGGCGATTTAGGCCTCCCGAACAGATCTTCTGCCGAAACGAACCGCTGGGTGCCTTCGTGAATCGTCTACATGTAACTGTTTACAAGAGAATTAAATGAAAAAATAATATTACATGTACTTACAGTTCAGATGAATTTAGAGGATATAGAGTATAATACACACATTTGAGTGAGAGGAAGTTTCGCAAAAAACTGTTCCAAGTAGCGGCCATTTTTTTGTGTAAGACTGCTTTTGGTTTGGAGACTAGAGTGAAACATTGTCAGGAATTTACTGCTTCTGTGTGGTTGATTTGCAATACATAGTGCCTGGTTCTTTAAATTTTGTGCATTGTTTTCGTCTTATAAAAATCGGAGAGCTCTAAACGTTGTTCTTATGTTGTTTTAAATTGCTTCTTCAGGCAAATCATTTTGATGGTCTCACTTTAGAGGTGTGGAGCCAGTACAACGGTGACACCAAAGAGTAAGTAGGTTACTAAGCAGCAAATTAGGTTGCCAGGCAGCAAATTAGGGTAGCACGTCTTTGTTTCAGCTGACTGAATTGTTTTTCCTGCGATGACCTGTCGTATGAACCATCGTCAGCTAATTTCCAGAACTGTTTTAGTTTCCTAAAATCTCAACGGACCTTTTAATAGTTAGTGTTACACTTACAGACGGCTGTATTAATTTAGCGAACATTTCATGACTCGTAAGTCATGGCTCGCTACATAACATGTAGGACAACAGGAATTCTAGTACAACGCTAAATTTTGGCGTGCTCCCATTGGTCGAAATCGATCACGTGAAGCGATAGTGTCTCTCCTCAGCGGGCGCCTTTCAGCGTCCGTTTTTGGCAATTTTCCCTCAACATTTAACGTTGTACGATAAAAACAATAGAGTCCTTCTGTCTCAGGCACTATGTGTGATAGGTTTCCTCGGAAATTTGATGTTCAAACTTCATATAAGCCCTCAAACTACTATTTGTTGTGAAAATCAAATTTTCCCGGGCAAGAACTCTATTGTTTAATTAGTTGTGCCCCGGAAGTCGAAATACAATAGGCAATGGAGCATGCTGGATCTCTGTCCTTCTAGAGTCAATGTCGTACATCAATCGAGGTTTTCTTGCAGCAATTAATATTTACATTCGTATACTTTGCTTCTTGCCCAAGTTTCCCTAATTCAAGGAAAGAGGAAAGAAGAAATTTTATTAAACTGGTTTGATTGCGTGTGGTTTGTCTTTCAGAAACTTGTATCTTTTGGTCAGTAAGTTGGCAAACTCTCTTCATAAAGAAAAAATGAAAATTATTTTGGTAATACCACCCCCGTTTTATGCTAGGTAAGTGTAACTTCACAGGTTTTGCTACGAAATGAAAACAAACAAAAGAAAAAACAAACAAACAAGCAAACAAATTCTCGCCCTCTACGGTAAAATGAATACTTTCCAGAGTAGTGTTTCTTGTGTTGGCTATCCTCTGTTTGTATTCGATCTTATGCCTTTCTAAGGTGCTCCCCACGCTCCCTTGTCGCCTCGCTTTCTTTTTTCTACTCATCATTTTCTCATCGTTTTTGCGCCTCTCTTTGGTTTTTGTCTGTTTGATTTTTTTTCAAATTTCTGGAGACCCATTTTGCCCCCTTTTTCGGTCGTAGAAACATGGAGCCTTGCACTTTTGGGCTAAAGCACAAGGGACTAAACCTCTTAAGAGCTGCGTTTTCTGCAGAAAAACGTCCGTCAGCTCAGCGAATACAAAGGAAAAGGGGCCTCTGCTAGAAGTAGTAAAAATGCCGATTGCAGAAAGCAACCTACTTCTGTTCGTTTTTTAAGTTTTGTTGTTGTGTTTGTTCTGACAGTAAAAAGCCAGGAGCATTTGACAAACATGACTTTGAACTACTGGCGCCTGTTCTGGATGGCTTCAGTCTGATGACGTATGACTACTCATCTCACGGAAGGTACAGTTCAAAATACGTATTTTCCCCTCTAATTAGCATCTTTTCTTTTAATCTCGACTCGGAGATTTTGATTGTACATCACATTGAAATGGCATGAGTAGTGTTAGCAGTCTCGTACACTTAGAGTCCACAAAGCAAAGCTTGTGATCAGAGTTCTGGTATCCGGTCAAAACGCCCCCTTGACAAAACGGCCCCGATAAAACGCCCCCCCCCCCCCAAATCAGATGGAACGCCCCCTCAGAATCTGGTGGGGCCGTTCTGACCTACATTCAGAGTTCTATTTACACTCAGTAGATATTTGCCATAGTTTGTGCATGTACAATGTGTGAACCCAGTAAATAACCTACGTTGTATCTAGCGACGATTGTCCAGTTGTAGCTCAGTGACTAGAGTATCCGACCAGTTTGCTGAACAATAAAGCGGTTGATTTCTAAAAAAAAACTGTGTTGCTGCGTCGGTGGGAAAATTAAACTCGAAAATTTGGGTTTATGAACTGAATTGATGAGGTAAATTGGCCATAAACTAAATTCAAAAAGCTGACTTCTCGAGCGTTAGCCTTTTATCAAGGCGACCGAGCACTCGAAACTTTAGTTTTTGAATTGACGGCTAGTTTACCGTTAAGGGGGTTAGTTTCTAAAGAAACTGTGGTACTGCGTCGGTGGGGAAGAGAAATACAAAACTTTGGATTTATCAATTGAGTTGATAAGGTAGATTGGCCACCGTGGAGAAATCGAAGGCTGACGTTTCGAGCGTTAGCCTTTCGTCAGAGTGGTCTGACGAAGGGCTAACGCTCGAAGCGTCAGCTATTGAATTTTTTTACGATGGCCGATTTACCTTACCAACTCAATTGATAAATCCAAAGTTTTGTGTTTGCAATTTATCAAACCCAAAATTTTAATGTGCTGCAGGTTATGTGTTCGACCCCCGTCGGCTATTGAACTCCAGACCCATGCCCGTGATGTACTTAATTCCGTTAATTGTATATTTTCCTTGTTTTTTGTAGACCAGGCCCAAACGCACCTTTACAGTGGATGAAGGACTGTGTTTTATCTCTGAGTCCAGACAAGGGAAAGCAGCGATCGAAAATTCTCCTTGGCCTCAACTTCTATGGGCAAGACTTCGCGCCAGTGGGAGGTGGACGTACGTATTCATATAGAAAAAAACACGTTGTATTTTGAGTCAGTCTGCTTGGTTCAATCTTAGCTTTTGCCGTCTAGAAGCTCTTGCTCTCCTTAGCCCTTTAAACCTCAACATCATTATACAAATTCTCCTTACTGGTCTCCATAAGTTTTGTTGACTACTTGTTGGGAGAATTTGTTTAAACATCAAGGCAATTCACCTCTGGTGATCATTCCCTAAATTCGCATGGCCTGTATGTGTTAAAGTGCAGATTAAGAGAAAATCGACGCTGATCACTGTTTGGGCTTCAAGGGTTAAGGGAGATCTAGCCAGTCTCTTCTGTTTAAGTTCTGATTATTTTTCACTTTCTTATTGTTTTTCATGTCGATCCTAAATTTTGCTGTGCAGCCATCTTGGGTACGAGGTGAGTTTTAGTCTGCGTGTAGGAGGAGTAATTAGTAGCTACTGGAACTGGGTTTCGTTCACTGTTCTCTTCCTAGATTTAAGGTGACTCGATCGAAATAAATGACGCGCTCTATGCCTCTCTAAAAAGTCTAATAACATCGTCATTTCTTACTCAATTGCCTTGAGACTTTCGCATTCTACACACAATTTATCGAGGAATAATACGTATGTTAACACGTAGATGTACTCTTCGTTAATTTTGCGTGATTTTGCTTTTATTGAACACTACTTTTTTGATAAAATTGCTATTCTACCAAAACTGAGTGCTGCGATTTGGTTTAAACTTCTAGAATCAGCTTATAATAACATCTTACCTTGACTCTTCAAGTTTCCGCAAAATCGTAGGAACAGAAATCCCGGTACAATTTGAACGTCAAAATAACAACCCCAGACGGACTTCAAAGTTTGGACCGCTCCATCGCTTTCCAAATTTGACTGAAGAGCATAATAACTCCAGATAAAGTTTGGGCGGCTATTATAAACTCACTTTCTGCAACAAAATATAACGAAGTCGCCCTGAAATTCACGTTTTTCTGAATTATAGGAAAACTAACCGGACGAATTGAATAAAACTACCGGACCATGAAACTGAACCTTTTACACATACTTTGCGCTATTTTACTTTGCTGGGGCGGCCTTGGTTTGGACAATATATTTTTTGAAAGTGATGCGCTATCGAAACTCTGTTCTGTATACGGCTTTGTTGTTATCTGAATTCCACAGCAGCGCTATGCAAATTTCCTTTCATTTGATGAGAATTTGAGGAATTTACACATTGGCTAGGGGGGTGCATTGACGGTGTGTGGTCGCTACACGCTTTGGTGGTTTTACGTATTTGTGCTATAATTTCATGATCATGCTAATTGAAAGTAAAGGCGACACACTTTTTTGTATATCTCAAAAGGACGATTTTAACCTTCACTGGCATGACATTATAGACACGCAAAACCACTAATGTCATGCCAGTGAAGGTTAAAATCGTCCTCTATATCTCCCCCCATAAAACTCCCCCCCCCCCCAAAAAAAAAATTCGTTCCCCCAAATAAAAAATTCAACGACATCGGATTTTTTTCTAACAAACAAGTTAGAAGTGTGCGAGATTTCAAACAAACGTTATTTTCCCCCACCCACCTCCCCGAAAAAACCTTTATATCTCCCCCTTAAAACTGCCCTCTCCCAAAAAGTCCCCCTCCCTCCCCCAAATAAAAAATACAACTACATCGGATTTCTGATTGAAAGCGATTGAACAAACACTTGTCGTCTCAATGTTCTTGCACAAATCGGCATTGAAATCACGAACGCCGTCGAACGACCCGACCCCAATCCCTAAAAAAATAGTATTTGGCGTGCGAACGTGGTTGCATTACACAATAATAGGCAAAGATCAGATAAAATTGTCTATTCATCGATGCGACGTGTGTAAGCTCTTATCAGCTGCTAGTGACAATGTTGTTTACCTAAGGTGTTACATTTACTCTTGTTTTCAGTCAAGCATAAAGTATTGTGTGTTCTCGAAATAAATTGCATTTTTTTAGAACGTTACTTGTTCGATGGTCATACTAAAGCTTGTTAATTGCAGCCGCTCAGAGGCTCTTTCCGCGCGCAGATAGGTTCTATTCACCGACACGTGCAAGGCCTTGCGTACTTTTATCAACTAATCTGATAACAAGCTTTTTAACTTACCTCCAATAACCGCTTGGGCGTAACTACGGGTTCCTTTTTCCATTTCTCAGCTCTCAGAAGATTTCACAGCACCTAAACTTGGTCAACTGAGACACCAATGTCTCTGCCTGGACAGTTAATTACGCGTATGCTTTTTAAAAATTTTTTGTTAATGAGACAAAGAAAACGGACACCGAGCGCGCACGTCAAAAGCTTGTTATCAGATTAGTTGATAAAAGTACGCAAGTTTCAAGGCAATCGAGTAAGAAATGACGATGTTATCAGAGTTTTTAGAGAGGCATAGAGCGCGTTATTTATTTTGATCGAGTCACCTTAAACGTTTCTCTCTCTTGAGATATGGGCTTTTATATAACTGTCGCTCTTGTCAGCTGGGCTAAAACCACATCACAGTCAAACGCCAACACCACTTGGCTTGTATCAGTACAAACCGTTAAGGTGCGTAAAGTTATTGCCAAAACTTGGCATGAAATACAGAAGGCAAGCACAGTTAACGTCGGCAAAATGTTAGGCTGACAGAAACTTACTATTCTACGAAAAATCAATGTAAGAATTGGTGATAGATACTGCGCTTACAGTGAGTGGTTTTCTATCTAGGTATATTGAATTGCTGACCAAACACAAGAACGAAAAGCTGAACTGGGAGGAAGGTGTAGCAGAACATTCCTTCAAGTACACGTGAGTAAGATCATGGTTGAACCAGTGAGTTAGTGACTTCTAGTGATTACGTTTTAGGGATATATGGCATCGTCGTAAAAGTATCGAAATTTCGCTTACTTACTTTCTGTTATATAGCAAAATGATACTAAATATATATAACTTAAAATTGGGAAAAAGATTGTACAGAGCGAGAAGGAACAAGTAGTTTAAAGAAAACGTACATGGTAACAACGATGAAAGTATAGATTACAGCTCATCGAATCTGATAATGCAGCATATTTCCTTGCTTTTAACACTTGTGGGCAATGAATTTTTCTTTCACATTTCAATGTAATTTATTCATATTCGAAGATAACAAAGCGAGCTCCTCGGCATATCTAAGAATATACGATATACCAGCCTACAGAGTTTCCTTTTAAAATAGCGTTTTATGACATCGAACTTGTGCGATGGTTTTCAACCTATAATTGTTTTCTTCGTTTTTTCCCCTGACAACTGATTGCGCTATGTAAATTGTATTCAGTTTATCACGAGCAGAAAAATTCTGAGTCTGAGATAGGAGTCGAACCCATAACCTTCACACACCGGTCAGATGCTCCAACCACTGAGCTGCTGGGAGACTGATGGCGAGTTAAGTCATTTACCAGCTCGCCACCAGTCTCTTTGTAGCTCCCACTGTTGTATGGAGGTCACGGGTTCGACATCATGGTCAGAGGCTCAGAATTTTGTTTTTTTTTTTCAGTCCCATTCTCGTTACAAACTAAGAGTTGTTACCTTGGATAAACTGGAATCAGTTTATGTTCCACGTGACCGTACTTCAAGGCTCGGTAAAACATCTTTCAACATTGTTGGATACAACTTTGTTGTACGATGTCGAACGAGTAGGCTTAACGAATTCATCGTTGTTCACACCGAAGAACAAAATTAAAGTTAAATCAACATCATTTAAGATGGTGTCCAAAAACGTAGATATATAACTTCAACAGTGAATGGAAATGTTGAACTCTTTTGAACCCTTATATTCACCTGACGAGTTTCTTTCCTTCTTTTTTATTTATAGCACTGCTGGAGCCAACCACGTTGTCTTCTATCCAACGTTGAAGGTGAGACAGCGTAAAAATCTAATGTTGTTAAAAAGCCCGGGTTTTTAATTTCTTGTCGTTCTTGTTGATTTCCCTCAGTATTCTCCATACTTTGTTGTAGTGAACTTGATCAGTTCTAAAATATGATTTACTATATCTGGCCTTTCGATATTCCCGTAAGGGAAGTACCGTCAACGCCTTTTTTTCGTTGGTGGGAAAAGAGGGAAGGATTAAAAAGTTGGTGACGCTGAATTTATAAAGGTTCGATCGTGCTGTAGCCGCTTTATTGGACTCGCGAAACGAAACGTTGGGGACTGGGGCTATTGAAAGAGTGGCATCTTAAACCCTGACGCCTGTAACAAAACATCTCTTGTTTTTAATTTACTTCGTAGTCCATACACGTTCGCCTGGACCTTGCTAGGGAGCTGGGAGTGGGCATCTCCATCTGGGAGATTGGACAAGGGTTGGATTACTTTTACGACTTATTCTAAATGCACTATTCGTATTCATTTTAGTAGATTTTACAACTCTTATTGATGTAAAGCATTCTTTCCAAATAAATTATTGTCACAAGAAATTGTCGTTGAAATTTGTTTTCGCTGACTTAGCTTGGTTTCGACGCGCCTGGAATTCCTTTGGTACGGAAGGCAAGTTTGTTTTTCTTTAGCGTTCAGAAGCAGATGTTTTTTGGAAGTGTTCGTGTGTTTGTTTCTTTGATTTTTTTTCATGAGTGTAAGGTGCTACACGAGGATTAACTTATTTACATGCTCGTTACATTAAGCCTTTAAGCCCCAATAGTGACCAGCATCAGATTTCTCCTTGTAATATCAATGCACAATATCAAATGGGAAGCGTCCTCAGTTTTAATCGCGTAAGCCGCGAGCGGTGGATAAGAAGAGGGGACCTTTGATCTTTTTCGGACCTTAGAAACCAGATACATTTAGGGTGCGTTTCTTTGGAAGAATCCGAAAACGGATTTGTGATCCCAGATCATATGGATTCTTCGACACCAAAGAAACGCAAAATCCGAAAAAGGATTATTTTGTCATGACAAGACAAGCTGGAGGCACGCAATATATATATCAGAACGATATTTCTCTCGTACTGCCCTCGAATTCAACTAGAATGGAATACAAATAATTTATAAACAAGGACAGTAACTGCAGTAGTTCAAATGAACTCGCTATTTGCGTTCACAATTAGCAAAATCTGGTCCCTGTATTACAGAAATGGTACACAAATGAAGTTATCTTGACGTGTCAATGCGTCTGTCTGTACTTTTGGAGAAAACTTTTCAAATATACGGAACGGAATAATCACCTGAATTTTCTTTTTCACGATCGAATGTTTTGTCACGCAAGATGGAGAGAAAATGTGACGAGACCAGTAAATTTGCATGGAAGACCGCTTGACAGATGTACTATTTTCGGGTCCGTCCCCCAAAGAAACGCATGGATAATGAATCCTAAAAATCCGGATTTAGATTTGATCTGATGTATCCACTCGGAGTGTGGACTCTTCAGATCACTAATCCCTGATTAATCCATTTTCGGATTTAGGTAAAGAAACGCAAAATCCGTTTTGGATACAAGAATCCGGATTTGGATTTTCCCAAAGAAACGCACCCTTAGATTGACAGCCATTATAAATAATAAAAGATATCCAGACAACTCTGCGGCATCGTTTTAACATTTTTTTCTTTAACATTCGTCGTGATCAATGATCTTTACACATTTCGTCTTAAAAATTACGCAGCCAATTTGGTTGCACTACTTTAAAATTTATGTATACATTTGTTTCTTTTTCTCTAATAAACTAGAGTTACGTCATCAATAATGATGAATAAATAAATAAATAAAATTTTTGAACTTCTTCCAAAAGGTATTTTGATTTTCCACCTTCTCTTTCATCTCGAACTTTAAAGTTGACTCTTTGCATCAGATACCATTTTGGTCGATTTACCCGCTTTGATTAATAGGTGCCCGTCACTGTGAAGACAGAGAAAGCGACTTTGAAAAAAGTTCAAAAAACAAAATTTTTGTTATTGACAAGTAAATGAAATAACAATGTAATTATTTAGAATAACGTTCTATAAGAACATTAAATTAAAACCTGGTACGTTATATAGTATGGAAAAATATATTCTCTCTTGATAAACACTTTGTACATTCTCGGTCCAATTCCCAAGCGGGCTTGCCGCCAAATTACCCGGCATGCCTAGCATGACGCTGTGGTTGGGCTGTTTATTAATCTAATTGTAAGAAAGATTTACGTACGTAAGTTTCTACATACAAGATAGGAGTAGTTGCAGATCAGAGGTCTCTGCAATAAGCGAAGGTGCGTTTTCACTAGCTTTCAGGTATTTTTTTCGGTACTTACGGTTGTGAACTTAACTGGCTTCATGTGCGTAAACAATACAAGGGGCGATGTGACAAAGGGCGATGCATGAGCGGCTTGTAAACGTAGGTGTAAAAGAATCTGAACAGCGCTCAACTTTAACATTTTACGTAAACCACTTATACATGGTCTCTAATTTATGTCCGCACTTTATGAAGGCAGTTAAATTCACGTTCGCATGCACGTAAAACGCACGCAGCAGTGGAAAGCATCCTTCGATGGAATTTTGGAAATCATCCTTCGACGGAATTTTGGCTACGTAAATACCGTACACCCTCGAAAAATTCTACAAGAACTGCAGAAATTTCAGCTCACTGTCAATTTTGCGAAGTTATATTTTAAAAATGTTGCAGAGGCAAGGAAATTTACAATTCTTTTCCACTCGACCTGAATTAGCTGTACATGAGGAACGAACATGAAGCAAGGAGAAACCTGAGTTTGTATCTGGCTGCTTCATCGATTTCTACACAGACAAAAATCTTTCCTGTGGCTGGCTTTTTCTGTCACGTAATTCGTGACGTTTACTCTACAGATCAATCACAGGAAAGTTTTTTCTTTAAATTTACTTTTGAAAAGAACCTCTTTCTCCATTTTGCTCAGTCGATCTATCTTTGTTCATAGGAAGCGAAACGTGTGCTAAACCTATTAAAATTAACGAATATTATACATCACCTTTATTTCACCTCGGATTTACAAGGGTAGCTGTATAGCTAATTTATCCGAGAAAGAAAAGACTTGTTTAAACTAACTTTTGCGGCTACTAATTATTAAATTCTCAACCTCCGTTATTGTATTTCTAGCTTTCTCATTGGTTCACACAGAAGTCAGCGAATAACCGCAGCGTTTGGTCTTTTAAGGAAACTGGATGGCCATGTTAAGTGTCACTGTCACTTAAACGTTTTGAGCGCGAAGCGAGTTTTCTCCAAAAATGTGGATGTGGCAAAACATTACCAGTGATTACTAAAGCTGAGAATTTAATAAAACAATTATTCCTCTCGCTCATGTTGGATAATGTTCTAAGATGAATCTAATCACCCCGTTGCTACGCTCTTCATTGACTCGCTTTCACATATCCAACACGTGCTCGTGGAATAATTGTTGATTTTCGCTTTAAGGTCACAGAGGACGCACGGTGAAAGAATTCACTGGAACGACCTATGTTGCTCCCATGATGTTCTTGTGTTGTTCCCATGTTTTTTCTATTGTCAAGAATATCCGAATCATGTGCCCCAATAGAATGCACCCATACTTATGTCTAAAAAAAAAAAAAAACGAACTGGGGTAATTGGCCTTGTTCATTTTGGTTATCTTGTTCTCGGTCTTCATGCTTATTGACTGATTGGCTTCAGAATTCTTGGCAATCAGAACCATGAAAAATCACATGATTTCGACGTCGATTACAAAGCTTTTTAATGGTCAGCTTAAAATATTTCATCGTGCAACGTTGCCTTTTGTAGAGTGCCTTATATTTCTGTCCCTTATTTTGGTCTGCAACGTTAAGTACTAGATTTTGTATTCAATGAGACATACTTTCGGGTTACCTTCCGTGATTGTACTTGTACATTACGGACCTCCCAACCCTGAAATGTTTATAACCATAGATGCTTGGTTGTGCGGTAAATCCTCGGTCAAACAGATTCAAAATCTCCATTCAACACCGTTTTTGATCGTTGAGCTTACTTGTTGAACCCGTTTGACCACCCCGTTGAATGAAGTTGATTCAAGTTTTCTTTTGTCCTTAGATGTGAAGAATAATGTTGAATTCATTTGGCGACCTCTTTCTTTCGTTCGTTTGTTCGTTGGTTTGGCCGCCCCGTTCAACATCGCACAACAGAGTTGTATGCTTGCTCAGTTTGATGGAGACATTATACCTGTTTGATATTCGTTAACTAAACAACGCGGGTAAAGACAAGTATCAGCTCAACTTGTCAATTATCCATCTCCTCATCTATCGTTGCCCATGATAACATGCCTTCTGGTATTTATATTGAGAACCAACAAAATAAACATTAATACTTACCATAACTCTTTGCATTTCGTTGACATGACAAGAAGAATAAATATTATTTGGATAAATAAGAGCATAAAGTTTAATTTTGACCAAACCATCCGTCATAATCTCCTTGGATGTTTCTTCGTCGCTTCATTGCTTGGTAAAATTCAAGATAAAGAGTGGTGAAACAATCTTGCTTGTATTAATGAAAATGATTTAACACGTAAACGTTGAACGAATGGATACATGAATAACTGCATGAGTTCATCGCACTTTTTGTCCAAAATACTTCTCACAGTACAATGAACGACAGGCCGTCTTTCCCGTGACAAATTCAATTCATCTTCAGATGGTTTATCCATGTGTAATGGTATCAAGGGAGGTCATTCCCGACGGTCTTAACGGGAGAAAAGTGGCTGGTCCCATAATCTTCATAATCGGTTGCGTAAACTCGGTCGCCATTGGCCGAGAGAATTGCATGGCCTGAATACCGTTGGTCAACGGATTTGCCATGGTAAGAGAAGGGTTTCTTGGTGTTGCCGTGGTGATTGGCGCAAAAACTGATGTGCAAACGGTGGTGGAGTTGGCAGAATTGTTCTGGAGGTCTGGTCGGGGAGTGTTAGTGATCTGGAAGGCAATCTGTTGTGGAAAGGAATCCTGTTTGTTTATGCCATTTGTTTGAGTCATTCCGTTGGTATTGTTTGACTGATCTGGTAAGCAGACCATAGGGTACGGTGGTGACCAATGAACGTTTTCTGGGTGCCCATTGAGTCCGTTCTGTGCTTGTCCAAGCGAGCGGTCTTGGTCCATGCTTGGATGCGCCATTCCACCATTGCTGTGTCCATTAAGACCGTTGACTGAATGTATACCGTTTATAGCATTCATTCCATTCACGTTGTGACAGCTGATGTTACTTAACGTGTTGATACCGTTGATGGTGCTGATGCCTGCTATACCACTGATTCCATTGATGCCGTTGTTCCCATTCATAATTCCCATTCCATTTCCCAAACCGTTTCCCATACCATTCATACCGTTCATTCCATTCACGGCGTTCATCTGCGCTAAGCCATTTAAACCATTCACCGCTCCGACACCGCCAAGACCATTCACACCGTTCAGGCCTCCCATTCCGTTCATGTTGACATTCAATCCGTTAAGATCGCCAGCGATTGCATTCAAGCCGTTCAGACTGCTTGCGATGGCAAATCCGCTAGGGATCACGGGATTGTATTTGATCCATGTTGGAGACACACGAGTATACACGGGCTGAAGAGAAAAAAAAGAAGAAAAAAGAAACGGTTAATAAAGGTACCAATTGTTCAATTAATTCTTACTCTTTTGTTAGTGATTCTTTTTCTGTGCGAGTTATGGCTCAGAGAACAGATTAACTGCGAGCTACGAGTTGCCTCAAGCCTTTCTCTCAGGGCGAGGCCTGGGGACGTAGAAAACGAGATTGTGACCTAGCCTCGCTTTGAAAAAGAGGATTAAGTTATTTTGAGAATCTATTGAGTGAGCCCAATTCATATTGTTTTTGCGCACAGAACAGCCACGAAATTTACCATAGTATTTACCTTAAACACACTTGAGAAACATTGTTTTACTCAATAATTATTTTCTTGTACGTTTCCGTTGAGATTCACTTTCATAGGTCCGTTTGAAGGCGCCGGTTTCACAAGGCATTTTTTTTCTGCAACTCACAAGAGCATTGGGAGACGTGTTACATGTTGGGATGACATGTTACTGACGCTGCCACGTATCTCGCATCGTTGCAAAAATTAGAACACTAGTCTACTTTTCCTGTAAGTCACAAAAGTCGCAACTCATTCATTCGCTGTGCGAATTACCGGGGGGGGGGGGAGGGGGAGAGGAGGGGAGGGTTAACACGCGCAATTTCGTCCATAAGTTTAAAAAAAGAATTCCCTCTTTTCATGGCGCCTTAGTCCCCAGGAGAAATGTCCAAATGGTCTTTTCTCACCATTTCATTCTTGTGACCGTTTTCAATGTAATCAAGCTTCTTCTTCTTAGCCTCAGGTCCTTCATTTCCATTCACATCGGTTGTACCACCATTTTCCTTCTTTATATCCTCTCCATTATGTTCTCCATTCACTGGTGTATCATCATGTTTTCGTTTTCGTTCCTCGCCTAATGATCTGTTCTCGCCTTCTGTGTGTCCATTCTGTTTGCTGTCAGTCTCAGATTTTCCGTTGTGTTCTGTGCCTGGAAGAAGATAAAGAGGAATGATTTCATGGCGTGGTATTAAAAAAAATAACTCGGAGGACAAAACTTGGTCAACGGTTACCGTCTCCGATCAATTGCAAATGCTTGTCTAATAATGCTGTTCATTTCAACTTTCTCACATTTCAACCTGAAGTTCATAACTAGGAGTGAGTTGGGCTTTGGGTTGTAAGCGATTTATAGCAATAGAATAGCCAGTCGAGAGGCATCATATGTCATGGACGCGCCAAATTCCGTTTGCGTTTAATTAAAACAGTTGTCGAGGCGCGAATAGCCCAGCCTAATCGCGAATGTAATGGGCGGCACTCAAAAACTAGACGGACACTTCAAGTCATGAATTTCTGCTATTTTTGTCTTACCATGATGTGGTGTGCTACGTTGCTCACTTTCTGTCTTCTCCACACTCTGCACAACCTCCTGTGAGTGCGCAGGTTTTTCCACTGGTGTAGGAGCCTGTGGTACTGGCTGAGGTGTTGACAGCTGTTGCTGCAGGGTTTGAAGAGTTGTTGGCAGCGCTGTCTGTGCGTTTGGTGGGATAGCGAATCCAATCTGAGCCTGAAACCCGTTCAACTGTGGCGTGTTTGGAATCTGCTGCTGAAGATGTTGCACGTGCTGTTTTGCCTTCTCCTGTGCAAGACGCTGTTCTTTCTCTGCTGCTGCATTGCGCAGAATCCTGTTGATGGAGCTCACACTTGGCACATTACTCTTGTCACACACGCCGTCGCTCAGCAGGTTATTCCTAATTTCCCACGCAAAGATACACGGGTTGTCCTCCTTGTACGCCAGAATCTTCGACACCACGCGCGGAGTAGCGACTTTAGGTTTGCTGCCTCCAATGGCTCCAGGCCTTACCGAACCTGTCTCGTAATATCTTCCGAGAATTTTGCTTACGCAGCCGTGTGACACGAGCAGTTGCCGAGAGATCTCCGAAGGTCGGACGCCGCAGTGTGCCAACTCAACAATACGGTGTCGCATGTAATCGGGCAATGGTCGGCCATTGACGAACACACCTCCAAGTTGGTTGACTCCACCCGGTCCTGTGTGGGAAAAGAAAACGTATATATACTTTTTAAAAGAGACGCTGATAGTTTGAAATTTGGTGAAACCCGCGTTACGACCATAATTACAGCCATTTTATTTGGGGAGTAAGAAACCTGTTTTCCCTTTATAAGTCTCCCCCTTAAAAGCCACTACTTGAAATACCCGGCTTTTCATTTAAAATGAATAAAAACTGACGAAGAAAACTAACTCTGTATTGCATTTTTTCAACACCTCTTTTTGTCTTTGTTCCTCCTTCCTTTTTGTGGGCTATCATAACCTACCCCGTTGATACGACTGAACATTCCTGGTTGAACTGTGGTCGTATGAACGGGGTCCACTGTGGAACTTGCATGTCCATTCTTTGCACTTGGAAACGGATGGCAACGTAGTTGAATCTGGAAGCATGAGGTCAATTTAACGACTGAACGACAACTTCTTCGACGAGCATCAAATTGATAGATCTTTGACGATCTCTTCACGCCCAATATTCAGGGTTGACAAAAAAAGTCCCCCGGCTTAGTTAAGGCTCGCAGTTATGACAAAAAATAGTAATAGCTGTTTGGTACTTGCCACTCTATCCTCATTCAACTTTTGAAGGTAAACAAACAAAACTCCTGATCTTTTGCTTTGAGTCCCCTTGAGATTTGAGCGATTTTATAGTTAAAGGTTTACCCAATAAGATTTTTTCAGGCTCTTAATTTAAGTTTGACAGAATATGCTAGTCAAAGTCAACGACAACGTAGAATTAAGCCTTATCTTGCAATGCGATTCTATCGTATGACGGTATGTGAATTTAGTCTTCGGGCACTGCGAAAGCGAAACTTTTCCTTGAGGTTAAATTTGCCGTTGGTGTCTTTTGTCCTCGTGGCTAATTTACATAATTTAGTTGTAATAATCTGACGCATAAACAAGGCCAGAAAAACCGTGGATCATTTAGGTAAAAAAATGGAAGGAAAATAAATTGGTCTTTAAAAAAACCATCTATTTCATCAAAGTTTTAGTAAAGGGAAACATCTTCATTTAGCTATACGATAAGATATTTGGTAAGATATATATGCAAACAAGACTTTAATTCCGCTTTAGTTTCGGATAAATGTTAACTACACATATTTTACAATAGAACGCTACTTGGAAAGTTTAAAGAAAGATTTTAAAAAGTTTGCATCCCTGATTTAGTTATGTCCTCTGTAGCAGAATATCACAGTAACAAAACCTTTATTTTGCTAGTTTCAAAACAAAAGCTCAATTTTTATATTTCAGGGCCAAAAATAATGAATTTGAAAATTAAATAAAAAGGATTCATTATCAAATATTGGAAAAAATCTGATCTTTGTTAAAAAGTGAAAAAGGAAATAATTCTGGGATTCAATCTAGATAAGCGAAAATCAAACATTACCTGATGTTTCGTCAATTAAATATTCCATTGTATTCCTTAGATAAGAAGTCATGTAGCATTTTGATTTAGCAAGAGTTCTGTTGGGCAAAACTTCCCGATAGTTCTACTCTAAAGAATCGGAAACTTTATTTTTCTTTGATCTCTTTGCAAAGGGTATAAAGATATAATTTAAAAAAATTCTGATCACTCATGGCATCACGGTAGGTTTGCATGGCAAGTAATGGAATGTAGCAAATTAATAAATTAGTTGGCAAGCAGCTAAGGCAAGCGGCTTCAAAGAGCGGGAGAATTTTTCTCGCATGAAAAATAACAAAATTAGGATAAAATCCATTTATGTTTTATCATATTCTTACCTCTGTGGGGCATCATCGACTCGCAACTCCAGCCGGCCACTCGTCCGCTCAGTTCTCTGATCGTGTTCTAAAACAATAGTAGTCATTCCATCAAATAAAATATATCATATACGGCTGTTCTTTTTAAGTACTGAAGATAACAACGCTTATTTTACTTAGTACCTCAGACAAGACATGTTTTTTCTTCCCCCATGTTGAAAATGGCTGTCGTAAAGGCACCGTAGCTACGTTAATCAATTAAAAATATTTCCTGTTAGGGTTTATTCGCGCTTGTAGTGATGTCCATGAAGAGTTATTTTCGCCACCGGCAGCTACGGACTTGAACCCTACTATTTACCGCTTTCCATATAAGGCACGTACCAGCAGGTTTGATGTGTGTGTTATTGGGAACTCCGCTTACCACATGCTGCGAAACGTCACAAAAATGTCGAGAATGCGAACACTATTTAGGCGAGACTTTTGCCGGCCTTCACTTCCAAGAACTCCCACAATCCCTCCCCCCCCCCCCGAAAAAAATTCAAAATATTGAGAGGAAAACAACGCCAAATGAAAGTGTTGTTCAGCAGCTTTCATTTGATAGGTCACAGTCGCGGATTTTGTGTAAAGAGTCAAGAATGAAAAGCCCCATTGCCTTAAGGCTTTAAGGGTTGATTTTCGGGCCGGTGAACGAGTAAAAAAAACGTAACCCGCGGGACTGTTATGCCTGAAAGATGTGTTTAATAGGGTAGAACTTTGCGTTTCGGGTCAAGATGGATTACAAAAAATGAGGTAATCCCCGCAATTCCTAGATGTCACAATTGTAAGTGATTTCATATTAAACCCTCTGAGTAGGGTTGTATTGTTGTTTAACTCGATGTTCATAATTATAAGAACTTACAGTTGAAAGGTTGGGTTGTAGTATTATTTCCATGGAAGTTTGACGTTGAAATCTTTTGGCTTTGGAATCTTTTTGGTTTAAATTTCTAACGGAGGAATTTTTTGGCAATTAATCGTATAATATATCTTCCGTGAGCATCAAACTCCAAGACGACAAATTCCGTCCTTTTTGTTGTTTGAATTTAACTGCTTTTGAACAAACATTTCTTGTTAGCTGTTTTGTTTTGTTTTTGCTGTTTGGTTTTCTGTTTCCTAATGAACCAAAATCATATGCATGGACTTGCTTTTATTAGAGTTACTGTATGTTGTAAGTCAACACCGTGAAAGGAATATATTATTTCTGGGACGATACAAAAACGAGAGTTACATACGAAGTCGCTTCTTAGACTGCTGGAAAGCAAAGTTGTTATAAATGAAATGTACTTTATACTCCGAACACGTGTTTTTGAAGTCGCGCTGACTTTTAAAGAAACCTCAGTTAAATTAGTTGCGTTTTATTTCTTCGTCATCCATTCTGAAAAATGGTTGACACTTCTCTCTTCGATGGGATTCTGTATTCTCGACACAAAAAATGTAAGGATGTTATCAGGAGAAATTTGATGTTGATTAGCGGTTAGTAAGCACAAAACCGTCAAAAGTATTGCATTAGTAAAATGATACAAAGCACTTGATTCAGTATCCTCAGCACTCCAGGTTATATACACTTTTCAAGACCCCCTAATCTACTGTTATCAAATTTAGCCGAAAAAAGTAATCAAATAAATTGAGACTAAAGCATTGAGGCTTCTCTGATATATGTTATTAGAGTGCAGTGGCTGGATATGACCAATGAGACGGTCTGATTGGTTTCCTAAAACGACGCTATCAGGTCATAGTCCATAGCTACTAGTTTGAAAATCATCTACGTAGATGGTGGAGATAAATGATTCTTTTCTGGCAGAACGTTTGTCATAATCCAGAAGTTAACGACAAAAATTAATAACTAGTTTGCAGTAATCTTGTCAATTTTGTCAACTCGATCGGCGCAGCGCGCTTGGTTCGCTATAAGCGCATAATTATGCAACTGGTTCAATTTCACCTTTATGAATGAACTAGCAAGTGATGCGTTCTAGTTTCCTATTTTGCTGTCATTTTCGATTCTATTTCATGGAAAGTGGTTTACAATTGAACGATATTTCTACAAATTTGTATGAAACTACAAACAACGCCCAAATGCCAATGTGGAGGTAAACTTGGTGTAAATGGTCAAAGAGGAATCAGTTTAAGATTAAAAGTAAACTGACTGGAAAACCTACAAAACATGATTGTCGCCCACCCTGACAAAATAATTAAACTAAGTACATGGTAAGCTTGATATGTAGGTAAGGTTTTATCCTTGAATGAATATTTTATTTGCAGTTTTGATCTCGTAATTAGAGAAGCTAACTGCTAGGGGCTTAACTAGCGTGTAATTGGTGCAATTAGGAAAAAGTGAACAATAGAAGCTAGGATGAACCTATTTTCCTTGTGGAAGAAATTATCGAGGGACTGTGGTCTCTTGTTTATCGAAATCACTCGACTTGCCAAAAAGAGCTACTTTGGTATTGGAACAAAAGACGTCAACTGCACAAACGCAGCCAAGAGAAAAAAAATCTCCGAAAAGTGAAAACTTAAGTTCGCTTTTGAAAATTAGGGCGTTGTTAAATTGGGCAAAATTATAAGTAAGTATGTTGAGGAAAAATTTCTTCAATAGAGCACAAATATTGAGTGATTCTTGACAGCTTGAAGACAGTTGCCTTGAACTTCTTGTTAACTCGAACCGTAAGCAATTTCTTTTACTGCGCTTCCTTGCTGTAATTTTAACAAAGAATTTGTTTTACCCCAAGTTTCGAGCATCGGGAATTAAGGACGTAACTTTTAACTAAAATAGGGCACCGTGTTTGTTTGTATGAACGGTGGTGATCATGAACGCAACTCTAGTTATGACAGGATTATGACGGTAATGTAACAACCAATTGAAGCAAGAATTCTATATGTCAAAAATTGAAGTAGTTTTAGAACGTCTCTATCAATAACTTTGATGAAATTTAATTTAAAAAACTCCTGAAAAACTACAGTTCAACGATATGTGCTACCGTTTCGCTTTGATTTTTTGACCTGAAATTCCAAGATTGAAGATGTAATTTTTTTTCCGAACCAGAACGACCTGGCTCTTGGTTACGTCATGCTAAAAGACAAGTCACTAAGTAGGGCAGGTTTACCAAATGTAAACTGGGTCAATGCTGTTTTCAATGATTGAAAGATTTTCTACCTTGCGAAATAGAACTCAGGTAAATTTTGCCTCGATACTGTTATAAATGTTATGATTATTTTCCCATAAATACCTTGATGTTGCCTGCGCGGTCAATAACTTTTAAGTAGCGGCTGTCCACAGTATCTCTGACCAGCTTCGTTTAGGAACCAAAATTTTTTAAGAAATCACTTGGGAGGCTGTACTTTGGAGACTTACAATAACCGATAAACTAATTAAGGTTGGTCTTCCAAGAAATTGCTTCCTAGGTTTTGGGTTTCGGACGCAGAATTTCAGACAAACAAAGTAGTTGGCTTGTACGAGCAAGCTGACCAAGTGAATAAACTGTTCACTGAGGGTAACTAGTGTAGAAGATTACGAACCTACAGCTAGCTACCTAACCTTGCCATTACCTCATAAGTATCGTGGGTCATGAAGCTCAACTAGAGTGGAAAACTGACAAATTAGATTACGGCAGAGGTGACAAAATGAAATGGGCGTGCAGTATCGTTTTTCCTCTTAACAACGCTTACCAAATAGGGGTACATAATTTTCGAACTCACTGATGGACTCAAAAAATATTGATATTTTGCATGACGAGTTGATATGGAAAATAACGGTCAAAACAGCTACAGGCTTTTCGCTCACTAATTGGCCGAGGTAAGGAAGTGTGAAGCAAAACATGGACAGTTTACCTTATGACTATTTAATAAGCGAAGAAAATTTCAATCGACCATGTCGTTTTCAGTGATTTTGGGCACGTCATAGGTCTCTAACCATGGCTTTCGTCTTGACCGTATCACCTTGAATGGTGCGACTCGCGTGCCCATAACGACTGTGGGACGACCTATTATTTCATTGAAATCACCTAGCCTGGCCTTACGATAAAAAAAAAACATTTGAAAAAATCGACAAATACTCTTAAAACTGACGTTAAAACTTGTATCACCACAATAGTGCGTTTTGAAATTTTCCTAAGTTTTAACAAAACCAGAATAAGTCCCCCTGACACATGAAGATCTATGCTCTATCGTTGAGGTTTAAGATTGATATCCTGTGAATAATTTATAACTCACATCAAAGAAAGATCAATGACAATTTGTCTAGCTTAACTATGAGAACGTCTCTTGTATATTATCTTATAATGTGTGGAAAAAGCTCATATGTGCATTTAAGAAAAATCGTATAATCATATCGATGACTTGCTGTCTCAAGAAGAACCGAATATGAGGTCAGAAGATTTTGACCCTGTTTCGCCCTTTGTTGACACATGAAAGTAGGTACTTAGTGTCCGTCGATGACAAACAAATATCCCACAATTATTATATCTTTAGAATTTCTATAAAAGAATACATTTTACGAAGCAAGTATGTCTAATTGACAGAAGGATAATAGTTCTACAACGCTGGAGAATTATGTCCAGTTCCAAGAATTTCTCTTCACTATGAGTTTAAATTTACGCGCGAAAATTGTCGATGATTTCAGTCCCGATTCAGTAAAAATTGCTGAGTAGTGCTATTAAGGTTATGTTTTCACCAATAAAGTTTTTAAGTTCTGATCTCTACTGTAACTTTAGTTTTCAACCGCTAAAAGTCGTGCTATTCTGTTTGATAAACCGTAAAGAAAATCCACTTGTATCTTTTTGGTTTTGACACTAGAATCAATTCAGTACAAGCAATTTACCCGGTAGTACAAGACGTTGTATCAAACGATAACAATATCAAAAGTAAATAAAGAAAGGAGGTTCCGCCAGGATAAAAAATATATATATTAATTTGACTTACCTTTATCTGAGACAAACTTGCCTTGTTAAACTGCGAGTCTAAGAACGCCATTCAAAGAACAACTGGCGGACCGACTATAAGAGATACGTTTGAACGACGCTGTTAACAAGAGATGCTTACTTATTAATCACCATTTCAGAAATAAACATAGCTTCCTTCGAGATTTGATTTTAGCAACTTATCGGAGCCATAAATACCCCAAATTTTAAGATCACCGTTTTGTCTCGCCTTGAAATCGAATTGATATTTCAAATGACATTTCCAAACAAGTTGTTTGAGTACTTCTATCCTTGCTAATCTTTAATATATGCGCAGTTACCAAAAACCCCGCGAGCGATAATATCATTTTTTAAAATTGTATTTCGTAAGACAAGAACCTAAGGAAAAATGATTTACAGAAAAACTTCCCCAGACTTACCTTGGAAAGGTCAACCGCCGACTGCTTCCTTTTGCCTAATTTTCTTAAAAAATTTCTTGCTTTTAGGAAACCCACAGTAAAGCCAATGCTAAGGCCACTTCTCGAAACTAAACCAAGGAAATGATTTGATGGTTTACGGTCTCATCTTGTCAGTCCATGTTTGAAAGGTTGTCGGTATAGCTTGTTAGTTAGACCCATGAAATGAAATTGAGAGTAGAACTGCATTGCCTTTAGAGGCGTGTTAATGAACAGTCACGCGTGAGTGAATATCCTGAAAAGAACCCAAATTTTCGATGTAATTTTAATGGATTTGCTCTCAAAACTCTCGGTTGGTGACCAAACACAAAGCGAATTTCTCGTGCATGGAGTGTGAAGCTCAGAGAATGGCGCCCCCGAATGATGTTAGTTTCGAGTTCCTTGATTCTAGAGGCGTGAATCTGAAGTGAAGTGAATCTGGGTAAGCTTAGTCTAGGTGCGTGCGTAAAGACATTCTTTGGTAGCCTCCATAGGGATTGTTGTCTCAAGTGATCCAGGATCTCGCACCTGTTGGTATCAGCTCAAGCTAGCCACCTATAAACTAGCACCTAGATATGGCTATCTGACTTGGAGGCAAATTCTGCTTTGCTAATATCCTTTAAATTTGCAATTACAACAGCAATCGGTCAACAATCGTGCCATTTTCCAACGCAGTCGTCATGTATCTTTTTAGTCGCTAAAAAAGAAATTAAAGTGCATTCCCACCCTCCAAACCCTGAACAAACCCAATTTGTCGTTCCCTGAGCAGACTAATGTTCCAAAATACCAATTCCAGATCCAATTTTGCAACACGCAGAGAATTATAGAGTAGTCTTTATGTTTTTATTCGAAAGAAATACATCTGTTTCACAACAATACTGCGCTTCATTGACTTCAACGAGCTGCAAGCAAATCAGTCACGCTTACCGCAATAAACGGTGATGATTGTTCATAGACGTTAAGCTTATTGATCTTGAAATTCGAATCAGTTGCAGTTTGTAACTACAGTCGCCCGTGCGCATATCGCGCTTACAACACAAAGCTTAGCGGTATGACTAATTCCCGGGGAAATTATTGTAGCATCTTCCCTGCTGTTAAGGAATCAAGCTTGGTATTTTAAATATCACTGTTTTTCCAGGTGGCTCTTCCTAGGGGCATGCGCAGTGAGCGTGAGAAAACAACAGAACAAAGAGAATTGTTCCAGGTGAGATGTGATTGGTCAATACGAAGTGCCGCCAAGCTTAACTTGTTCTGTGGTGGTTCGCGATGTTTTTGGCGCGCTTTTTAACGCCTGCGTCTAACAGCAAATACAACGCTCACAGCCAAAAGCGCTCGCAAGCTTGGGGAAGATTTTTTTTTCAATTTTTGAAAGTGTATGTACTAAAATGCTTCATTCAATTTTTCAGTTTAGTGCTTCGAGTTTAGTCTTCCATGTGGTTGACTAAGTTAGTCATGCAAAGAAATTCAAGCATGCATGGAAGCGAAAAATTCGCAACACATTCTTAACAGATGATGTGGCTTATTTTGAACTTGAATTCAACTACATTCATCCAGACAAAAGACCTGATCCAAAAGAAGATCACCCAAGCCCAAAATCTCAGTCAAACCAGTTTTACGGTAACGCGTCTTTCAATTTATCGACTATTTAGAACCTTTGGTTTGAATTTTGACGACTATTATATTTAGAATCGTTGTTTCGAATCTTCCAGGAATTTTCTTGAAATGGAATTTAATGTTTGATCGCCAAAGATCGGATTTCACCTACGTGTAGCTACTTTCAAAAGCAATTTGGATTTGTTGTTCTTATATCGTTGGCCAGCAAACCCAGTAAAAATGCTCACACTTTTCTTGGCCTTATATTTTATTTTAATGACAAAATGGCTCACTTATAATCTCTGGGGTATAAATCCAATTCTTATGCATGAAGGATGAATTTAAAAACGAGACAGTCTCAGATTGTGAGCGGCATAGTATAAGAAAATGTCGTTGCCAATTTTGATCACCTAGTTTGAATTTTGGATTTGTCCTTATATTCCAGCCTGTTCCAGAGTTTCAGATAGTGGTTCTTCTCGTTTTCTTCCTACTCTTTCGCTGGCGCGCCACTATTTAAACGCCTAGAACAAGCTATTATATTCTAGAACAAGAATTAACGAAGATTCTTAAGAGGTCAATTCTTAAGTCATGTAAATGATTGGTTATAACAGTATAACTCTAACTGCGACATGAAACACAAGGGACGCTTTGTATTCTTCTCAATAGTTCTTAATTCCTGTTTTATAGGCAAACCGAACGCAACCATAACGATATCGTGCATGTAACCTACAGAGATTCAACTTGATAAGTATTCAGTATTTATTGGGGCGAGACATCATTGCGCCAAACTTCTTATTTTCCGGCTTTTTATCTTCATTTAAGCTGAACAATCTAGCTAGTATCTATGCAAGAAAAAGGTAATGGCACCTAACTTCTGTTTAAGTTAATTTGGTAGATGCTAATTTCCCATTACACGCGAAGCGCCAAGTGCTGTAAAACTGTAGAATTCGACGTGAAACAGAACATTATTGGTCTCTAGTTCTCCACCGTTATGAAAGATATTGTAGTGGCAAACAGAAGCGAAATCAAGCGGTATCTGGTAAAGTGTCCTTTTCATTGTTGCCATGGTGATGGTCTTTTGATCTATTAATCTTCCAGTGCAAACAACCCGTTGAACAAGGTGCCCGTGATTATGTTTGTTTGACAAGTGAAGATATGACGGGTACTTAGTGAAACCTGCTAAAACACTATAACACGCATCAGTGAACACTGTTACAGTCGTCACGCAGCGTAAGCCGGATAGCGTTCAATGCGTATCCATGGTAACCAGCTTGCGTTTACCGGAAATGGCTGTACTTTCTATTCCGCGAACGGAAGTGGCTAACGTGTGGAGACAAAACGGCAAAGAGAACGCCTCTCTGCGCGTGCGTTTTCGAAGTAAGTGCAAATGGCTGTCATCAGATCTGCAAAATAACAACGTGAAAAGACTAGTGAGTTTTGAGGACGTGCACGTGATGGATTTTACTTCAACTATGTTTCTACTTTCTTCAAAATTTCAGCTACGACTTTAAACTGGTCAAGCTAGATAATTTTAGCTGGGGTAATACCCTATTTTGAAGAGATTTACTTATTAAAAGAAACACACTTAGACTTATATTTGTGATAAAAAAATTACTGAACAAACGAAAGCTATCAAGGGATATGTGCTGCAGAGGCAGCATGCTAGATGTAATGTTTGGGGACAAACTGACTCAAGAAGTAATGTTTTTTGACTGCGTATTTTATGTTTTTTTAAAAATATATTTTAGTACTTTTATCCTTTTATTATCTATGTTATACCTATAGCTTGTAATGTATATATTCTTCCACATCATCTCCCTAGAAACCGTCTCAGTGAGTAAAGCTTTCTATCACAATTGTGTCACTGTTACTACTTTAAAAAATAAAAGTAGAGCTGTTAAATGGCTTCGTTTTACAAAAACGGCTGAGGAAGGGTGGCTGTTACTTAGCAACACGAGACGCCATAGAGACGATAAGCTGTCGTGACCGATTTCTAATTGTACGTTTATCTAGCCTTTGTTGAAATAAAGGAAACTTCGGGATCCCTACCAAAAATGAGCCTAAAGGGCAACTGATTTCCCGACAGTGTATTGCATGTATGTTAGCGCTATTTAATTTTTGAGGGAGTTGGAATCCTTCGATGAGAATCCAAGATGGCGGCTAGTACTGCAGGTGGCTTCTTTGTTGTTCACACTTAGTGCTTTTGTTCAAGCACGTGGTGTGACGAATGTCAACGGATTGAATTTGAAAACGTGCCGAGAGAACGTATGCAACACTCGGAAAGCTAGCAAGAGCATAAGTTTTTCCCCTAAATTTGTTTTGAAACTTGAAATAAGACAGTTAACGCAATTGGTATACACTCATCATGGAAGTCAAAATGGCCAAGAGTTCGTGACACCACAGGATCACCACATTTAGAACACACACTGTGATCACTACTCAGTGACTTGAGTGCAAATGAACAGTGATACCAGCAACAGTGTTTTATGTGAATCGGGTTGTTTTACTAATTGTTTTACACATTCGTTGTTCTCAAAATTACTGCTCACAAGCAGATTTAAGGCATATTTTCGGTTTAGCCTCCAAACTAAATTTTAAAAAAAAGGTATGTTCAACCTCTGCCCTCCAAATAGACGGTTTTAAGTATAAATCGATGTGTTTGACGAAAACTTGGATGTATTTATTAAAAGAAAAAGTTAATAGTTTTGCCCTTAAAATCGAACAACTTATGAAAAAACAAATCCTAATTGATTCCAAGTAAATCTGCTTATATCTCACCGCAACGAACTAAGAAGGAACTTTGTTTCTTGTTGTTTGGAGCAACGGTCTTGAATAACCACTGCGCAATTTTTTTTATTGATCGTTAGTTAAGCAACGTCGTATATACCCTGTTTGATGAATTTCGCTACGCTTGGGAAATCTTTGACTACTGATTTCCGAGTAAATAGTAATGTATTTTCCGCCATTTTGGAATAAGGTGTATTCCTGTAACTGACATCGAGAATGTCCTAGCCATTAATATTAAAACGTACTCTGGTGCCCAACCTTGAATTATTCGAGTCACGGTGAGCTCGAGTCAAGTTCATGTACCTGCAGTCTGGTACGTAATGTTCCCATGTGAAGCCTAGACATTTAAAATCTTGCCTTACCCCAAACAATAAAATCAACAAAAATCAGGCTGGAATACTAATACTTTTCTTTCACCTGCTCAAACTTTGGGTCAAGTGATCTCCAATTCGAACTCACAATACCCGAGGTTCCAATTTCTGGGTGAAATCCAGACGGCAAGCAGACGTTATTTTTCGTCGAAATAACAGAACGCGTGAATCATCGGATTCCGAAATCTCATGGTACAGTTATGCTTGCGCCTTCGTTCACCTTGGCTCGCGCCATTCCTGGTTCTTCTCGGACCTTAATTAATATCATTCAAGAAAATAACGACTGCTCGCAGTGTAGGTGGAGTAATTTATATCCTATGTTATCATTTTTTCCTTTAGAAAATGTTGACTATTTCTTATGAATATCATAAATAAATTGCTGAAAATCATCTGCACAAAATTAGTGCCACACGCTAAATAACGACTGTCTCTGAAGTACTTAATTGGGCCGACGCTTTCAAGGACAAAAGATTTTAGTCTTTGCTCAATAGAATTATCATATCTTAAACACTTTGATGAGACAAAAGATTTCCACCTTGTGGGTCAAATAAAGCAAAACATAAGCCAACTAAAGCCAACTAAAAAAACAAAATACAAGAAAATTGTTCACTTTACATTAGCAGTTTATTAGATGTCAGGATATCAGGAATGTGGGGAAGCTAGAATGACACCCGCTTCAAATTTCAGTTAACTTTTGAAAGAAGTCAACCCGTAATAATTTTATAATGTAAAAGCTTTATGTCTTCATGATGCGGTTTATCTACCTCAGCTTCCGACAGGGAATGTTTTATGAGATCAAATAATCAAACAGGTAAAAACTAGTTTATATCTGACAAACAATCAGTGAAAACACAACTTTTGAGTAGGACATTAATACTGTAATATTTATAAAACACGATTGGGACTTCGAAAACTGAACATTATTCTGCCACCTGCTTTGAAAGCTTTGTGTTCATCTGCGGACCATTACTCCCCTTTTACCGCGGGCTCAGAAGTGTTCCTTGGCGACGCGACCTTCGCAAAAGCAATGTGCCAGCTAAGCGCTGTTAAAATTCAAAAATAAAAGAAAATGCTTTAAAATTCAGAACTAATTTTGGTAATCTTACACGTTAGCAAAATTCAGCCTATCACAAAGCGAATTTGTATTTTTCCAGCGTGGCACACAACCCCATGCAAAAACTTTAGCTGCGTAGAAAATTCTCAGTTCGTCGACGCTTCTTTCAGCCAACATGGACTCCTATCTTTCGTTAGCGTTTATTCTAATTTCAAGCTTAGGTTTTTCGAGCGGGTTTTGGTTAGGTGGTTCAAGTAACGAAGGAGTGGTACGATTCCACAAAGGCAGCCAATTCGGATTTGAAAAGGATCCTAATGTTTATGCGCATTTAGTGATACCACCATGGAACAGGCCGTTCAAACCTGGATATTGTAAAAGCTGGGAATGGCATACAGACAAGAAATACAGAGATAAGCGTGTTGCTATCTGCAAGCAGTATACTGAAGGTAAGTTCAAGCAATTTTAAAATAATTTAACTGAGAAAATTCGTTCTGGTCTGCAGTTACAATGTAACCTCGAGGCGAGCACATAGCTTTAGCAAACCGACCGTGACAAGTCAAAAGTTGCAAAATTTCAGGCGTTCGGGCGCTAAAATCAGATCCAATGCAAACTTTCTGCAAGTTCAATATACGTGGAACTACTTTTGTCTCGCATTTATCTCTCTGTTTACCACTTGATGAATCTTTGCGAAGTAATTTTGAGCGGATCGCATTTTCCATTCCACGTCTACTGCATGTTACGTGTACAGTGAATACGTTTAAAGCAGTGAGTTGGACTTGAAAATATTCAAGCTTTAGACAAATATTTCTAGACTGCGTTTTCATGCGCGAAACAGAGAAAAATTTTGTAATAATTGCCGGTTATTAAGCAACTCGATTTTATTAGGAAACATTATGCTTCGAATTGAAAACGAATTAAATCTCGCAACATAAGTCTCGCAACATAAGTCTTTCCACAATTTGTTGCATGCAGAGCTTAAGAGAATTGTGCAGCGCATTTAAAATAAATCTATAACACTTTTGAATAATTAGCTGGGATATTGGACTTACTAAGTATTTTTAGTAGCATTTAGTAGCATGTTGTGGCATGGAAATTTATTCGCTTCCATCGCTCTATAAAAGAAGTGGTGTAATTGAATAAAAAAAGAAAGAAAAAATTATGGCATATTCTTGCGGAAGTTTTGTTTTTAAAGTTGTCGTCGTTCTAGCCCTTTTTTTTTAATTGCCGCTATCCGATGGAGAAATCCTAAGTGAATAAATGTACCTGTAAATGCTTTTTGTTAAACGATAATGTCGCGCGGCTTTCAGATTCGCAAAATATTGAACCCTGGCCAATGTGCGGCGGTAACCCTAACCTAGCCAATAATGATTTACTTTATGTTTATTGCGCTAAATTTTGACTCAAGTTTTAACTGTAAGGTTTGTACTTTTCTCATACACTTTGCTTGACTTATCAAACATGGTGACAAAATATATCCGCGAAAATTTTATCAGCCAAGCTCGCAAATTATAAATTCCACTTAAATACTTTTAAGGGTCTCATGTTTTTGACTTTGCATTTGTAACTACAGGTAAGCACGAATGCGACTCTGAGACGGGTTTTTGCCCAGACAAGTGTCCCTATACAAATGGCAGCTACCCATACTGGAGAATCAGAAATGCGGTGGATGTTCCTTTCTTGTGGGTCATATCTGGAATCAAGTTTTACGACACTGCTGCCTCCAACAAACCGCTGAATATTGAGCCCAAAAGAGGCTACGCTAGCAGTTACTTTGGACCTGGTGAGTTATACGATTGTTCTGCATGATTAAATTATGCGTTCTCTTTACTGGTCTCAGCACCTTTTACCTCATTTTAGTTGAGAGAATTTTATTATTCATCAACATAACTCCATGGTCAGTGCTTTTATTCTCGTGAGAATACAGGCATGCATCTCTATGTTGATTTGGAAACAAAAGTGACAGTACTATAGACTGTATATGAGGGTTTTAAGTATATTTACAGAAACTGCTACTATTATCTCCTATTCGCAACATAACAACCAGGTTCAGTTCAATCGCGTGAAAGATCAGTGGCCAGGGTTATAATTGACAGAATTCTCGATGTGGCTGTGAAAAGTTCTGAATTTTTGCTCAGTTGTAGCAACACTCTATCGCGGAAAAATTAAGAAAGAACAATTTATAAAGTTCAAACCTCTGAAACCTCAATTTTCAATTTGCAGATTACTCGAGAAACAATACATAGTGCGTGTATATAATAGTCAGATTTTAGAATTTCATCTACAGACTCAAAAGTGGAGCCGTCTAGTACAGCGTTTTAAATGGTTAAACAGGAAAGTGCCTTTCAAAGGTTCAATTGAATGGACATACTTTAGGATTTCACCCAGAGGCTCAAAAATTTGATCTACCCTTAATCCATGGCTCAGCTTCAAAACTTAATCATTTGGCACTAAAATAAGTCAGCAAATAAGCTTTTTATTGACTGTGTGTTATTTCCTTCGCACTCAGGTTATCCACCGAGTATGGCGTTCGATAATAATCCTGAAAGTCTTTGGATCTCAAATGGCGCAGCTCCTCCAGGCATGCAGTGGATTGGGTACGAGTTTCCTCACCCTGTATTTATCGGCTCGGTTCAGATCTCCACCGAGGAAGACAAGCCAGACCGTCTGCCATCTTTGATGTATGTGGAGGCCTCCTGCGAAAAATACTTCAGGAATTTCGTCACTCAGTGGGTGATTTTCAACCCTGACCATAATGTGAACAAGCGGTACAGTGGTAAGTTTCACCTGACTTTTTGCACTGGCTTGACTTTGAAAAAAAATAATAAAAATGAACAAGTTTATGGAGGAAACGCAATCGTAGGACCCAGAGGGCTCGAGAACTTAGTTCTGAGAAACTTGCTTCACAACACATACATGTTAGTGTCGATGAAGCTTTCAGATTGCCTGGTCTTGCTGTTTGGTACAATACAAAATGTTCAATAACAAAAGGAACAATCACAAGACATGCACATCAAGCAAAAAATTAATGAATTATGAATGGCTATCAAAAGTAACCTAAAGTTGACTAGCAACAAAGCCAGAGTAAGTTTCGCCCGAGTTATAAAGGACTTACTGTGTAATGCATCGATTAGTTATTGAAATTCTATTATAATTAAATCATTGTTTGACAGCTTTTCACTGATAAGATTTATTTCTCCCTCATCCACAAATCAGTTTGTAAACAACAAAGCTGAAAAACGCTCAAATCAGTGAGTGGTGTTTATTCCAGGCTATTTGAAATAATGACCAATTCCAATGGATTCTCCAACCTACTCAAAGACAGCTATTAGTTAAGCTCTTCTATTAGATGTCTGTAGCTTCAAAATGTACTTGGAAACAATTTTCTTTTTGGCAGCAACAGGGAAGAAAATCGTTTCCATATATAATCAACAATAAAAATTAGGGAACAAATGCGACAGCAACATTTGAATGAAGATGGTACGAAACGTTGTCGTTGTTTTTTTCCCTAATTTGTATTATTAACAGGGAAAAACTTGCCCTGAAGAAAAGTGCAAATTGAGGAAACTTTGTATTGCGTCGTTTGGCTCAGTTTTAGTTAAAGACATCTTAAGTAATTAGTCTATAATGAAGAACAAGAAGAAGTCTTAACCTGCATATTTTTCTGCTTAGTGTTTAATATGGCGAAGTTCACCACTCTGGGTGCCACGGGTCGTCTGGGACCCACCTCTGTAGGGTTGCATTACCAGGGACAAGATCATGAGGGACAAGTCACAGTCAACAAGGGGATCCAGATGTGGAAGGTCCCTGCCACTGGGATGTACACAATCGAGGCAGCAGGGGCAGCAGGCGGATATGACAAGTTCACTTCCTGTGAGTACAGATATCTAGGGAGGGGTGGGGAAGGTATAGTTTTAATCCTCTGAGAGTGTGGATGAGAAGATGTAAAAATGATGAGTAGAAGGAATTTATGGTGCACGCTGCACGTGTTCTGATTGGCTAAAATACCATGCTTCATGGAAGTAAAATGCACAAATGTAGAAAAGCGTCAGTATTGTTTTCGAGATGTTTTACGGGAGACAAAACTTGACAGCTGCTAATTCAAAGATAGGGTTTTGGGAGTAGAATTATCTGTAGAAACGTAGAAATGCTGCTGAAAGAAAAGAAAACAGTAACAAAAAAGAAAAAGAAGGAGAGAAACAACGGTCAAGGTTTTGACCACCCTCATCTTTTATTTTTACGTTTCTTTAATGATCCAAAACGCCCCTAGTGTGACACGTTTCTGCTTCTTTACTTGTCAAGTACTTTGTGGTTCTTACTTTCTGTGGATAAAATGCTAAGTATCCATCTGAGTGAAAGATATTGAGTATTACGTTCCAGTGGTGCTGTTTTATTACACTGCACGAGGTGATTTTAACGTTCGAGGCAGTGAAGGAAATCCTTAATTGCCATTTTGTGATCGAAGAGGATATTTATTGCAGAAAACGGATCCTTTTATTAATTGCTATCGCGTATTTTCTAATTAAAAATCATTATCGTTGTATTCTTTCAGCAAGCAAGCGAGGAAAGGGCACCCGCGTGAAAGGAAATTTCCATCTCAAGCGAGGAGACGTTCTGAAGATCCTTGTTGGTCAGGAGGGTGGAGTGAACACTGTGTCAGGAGGAGCAGGGGGAGGGGGTGGATCGTTTGTGGTCACCAATGACAACACTCCTCTGTTAATTGGTAAGTAGCAGGCATTGTGAAGCCAAAACTAAAGAATCGTAATGGGGTTAGAACTTTATTGCTGCAGCGGTGGGGAACTGTAACTCAAAAATTTGAATTTATCAAGTGAGTTGGTTATGGTGTATTGTCTACCGTGAGAAAATCCAAAAGCTGACGTTCTAATTGCGTACCTTGTCAATCACACCACATGCAGGTCAATACGAATTTTTTTGTCCAAAATCTGGGATCGAGAACATAATTCGTATATGAGCTAAAATTCATGTAGCTTATGGTTATCGTCAGAAAGTTTATTTTTTATTATCAGATAAAGACGTTTACTACACAGAGGTTAAAAATTGAACTGAACCGGATCAGAAAATTTCGAATAGATAAATTTAAGTGATCGTAGGTAACTTCAGTGTTCTCTTAGGGACTAGTTATCAACATAACCGACAATTTGTAACAAAGTTTCATCTTATGTTTAGCCGGTGGGGGTGGTGGTGTGGACAAAATGAAAGGAGACAGTCCACGATGCAATGGGGCATCTACCAACAATGGAAACCCCGGATATGGAGGTTCGCAGTTTCAAGGAGGGACGGGAGGCAGAGGAGCTGAAGAAGGCGACAATAATTACTCTGGGGGAGGAGGCGGTGGATTTGAGACGAATGGGCGTTCAAATCAGAACTTTGGTGGTGCCAAAGGCACCGGAGGTGAAGGAGGCAAATCGTTTTATAAAGGTAATTATTTTTTCATATTGCACGAAATTTTTACCACTAAAAGCTTAATTTCGCGATTTGGAAAGGTTAAATTTCGCTATCAAGAATTTTACAGATTTTGAGAAGTTTTTAAAATTTCCTCCTAGTTCAATAAGATGATTTAACAATATCTTTAGGACATCAAATTTGTGCAATAGAAGGAAATTTCCTTTTTTGAGGAAGTTTAATCGGTGTAGTGCTCAGGAGACGTTTCTTCAGTCTGTTTTTATAAGATACTGTCATATGCGCTACGTAAAAGCTTCATTTTCTCGAAAAAGTGTAATTTTCTCTCCCACTGCTGCTTTTACCGTCTAATTGGGTGACTGACAAGTATCAATCACCTTTCAGGTGGGGTAGGAGGACGCTCCAATATGAACGAAGTAGAAGGTGGATTTGGAGGTGGTGGCGGACCAAACGGAGCCGGAGGAGGTGGAGGTGGTGGTGGCGGCTACTCTGGGGGAGCCAGTGGTAGCCGATCTAACTCCTGTGGGGGTGGAGGTGGATCGTACAACAATGGCAAGGAGCAGTCCAACCAGGCTGGAGTTAACGTCGCTTCCGGTTACGTCATCATTAAGCTTCTTAATGTCAGATAGAATTTTTTAAATTCAATTTTGCAAATATAGCAAATAGAGACTAAAGTTCAAAGAATCTGATTCTCTCATTACTTATGCATGATTGTTGACTTTTGGCAAAACATATTGCATTTTATTTCCAATCTGCCTTGTTTTGAATTTGTAACCTAGTTTGCTTGAATAAATAAACTAAAAACTAGTCCTAGGTCTCAAATGTTTTTCGAAGCCTATGAACAAAAATTGGTACAACGCGATTCAACAATGCAAGAGCAGGCTCGACGAGGTCTGATAGAATCGCAAATCAAAGAGAAGGGATCATAGATTGGAGGTCTGGATTCCGATAGTACAACTTAAAACAAGCCAAGAACTGCTGTTTCTTATGTTATTTTATTTTATCGGACCGTGCAATAATTGTGAAGATGAGATCAGGAATGAGAATTTTGGATGGTGATGGAGCAGAATTTATCTGAACTTCCCGACCGTTAAACGTAACTCATCAAAAACAAAAAACAAAAAAAAAAACAAACGAACAAACCAACCAAAGAAACCTGACAAATAACTTGAAGAAAAAATATTAATAAAGGTCTTTATCAAAATAGAAAAGGAAGCGAAACCCTCTAGTGATTATTTTTGTTTAATTTCTTTCGTTTTTTTTTTCGGGAAACGGTGTAGGTAGTTTGGTTTGCTCTACTTGAACACCAACAATCTTTGGCGGGGTTTTTCGATTTTTTGTGTTAGTTGTTGATCGCTAACTGGGATATGTGGCGCCTTTAAACACTGGTATTTAACCACGAGTTTCCCATTTAGTCCTTGCCTCAACACAGTGCAGGATACATGCTTCTTGGGGTGTGGACTTGGGGTCTGCGCTTGGGGTCTGGGATTGCCAAGTCCTAGTGTTCCTTGAATCATTTTCATGGCACACGTCTGCTTCGTAGTTTCCTCATTTTCTTGACTTAACTCAGTGTCGTTTGTTTTGATGTCTATGATGTCTATCATTTTACCAAATGCGCATGTCAGTAACACATCCCCTGTTTCAGCGACTCCTGTTAAGTTAAGAATAAAAACTGGGAAAAGGGGTATTACGATTAGGAAATAAGTCCCGGGGAAAGAGCCCCTGAAAGTGATAAACCTGTATGGGCAAGGTACCCTAGGGAGATAATCCTACGGAAGTTATTCAAGCAAAATATTCCTGCGGGTAACCTAAGGAGGCAACCCTGAGAGCAGCCTGCGAGCAGGCTCACTTAGTGTGCTCTTCACACGACTATCTTGGCGGCGGAGCCGCGATTTGTGAGATGGCGAGCGAAGCGAACTGGCGAGAAGATTGGAACGAGTTCGCAAACCGCAGCTCAACCGCCAAGATACTTGCACGAATAACACAGAGTAGTATGAAGCAAATGAGAGTATTGCTGCCCCCCCCCCCACCCTGGATGGGATGCTAGTTGATCGTAGGGTTGCTCCCAGCAGTATGTCGCTGGTACCCATTTTATACACTTGGGTGGAGAAAGACAATGTGGGGGGGGGGGGTGGGGGTGTGGGTAAAGTTTCTTGTCTATGGAAACAGCACGATGGCAGGAACTGGCCATGGGTCTCGAACCACCGACCTTCAGATCCGAAGTCCAACGCGCTAACCACTACACCACCGCGCCCCAATAGGGGATTATCCGAGGGGAATTAAACCGAATGGTACAAAAAGGGGTGAACTGAAGGTTTTAAACTCAGCCTGGTAAGTCCAAAGCAACAGGGCGTTGAGAGTTGCCGAAATTTAAGTAGACCTGATTCAGTGAAACGCTCGAAGAAAAAAAAAAAAGTTATATACGGTACAACTGATCCTTACGGCAGTTAACGAAAGACGCAGAAGACGAAAACAGAAAATTTGGATACATAAAGTAAACAAACATATGCAACAAAAATTGCCCGATATTTCGGTTTTCAAAATAAACCTTCTTCAGGGGCTACAGGAGTAAAATGAGTAAATACGTTACAGGGCCCTTGACATAAAAGTTTAAAAATTTGAAATAAATAAATATGATAGTTTGGTAGCTGAACAAGAAGTGTCATTAGTGTAGCTCATCCCGTCTTTTTTAATCCTTACGGCTCCAGTGTCTTAGCTTTGTGAGCTAGGGGGCTATTCTAATGTCCTATGATCTGGAAGGAACGTGGCTGTGTGATAATTAAAGGGTAACATTTGTTCTCCTTCAGATCAGTCAAAGACAAAAATTCCGCGACTTCTCTTTTGTATTTGAATGCCACGCCCTACGTCAACTATTGCGTTACTTACTTGTGTGAACCACTTGGTTTTTCCAGTCAGAGGCTGTCACACATTCATACACTGTCACGATCATGAAGTCAGATGGTATATTTCTCCCTGATAAGCTCAACTCGCATTCCGCTGGCAGACTCGACTTGACTCGGTGGAAAGTATCGTGGCATTCGCTTTGAGACTGAGCATGAATTCCTGGAAACAAGTGGTTTGCCTCTACCGTTTTCCTCCATTTGAAAAGGGAGATGCCGCTGACATTGATTTTGGTTGTCTGGCGGTCTGCGCATGTCAGTTTGATGGGAACTCCATAGGACTTAGCTAGAAACACGTTTAGATTATAAGCTACGGTGCAACTAGCAAAGGTGTGAATTAATCTAATTAATTTGTATTTGAAATTATGAATATATGAAATTCATATATTTGAACTGCGGAATAAAGAAATAAATGTAAAGAAGATCCTCGCAGTTATTAACGCATCTTATGCGTTAATAACTGCGCATCTTATGCGTTAATAACTGCGAGGATCTTCTTTACATTTATTAATTTGTATTTGTACGTTAACGTCACCGTCCAATCACAATTTGAAGGAGCTTCCAGCAAATTACCTTGTTTTGATTTGGTTTTCTGGAAATAAGCCAAAGATCTCATTGGATAAATAGTAAACGAAATTGTGAGCAACCACACTTAACGTGGCGGTCGAGCTGTAAAGCCCACACCAATATGTATTTGAAATGCCAAAAGTGCCTCAAGAGTTTCAAATATTATTATTTCGGTAGTCAATGTAAATAAGCGGTGAGAAACAAAGTCAGCACATTATTCCAACTTACAAATTAACAGATTTTCACCTTGAGAAAAACTTTCGAGTCGTTGCGACCACCCAGATGAAAATTCACTTCGAGCAACACTTTGGCGCTGCTAGTTTCGCTTTTTGCCATACCGTAGGTTGGAGTGAATATGCAAATTATACTGGTATATATGGCTTAAAGGTGGGCATTTGCAAACTGATAAGGTTAGTTCCCAATAGACCGTGAAAAGCAATACATCGGTTACACTTTAACAAGTCAAACATCGAATATAAGGCATGTCACAAACTTTCATACAAGATAACAATATGTAGAGTTTCCTTTGAAGGCGTCCAGGACATTACAACTGTGTTCTTGGAAGCCGAATGCCGCCAGTAAGATTGTGCTTGGCTTAGTGTCTTTAAAGAACTCTACTTATAAAGTTTGCATATCAAAAGTAATTTTACTTTAATGTTCTTAGAAACTTGGTAAAAATATTCAATACAAATTTAAAGTACACTGATATTGTAAGTCGAATACTGCTCTCAAGCAAAACTTTAAATAATTAACAAGAAATGTAAAGCAAAAGTCATTTGACCAAGAAACATTAAGGCCTGTTTTAAGACATAACGATTAAAACTGTCAATTGTTAATGTCTACTCACCTATTAAAACTCGGGGTCCATGTTGAGATACAGACAGCATATTTGAGCAGGCACTTGAAATCAAAAGGCAAAGTAGTATAACGGGTCGTCGAACATCATGAGACATATTCGATTTGTGCGGCTTCATCCCGATGAACTACAAATCATTTCAACATCCTCACAGGTCACGAAACGAGGAAGATAAAGGAATAGACCAGTATTAAGTATGGCGGCTACAGACAAAGAATACGCCTTCTAGAGGGCATGAAAGGCAAAAAGAAACTATCATAAAATCATCAACCAGTAAAAATTCCTTTTAATACAACAACCATGAATGAGAAGGTGTCAAGATTCACGGGTTGTTTATTGAGTTTTTGAGTAAGAACACAGGGTACCCAGGCTCACAGCATGACAACTCGATCGCAAAAATGCAACGATTTGTATCGAGATTTATCGTTTCCATTGACAAGAAATACAAATACTATTAAACAACCATAACACATCTTTTCTGATCTGCAGAAACGATAAATCACTATACGAATCTTTATACTTTTGCCACGGAAAAGTCCTGTTGTCTTTTAGCTTCTCAGATTATTACCGAAAATAGGTGACAATAGCCAAGGAAAAACACGACATATATGCAGAGACCAGCTTGAACCAGCGACCTTTCAATCACCTTATCGAACACCCAGGGCGGGGGTGGGGATGGTTACTCAATGACGTTTTATACGGGAAGGCTCTACCCGGGCTCCCTGAAGGATAAGCCAAAACAATAGAATTTCCTATAGTCGCCACGTCCCTGGCTTTGAGTCGTTCTGGTTCAATTCAGCTTAAATGATGTAAGCTTTTATGTGTTTCGCGTTGCCATTTCTGCCAAAATTTGGCACCCTTTGGTATCCTGCGCTTTAGCCACCATTTCACTTTACGGCGAATTTTGTGACCTTATCGTATACTAAAATGACCGGCAATTTTCCCTACCTTTTAGTATACTGCGAGGTTAAAAAAGGCACTCCTTTCGAGCGGAGCCTCCCCATATAGCCCACTAAAGGAAGTACCCCCCCCCTGGATCGAACGTCCTATCGACAGTTTACCCAGTACATCACTACTGCTCTCCATAGTTATGGTCAGGACACAGGTGTGCTGTGTATTTATATTGACTGTATCAGTTTATCAAACAAGCAAACCAAAGGCCTTTTAGTATACTGCTGCGAGGTTAAAAAAGGCACTCCTTTCAAGGGGAGCCTCCCCATATAGCCCACTACAGGAAGTACCCCCCCCCCCCCTGGATCGAACGTCCTATCGACAGTCTACCCAGTACATCACCACTGCTCTCCATAGTTATGGTCAGGACACAGGTGTGCTGTGTATTTATATTGACTGTATCAGTTTATCAAACAAGCAAACCAAAGGCGAAATTTAGGGCTGATGAAAATGAAACAAAAAACTCAACAAAAAACAAAAAAATTCTGCCATGCTGTGCCGGTCATAGACTACAAAGTGAGCCATATCTTATACAGGGGAGCTATAGTATATTTTACGCTTACAAGTTACGAGGCCTTTTCTGGGGAAAATGCATTAAATAAGATGCTATATGTTAACATAACAGGTACGTTAAAAAGACCAGAAGAAAAGGAATCACATCGCCTTAGAGAAGATGACTATAACTATCATAACTCAACAAACTCATTTTCCGTCGTTTAATTTGCATTCCATCTATTCAAGAGCTCAAAATCATTTCACCTAAAAGTGCACTTCATAAAATATAATATGACGTCCATGAACATTAGAAGTTGATTGTCAAATGCCACCACAGCAGTAAACTGGTTAGCCACTTCATAAAGGGTAATTGCCTCCGTTCTTTTGGGGAATAGGAATTTAGAATGAACAGAGCAGCTAATTAGAATTATTCCTTTGGCAGCTACCGTGGCCAGTTACATGATTAACCCAAAGAAACTCTGCTTTTGTTACTTTGTTGAAGTAATTTCTTGAATTTCCACGATCATTAAGTTATCGATGCGTGCAGCCAAGATTTAATGTTAGTCTCGCCTTCCAGTAAACCAACAGAAATTGTTACAAAAATCATGTTACCATTGAGGTTAATTCTGTTTTTAATTGTAAACGGAACACAGTTCCAGTCACTCAGAATTAAACGGCTGTTTTATTTGCAATAATAAAAAACATATGGTCTGACAAAAAAAAATAAAATGCTTCTCAAAACTACTCAAGTGCAATTCGAAAGGTTTGCTCCGTATATTATTGGATACTCTGGAGTTCATTCACACAGGCCGGGTTCACCTAAGAGATCAAGCAAAAAATATAATTAACATTTTAATTACAATATGCTGTTCATCACAAGATAGACTCACATATAGCCAATAAGCTCCGTACAAGACTGATTTCTTTAAAGCAGTCTTATTTATAATTAATTCGTTCGTTATTTAATTCGCTTGCTTTTTACTAGCTCATTCATTCATTCATTCATTCATTCATTCATTCATTCATTCATTCATTCATTCACTCATTCATTCATTCATTCATTCATTCATTCATTCATTCATTCATTCATTCATTCACTCACTCATTCATTCATTCATTCATTCATTCATTCATTCATTCATTCATTCATTCATTCATTCATTCATTCATTCACTCACTCACTCATTCATTCATTCATTCATTCATTCATCCATTCATACATTCATTCACTCATTCATTCATTCATTCATTCATTCATTCATTCACTCACTCATTCATTCATTCATTCATTCATTCGTTTGTTCGTTTGTTCATTCATTTACCCTTTATTCCGTTTTGTCCTCGTTCTCCCTTGTCACCCTTGATTCCATAGTGACCTCTCCTTCCTCGTTTCCCTTTCTGCCCTCGTTTACCTGCAGTAGAACGTATTTAATTACATCATTCTTATCAGTCCAAACTCTTTTAGCACAATATCTTTGGATGGTTGTAACTCGAAAACCATTCAAGAACAGACAGGACTGGACTCTGGAAAGAACTTCCTAGCCAGCGAAGCTGGCGGCAGTATCTGCGCGCAAAGGCGAAGTTTTGGCGGCAAAGCAGCCGTGAAAAAATACCGCCTGTCAGCTAGCGCTGATAACTAGGGTTTTTTGGATGCCTCCCCTCTTCTCTTTTATCACAAGATATCACCTTTAGTTGATCTAATTAAACGAGCCAATCTGAGATAATGTGTGACACTAGGAGTACCAATACCCCCAATAGTTTCAAACAATAGTTCGATAGTCAATGTGATAGTTTGTTATAGAATGCTACTAAGTAGAATTTTGACAACCAATTTATGCATCAAGCACACTTCTAACAAAACGTGCCTAAAGTGAAGCGCTCGATTCTGAAAATAGACTAGAGTTACGCAAAGAAAAAGGGAAAAGTTTCCTTAGGCAAAAAGCTCAAACATCGTTGGATCGACGATTTTCCAGTTTTACCCCATCTGCCGCAAAAGGAGTTAAACTACAAGCAGTATCTCTTTCCGCTCAGGGATAGCCGAGGGAAACGAACAGTGAGCTAGAAGGAAAATCACCTGCCGTGTTGAAACGTGACACGCGTGCCGAGCCGCTAGTGTAGTGAACAGGCTGATTACACTAGCGGCTCGACACGCGCTTTACGTCTCAACACGGCGGATGATTCTACGAGGCCGGCAATTTCGCGCTCGCTCGCTCGTTTGTTTTCCTCGACTATCCCTTAGCGGGAAGAGAGACTGCTCGTAGTCTATCAAAGGGTAATCTGCCGCGACAACTGTCGTGCAGTGTCTCGACGAGTGATTTCAATTGTTTGGTACTTTTGTACAAAGTTCAATTCTACTTTTCTGAAATATTTTGTAAATTTAGCCATTCGATTACAACTGCCGCATGATTGCCACTGAAGAATTCTGATGTCCACATTATAATAAAGCTGCTATAACTTTGTAGTTTTACAGCGTTTCTTTTGTGTGTTGTGCTTCTGATCCGACAAGGTTCCTTAAAATAGCTGTATTTATGAATGAGGGCACAGTTACCTGGGGGTCCTGTTTCTCCTTTGGGCCCTGGTATTCCTGGATCTCCCTTAGGTCCTTCACACCCCTGATCACCTTTGTCTCCAGTCAAACCTTTGAGTCCGATAAGGCCCTGTTCTCCCTGGTCTCCCTTTATTCCTGGAGGTCCCCCTGGGCCATCTAGTCCTGGAACTCCAGGATTACCCTTTTGCCCAGCCAAACCGTCGAGTCCATCGCGTCCCGGGACGCCTGGTGCTCCTGGCAGTCCCATTTTACCAGGGACTCCGGCTGCGCCCGCATCTCCTTTAGGCCCCCGGTATCCCGTTTCACCGGGAACTCCAGGTACACCTGCATCTCCTTTAGGCCCCCGGTATCCCGTTTCACCGGGAACTCCAGGTACACCTGCATCTCCTTTAGGCCCCCGGTATCCCATTTCACCGGGAACTCCGGGTACACCTGCATCTCCTTTAGGCCCTGGAGATCCCATTTCACCGGGAGGTCCTGGATTACCGGGAAAACCCTCAATTCCTTTAAACCCTGGGTATCCTCTTTCACCGGGGACACCTGGGTCTCCTTGTGGTCCAATTGGACCGCGATGACCTGGGGGGCCCGATTCACAAACAGTGCCTGGAGCTTTGCACAGCTTTTTGATCTCTTGACGAACTTTCTGTAGAGTAACAGGAACTTGAGGATCTCCTGCCATGCTACGACGAACACGTTTAATAGAGGACTGGAAGTCAGCCGCTTCTAATGAAAAGAAAAATTCAGCGAAAAAAATCAGAAAATGTGTAGCCCCCAAACCTTATAAGGTTACAATTGTCATTTGTATTATGTCTTGTTTCTTTTGGACCTCATATTCTATTGTTTCTTGGTGAAGTTGAAATGCTTCACTAAGTTATAACTTAACAGGCTGTACAGAGCCGAGAACCGGACGAACGTGATTAACTGTGTAAATGCATTAACAAACCGCATTTGTGAAAAACACACGAAAGTGATAAGATAAAAAGGGACGGGTCAAACTAGATGCAACTGCAGTCTCTTTGAATTTTGTGGATAACGGCAAGGTAAAAGCATAGGTCTGTTTGTCTCGGAATCTCTTTTTTTTTATCTAGATAGAAATGAGTTATTTTATGTTCTGTGCAGCTGGCCCTCTTTTGGGTCCAGTTTTGGCCGAATAAGACATTCTTTGTGTTTAAAAATTTGGCCTCATTTGCACCTACCCGTCGCTCAAACACCTGAATACCCCCTCCCCCTCGCCCCTCTCCGAGCTCGAGTGTAAATAGTACATACAATCGGGCAGGCTAAGATCAACTAGTGATTAAAAATTTGTCCTCAAGTAATGAGATCGATTGGTGTGATTTAATTCAACTCTGTATGCAAAGGTTAGATTTGAAAACAAACATATTTATGAGAAAATAGGCAACACCAGTTACCTTGAGAAATTTTCTATTAGCATGATACTTAAATATATAATAGGCTCTATTACCTCATTATTGAAAAACAGGCGCCTGTGCGCCTGTGTATCGACTTCCATTTCTCTGGATAATTATTTTTCTATTTCATGCATAGTAGTAGTAGTAGCAGTAGTAGTAGACTTTATTTAAGTGTCAAGGTGTTAGGCTTTTAACAAACTAATTGGGGTCACTAATAAAGTACTAGAAAATAAGACAAAGGAAAAAAATGAATATTTACATATATAGATAGATAAAAGGTAAGGTACAATAAAACGAGAAATTAGAATATAATTCTGTTGAAGAGAGGACTTGTGTAAGCTAACTAATTAGTACGGACTTTACAACTGGCAAAACCTAGTTTAAAAAAATTTAAGAACAAATGTTGCAGTTCTTACACTCGTCTATAAGGAGCGTTAAGTCTTGCTTGTTGATACTTTGTTTGTAACTATTCAGGATCGATCTCTTACGGTCGGCAGGGCTTAACTTTCCCCATAGGAGGGGTCCGAAAAAACGCAGTGAGCGTTCATCGTAATGTGTTGTTCTAAAACGAGGGATGTTGAAGTCAGCATTTCTGAGGTTTTCGTCAAAGATTGTCCGTCGTGCAAGGAAATGTTGATTTAGTTTAAATTTTTTTTTGACAGAACAAATAAAAATATTTGTTTCTTGGTTTGATCATGAGTCCTGTAGACAACAGCTTAATATCCTTACTCCTAAGATCTGTTGCCGTTCTCATACTTACATTTTAATCTGAATACTAAAACCTACCACTATCAAATTCCTTGTTCACCGGGGCTTGTGGATGTGATTCTTTTTTGAGAATCTCTTTTAGTTCCTGAATCTCCTGCAAGAGCTTTGAATTCTCCATTTTCATCTCACGGTCCAGTGTCTGAACTTGTACGAACAACGCAATCGTTAAACAAATCGCAGCAACGACAACAACTGACAGAACAGAGAAACTCAGGAGAAGTCTCCCTCCTGATTTTCCTTTTGGAGCAGACTTCGTCTCTTTTCCACTGACATCCATACCTTTCTTTCACGCTCTATACGGCTGAAAAATCAGTGTTAAACGCAACGTCTGCGTTCGGGCTAAGTCAGGGCCTGCTTATATGCGAATACTTTAGACTATGGAATTTCATCTGTGAAGGAAATGTTATATTTTCCTAATTGTCAAAGTTAATAAAGCAAGCTTAAGTAAACATCTGGAAAATATTCCGGGTAGGAAGCCAAACTTGCATCAATGGTGGGCGTGTGCGCGTATTGTAGGTTGAAAAAGAAAGCACAAAATTGTTGATGTTTTTTTCTTCAGTCGCCCTCCACTCTGATTGCCATTCAAAGCCCTTGTAACTTGCTCAATGACTTCTTTATTGAACCCTCTCAACTTAGTGGCATTTTGAAAGAACTTTTTGCGAGTGTTTTCCATGCTGCTGGAAGAGGTTGCAGAGGTCTGGTAAAGAGCAGAAAACAGGAAGCAGATTATGCTGTTCCGTTTTCGTCAGTGGGTGTTGGGTGAGGCATCGTGTTTTAATATGAATTGAAGTGATTTAGTTCCCTTTCAACAGGATGTTAATAACTGGAGCATCTTATTTTTACAGACCTGGACAATAATCTTTGAATAACAGAAAACAGTAGCCAGTAAAGTTGCTTTTTTTCTCATTAATGGGTGACGCGAGTGGCATCGCGTTATCGTAGGAAGCGGATTTAGGGACCAGTCATTAATTATCACATGGGACAAGGGCGGAGGATTTTGGGGGGAGGGGGAGTTTCACTTGATTTCGCATTAAACAGAAGTTGGGTCACTGCCCGGGGGGTGCACTTGACCCATGTTTGGGTATAGAGGTGCCGCTGAGGGTGTGAACTCCTGATCCTGTTTAGGACAAAAAAAGCCCTAAAATACCTACCCTGTGTACGACAACACCCTCCATATTAGGCCCCTGTTTAGGACAAGTGCCAAAATACACACCCTGTTTAGGACAGACAAAATTATATACCCCGTTTAGGACAAAGAGGCCAAAAACCATACCCTGTCCAGCCGCACATCCCCGTATAAGCCATATAATGGAGTACCCCCCAGGGGATCACTGAGTGAAGCAAAGACAGAAAGGGCGGCGAGTCATAGTTGAACCCTTTTATTTTCATCTTATATTTTATGATGACGAGAAATTTGGGCCATTCGTAGGAGTATAAATTAATAAATTTCATAGCGCGACAAGAAAAGCATGTGGTAGTTTTAGCTGCTTTCCAGCCAATTCAGAAGAGCCAAATATTCTTAGATTTAGTTGTCTTTCAACAGGATGTTAATTACGTTATTTTTACAGACTTGGACAATGATCTTTGAAGAGCAGAAAACGGAAGTTAGATCATGTTCCTTTTTTTGATATTATCAGAGGGTGTTACCGTGAGTGGTTTCGTAGGAAGCGGATTTAGTTCGTTTCAACGGAATGTTTAGTTACATTACTTGTTTACAGACCCAGACATAAGGATCTTTGAAGTGCAGAAAACGGGAGTTAATTATGTTGTTCACAGATGTATCAAGATACTCTTCAGTTCAAGCACTGGTTTAAAGACTTGCTTTGTGTCGCAAAAGGATATACAGGCAAGCGATTGTCTTTCTTCAACGTGAGCTCCCTGTTCAATAAATGGTCAACTGCGAATAGTTCAGACTGTTATTGACTCATAGTGACGAAATGTGAAACGTTAGGCCTCGGAAGGAGTGCTGCATTTAACCCTTTAAACCCCAATAATCAGCATCAAATTTCTCCTCATCACATCAGTGCGATAAAGGTCATGAATATTGGTGAAATGATCACCAAAGATGAATGGTGTTGATGTCTTAACAAGTTTTCCCAATTAGTACTCAATGACATGTATGGAGACCAGTAAGGAGAATCTGAAAAATGATGTCTGAGCTTAAAGGGTTAATTTCAACTCTACGTATACCGACTGTATAGTTCTTGATGCAGTGGTTAAAAAGGCTCAATCTGCTACATTTGCTACAGGTACCAAATTCCAACACAACAAGTTCGGTGGAGAGGAATAGTTAAAAAGATCGAAGTTGCCTTAAAAAAAATAAGTGTCTCGAATTTAATGACAACAATTATAAGAAGGGCCAGGAAGTCATAAATAATTAAACTAATTAATATGTGATAACACTAAATGTGATTTTTCCTTCGTTCAATTTTGTATTTGTTTAGCCGATAGGCTTAAGCTCTCGCTAAATTCGACGTATTCAAGAGCTCAGAATCATTTCATCATGTGATAAAGCATGAAGTCCATGAAAGTTAGAAACTAAAACACTGAAGTAGTTAACGATTGTCAAATGTCACAAGCAGCAGTCTGGGTAGCCATTTCAAAGGGTTATTATATGGCTAGGCCTTGTAAATATATAACGCGCACTGTGATTGACTAATACTCGGGGCCGGATTTTCCCGTAATGCCCACGGGCATTATAAGCAATGTTAATGCCCAGCTGGTAAATCGGGGATGTAGAAAATGTGAAAATACATTTAAGTCAGATAGTTGGAATGATTTGAAGCTAAAAGAAAAGAGACAGTTTCTTTGATAGTTTTTACTTTTTCTTGTGCGATATAATTTTTTTGTGTGAAATAAAACTGCTGCGTTTTGCTTTCCGGAAAACTATTTCATTTGTCCCAATCCCCCACGGCTCACTTTGCAAGTAATAAAGTGTTAGGCACAGCCATGTAGTAAACTTCTTATTAACTCTCATTAGCTCGGGACCGTACTTGAAGAATATTGCCCTCAGTCTTTCTAGTACGGATCTCGCTTCGCGCTCGGTCCGTACCAGAAAGACCTTGGACAATATTCTCCCAGTAAGGCCCTCACGCTAGGTTAATAAGAAGTAACTAACTGCGTTCGTTCTTTTTAGGCAACATTGGGCAATGAATATTTGGGTTAGGGTTTCGTTCCACAATTCGTAAAGAAGTTTTCCTTCGTTAATTTTTTGAGGTAATTTCTTGACTTTGGACCATCGATAAATTCATCAAAGCATACAGCCAAGAGTCGTGTGTGTGTTCTGGTAGTAAAACCAACAGAAGTTGATACGCAAAAGCCGATTGTTACAAGTAAGATAATTCTTTCTGTTTTTATTACTAAACGGAACACAAATCCAGTCACTCAAACTTAATCAAAAGACTGTTTTATTTGCGATAATAAAAAAGCATGTTGGCCTAGCAAAAATTAAAATGCATCTCACAACTGCTTCAATACAGTTAAAAAGCTTTCCTCCTTCTAACAATGGATACAATGTGGTTTATCCTCACAGGCCAGGATCACCTAAAATATCAAGAAAAATATAACAATTTAACTCTAATGTTTATTTATCAAAAATTATTTTTTTCACCAATCTGACTGCGGTAGTTCCATATTTAAGGCATACGGACACATTATGTTCTTTTTGCTTTATTACCCGCGTTTTCAAAAGAAAATGGAAAATTAACGCCCAGTATTCGGGCGTTCTCGTTTGCTTCGTTGAACGCGTGAAAAGTAAAACGGGATCTCATTGTGGTTTGTCCGCGCGAAGACTAGGGAAAGTGAACGATTGCGCGAAAGTAAAATTTAAGCCTAAACGAGGCGGTAAAGCAAAGAAATAAGGCCGCAAATATGATTATATTTTTCTTCTCTTGTTTCCCTCTATTTTTCCTTTGGCATTTTATCCTGTGGTTGAGGATATCATAAAACATTGTTTTCACTAAATCCAGTCGTTGTTGGACGTAGCTCCGTTTAATACTTGATTTCTTTAAAGCATTCTTATTTATAGGTTAGTCCATCAAACTTTTTCGCGCATTAATAAATATGGTGGTTCATTTGATGAAGTGAATGATTTATTGTTCCGTTCTTTCCTTAATCCTTTCTTTAACGTCTTTCATTCTTTTGTCCATTCATTCATTCGTTTCGTTCTTCTTTTCATTCGTTTACCTATTTCTCCTTTCGGACCTGGATCTCCTTTGATACCTCTCTTTCCTCGTCTCCCCCTTGGCCCGGGTGTTCCTGCAGTAAAACATATTTAGCTACATTATTGTAAACTCTTAACTGATTAGTGCAACATTGTTGGTTGGGTGTATCTGAGAGACAACCCAGGGTAGGATATGATTTGAAGTTAAGATGAGAATGCAAAGGAAAAAGAACCTCCACTCATTATGGACAAGCGGGCGATAGGACAAAGATCATCCAGACCACTCGCGCATGCGCAAACAGATAACGAGGGCTCGACATTTTTTGTGTTTATTATATAAACACATAGGCCCACGATATTACTGAAACAATTTCTATTTAAAGGCAACAGCAGTAAGCGTAAAGGCAGAAGATAAAAGTAATTCAGTCCAGTCCGTTTGTTTGAATCAGTTGAACTAGAATATCTTTTATCCCTTCTTGGTCCAGTTCAACTGATTCAAACACTGACAATTTTCAAATACATTCATAAACACCATGGAAAACATTTTACTATTATTTTATTTTCATTTTATTATTACTACTCTTTATTGCTTTATTTTTCCGTATTCATTAGTAGACAATCTAAAGTCACCGTACCTTCTTGCTCCAAATTTAACTTGCGACGCAAATGACTGGAATAGCACTTATCGATTAACCCGAATATGATCGTTGTCAAAGCCTACACAAAAAGCGATCCACAGTCTCATCTCTAAATTGATATATTCGCTTAAACAAGTGCCTCTCGAACAATTCAACTACCAACCGTTGTCCTTCGATAATAGACTCGCTGTAGCGTAGGTTTTTTCAGATAACGCTCCACAGAAGCGATAATTCCTCTGAGTGTTGTTGGCTCATATTCATCACCAGACGTTTTTCTCACAGACAACAGAAATCTGCTGATGTAAGTGTCTAATTCTGGCAGCGGTATGTCTTGGAGTTGTTTTGTTTCGTTTTCATTTGGCAAACACTTCGTCGCTGTGCATCTTTCTCTGAGTGTTTTTGCTGGCTTCAGCTTCGACAAGTCTTTCAACATCTTCCTCGGTGAGGGACACGAATCTTTCACTTGCAGAAATTTTTTTTTCTGATGTATTGCTCGAGGTCGTCGCCAACTGTTAGTATTTATTTGTTTTGTCTGAACGAGCCAAGCGAAGAAAGATCGAGAACTACGAAATCGATTGGCAAACCGTTGTCAAAGGTGGTGCGAAAGAAGGCGCGTGACGTCGCGAAAGCTGATTGGCCGTATTTTCACATGTAAAATTATCGTAATTTTAAATGTCCCAATTACGATTTTTCTCAGTGGTAGAAATCTCTATAAAACACTCCAGTTTACATAAATAGATAAGCTTAACTACTAACGGTTTACGATGGCCTCAAGCAATACACCAGAAAAAAACAGCCAAAACTTCGGCAAGTGAAAGATTTGTGGCGTCAAAAAGGTGGCTATTGTTCATCGTGGTAAATACAGTTAAATGATAAATGTATATCGTTTGTCTCACGATGTAGTCACTGAAGTGTGGATACCAACGATCAAGAAACACAACAGGAGACCGGTACATCAGCGAACCGCCGAGGGAACAACTTCAAATCGGACCTCTCGGGAAACAACTTCACAGCGGAACAATGAGGATCGAAACGCACCAATCACAGCCGACCATCGTGATTCATATGGTGACGCGCAACCAGTCGACCTCATCGCCTGATAAAGTCTAGCAGTGAGCAGCGAGCAGTCGAAACGTCGCGATCTACAACTTCAAGTGACTACATCGTGAGGATGTTGAAAGATTTGTCGAAGCTGAAGCCAACAAAAACACTCAAAGAAAAAAGACAAATCCAAAACATACCGCCGCCAGAATTAGACGCTTACTTTAGCAGATTTCGACAGTTCGAAGTTGAATTGTTCGAGAGGCACTTGTTTAACCCTATTCTGACTGCGGGGGGGGGGGGGGGGGCACATTGTGCCCGCACTAACTTTAACGGCTAGACGAATAATCACCAAATCTCGTGACTTTTCCTAAAATTTATCAGAGAACATTTTGCTGTGTCAATGACATGTCTATGATGATTCACGTTTCCATAGCAACCGTCTCTCAGAAGTGTATTTTGACTATTTTCTGTCTTTTTTCCGTCTTTTTTCAGGTTTTTCCCCTTCGCTTGACTGTACTTTTGTGTGCTTTTTTTGAGTAAGTATGTTTCTTAGTATGTTTCTTAAGTATGTTTCTTAGAACAAAATCATATATTTTTTGCTGACGTCATTGTCAGCTGCATGACTACAGGTTTGGGATTCAAAATGGCGGCTTTGTGACGTTAATGTGACGTCACGACACGTCATAACTGACACGCCGTAAGCCCAATCTGTTAAGCTAATGACGTGCTACAAACGTGCCAAGTTTCATCGCAAGAGCCTTAATACTTTAGTGCCCCCCTCCCCGCCCTCAGGCTCAGAAACTAAAAAAAAAAAGCCCAGGCAGAATAGGGTTAAGCGAAGTTCTCAATTTAAATCTGGAGCGAGAAGGTACGGTGACTTTAGATTGTCTACTAGTGAATACGGACAAATAAAGCAATAAAGAGTAGTAATAATCAAATGAAAATGAAATAAAAGTGAAAAGTTTTCTATTGTGTTTTAAAATGAATGTATTCGAAAAATGTTTGTTTGAATCAGTTGAACTGGAATATCTTTTATCTTCTGTCTGAACGCTTACTGCTGTTGCCTTTAAATAAAAATTGTTTCAGTAATATTGTGGGCTATTGTGTTTATATAATAAACAAAATAATACATGGTTGCTTGGAGATATAGAATTTCTCTTCTAGTGTTCAATTCGATATCTCATTCGCTCGCTACGCTCACTCGTGAGATATCGCGTTGAACACTCGAAGAGAAATTCCATATCTCCGCGCGCCCATGTATTATTGTCTATCGTACACGAGAAAAATAAACGAACGAGCAGGTTTTGACCCTCTCTAGTGTTCTTAAAAAGTGGAACTCAGTTAAAAAAAAAGGTTTAGATTTGTTTTCACTTACTTGTCTTTTTCCAAGTTCCATCGAAGGGATTTTGATTGTTTTTTTACTTCGTGGGCATACTCGAATGTATGTGGGAAAGGAAAATTCTATGGCAATTTCTCTGATTATGACCATAAAAATTTCATAGATTGAATTGACAGCCATTGCAGAACAGTGGCGCAATTAACAAATTTCCTTCAATTTTCCGTGGTATGCCCTCTTATTTCCCACATTTCTCGTGGGAAATAAAGAAATGTTGTTGTCTCCCGAGGAGTAGCCGAGGGAGCCCGCAACTTATTTTGACCCCTGGATGACGAAAATAGTGGAAAATAAGAACCCATACTACGGAAAACAGGAGCAAATTTGCTCAACAAAATATCCTTCAGCAAAAACGTTTTTTTAAGCGATGTGTCTGAGTCTACTTGATGACACGAGCCGTGGTATGGACACTCATCTCCTATGGCTCTCGACAATCAGAAAACGAGAAATTGATAGGATGTGGTAAACAGGGATTGGGCCCAGTAGTCGGGACATTGAATTATATTATTTCCCAAATGGCACGTCAGAATTTCTTCAGGGAGGTGAACAGGCAAATTTGTCACCAGTTTTGGAAGAAAACGGGGACTTAATATTTTTTGCCGCAGGCAGATTTGGTCGAAGTTTCCAAATTGAGGCACATATATGTAAAGAGCTCTCTTTTAGATAAATTTGCTGCTTATCAAAATGATCGCTTAGTGACATAGAGGCTAATGAAGTCAGAAACGTTATAGTAAATACAATGACACCATCTGCCGTTAAAGTCAGGTAAGCAGCCGCTGGAAATCCCGTGCCGCCCTGACCCGTGATTTCCTTGTTTTGTACTTTTATTAAACGAACAGCAAGAGTTTATTACTTTCCACTTTCAGCTGAAACCGGTTAATTAAAGGAAAAAGGCGAGTATATAAACAAATTAATGAAACAATTTTGCAATAAAACTCTTGTAATTCTGTAGTTATTCAGCGTTTCTTTGTCGGCTTTTTTTGTTGTGCTTCTGATCTGACAAAGTTACTTAAAATAGCAGTATTTACATCAAATGAGGGCACAGTTACCTGGGGGTCCTGTTTCTCCATCGATCCCTGGTATTCCTGGATCTCCCTTGGGTCCTGGATACCCATTTTCTCCTTTATCTCCTTTCCAACCATTGAGGTCAAAGAATCCCTCTTCTCCCTTGTCTCCCTTTATTCCTGGAGGTCCTCCTGGGCCATCTAGTCCCATTTCACCTTTATCTCCTGGATATCAGAGGCGAGTATATGAACAAATTGATGGAACAATTTTACGATAAAGCTGTATTTTAATTCTGTAGTTATTTAGCATTTCTTTCTTTTTTTGTCGTTCTTCTGATCCGACAAGGTTACTTTAAATAGCTTTCATAAAATTAGGGCACAGTTACCTGGATCTCCTTTGAGTCCTGTTTCTCCTGGAGGTCCAACGGGTCCTGGATATCCCATATCACCTTTAAGGCCCGGTTCTCCCTTGTCTCCCTTGGTCCCTTCAGGTCCCACCAGACCATCCATTCCTGGATTTCCTTGTTCACCCTTTTGTCCGTCGAGTCCATTGAGTCCCGGATCCCCCGTTGCTCCCTTAAATCCTGGAGGTCCGACAAAGCCGGGCGCTCCTGTGAGTCCGGGAAATCCTGGTTCTCCTTTCACTCCCATTTCACCGGGAACTCCGGGTTCACCTGCAACTCCTTTCTCGCCCCAGTATCCCATTTCACCGGGAACTCCGGGTTTACCTGCATCTCCTTTAGGCCCCTGGTACCCCATTTCACCGGGAACTCCGGGTTCACCTGCATCTCCTTTAGGCCCCTGGTATCCCGTTTCACCGCGAACTCCGGGTTCACCTGCATCTCCTTTAGGCCCCTGGTATCCCGTTTCACCGGGAACTCCGGGTTCACCTGCATCTCCTTTAGGCCCCTGGTATCCCGATTCACCGGGAGCTCCTGGTGGTCCCATAAAACCGCGAGGACCTGGGGGGGCTGCTACGCAAACAGTGCCTGGAACTTTGCACAGCTTTTTGATCTCTTGACGAACTTTGTTTAAAGTAACAGGAACTTGAGGATTTGCTGCCATGCCACGACGATCACGTTCACTGGAGGACTGGGAGTCAGCTGCTTCTAATGAAAAATCCAGGGAAAAAATTCATGAAATGTGTAGCCCCAAACATTTTCCTAACGCTCGGAACTTCAAATTATAAGAATCTCTCAGGGAATGTAGCTTATACCAGCTTATTATACGTTACTCCGTTCTTACATCTAAGAAATGACTACTTTCAGAATAGCTTGTTTCAGAAAAGACTCTCAAAGACAATTTAATTTCTAGACCTTAAAACGCAGAACAGAGGCAACACCAGAAGATCTGATACAAAAGACCGCTGCTCCGCCTGTAGCTATGCTAATTTAGCTATGGGATTGAATTGGGGGGTGCAATCAAGCCTATGCTATGGTGCAGGTATAGAGATGGAATTTACGGAGTACATAAATTCGCTCTATCCCACAATCAAATTTGAGCTGGTGTATTCGGAGCGTAGTCTCAATGCTTTGGATCTGACTTTGCATCTTCAAGACGGTTTTATAGCCACTGATATTTACGCTAAGCCAACAGATAGTCATCTTTATTTACCTTTTTCAAGTTCGCATCCATCACATTGTAAGCGTGCAATTCCCTATGGGGTGGCGCTCCAAATTAAACGCAATTGTTCTACAGATGACTCTACAGATCAGTTTCGGATTAAGAGATGTGAAGAATACAAAGGGTATCTTCGTGCACAAAATTACAACCCTGATTTAGTGGACAGACAATTTGAAGAAGTCTTAAGTGTTGAGAGATCCGAACTCTTGACAAAAAGAGTCAAGCCTAAGAAAAAAGTCTTTCCTTTAGTGCTTGACGACAACACCATTCTTCCAGACATCCAGAGGGTCATTAAAAAACACGCCCATTTACTTAGATCGTCCCTAGAGCCTTTAGAGATTTTTCCACCAAAGTCGGTTTTTCCAGCTTATCGCAGAACTAAAAATCTTAAAGACATCTTAGCTCCCTCAAAATATGGGGGCACTGGGAGTGTTAATCACACTCGGCAAGAAACGGGAGGGTGTTTCAAGTGTAACAAAAGATGAGATTTATGCCAAAACTTTTTGATTCTAAGATACCAAATTTCAGAGCTTTGCTACGGGCCGCGTCTACAAGATCAACCAACAATTAAGTTGTACGTCAAAGAATGTTATTTATTTGGCTGCTTGTGACAAATGCAAAAAGCAGTACGTTGGCTCCACTTCAACAGAATTCAAAGTTCGTTTTCGCTATCATAAATCGTCAATGCTTAGCAATAAGAGAACTTGTGAACTAGCTGTTCATTATAATTCTTTTGATCACCAAATTTGTCAAATTAGCTTTATTGTTATTGAACAAATTTTTAACCACAGAATTGGAGTCCATCTCGAACAATTGCTTCTTACCAGGGAAACAAACTGGACCTCACAACTTTTTTCGTTACATTCAAATTAAAGAACCGTATATGTTATAAAACAGTTGATTAGCTTTTATTGTAGTCCAAATTTCTCTCGGCCTTTACAACAGGCATTCAATCACAGTTGGATTGCTCACGGTAGTTGTAACCTTTGTAATTTTTAAGCTTTGCTATTTGCACTACCTTGTTAGCTCCATTTACATGTTATTGTTTTTCCTGTCTGTTATTACGTAACCATTATTTACATTACTTGTCACTTGTACTACTACTATAAATATCGACGGCTTTGTAAATTTCTCATACTAGGCCTTTTAATTTTTTTAACTTTTTATTGTGCATATCTAGTTTTTAAACTTGTGCCTGAGGAAGGCCGAAAGCCGAAAAGTTGTGCATTAAACCGCCTCATCCACTATTAGAGTGCTCAATAGTTAAACTAGAGCTGTATAAGTAGATTTTTGGAGCTTGACTATTTGATCTTGAACATTTATTGCTACTCAGAGTTTCATGCTTACAAAGCAATCATCAGGCTACTGCCAAAATTAACTAATACATGCAAAGATATAGAGAACTTGGAACAATGCTTACAAAGATCGCGTAACATTTCCGGTGTCTAGTCACTAAATTAGAAAGTTCCTATTGAAAACCGCCCGCAGGGAAATATGGATTCAGTTTCCAATCTGTTATCTCCTAACTAAGTTTCTTGGTTTGATCATAATTCATACTCCTAAGATCTGTTACCGTTGTCGTTGTACTGTTACCTACCGCTATCAAATCCCTTGTTCACACTGGCTTGTGGATGAGATGCTTTTTCTTTTAGTTCCTGAATCTCCTCTTTTAGTTCCATTATCTCACGGTCCAGTGCCTGAACTCGTACCAACAACGAAATCGTTAAACAAATCGCAGCAACGACAACAACAGACAGAACACAGAAACTCAGGAGAAGTTTTCCTCCTGATTTTTCCTTTGGAAGAGACTTCGTCTCTTTCCCACTGACATCCATAGCTTTCTTTCACGTTCTATACGGCTAAAAAAGTTGGTGTTGAACGCAACGTCTGCGTTCGAGTTAAGTCGAGACAGGGCCTGTCTTATATGCGAATACTTCAGACTATTAAATTTCATAGGAGACAAATTGCTATATTTTCCTAATTGTTAATGAAAAGTTAATCAAGCGAGCATAAGTAAACATCCGGAAAGCATTCGGTTGGAAGAAAACTTGCATCAATGGTGGGCGTGTGCAGGTATTGTAGGCAAAAAAAGGAGCACATAATAAATTGCTGTTGTTGTTGTTGTTTTTTTTTTCACACGCCTTCCACTCTGCTTGCAACTCTGACCCTATGTAACCTGCTCACTCTTTCTTTATTGAAAAAGACTACTCTTGGCTTAGTGGTACTTAGAAAGAACTTTTTGCAAGCGTTTTATACTGCCGGAAGAGGTTGCAGAGATCTGGGCGTAAAGAGCAGAAAACAGGAAGCAGAATATGCTGCTACTTTGATGGGAGAAGCATCGTGTTATAACAGGAAGCGGATTTAGTTTACAGAACTGAACAATGATCTTTTAACAGGGAACAGTAATTAAATTAGTCTCGTGTTATCGTAAGAAGCGGATTTAGGGACCGGTCATCGATTACCACACTGGGGGAGGGTCACTTGATTTCGCATTTAACAAAAGGGGGATCAGTGAGTGAAGCAAAGACAGAAAAGGGTGTGAGTCATATTTGAACCCTTTTATTTTCAGCTTGTATTTTGATGACGAGTTTCATGCTTTAGCTTTGGAAATTTGGGTCATTCGTAGGAGTATAAATTAACAAATTTCATACTGCGACCAAAAAAAAAAAAAAGCGCGTGGCACGGGATTAGCTGCCGTTTCCAGCCAATTCAGAAGAGCCAAGTATTCCCGGATTTAGTTGCCTTTCAACAGGATGTTAATTACCTTATTTTTACAGACCTGGACAATAATCTTTGAAGAGCAGAAAACGGAAGTTATATTAAGTAGCTTTTTTCTCATCAGTCGGTGTTATCGTGAGTGGTTTCGCAGGAAGCGGCTTTAATTCGTTTCAACAGACTGTTTAGATACATTAGTTTTTTTTTTACAGACCCAGACATAAAGATCTTTGAAGCGCAGAAAACAGGAATTAATTAATGCTGCTCACTGATGAATCAAGATACTCTAATTAGTTCAAGCACTGGTTTAAGGACTTGCTTTGTGTCGTCCGAGGTTACACAGGCAAGCGTTCTTGTCTTTCTTCAACCTGAGCTTCCGGTTCAGTAAATGGTCAACTGCGAATACTTCAGACTGTTATTGACTCATAGTGACGAAATGTGAAACGTTAGGCCTCGGAAGGAGTGCTACATGTAACCCTTTAAACTGCCATAGTGATCAGCATCAAATTTCTCCTCATCATATCAGTACATTATAACACATAAAGGTCATGAGAATCGGGGAAATGATAACCAAAGATGAATGATGTCTTAGCAAGTTTTCCCAATTAGTACTCAATGACATGTATGGAGACCAGTAAGGAGAATCTGAAATACGATGTCTGGGCAAGTAAAGGGTTAATTTCAACTCTACGTGTACCGACTGTATAGTTCTTCATGCAGTGGTTGAAAGGTTCAATTTGCTACATTTGCTACAGGTTCTAACTGCTAACATAACAAATTCGGTGGTTAACCCTTTAAGCCCCAGTATCATTATACAAATTCTCCTCACTGGTCCCCACAGATTTCAATAATTTTCAATTTTTTATTATGACCTGTATGTGTTATAATACACTAATATGATGAAAAAAAAATTGATGCAGATCACTCTTGGGGCTTAACGGGTTAAAAAGATCAAAGGTGCATGAAAAACTAAGTGTCTCGAATTTAATGACAACAGTTTTGAAGGGCCAGGACGTCATAAATAATTCAACTAATCAATATGTGATTATATGGCTAGAGCTTGTAAATATATATAGCGAACGCTGTGATTGGCTAATAATCGGGGCGGAATTTTCCCGTAATGCCCACGGGCATTATGAGCGATGTTAATGCCCAGTTGGTAAAGTGGGAATATGGAAAATGTGAAAGTACATTTAAGTCAAATAGTTGGAATGATTTGAAGCTAAAATGAGACTTTTAAAGGAGTAAGAACCTCCATCAATTATGGACAAGCGGGCGATAGGACAAAGATCATACAGACCACCCGAGCATACTCGAACAGACTCGTTCTGTGGGACTCTGGGTCTCTCCTGGTCACGTCCGAGAGGTCCTTGAAACGAGGTTGGTGTACCACCACATTAAATAAAATAAAACGAAATAAAATAAATAATTAACGGGAGATAGATCAACTGAACGCATGCAAAAAGTAACGACATGAAAGAAATGTGATCAAAGCGAGCGAATCATGTTTGAAAAAACAGGATCTGCAAATACCAGTTAAATTGGTTGAAAAGTTTTTCTTTTTCTCTCTCTTTTTTTTTTCAATAAAAGCCTGCGGCATCCTTTCTCGGCATCTTTCTTCTCAAAATAAGTCAACAGAGTTAGCAGTATCTAACACGAAGGACGTTTACAAAAGGTTACATTTTAAATTTTAAATGTTTAAAAATAGGCCTACGCTAATCCTGCCTCGAAGGAATTAAAATTCAGCAAAACAAGAAAAAGGAGAAAATGTACTTCTCTTTACACGAGCTCAAACTTTGTACGACGAATTCCTTCTTTTTTACAAGAGACCATATGTTACGTTATTTCATTTTACACGAAAAAAATGAAGGAGCATATTTTGACCCTATGTTATGTTATTTCATTTTACACGAAAAACAAATGAAGGAGCATATTTTGACCCTATGTTATGTTATTTCATTTTACACGAAAAACAAATGAAGGAGCATATTTTGACCCTATGTTATGTTATTTCATTTTACACGAAAAGCAAATGAAGGAGCATATTTTGACCCTCTCTAATGTTCTTAAAAAGTGGAACACAGTTAAAAAAGCATTAGTTGAATGTTTTTTCTTGTCTTGGGTATCCTTTGGTGAAAGCTCAAAAGAAATCTTGCCAAGTTCCATCGAAAGGATTTTAATAATAATAATAATAATAATAATAATAATAATAATAATAATAATAATAATGACTTTAATACAGGATCTACAAAGTGACTCTTCGCCTGCACACTAAAACTATCTATCTAACTAATATTCTAACAATTTATAAATGTAATAACAAATGAATTCTATGGGAAGTGGTTAAAAAGAAAAAGAAAGAAAAATAGTTGTAAAATTTGTTACAAAATTAGTTATAAAGTTTAACTAGCCTCACTAAGTGCTCGCGCTAAAATTAATGTCTTTGACATGCTGAATTAAACCTTAAAATGAACTTGCGCCGATGCCTGCATGTTGAGATAAGCTCATTTCGCTTGTTAAGTGTTGCCATGTGCGTCCTACATATTAAAAAGAATTTCTCTGTGTTACAAAGATCACACCGTTTTGTAATGTTTGTGTAAGGTTTAGCCTTGGCAAGGATTTTCCACGTGACTTTGAATTCCTTGTTTTCCCCTTTGAGCTGCCAGATGTGTTTGCTTAGTTCAGTTTCACTTTTTCTCTTTTCGTGTCTAAAGGACATCTGATGGTTCCCATACTTTGCCTTGAAGTTGTTCGCTGTGAGGCCGATATATGTTTCTGTTGTGACCGTGGCTTGGTACACGACTTCATCCACCATACATTCACTCGAATGTATGTGGGAAGGGGAAATTCTATGGCAATTTCTCCGTTTATGACCATAAAAATTTCATAGATTGAATTGATGGCCATTGCAAACCAGTGGCGTAATTAACAAACTTCCTTCATTTTTTCGTGGTATGGCCTTTTATTTCCCACGATTTTTGTGGGAAATAAAGAAATGTTGTGGCTCTTGAAGAGTAACCGAGGGAGAACGCAACTTATTTTGACCGCTAAATGACGAAAATCGTGGGAAATAAGAGACCACACCACGGAAAACCTGAGGAAACTTTTATAAATAGAATTATTGTTTTTAGCAAAAAATCATTCAGTAAAACTAGAAGGTTCTTTTAAGCAGCGTGAGTCCACTTGATGACACGAGCCGTGGTATGGACTCTCGCCTCCCACGGCTCTCGACCAATCAGAAAACGAGAAATTGATAGGTGGGATAAAAACATGATTGGACCCAGTATCCGGCACATTAAATTGTATTATTTCTCAAATGGCACATCAGAATTCCTTCAGGGACGTAAATAGCCAAATTTGCCATCAGAATTAGTCGTAATTTCCAAAATGAGGCACACATATGCAAAGATCTCTTCTTCAGATAAATTTGTTGCTTATCAAAATGATCGCTTAGTGACATAGAGGCTGATGAAGTCAGAAACGTCATAGTAAATACAATGACACCATCTGCCTTTAAAGTCAGGTAAGCAGCTGCGGGAAATCCCGTGCCTCCCTGACCCGTGATTTCCTCGTTTTGTGACTTTTATTAAACGAACAGCAAGAGTTTATTTTACAATAACTGAGCGAATTCTCGCGCGCTGATTGGCTAATTTTTATCGTCAATAAGAGGACAGACGGATGAAACACGTAAAGCTGACGCAATCAGCAAAAGTTTTGTCAAACTTTTTAATGCTGAGTTCTTGATGAGGCGAGAATTGTACCACAAATCTAGTAATGGTCAATGAGAAATCATCTAAAATTAATGGGTTAAAACTGAAGAAACCATTGCAACCTTAGAGCGAAAAGATGAGGATGTTTATTGTGGATTCAGACCTGAAAATCGGCGGTGAGTGGGAATTTGTGCTGTCGATGAAATTAAGCTGAACCGTGTTTTAACGGATTATTTTGTGAACAGTTTTCACTGGATTAAAGGTTAGTCGAGCAATTCAAATTTGTTCTTGTATTTCTGACTTATTCTTACTAAAGTTTTAATTTACGAGCCTGTGATTCCCCGAATTACAGCGATGAAATTCAGGTTCTGGGGCAATCGCATCTTCCATTGACTCTAGATAGCATTTCTTTCCTTCGCCTGCGGCTCGTGAATCTACAACACTTTGACAATGTTATGACGAAATTTATCATCAATAAGAGGACAGACGCATAAAAAACTGACGTCAATTTGTTAACTTTCCATTTTCAGTTGAAACCGATTAATTAAGGGAAAAAGGCGAGTATATGATCAAACTAATGGAACAGTTTGATAATAAAACCCTTGTAATTCTGTAGTTATTCGGCGTTTCTTTCTCAACTTGTTGTGCTTCTGATCCATTAAAGTTACATTATTTACATGAAATGACGGCACAGTTACCTGGGATTCCATCTTCTCCATTGAACCCTGGTATTCCTGGATCTCCCTTGGCTCCTTTATCTCCTCTCAAACCATTGAGTGCCGTGAGTCCCTGTCCTCCCTTTTCTCCCTTTATTCCTTGAGGTCCCTCTGGACCATCTGGTCCGGGAGGTCCTAAATGTCAGAGGCGAGTATATAAACAAATTGATGAAACAATTTTACAATAAAACTATCTTGTAATTCTGTAGTTATTCAGCGTTTCTTTATTTTTTGTTGTTCCTCTGATCCGACAAAGTTACTTAATAAAATAGCTTACATAAAATTAGGGCACAGTTACCTGCCTCTCCTTTGTATCCCTTTTCTCCTGGAGGTCCAGCGGGTCCTGGATATCCCTGTGGTCCCGTTTCACCGGGTTCTCCCTTGTCTCCATAGCACCCTTTAGGTCCCACCAGACCATCCATTCCTGGAATTCCTGGTTCACCCTTTTGTCCAGGCAAACCGTCGAGTCCACTGAGTCCCGGTTTACCCAGTGCTCCAGCCTCTCCTCTGAGTCCGTTTTCCCCGGGAAATCCTCGTTCTCCTTTAGCCCCTGGGTGTCCCGGATCCCCCGTTGCTCCGGCCTCTCCTTGGAGTCCGTTTTCCCCGGGAAATCCTGGTTCTCCTTTAGACCCTGGGTATCCCGTTTCACCCGGAGCTCCTGGAACTCCTTCTGGTCCAATTGGACCGCTGGGACCTGGGGAGCCTGCTACACAAACAGTGCCTGGAGCTTTGCACAGCTTTTTGATCTCTTGACGAACTTTCTTTAATGTAACAGGATTTGCTGCCATGCCACGACGAACACGATCACTAGAGGACTGGGAGTCAGCTGCTTCTAATGAAAAATCCAGGAAAAAATTAATGGAATGTGTGGCCCCCAAACCTTTTCCTATAGCCCTTTGTAGCTTATATCAGCTTACTATATATTGCTCCGTTCTTATATCTAAGAAATGACGACTTAGCAAAGTTACGTTGCTTGCGATTTATAAATCGCAAAGATATGTTGCTGCGATTTGTAAATCGCAAAGTCATGTTCCTTGAGATTTATAAATCGCAAAGTCACGTTGCTTGCGATTTATAAATCGTGTAGTCAAGCAAAGGTCGTACCAAGCGAGTTTATTTGCAATATACCAAATAACACAAAATATACCAAATTATTGTGCAAATAATATTTTTACACTTGGCCCACCATAGAACAGAGCCAACACCAGTAGATCTGATACAAAAGACCGCTTCTCTAGGATAAACAAAGATTTTATGAAAAATAATAAAAACTTAGACTTGAAAACCGGAAGGTTAAATTTTTACCCACACAAACGTTAATTACTTAAAAAGAGACGAGTCAAAATAGTGACCTCCATTACTTCAAAACAACCCAAACGTCTCATGAAACTCTAGCATGAATGGAGGCTGTTGGCCAGGTTTTGAAAATGCTCGGAAACTACAAAGGTATATTTCGTAACGAGGAAGTATGATATGGGCCTTTCTGGCTTAGAAATTGACTCAGTTGGCCTTATTTCGAGCGGAAAGGTTTTGGCAGGACTTTCTTTACACTTGATAAAAAGCATGCATACCATAGGATTCTCAATTTTATGTCAAACAGTTGTATCAGTTTCATTTAAAAACTTACTATTTAAATTAGTTGCAACTGCAGGATAACGGCTAGCCGGCATAAATTAAACTGGCTCGGACTCTCTTGTTTTTTCCTCTCTTGTTTTAATTTTCTTTTTAATTTTTATTATGAGGGTCCGGTGAAGGCCAGTAAGACTTTTATGGGTTGCAAAAATTTGTCCTTATTCGCACCTCGATCCCAGTCACTTATATTCCTGTACACCCCTCCCCCCGACTGTAAATAATACATACAAATCAGGCGGACAAGGGTCAATTCAACAACGTGATTAAACTGTTTTCCTCAGTTGATGAGATCAACGTGTGTGATTTAATACATCGCTATATCACCCTGTATATGCGAATGGTTCCATTTGAAGCCAAACAAATTTATGAGGAAATAGGCAACACCAGTTATCTTGAGAAATTTTCTGTTAGCATAATACTTAAAGAATATCTAATAGGCTCTATATATAACCTCGTTATAAAAAAATAATAATAATCTCTGTATCGATTCCCATTTCCTTGACTTTTTCCCCCTATTTCTTCTATCTTTAAAACTCTATTCGTTGTCGTCTTTTACAATAATTCCACCAGAGATTGTCCGTCGTGCAGGAAAGTGTGGGTTCAGTTTATAATTGTTATCTCCTATGTCAGTTTCTTGATTTGATCATGATTCACGTAAACAACACCTAAATATCCTTACTCCCCTGTAAGATCTGTTACCATTCTCCGATCGCGGAATAGGCACATTATGTTCTAAATACAAAAACCTACCGCTATCAATTTCCTTGTCCACACTGGATTCTTTTTTGAGAATCTCTTGTAGTTCCTGAATCTCCTGCAAGAGCTTTGATTCCATCGTTTTCATTTCACGGTCCAGTGTCTGAACTTGTGCGAATAATGCAATGGTTAAACAAATCGCAGCAGCGACAACAACAGACAGAACACAGAAACTCAGGAGAAGTTTCCCTCCGGATTTTTCTTTTGGAGCAGACTTCGTCTCTTTTCCACGGCTATCCATAGCTTTCTTTCACGCTCTATAAGGCTGAAAAGTTGGTGTTAAACGTAACATCTGAGCTGCGTTCGGATTAAGTCGAGACAGGGCCTGCTTATATGGGAATACTTCAGACTATTAAGTTTCACTGTAGACGAAATGCTATATTTTCCTAATTGTCAAAGCTAATCAAGCGAGTATAAGTAAACATTTGGGTGGAAAACATTGTAGGAAGCTAAAACGTGCATCGAAGGTGGGCACGTGGGAGTGTACGTGCACGCAACGTTTGTTGTTGTTTTCTTTTAGACGCCTTCAACCCTCATTGTAATTCCAAACCTTTGTCACTTGCTCATTCTTTTGCTATTGCAAGAGACCACTCTTAACTTAGTGTTATTATTTAAAAAGAACTTTTTGCGAGTGTTTTATATTGCCGGCAGAGATTGCAGAGGTCTGGTAAAGAGCGGAAATCAGGAATCAGATTATATGATCATGCTGCTATTTCTTCATATCGTACGTGGCTGAAAAGATCTTTGAAGAACAAAAAACGGAAGTAAGATTAAGTTCCTTTTGGTGTCTCATCAGTGGGTGATGGGCAGAGACGTATCGTGTTATCTGGTAGGAAATGGAATTGTTTCCTTTCAACAGGATGTTTTAAATGCACCTAATCTTTGACATAAAGATCTTTGAAGAGCAGAAAACGGAAGTATGATTATTAAAAGTTGTTTTTTTCCCTCATCGGTAGGTGAGGGGCGTAGTGTTATCGTTGGAAGCGATTTCAGTTCGTGTCAACAGAATGTTTAGATAGATTATTCACAGACTCAGACATGAAGATCTTTGAAGTACAGAAAACAGTTGTTTACTGATGAATCAAGAGACCCTTCAGTTCAAGGACTGGTTTAACCTTTAAGCCCTAACAGAGACAAAAACGGAATTTCTCTTTACGTCATTACTACTTGTTCAAACATTAAAGTGATGAGAATAAAGGAAGTGATCACCAAGGATGGTATGTCTTGATATTTAGACAAATATCTGCCTAATAGTTACGTAAGAAATGCACCGACGGAGAACAGTAAGGACAATATGCATTTTCAGTGTATCAGGGCTGAAAGGGTCTGAAAGACTTGCTTTGTGTTGCAGCTGATAAACAATCAAGGTTTCTTATCCTTCTGCAACATGAGCTTCGGGTATAGTAAATAGTCAAGGCTGTGCGCGAATACGTGAAACTCTTATTAATTTCCTAATGACGAAATGCGAAATTCTAGTACTTGGAAGGAGTGCTAAATCGACTGCATAGTTCTTCATCCAGTTGTCAAAAAAGTCATCAATCTGCCACATTTTATCCCCTGGGGTACTTCCTGTAGTAGGCTATACGGGGAGGCTCCGCCCGAAAGGGATGCCTTTTTTAAGCTCGAAGTATACTTAAGGGTAGGGAAAATTGCCATTTTAGTATACGAAAGGGTTACAAAATCAGCTGCAAACTGGAAGGCGGCTCAAGCGAAGTATATCAAAGAGCGCCACATTTTGGCAGAAATGACTGCGCACCTGAATACGGGGAGGCTCCGGGCGGAGCCTCCCCGTAAAAAACTTTATTGAATACCCCCCCCCCCCTCCCCCATCGTGGCCGGATACGTATTCATCTCTGGATTTGAGGCTCTGGACCGGGCTGGAAAAAGAGCTGTGCTACTGGGAATGAAAATGAAAAAAAAAAATGCGCTGGAAAATAGTATCTTTCCTTTTCCCATTGGGACCCTCTTTGAACTACCAGCACCGGGTCGGGATTTCCTATAAGAACGTGATAATGAGAGGCAAGTTTATTTTTAATCACAAATCTTACTTCCCTTAGTTAAGCTGCGAAAGTGCTAGAGGAATTACAAGATCAGGATAAGGCGATCAAAAGTTCAGACAATGCTGGAATAGCACCAAACTGATAACTGATATACAGAGAAAATCTCGATTTTTCGAACCATGGCACGTTTCCCTTGGATTTGCGTTAGTTAACACTGTAATTTTACCCTCGGTTTTTCAAACCTTTGATTCTTCGAAACTCCCGTTATTTCAAACCAATTCTTGCCTCTCATCAGTGGCTTTTAGATTTGAAAGGTAACGCTTCAGGATTTTTTTCTCAGACTCGAAAGGTAGAACCATGTTCTCTTACACAGTAGTGAACACGAAAGCAAGAAAAGCACTGCTCCGTCACTCATTCGGCCTGGCTTTCCTTCGGGTGCCGTTTATTACGTGTACAAGTTGCTTCTAAGTTTTGAGTCCTGAGTAAAATTTCAAAGTGTGACTTTTCAAATGAAAGCTAGAGAACTGTACAAGAGTGTCATGGTGTTTCTGTTTCCTTTCTGGCTGTTATAAAACAATACCTTATAAATCAAGCGATTTTTCGAAATCCCGATTTTTGAAGCCATTTCCGTTTCCCAGAGGTTCGAAACATTGGGATTCTACTGTGTTTGAATGCACGATGACGTCGACGTTTATCAGTATTTTAAATCTTGCCCCTTATTGACCTTGTTGAAAACATAAACTTCCCCACTCTTTCCCCTTGCTAATGCCCAGGCCGCAGGCGTTCCATTCCTGCTTACTCATTTTGGGCGCTAATATATGACGTCACAGGCTTCCCATGCAGCTAATTCCCAGGACGTTGCAGAACAAAATGGCTGAAGAAAGGTAAAGTCGCACACGAGCCAAGGAGGCCCACCCTGCCGGAGCTTATCCCGGTTAACGTTTCTGTAGCATGAAGCAACTGAGAGTATTGCTACTCCCCCCTGGATGGGATGCTAGTCCATCGCAGGGTTAACCCCCCGCAGTATGTCACTGGTAGCCATTTATACACCTGGGTGGAGAGAGACAATGTGGGATAAAGTTTCTTGTCTAAGGAAACAACACGATGGCAGGGACTGGGCGTCGAACTACTAACCCTCAGATCTGAAGTCCAATGCGTTAACCACTACACCACCGCACCCCCACAGCTGAAGAAAGGGGTGTCAGTAAATTGGGAGTCAATTACGTTTTTGTCGCTTGGCACTTCTTGGATAGGCTGGAGTGCCAGCTGTGTCGGAAGTAAGGGTGGGCAAATTTGATTTTTTAAAATCTATCCGACGCGACTGCCAAATTTACCAATATCTGGTATTTTTTACGTAGTTACACTCAAGACTCATGTTGTGACGTCATTGCTCAAACAAAAAACGTCACCCAAAGTACTGGGCTGCAACAAAAGGCCGTACAATAAATACCCGGCGGTGCATTTCCAAATATGTAATAAATTAGCTGGGTAAGTATGTGCAGGACACAGTCAAGTACTTATACTTGAGAGGATTCTGCTCCATGCAAGCAAAACTTTTAGCCGGCACAGCGTGAAGGGAACCCGTTGGGTTGGAGGGGGGGGGGGGGTGCTCACTTCCATGGCTTAAACGGGGATGTGCAGCTGGACAGGGTATGGTTTTTGCCCTCTTTGTCCTAAACAAGGCATACAATTTTATGTGCCTGTCCTAAACAGGGTGTGTATTTTGTCATAAAACAAAGTGCAAGACTGATCGGACAGCTAAAAGGTACCGTGTACGATGAGTATCATCACTTAATTTTGCTTTCGTTTCGATAAATCTTGAAAAACTCGACAAATCTTGAAAAGGTCGGTAAACCTTGAAAAACGTGAAAAAAGTTGAAAAACGCGAAAAAAGTTGAAAAACGCGAAAAATCTTGAAAAAAACTAAAAAAATCTGAAAAACGTGAAAAAGCTTGAAAAACGCGAAAAAACTTGAAAAACGTGAAAAATCTTGAACAGTTATAAAATGGGGTTGGGAGGTCTGCGCGACTCCCACTTCATGACGCTTTCGTACGCTTCGCCTTACATATCTCGGTCTTTCGGCCAATTTTGCTTCTTGTATTTTTGTAGTGGGTTAGTTGGGAGGATTTTTAAATGGTTACTGAAATGAGCCATTTCAACTTAAACGTCGTATTTTTCTCGAGGTCATATCGATCTTTTTCTGATAACTGTATGATGGCGCCTCAGTTAATTTTGACCTCTGATCGTCTGTTAAGCGACTTAATGTAAATTTTAATGCGACTTAATTTGGTTTCTATGCCGCTTTCGGCATATTAGGTACGTTGAATCTGGCTCCTTTACCCCTTGATAGAGTTTTTCAGCCTCTCGTGTTTGTATTTGTGACAATAAAGGATCTGAAATATTATAGGCTGCTGATGTTTGTACCGGGAGGGAGGGGGGGGGGTACTCGACCCATATTTGGATATAGGTGAGCCACTGAGGGTTTGAAACCCTGACCCTGCTTAGGACAAAAAAATCCTAAAATACACACCCTGTTTAGGACAACAAGCTCAATTTTATTACCCTGTTTAGGTCATGCAATACTCTGTTTATAATTAGGACAGACTCGCGCGAAATTGTATACCCTGTTTAGGACAGACTCGCACGAAATCACATACCCTGTTTAGGACAGAGAGGCCAAAAACCGTACCCTGTCCAGCGGCACATCCCCGTATAGGCCATATAAGGGAGTACCCCCTCCCGGGTGTTTGTAACGCCAGCCCCGGCTTATTTGTATAATTCTGTTGCAGGATGTTGTGTTTCGCATCACGGAGTCAGTGATCTATAGACTCTCTTTGTCACGAAACTGAAGTTGTAGCTTCTTTCTAGCTATGCAGCATGCAATAGATGGCTGAACTCTGCTTCAGTCAAACATATGTGAGTAAGCTCCTCTTCAAACTGAGAGCTTTGAGCCTAGGAGCTTACACGAACTTGCATAAGGGCAACTCACAAAGCCAGTCCCGGCAACTGATGAGACCCATGTGGAGGGTCGAAACCATGGTCTTGCCTGTACATGTTAGCATACACAAACACGCGGTCGATAGACTTGCTAAGAACAGGAGGAAAGATATAAAGCTCCTAAACACGAAACTCTCAGTTTCAAGAGGAGCTTACTCACACATGTTTCACTGAAGCAGTGTTCAGCCATCTATTGCATGCTGCATAGCTAAAAAGAAGCTACAACTTCACTTTCATGACGAAAAGGGTCTATAGATCACACTCTGTGATGCGAAACACAACATCCTGCAACAGAATTATACAAATAAGTCGGGTCTGGCGTTGCAAACATCAGCAGGGAAATTAACTTATCACGTTGCAGATAATATTTCAGATCCTTTATTGCCGAGAGGCAAGTTCCTAAACGAGCCAGATTCAACGTACCTTATATGCCGAAAGCGGCACAGAAACCACATTTAGTCGCTCAACAAACGATCAGAGGTCAAATTTAACTGAGAATAACAAACAGTGCGCTTGAGCCACAAGAATCCACCGGTTATCTGAAAATTGATCAGATATGACCTCGAGATCAAAGTCTTAAAAAATGGACGCCTAAGTTGTAACGGCTCAATTCAGTCATCATATAAAAATCCTCCCAACTAAGCCCACTACTAAAACACAAGAAGCAAAATTGGTCAAAAGACCGAGATAAGGCGCGGCGAACAAAGGCGTGAAGTAGGAGTCGCGTAGGCCTTCCGACCCCATTTTATAACTTTGCCTGTTATCAACATACAATAACCTCTTCTTCGAGGTCAGAAAGCTTTTTCACGTTTTTCATGATTTTTTGAGGTTTTTTTCAAGATTTTCGCGTTTTTCAAGTTGTTTTCTCGTTTTTCAATTTTTTATACGTTTTTTCAAGATTTTTTGGTGTTTTTAAAAAGATTTTCGCGTTTTTCAAGTTTCTTCGCATTTTTTCAAGATTTTTCGCGTTTTTCAAGTTTTTTCGCGTTTTTCAAGATTTTTCGTGTTTTTCAATTTTTTTTTTCGCGTTTTTCAAGTTTTTTCACGTTTTAAAGATTTATCGACGTTTTCAAGATTCATCGAGTTTTTCAAAATTCATCGACGTTTTCAAGAATTATCGAAACAAAAGACAAATTAAAGTGATGATACTGATCGTACACCGTAAAAAGGGCTTATTTTATTGCCCAATATTTCGGTGACACAAAACTCACCTTCACCAGGGCGGTTACAAGATTTAAAATGATACAAATGAAGAGATTAAATATGATTGACTGACAAACATAGAAAGCAAAACCGTGACAAACAGCCGCTATAAATACAGAAATAGATTAGTTCATCTCGTCTGTTCATCCCGTGGGGTACAAGAGTCTTGCCCTTTGAAATTAAAAATGCTTCCCTAGCTTTACGAATACTGTCTCTGTTCGAGTGAATGAGTTCTAGGGAAAAGAGTTCTGTGTCGTTGACTGAATGGTGATCTGAAACGGCCGTGGCCATAGGTTGATCAATGTGACCTTGTGTGATGGCTTTTTCCATTGCGCGTCTGTATTCTCCAAATCTGTCGCTGAGCTGTCGTTTAGTCTTTCCTACGCATTGTACCTTGCATATGGAGCACTGTATCATATCAAGAGTCTCTTGATCATATATATAAGATTTGAAGATGAGCAAGAGATGTGATGTCGAATTTGCCATTTGTCCCGAACACGGTCCTAAAATGAATGGTGTTGTCCTAAACAGGGAACAGGGTAGGTATTTTAGGGATTTTTTTGTCCTAAAGAGGGCGAGGGTTTCAAACCCTCTACGGGAGCCCTATACCCAAACATGGGTCAAGTGCCCCTCCCCCGTCCGGGAACGGATTAAAGGTTTTTTCCAAGTGATCAGGTGAGCGTAATCGAACGACATCACCGTTATGCTACGCTAGAATTTTGGGCGAGCGACGCAAACGCCGCCATCTTGGATTTTAAAAGCAGAGGAAGATTGTGGAGAGTGAGAGAGTACGACCTAACTTTTTTTTTCATTTTTGTCTTTCTTCGGCCTGCAAATCTAAAATGGGATTGCCCGAGATTTTGGCAGTAACTATTGTCTGTCGAGCCTTCGGTTTTCCTCCGCTGGTGGTTCAGTGGTCGAAAGCATTCTCTTTATTGCCTCAAGGACGATCTGCAGTAGTAAATGGCACCCTTACAATTTCAAGGTTCAGTCTCCAGGACGCTGGTAGCTACCAATGTAAAGCGACCAATGGACTGGGGTCCGTTACAACTCAAATATTGTTACAAATCCAAACAGGTAAGCGTCAAACCTATTGACCCGGAACATTTAATTGTCCAAAGATCTTTTACTGTTACCAAACAAGGGTGAAATAGGAAATCCAGTTTACGTAGTTATAATTATAGACTTTACGTCTACTAATACTCAAAGACGTTAAGGGGGGGGGGGGGGGCGTTGTTGTTAAGGGATCTTTGTTAAAGGTATTTTGTCATACGCTGTTTTGGGCAGCTAGTTTTGTGAAATGTTCGGGGATAAACATCTAAAGTCCAAAAATCAGCCTAAAAATTACAAATAATTTTCTGCTTAAAGTAAAAAAAACCTACTGTACACTACGCATAGTGGACAAACGGGCTTGCCATTGTGTTACAGACGCATTGTTAGACTAAAAAATATAGGAGGAGCAAGTTATAGAAATTTGTTGTTGGTTGTCTAAATAATTGAAAATTGTCAGCATCAGTATCGCACATGTGAATTTTCACTCGCCTTCCGATCTTGTCCTCGTCTGTCACAATGACAGGATGTAGTCAGGAGCATATCACGTAGGATGATAGGCTTCTGATGTAGTTTACGGTCGGCTTTTGCTCTCCACTTCCTCTGGAAAGATAGCTCTGAAGAACTTCGTCCACATATTGCTTCTCTCTTCACTCTCTTAGCTGCCAAATTCAGACCGACCGCCACGTTTACATATGTAAATTGTTGTGGATGTTGTGGATATTCTAATGCGCAAGCGTGGTAAAATGGCAAATATTGTCCGCGCACTCCTGGACGCTAATGAGAGGAAATGTGACGTTTGTGGGCAATAAGTTTGATGTGTGGTTTAGAAAACATTTAAGTTGGAAAAAATAAAATTTCTTGTTGGTTTGTAGATATCATAAAATTTAATACTTTCAATGACAAAAAAAGAAATCCTCAGATGTAATGTTTTGAAAAATTGAATTTATGCGTAACCATTCGTGTCTTGGAGCATACAAATTTTCAGGTACTTTCACCGAAGAAAACTTAGCTTGCGTGAGTGACCTCATAAGTCATTCATTGATTCATTGATTCATTGATTCATTGACTCATTGATTCATTGATTCATTGATTCATTGATTCATTGATTCATTCGTTCGTTCGTTCGTTCGATTGTTCTTCGTTCAGTCAGACAGTCAGTCAGTCGGTAAGTCAGTCAGTCAGTCGCTCGTTGGTTGGTTCGCTCGTTCATTAGTAATAATAGTAATAGTAATAGTAATAGTAATAGTAATAGTAATAGTAATAGTAATAGTAATAGTAATAGTAATAGTAATAGTGATAGTAATAGTAATAGTAATAGTAATAGTAATAGTACATTTATTCATCCATTCAGTCAGTCAGTCAGTCAGTCAGTCAGTCAGTCGGTAAGTTAATCATCTGTCAGTCACGCAATCGTTCATTCGTTCGTTCGTTCGTTCGTTCGTTCGTTCGTTCGTTCGTTCGTTCGCTCTTTCGTTCGTTCGTTCGTTCGTTCGTTCATTCATCCATTCATTTATTTCCTTCATCCACAGGTTGCATAGCCGTCAGTTACGGTTCTATGAACTGCCGTCTGCCACTTATCCTTTTTATAATATACTCCGTGGTTAACATCAGACCTTCACGGCTACTTCGAAGACCAACATAAACGACGGAATTCTTGATTTCTGTCTTAAAGAAGGATAACTTGAATAAGGTGTTTAAATAGGAAACCTTATTCCTGATCACACCCGTTAAAATCTGAATCATTACTTGGTTAGCCTTTCTTATCCTGTTGTGCTTTGTTTACGTGCAGTTCAAGACGCATGCAAGCCTCTCGGAATAGCGGACTTAAACAAAATGGCTAATGACAAAATCACCTCCTGCTCTGTTTATCTTCAGTACTATCCCTACAAAGGCCGGCTTAATGGAAAATCAGGTTGGTGTCCGCAAACCACATCAATCAGAAACGACTTTATTCAAGTGGACATGGGAGCTGTGCGTTCAATCTGCGCAGTCGCAACTCAAGGGAAGAAGAATGGATCGTACGTAACAAGCTACAAGCTGTTGTTGTCTTCTGATGGTGTCAGGTGGACTACGTATCAGGAACAAAACGTGGACAAGGTAACTTACAAATTTAACGTATTCATCGAAATATCTCATCGTTATCGCCAGAGACGGTGAATAAACTGTTTTAAGATTTGTTTACCACAAGTTAGTCAAACATTGCGTAAAATAGAGTGGTTTCTGAAACATATATTCCATTATCTGATTGTATCGTAAGTAGGGCTAAGACAGGTTCCCGTAGGGGAAGGGGGTGGTGGATGAAGGCGGCTTGCAGCCAGGAGTCTGAGTCCTTTCCCCTGCTTGAAGTCCACAAAAAAATGCTGATTTTGAGCTAGATGGAGCCCTAGAGACCGATTAATTTGTCTTCAGGAGCCCTGGAGCCAAGCATTTGCGTCAGTGTCAAACACTGTTGTTCGAACCATATTTGCGTCCTCTGGGAGGGTTTCCCAAAGTTTTACCATCCATATCTTGAATTGCCAACATTTAAGAGGCAAGAGCAGCTTTCCTGTAGTCAATATTACAATCAATGAAATAGCAGGTAGGGGTGGGTCGATACCCTATGAAAGGTTTATCGGCATTTTATTTGCGCATCATAAGATCTCTGATGCTCTAAAGTTCCTTGTAGCTCTTAGCACCACCAAAACGGTTTTTTTTTTAATGAAACCATCCTTAATTGATGGCATTTTTTTGGAAGTCAAACCTTTTAGGTCTAAAAGGAAAAGCTCCATTCGGTGGGACACGATGCACACTTAAATGTCTTGTTTTTCCTTCTTGTAGGTTTTTCAAGCAAATAATGATTTGAATACAGTTGTAAAGCATTCATTGGAAAATGCAGCCCAAGCAAGATATGTTCGATTCTATCCTGTTTCCCATTCAAATCACCCTTGCATGAGGATTGAAGTGTTTGTACTCTGAAAGACATTGCAGCTGAAGTACATCGTAGTACACGTAATCAGTCATATTGTAGAAGAAATTGCCATGTATCAGTCCGTTTCGACCGATGTTCTGGAGTAATGGAGAAAAATGTTATGTTTCAGTTGAAACAAACAATAGAGGAGGCCTCGACGAAACCCTTAAATGTAGCCTGTGAGCAGGCTCACTTTTTGGGGAATTTGCGGGCAACAATCCTTCGGCGGAGCCGCTATATACCTAAAATGTCTTAGTATGGATACGTTGCATTATGTTAAATAGGAATGTATACTTACTTACGCAATATTTTGATCCAAAGGGCCAGAGTGTTCACTCTCATAAAAGTTTGTTACATTGAATAGGAGAACACAAGTATATTCCATTTTTTTCTACTTTACATGTAAAACGGCAGTGATTTGTGTTACTGCCAAATATTTTCTGGTTTTTCGTATTTTCTTTCGAACCCTTTGTAGTTTCTTTTGCGTTATTATCTTATAGTATTTGTGGTGTTTGCTACGGATATGCTTGCCTACGTATGATTTGCAAACAAAGAAATCTATTATACTTTGTATTGGTTAGGATTTTGTCGAACGTGCTCAGGAGACTTTTTCAGTTCTAGTCAACGTGTCATCGAGTTAAGATCAAAAGTAAGGCTCAACGTCAACGCTGTGAAATCCCTAACGCGGACACAGAAGTAAGTCTATTCACTTTGTTCATGTTACGTTTTATAAGGCTTTTTACATCGGACTATTGAAATTCAAAACTTGTTTTCATAGTTTTATAGTAGTTTTTAGTTAGTCTAATTATAGTTTTCGTTGTATTTACTTCTTAGTTTTCGAAAGCGTTTTGTACATCGCTTTCTTCGTTTACACTGCCTTTTCATCGCTTCGCTACGCATCGCTTCGTTTCCAACATTGTTAACGTCTCATCGCTTCGCTTTAATAAACTTTGTTTACGTCCTTATCGTCGTGAGCATCATTGTTGTAGCGAAAGTTCTTAAAGCGCGTCAAGAATTTTCTGTCTTAACGCGGGATTAAACGACCGTCCTGTGAGTAACGTTCCGCGCTTAACCTGCGTAGCAGTCGTAAACGGGGAGGGGGAAGGGGAGCAAGAACGCGGGAGAAGGGGGACTGGGGGTTAGGGACGGAGGAACGCCTGCTACAAAGACCCCCATTTTTTCATTTCAAATTCTGATTGGTTAATTTTTGACAGTACGTCCCACGGGAATGACGTAATTTGACGAGGACGTGCAGTTAGAAGATTTGAACTTGGTTGCAGCAGGCCGGGCCAGGTAGCGAAAATGCAGTCTTGAAACCAGAGCGAGAAACGGCAGTTAGAGCTCTTCTAAAGGGAAGAGATGTTTTAGTGGTTTTGCCAACGGGATACAGTCCTAGAGAGAAGAGATTTTGTCATTGTCCGAGAAGATTTCCAAAAAGCTTTGCACCGTTTCAAGGGTGAATTTCAAGGCAGTGTAAATATCCCGTTATCGGAGCGAAGACTCGCCCTTTGAGAACTATAAATCGGAAGAAGAAGCCCTAAGACTAAGAAACGCTCGACACCTTAAACAGTGGAACTCAGAGAACTAAAAGCGAAGAAATTATTCTTTGAGAACAGACGGTTGTTTTAAAGAAAAATCTGCAGTTGCATGAGACATCACTCAAGCTGTTGACTTTGTAGGGAATCCATGGTAAAGTAACTTACATTTTTGATTGTAAATTTGTATTGAAATGTTTTATTATTATTATTATTGTCCGATTCTGCATATTATGGCTTTCGCGTAACTTTTGAAATTTAAAATGGGCACTTCGGTCAATATAAATGTCGTTCAAAGTGTATCGCGGTTCTTCGCTTGCGTGTTTTAAAGTAAGCTTACCTTTCCTAGAAGCGAAAATTGAATGCATTTGATTTTCCGAAGCAAAGAGGGGTTTATCTTAATAAATCTTTTTATTTCGAAAAGCTTCGTGTCTCTTATTTCGAAAATAAGGGCAATTATAAGTTGTTCTTTGATTGGAAAAAAAATTCTCATCCTATAAACTTTATTTTAAGACGCTTGATTAAATTCCTGCGTGCAGTCAGTCATGTAGAAAAGCGCGCGCCTGTTTCTGATTGGTGGTTGCATTGACAGCTAACTTAATTGGATTACCTAAGAATAGGTGGGCGGAGATGAAAAAATGGGGGTCTTTGAAGCAGGCGTTCCCTCGTCCCTAGCTCCCAGAACCCCATTTTTCTCCCGCGTTCTCGCTCCCCTTCCCCTTTCCCGTTTATGCCTGCTACGCAGGTTATTCCGCGCTCACAGGCAGTGATTTGATTTATGTGCAAAGGATTTGATTACTCAAGCTAGGATGGCGTGCTTTAACTTCCGCTCTTTGACATGTATCCCGATGTTCAGTTCCTGTCCCCTTATGGACAGATAATATGAGTGAAAATGAATTAAATGATGTAGTGTGTCACCATTCAAATGTTAAAGCGCTTCAGGCAACTGTGCATCATTTAGTACGTACTGTTTTCAAACCAAGCATTTAGAATCAAGTGCCTGTTGATAGATAACGGCAGTAGAGGACCTATCAAAATCCAAATGAACTGAGCTGAACTGATAACGTTATTTATACACGGTAAAATTCATCATTTAACGTCTCTGCAATTACAACAAATAAATATATACATATTAACAAAAAGAAAGAAAAAATCTGCTGTTCATGAATGCCGTGTTTGAGAAATTATTGGTAATGGGTACATGAATTAAGTTTATAAAGGAAATCTTCAAGTGATTCTGCTTGCCGTAAATCGTAGGGTAAGCTGTTCGAGGTAATCGTACGGTAATGAATGGTCTTCCAAGGAAAATTGATAACAAGATCAAAATAAATTAAACCAGTTTTGTCCCCTTTCCCCCAAAAATCGTGCCATGAAAAGCCCTGCAGTGCGTCCCACTTCCCAAAGTTAGACCTTTACGGCAAGTGACTGTTCGTTCAGAGTGCAAGGGAGCAAGTACGGGTTGATATACCTTTTTTGACATTTTTGTTATAGCTAGCACGAACCTCAAAACAATTTGAATATAAAGCTAGATTTGAGAATGGACTGTCCAAATGGGAAGCAATTTACAACCTGCAAATCACCTAATCACGTGCAAAATAAGTAGAAAAGAGACGTTACCGTTAGCTTAGGTTCTTCGGCCCTATCTCCTTATCCAGCACAGGGGTAGAGGGGCAAGAGTTGTTCAATCCACGCCCAGGCGGTAATTTTACTTTCGCATTGTAAAACAAGTTGGTGTTCTTAGTTGTGTTTACGGTTGAGAGTATTTTGGCGGATTCCTGCGTGTTGGAGCTTCGTGACGGCATCACTGATTTGACATCAGTCTCAACTTAATGTTAGTACCCGTACTACCAGGGTCGCAGTGTCGTTAAAGTCTTTCGCATGTATGAGTTTTAGACCTTGTATCTCCCTCCCTTGTAGTCTCTAGAAGACTGACATTTTCAGTCTACCTTCCCCGGTCCCAGTCATCTAAAAGAATTATCATGACAACGTATCAGCTATTTGTGAACTTGTGATTTACAAATAGCCATTTTGTTTTCCTTGATTCAGTTTGTCCACAAGGTTGGATTTGCATGGAGACTCGTGTTACCACATCACTGATACTCCATCTCTAAGATGCATGGAGCGTGGCGGCGAACAAGGTGCCAAAAACCCGGCAGACGGAGTGGGGTGCTTGGCTTGGGCTCCAGCGAAAGGCTGAATTAACCTTTTAAGCCCCAATAGCCATCAGCATCAGATTTCTCTTTGTAATATCAATGCACAATTATCTACAAAGGTGTTGAGAATTAAGGAAATGATCCCAAGGGATGAGCTCTTTTGATATTTGAACAACTACTCCCAACTAACACTACAACAAATCTATGGCGACCAGTAAGGATATGCTGACGTCGACACCGGGGCTTAAAGGGTCAGAGTTTTAATGGACTGACATAAGACGTCACTGGTAGGCAAATATTCTGCGTGGAATACTGGGGAACAGAACAGTGCGGCTAAAAATGCGGGCACATGTACGGGACGTGCCCCAATGCAGGAAGGTAGAATGACATCTCATGTGATTTGGAAAGTATCTATCAGAGTTACGCCAGATTTGTTCTTTGTCAGAAAGTAAGAAGTTAAAGAGGTTCAGTTCTAGGTGGTAAAGAGACGTATGAGTTTGGGGATCAAATGAGTGGATGCCCTGTGAACTGGGAGGCCTGTGATCTCTCTCCTTTAATAGAAAATAATTCCTTATTTTAGAATTAAATGTTTTTTTTTTCATTTCCGTTATTAAAACATATGATGTGACAGGGGGCTTCAATTCAGTTCAAAACCGTTCCACCGTCTACCATTAAACGCTGTGGAGGTCGTCACAAGGTTCACCTAAAGGATGAAGCAAAAAAATGTTACAATACACTCATAACATGCAAAAATCGGCAGTCTGACCAGTACTATACGCAAGGTATGTTACATAATTTGCCAGAATTATCTACTAGTTAGCCCGTGTTTTCTTATCTTGTTTTCCCCGGGAGTGGGGTACTCCCTTTAGGCTATATAGGTATGTGTGCCCTTGATTAAGGAGAATGGTTTTTGAGTCGTTTTGGTTTGAAAATGGGTATAAATATTAACCGTTGTGGTCTGAAAGTCTGAAAATGGGTACAGATTTTAATGAAGGTGAGGTCTGAAAATGGGTATTTGAAAATTAGTTCCGGTCTGGAATAGCGTCAAGGTTTGGAGAGCTGGGCGGCTCACCTACACTAAAAGTTCCGAGAAGTACTCTCCGGGTTTCGTTTCCCGTCATTTTTCTACAGATAATTGGTATTTTCCTTCGGTCGACTGAGTTATTCCTATAAGTAGAGTTGAATGATAAGCCGCGAGGGAGGGGGGAGGGGACACAGATATACAAGCTACTGTGGGTATTTGCCGCTGTGAACGGTAACGGCTTTAAAGCAATTTAGTCGGGGATAGGGTATGTAAATCAGAGAGATTTGGCATAGAATAGGGTGTTATTTATCGGGAATCTTCTCACTTCTACGAAAAAATTAATCCAGAATAGGGATTGACACTCGGGGGATCTGCGATAGGGTAGGGAGTTTTCGTGTCTAGCCTAGAATGGGGTTATACAATGCAACTGAGCATGGTCTGGTATAGAGTAATGAACCCCACCCAAAAATTGACAAACTACCTCCCGGGCAAAACCACCGCAGATTACTTCCATAGACACCAATAGCAAGACCACAATTTTGAGTGAAACACACCATTGTTTTCACAAGGCAGGAAGAAGTCTTAACAACGTGCCGAGTTTATTGTACTTCCTGGTGACCTTGTGGCACAATCGTGGGAAATTAGCTTTTTTATCGAGAAGAAAGCCACTTGCATTATCTTGATTCAGCCATGTTGGGTACATTTCTGCTGTCAGCAAGGCCTGCAATGCGCAATTCCATTTTTTTCCATTATTTTTTTCCATGAAAAAGTATAGCGTCGTATCCTATTCTCTATTAGGACGCACACTGATCTTTATTTGCGGTAAATGCATGAATTTGGCTTCATCATTCTCATCCTCAATAAGGGTTTTTCTTTCGTACTAACTTTTTTTCACAAAATAAGAGCACTGCAGGAACAAGGCAGCAAAACATGATCGAAAGATGAGAGACGTTCTCTTGCAGTGCAAGTACCTTAATGTAGTTCTGTCACTGAGCCAGGACGACATTGAAGGAACTGGGCTTCTGGCAAAGAACAACAGGACTGAGGTGTGCACTCAGCAAGAAGCATCGTTGGTCATTCCACGTTCCACCAAGACCGCGATGTGTTCCAAGCATGTGGCCACAACCCTCCATACCCCAAGAGTTGTCCGGTTGCCCACTATACCATGCCGAATAGTGCCCCTCTACTAAAGTGTCATCAACCCAATACAACCTGGAGTTAGCCTTCCGCTTAATCCCAATCCATGCACCTAACTTAGTAAATGTATCCTGCTTCTTTATCAAGTCAAAAACGAATTGGTTTTCCTCGGCTGAACTGATAATGGCTAGATCGCCTCCCAAACTCAGGCAAGTTGACCGAGCAACTGTCCATTCTTGAGTGGGAGTGTCGTCGACGTAATAGCATGACTTTCCATGTCCTACCCAACCAGATGGACAACCTGAATCAGAGATGTGATGGAAAATAAGTTACAAGATAAACTAATAGAAATGGTTCTTCCCCGTTCTGTATCAGCATACAATTTCAAGCACCTTACATTCACCCCCATCCCATCAGAAAGTTTTTCACTACGCTGTTTGTTCCTTGAACGTGTCTGGACCAGCTTATAGGATTAAAATGATACTGATAACACTAGTCTAGGGATATGACTGGAACAGTGTAAACTGTTGAAACATAGAACCTACATGAATCCGGCTCAGACACCAATAGAGATTTTTTACTTGGCAAGAGTTTTTAGCTTCAGCACCCAAAACGTTTCGGCTTGGCAACTGCTGTTAAGCAGTATGAATCTTCGAAACAAAAATACTCAATATACATGTTGTCATATTATTTCTTAAAATCCTTTCTGTGAACATGAAGTAGGTACAATAAATTAGTACGTCACTTTGATATTCACTCCATCATTTTTTTAAAATAATGGTGCAGCAACATTATTGATAATTTAACTTTATGTTATATGTTAAATTTCAAAATGGTTCGATTCACCCGGTAAAATTACCACTTGTTCATTTTTTTCTCATTTAGTTTGCTCGTGCTTTCGTCCTTTCTTGCTTTCGTCCTTTCGTTTATTCGTTTGTTCGCTCGTTCCTTTGTTTCAGGTTATTCATCAGTTTATTCACTGACCCTGTGCTCCTCTTTCTCCTCCTTTTCTTTGATCGGCCTTGGTCCCCTTTCTCTAAGATTTATCTGCAGTAAGGTAACGTGATTTGTTCGCGTCATGTCATCATAAACTGCCATGTAATATTTGATTTTTAAAAGTTTAGGTCCTATTTTTGGTGCTGTATTTTTCCGAGAGATAATTAGAGTGAAATTTGGACCATGAAAATAAATGAATTAATATAAATTTGCCACTTTCAATCTATTCCTGTGATTTTATTATAGTACCGATATCCCCATACTGGTCTCCTGGCTGTTATTCTGAAGAATTTTTCGGGCATGAGATGACGTTTACTACCAACTCTCTCCATTCATTTGGTAAATGAGGTCAACTTCCGGGAGAGAACAAAAGCTGTATATTGAGCGGATTATTTTGTTGATATTGAGTCGTACATGTCAGTGCTAAAGGAAAATCCTGTGCGAAGCGTCAGAAGTAACAGCACCCAGACTGTAAAAATGCATTTCATTTTTTGCATAGGGGAGGCATGACTGACAGTTGTTAATAAAATAACATTGCAGTCTCGTGAGGTTAATTCTTAAATATTAGATCCGACAACGTAACGTGGGCACAGTAATATAGGATTCCAGCATTACCTTTCAATCTTCTTGGTCCTGGAGGACCACGATCTCCTTTCTTTCCTGGAACTCCCGGAAAACCTGTAGGTCCTCGCTCTCCAGGCAAACCTTTCAAATAAAAATTGTACGAATGTCTGGACTGTATTCTTCATGATTTTACTTACATTAGATGAATCGGCTCGCGATATTTGCCACCAGAAAGCAACCAAGGACGACCCCCAACCCATAGAAGAAGGTTGCTAACTCCGAAAGTAACGAACTCGGTACTTTCGCCCCTTTCCAGTGTTTATAAAGCATAATACTCTTGGTTGGTGCGTTACTAAAAAGGTGTGTTAGATCCGAGGGGCCATCATTTCCGCCTAAAGGCTGAATCCATCCATCCATCCATCCATCCATCCATCTGGCAAGCAAGCAAGCAAGCAAGCAAGCAAGCAAGCAAGCAAGCAAGCAAGCAAGCAAGCAAGCAAGCAAGCAAGCAAGCAAGCAATGAGGTCTTATGAAGGTTAAATCCAGCAGACAACTTTCTTAAAGATTAGATCCCACAACTTAACGTCAAGTGAAATAGCCGCATATACCTGAAGTGAGCGCACAGTAATATGGGATTCCAGCATTACCTTTCAATCCTCCAGGAGGACCAAGATCTTCTTTCTCTCCTAGAACTGCCCGAAAACCGTGAGGTCCTCGCCCTCCAGGCAAACCTTTCAAATAAAAATTGTACGAATGCCTTTACTGTACACTTCATGATTTTACATAGTTGAATCGGTCCGCGATATTCGCCACCAGAAAAAACCCCAAACTTCCCCCCCCCCCCAGAAAAAAGAAAGTGACGACCCTTACCCCCATAGGAGAAGGCTGCTAACTCCGAAAGTAGCGAGGGTCGGTACGTTCGGCCTTTTGCTGTATTTGTAAAGCATAAAGCACTTGGTTGGGAACTTGGTTGGGAGCGTTAAAGTGTTAGATCCAAGAGCCCATCATTTCTGCCTAAAGGCTGAATCAATCAATCAATCAATCAATCAATCAATCAATCAATCAATCAATCAATCAATCAATCAATCAAGGAAGCAAGCAAGCAAGCAAGGAAGTACTGAAGATCCGGGCCCGGTGGTGGCGCGGTGATGTAGTGGTTAGCGCGGTGGACTTCAGATCTGAAGGTCTGCGGTTCGAAGCCCAGTCCCTGCCATCGTGTTGTATCCTTAGAAAAGAAAATTTACCCCACATTGTCTCTCTCCACAAAGGTGCATAAAAAGGGTATCGGCGACATACTGCTCGGGGTAACCCTGCGATGGACTAGCATCCCATCCAGAGGGGAGTAGCAGTATTCTCAGTTGTTCAATGCTTCAGAAACCGCGATAAGCTCCGGGCGTGTGAGCCTCCTTTGCTCGCGTGCGACTTTACCTACGGATCTAGGCAAGTGTCAGAATTTGAGATACCATAACCACTCCTCTTCTATTAAGCGTTTAACTCCTGAGTTGGAATTCTTTTCCAAAAACTGAACTTTTTGGGCCAAAAATCCATTTTTGGCCAATTTGCTGTCAGGTTGCAACCAGGTTGTTAAAGATGCTAATTTGTAAGGTAGTTTGGGGCGATGTTTTTATTCGGCGCATTTAGACCAGTTGAAAAGTCAGATTTCAAATCGATTGTATAAGAAAAAGTGAACATAATTACTTGGTTAATACGATTTTTCTGTGTAACTCTGGTAGAACTGGTCAAAATTCCAAAATGAGATGTGTATGCAAAACTTTGTCCTTCAGCTGAATTTGTTGTCGCTTGACCTGAAAGGTGGACACAATATAAATGGTTTCATCTGCAAGACGGCAACATTCGGAAAATGACCCCATTTGCCGGCAGAAAGCTAATGCGGCCGCGCACGCAACCCTCGGGATGTCCTCGCGAGTGAATAATCCACTGTTTTTAAAGGTAGCCCAAGCTCACGAGCAGGAATGGTTGTTGTGTAACAAAAGTATTATAAAGGTTTGTATGGGGATTTAGAGATCGTTATTTAGGAGTCAAAAACACAGGAGAATTTATTACCTTGTCTCCATGTTTTATTTGTTGTGTGTTCTTGGCATTTTTAACCGTTTTAGAGCCATTTGAAAGCAAGAATAGAGAGAACAACGGCATGATTAAAACTCGTAGGAATCGCTCTAAAACGGCTTAAAATGCCAAGAACACAAAATAAATAAAACATGGAGACAAGATAAGAAATTCCCCTGTGTTCTTATAGCTATTTTGACTCCTAAATAACGATCGCTAAATTCCAAGGAGTCATATTTAAAAACGATAGCTGCCCACCTCTTGATTCCAATTAAGTCTCTATTAATATGAAAAAAGCATATACGCAATATTCTATGCATACCTATGTGTTTCTCAATAAATACTCATGACACCCACCTTTGAGGTCTGACTATCGTCATCCTGTGCAAAGGCCAGAGATTTTCCGTCCCTCGGCAAAGCCGCATCGATTTGTTGAAACTTCATTTCTGTTCTCACGAATAACGCAATCGTTAAACAAATCCCAACAACGGACAAAATGCAAAAACTCAAGAGGAGTTTCTCTCTTGATTTGTCCACTGGAATAGACTTCGTCTCTTTATCACGACCATCCATAGCTTTCTTCCTCAGCGATCGACACGGCTTAAAATGTAGCGTGGAACGCCAAGTTTGCGTTTAGGTCACATCAAGACAGGGCCTGGCCTAATATATGCTCATACTTCAGGCTATTACATTTCATTCTAGAGATAATGCTATATTTCCCTAATTATCGTAGGAAGTTGTAACGTCAAAAAAGTGGACGTGTGCAGCAACGTAGGCCAACAAAACAATCTGACGATGTTTTTCTGAACTATTTCAACTCTGAGTACAACTCTAAGCCCTTAAACTTGCTCGCCTGTTCGTTGTAAAAGTTTAAGGCTGTTTAAAGAGGAGTATTGTAAAGTTAATGGTTGCGTGCCTTGTTAGGTAGATAATTGTCTAAAAAATCTCTTTGAGAGTTTTTATGTTTTCAATCTGACGTCCTCCAGTCGGTTATAAAGGTCAGCTAAAGAGCAGAAAACAGGAATCAGATTATATTGCTTTTCCTCGTTTGTGGGTGATTGGAGGGGAATTTTGTTATCGTTAACGTTAAAAGCATATGTGTTTCAATTCAGCAGGATCTAATCCTCAGTTCATGTATTGGAGTACCATCTCTTCAGTTGCACTCTAACCTGTGACCAGGCTCCGCTGTGGGGAAAAAGCGCGAAAATGAATCAGCGAGCGAAACGAGCCGAGCGTCGACTGGGGAAGAGGACATTGTTTTCTTCACAATTTCCTTTTCTTCGCTCTTTCCCCTACCAGAGAGGCTGTTCACAGCCTAGCTGCACTCAGGGATGTCTCCATATCCCTATACGCGCATACTTCAGGCTATTACATTTCATTCTAGAGGAAATGCTATATTTTCCTAATCATCGTAGGACGTTGTAAGACCAAAAAGGAGGGCTTGTGCAGGCGCGTAGGCCTACAAAACAATTTGAAGTCGTGTTTCCAGACTGAGAGAAGGCCAGAGAGCCTGTTCACAGGCTAGTTACACTCAGGGATGTCTCCATATCCTTAAGAGGCAGTGTTCCCCTCCCATCCAAAGCTCAAACATGCCGTAAGCGTGGTAACACTTTCGCAGACAAATTTGTTCATCGCCAATATACAGCCTATCTATAGCAGTGACTATGGCAACACATATTGCCATCCACACCCTGCTCACATAAAATGAAAAGAATCCACGGTTCAGAAGGGACTTGTGTTTGCTTCGACCATCCTTTACAATGGTTTGGATACAGCTATCAAACGTTTGCTTGATTTATACTCAGGCATTATAATCTATGACGTTTATGTAGTAATTTGCAAGAAGGATGTAACAGGAAGGTAACTCGGCGCTTATTTTGGAATAAACTCAAGCGCCGGTTTGATTTCTAGAAATGGTTTATGTTAGTTGGGCGGACTGACAAAAGCAATAGCCCGCAATTGGTCCGTCTTGAGCGTGTGATTTGAAACATCATCTGTTGGGATTTTTTAGAACTCGCCTTCTGTTCTTCGGACGTCAAATCTTATAATAACCTTTGGATCTGCTCCTTTTGCAGTTATATAACGTGACAGGCTGAACACGACTCCCACTGATCGGACAACATTTGTAACCCAGTGTAATGTTGTAACGCAACGATAGCCCGCTAAGAACAGTGCGGCTATACAAACTAAGGTACACACGAACATAAACCGGAACCGGATAAAACAGAATGAGAAAAGGGTGAAAGGTATTGTATGTCTGTAATGCTATAAATGAATTTACACGCACGTTTGAAGTGACCGAACGAAGAAAGAATTTTGTAACTGTTGAGTGTAAGGTTGTTGAATGTAGTAGTTTGACTGTCAGTGAAGGGTTGAATAAAGAAAGGAAGAAAATCCAGTCACCGCTGTGATATACGAAAACGCCAAAGCGACACTAACTGCCTGAGTCATCGATTTTCATCGATTAGTTTTAAGCATCCACTGTAACTAGCCAATCATGTGGACTATATAGTTTTAATGTTTTCTCAACTTTCATCCATTAGTTAAAAAACTAGAGTATATGCACTTTCGACTTGTGAGTCTCGAATCTCGACATGTTAGATCGACTCTCGAGCGGTATTCTTGACTCTGGACTCTCGACAATTACCCGGACTCGTTTAAAGGTCTCAGCCGGTCCACAAACGGGAAGCCTGAGCATTCGGACTTCCGACAGTCCCGTTTGGGCCGAGTGGGAGTATCACTTATTCCCATCCGTCAGGTATCGGTCGAAAAAAAATGCTTCAACTTTTTTCGGTACATGTATAGTTCTTGGCCCAGTGAATAAAAGAAAGCCTTATTAATTGGGTTAATTTGTTGTAAGGATACGCTGGCTTGGGGATTTGCATCTTATGGATTTGAGATAATGCGGGACTGGGACTGGAAAAAGAACATTGCAGGGATTGGTGGGAATTTTGGCAAAATAATAAAGAAAAAGACCTTTTGAGTAGCTTAGTAGTCTTAATTCGGCCCCATCTCCTTAGTCAGCCCAAGGGGAGGGGACGGGTGATGGTGAAAACTACCTCACAGCACAGACTGCTTTCGAAATAATTGTGGTGTCTATGACGTGTTGTAACTTAAATTATTATTATTTATTAAATAATTTAAGAATAAAAATAAGCGGAAAAACACAACGTTTCGAAATTTAATCTGATTCGAATATTATATAATTATCAATTAAAATGGTTAATTAATGTTAGTTATTATTGCTCGCGATGAGAGGTTTATAAATTTCTCGGAATTTATCAAGTGGGAACACGTGGACACACGTAGCGCGATTACATAATGATGCGCCCGAACAACAGCGACAGCGTCGATTACAAGGACTTTGAATAGCCCGGGCACAGAATGAACAGGAACAAAAACTGGGAGGCTACAAACACTTCGACAAAATGCCGCCCTCAGAATGCGTGCTGACTGACCGATCAGGAGCGCCGACACCGACTGGAATTACTTCCATTTTGTTTACAGAAGCAACGCAACGGCAACCAAAAATAGACACGGTCGTCAAAATACTCGTGACCCCGAGCTTCGCGAGGCTCTGCGAGTCACGTATTTCTAGTTATTATTATTGAAAGGCTCTAAGATAGAGGACGAACAAAACAAACAAAAAACAAACGTCACGATCATGACGTCATGTGACGACATCTTTGTTTTGTCGCAAGTATAAAGTAAGGATTATTGAAAGTAGTACACACCTTTTCGGTCACAATGCCCTTAGACTCTTTCTGAGTCATACAGCGTGTATCCCCCATCCCTATAGTCCGTAGAAGGCTAATATTACAGAACCCTCCCCAAGGCCCAGAAAAAAACAATGCTGGAAACTTTTCAATCCATTAGTAATAATAGCTGTCTCCCATTTGTAAGCTTGAGCACTTATGATGTCATTTTCCCCTTTGGTTCTGTTTGCTGACAAGGTGGGTTTTCTCATGGATACTATACTCGTGCTACCACATTATCGATACTCCAACTCTAAGATGGTGCGAGGCACGAACATGGTGCCAAAACCTAGGTGGAGACTTGTCGATTAGTGACAATGCATTTGTTCTCGACTTGGTGAAGAAGCAAGTTACAATCACGGAGTGGGGTACTTGGCTTGGGCTCCAGCGAAAGGCTAATGAAGTTTTACTGGATTGATAAGACGTCACAGACAGGCAAATATTCTCAATGGAATACCGGGGAACCGAACAGTCCCGCTGAAAAATGCGGGCACTTGTACGGGACGGGCCCCAATGCAGGAAAGTGTGGAATAACATCTCATGCGATTTGGAGAACATCTACCAGAGTTACACTCCAGTTTTTCTTTGTCAAAACGCCAAAAATTAAAATGGTTAGTTCATGTTCAAAACGATGTAAGTGAGATCAGGGATCAACGGGGTGGGTCGCCTGTGAACTGGAAGGCCTGTGATCATGGACCTGGGATCTCTCTCCTTTATCATTGATCGAGCTGCAAGTACACTTGTCTACGGAGCTTTTATCACGTGCTAAATTTTAGGTTTTTTTTAATAGAAAAATATTTAAACTATAGAGATCCATTTACTAGTGAGGCTTTAAAATTGCTTTTAAACATAGATAGTTTGTTTTTCTTCTTGCGGACGTTTGTACGCGATTTTCAGCTTTTGTTTAAACGACTTAATTCGTCAAAAAGTCCAGCGCGGTGAACCTGGGTGTGATAACTAGATTTCTACAACCTCTTAAAATACATTGTTTTAAACTAGTAAGGAAATTGTAAAACTCGCACAGACGGGACATAAATAACAGAAAAAACAAGGCAGAAACAAAGCTAATCATTTTTATTCTAAATTTATTTGTATTTTTTTTCATAATACACGGTACTCGTTGCATTCTTGTGCAAACACTTTTTTGTACTTTGCCCCGGTGTGCTACAGATTATATGTGTAGCATGGCATAAACTAATATACACTTCCGTAAAATGTGCAGCCTGCAGCAGGCTAGATGCACTGCTCTCATCGTGCACTTAGGCTTAAGCTTGAAATAAGCTATTTCACTTCATAAGAAATCCAGCCATCCTACACTATGAAATAGTTGAAACAGTGAAACAAACATATTGGTCATTCTAAAACTTCCAGTTTAAATACTTTGTTTTTCTTCTTCTGGAACATCCAATCATTTGCTTAACTTGCTCACTGGATGTGATGATGATGATGACGATGATTGTGAGGTAGCGTAAAACCAAAGGCCAGAAGATGCTTAAGACCTAAACCTTTTAACTTTTCATCCTCAATTAACATTCCAATTTTTTTTTCTGATTTCAGTTCTCAGTCTTTGAGATTTCTAAAAATAATTTTGTATTTATACATCAGTTGCCTTGGCCATAATTACCAAAGGCTGTTCTTAAACCTTTCTGCTTTAAAGAGGAGAAATTTGTTAAAGGAGGAAAGGTTTCAATGTCTTTGTACGACTGCAGGTAACAATCCTGTCTTAATAGCACTCTAATTCTAAATTGCTGATTATCAGTAGAAAGAAAGTGATAAAGACTTGGACCTTTTCAGCCTTCATCCTGAAAATTCCAAGGTCTAATTCTTTGATATTTATAAGAAGGTTCATTTAGTTTTTAAGATTTGGAGAAATAAATGTTTTTATTTTATAGACAAGAGTGTTTTAGTGGGAAATAGACAACTCATAAAGTTCATACGAAGCTACATCCGGGACTCGAGTGGCGTATTTTCCATATCCTCACTAGTGAGGATATCGATGACGTCATTTCCTGCTTTGAAACTTTTGTTTGTGCGAAAATGCTCTTGCCTATATGATAAAAAGAAAATTACACGGCGACTTCTCGTGGTAAAAAAAAAGACACCTTTGACTCACTTGCCTCGCTCTTTCGTAAAATATTGTTTTTACCACTCGAAAATAAAATTCACATCTTCGCGCCGCCGTGTAATATCCTCTATGTATTTTTGGGTGAATTACAACTATACATTGGCGTAGGCCATAATCATCAAAGACTATTCTTCAACCTATTTGTCTTAAAGAGGTCAAAGTTCAAGCATACAAAATTAGGAACGCCTGTAGTCAGTGTTTAATCCATTAAAAGAAAGACGTCGTCATCGCATTGATGCACAATGAAAGACATTTCTGCGGTCAACAACCCTATCTTAGTAACACTCTCAACGATAAATAAATATTTTTTTAGATGTACGACGTATTGTTAATAGATAATTATTTGTAATTAGTTTTTTAGGACAGTAGGTAGTTTTAGTAGTTTTAATCATTGTATATTTTATATTTTAGATCTGTGACATTTGTATTTCTTATTTTAGATTTTAATACTTTTTATTTTATGGAGGACCTCCCTGAAAATCACGTATTTACGTGACGGGCGCTTCCTCTTTAAAGATTGTTATTATTATTATTATTATTATTGATTAATTCATGAATACACATGGTAACTATGCAGGGATCAGTCGTCCCCCGCGTCCACAAATGTTTCTTCTGTGCGTGCGTATGTCCTTATGCTTATGTTTTCACTTGCTTGTCTTTATTCTTATGCTTATGCTTATGCCTTGGTAAAAACCAGCCTTAAGCCCCGGCTATACGATCAAACATTCTTGTCCAACATCGTGTTTGTCACACGAAACGTTCGGTGGCTAAACGGGCAAACAATGTTTCTCCAAACAACCATTTAAATGTAAAGTTGAGAGGTGGCTAAACAGCAAAACACGTTCGTCCAACACGACGTTGGACAAAAATGTTTGATCGTTTAGGCGGGTCCTTAAGAAGCGTTTTAGTCAGAGGAACAGAAGCGAAGAGCACAAGGATGTTCGGGTGGTGTTCCATTGAAGTAATAAACAAAGAAATCGCCACAGTTGCGCACTTCAATGTTGATGGACCAATTGCAGCAGTTGCTAAAGTAGTGGAAGCAGACCTGCCTGGTGACTCTCCCATCAGCCACTGTGGGATGTGCCCCGTTTAACCAGCCAGGAGCATTCGTATTGCATCTATTTATAGGAACACATGATGTAGGCATTTTTGTTCCAGTGAGGTCTTTGAAACGATACCATCCGGGACCAATGTTCTCGTCACAAAACACAGTGGTTGTGGCGTATGTGTTCTTCCTGCCGTTATTGTTGGTCAGAGCTTGGTAGTTTTGACATTCTAGAAAATAACAGGAAGCATTCTTATAAATGCAGATGTTGTTCCTCTATCGACAGCGACTAGGCCCACGATACGTCATTATACAGACCATGCAAAATAACTGTCTAATATTAACCTCTTACTAACTGAACGCTAGGCCCGTACTGGGGAATATTGGCCCGACGTCGTGGCAGTACAGACCGATCGCAGCGAGGCCCGTACAAAAACGACCGAGGGCCAATATTCCCCAGTACGGTCCCAAGCAAGTGAAGTTAGTAAGAAGTTTATTATATGGCATCATTTTTCGCACGAAACAACACTTCCGGTAGCTCATTCAAGTCAATTTCCGGCGCGATGTCAAGGAAAGAAGCCAGCGATTTTAACTGGCTTTCCAATTAGTTTGATGATCGTTGCTGTCGATCGGCGAAAACTTGCGTGGCTCTTGAATGAAAACTGCTCTGATTCTATTATATGTGTCAGTTTTTCGTCCTTCTCTACAACACAAGATAGTTTTATTTGAAAATACTTCTTCGTTATGGGTGGAGACAATTCGGGAAAAAGAAGAATAACGAAGAGGCCGCGATAAGATCTTAGAAACGTGCTTCTCAAACTGGAAATTGTGGCAGCGTGTTAGTCCGTAATGTGAACGAAGGAACACTCGAACTTAAAAACAAAAGACACTGAAATATCTATCCATCAAATACTGCAAGTTGTTTGCTTCAGAGGCTTTATGGAGAACTTTGTGGATGCTGAGAGCAAATTTTCGTCGCACCTAACAAATTTGTGTTTAGCGCGAGCTACAGCAAGAGCGGAGTTGTGAACGAGCTAAAATTATTTTCAAGGATATTCACTACAAGAGGAAAAATCTCGCTGAGGAATCAAGGTACACTGTTAGTTTAATACATGTAAGTGCAGCTTTAATTTGTTCTTGTGGAAAGCGCTGACTGAAGCAATGGCCAATATTAAACTAGACAAGAACATGATCGTTTCCTTTCGATTTACAGTTGCTGATGAAAGCCGTTTGCTAGTTGTTTTGCAGTTTTCAGTTTTTTTTTTCGCCGAGAGGTTTTCTTGTGAGTAACGTACTCTTTTGTTAATGCTGAATTTTAATAATTATTGTTAAAGTGTTGGCCGATTTACTGGGCTCTTTACATCTTACAGTCTAATACCCGTACAAAAAAAAAACAATAAACACACAGTCACTGAAGAACGTTGGCCATGCTTTTTGATTCACTGCTGGCGAGTGTTTTGCTTATATCAAAAAGTCGGTAAAGTTAATTGAAGAGCGCTTTATCTCGTTCATTCCGGTTTTGCACCAGCTCCAAACCTTTCCTTTTTTTATCTTGTTGCGTTTTTGCAGGTTGAATTTTGCAGGAGCGGGAGCGGGAAAAAAATATCCAAAAAGGACCGTTTCCATGTCCGTACTGTAAGATCCCGACCGAGAACTAACCAATCAGAACACTTGATTTAGACTGAAGAATAGACCATTTTCATTATGACGTCACACTCGCTAAGGTTTCTGGTAGTTGTAGTAAAGATCGCACCCAGTGTCGCGCGATCGCGGGATCAGCATAAGCGCCATGTCGGCCAAGGCAAGCTACCAGGTGTTTCACAAAGTTATGTGCTCGATTGCTATACAAATTCAAAGAAATTCAGCGTGGAGTTTTTTTTTCTTTTTTTTTCGATAAACGAGGCGGAATTGCAAAGAGTGTTGTTAACGAACATTTCAATGGAAACTTTTTTCCAAATTCTGAATACCGAGTGTGTAGCAGGAAAACGTGTCTTCACAATGTGCTAATATAATTTCCCTCATGAGAAAAATAATCGAAGAGGGAGGAGGGAGGGAGGAAGGAGTTTCTGAGATTGGAGATATAGAACAATTAGAACAGTTGTTAAATAACAGAACCAAATGAAAATCGAAGCAATAAAAATTTTATATCTAGCATAGTGCAAAACAAAACAAGGAACCCATTGAAATGCTTTGAGCGACTCGCTCTGAGATTTAATAAAAAACAAAACAAAGCGTTAAATATTTCGCTTTGAGTGAATCGGCAGTTCTAAGTTAAATCATTAAAATGGAAGAGAAATACCATTCATTACTACAAGTCTAGTTAACGCAAAACATGTAATGATGATTGAAATATCCCGTCAACTGAAAAACCAAGCAATGTTGTGCGCACTAAGAGTAAAAGACGGCCGAACGTTTTTTTTGCGTTCAAACAACTCAATGTGCAGTACTGTGCAAAGGAAAGCAAACTGGTTTGAGAAACAACACTAACTCAGTCTAGAATAGTTTCTATTACTATTTTTTTGAATTATTTTCACCATTTTGCGAAATAAGACATAAGCTTAATAAACAAAACCTACAAAGACAAAGTCTTGAACGTTTATACGCACAAATTTTCTCGCCAAGATTAACTGTAATAAATGCAACTGCAATATCAGATCGCTTATTTCAATTTTAATAAGAAATTTCATGAAAATACAAACAGAGAAAAAGGGAAAACAAGCCTTCAGGTATGAAAAAAGTATTCAGAATAGCACTTGCTGTCCTGGGAAAGCAAAATGTCTCGAGTACAATTCCGCTTAACTTGACACTGTTTTGTACCAAATTTCTGCAAGTTTTTTAAACGTTTCAAGAAAGCTATTGTGAATGTGGATTCGCTCAGTTAAAAAATTCTTACGAAGTCAATCCACAGTCAAATATGTAATTTAGCAACGTTTGAAGTGGAAGAAATACTTAAAATCGATCGTTGTCCTTGGCACTGACAATACAGTCTGTTCTCGAACAAGGATTTCTTTGCTCTAAAACCTCTCTAATTTCTTCTATAACCGCCGTCGAGTATTCTTCAGGTTTTTCCTTGTAGCAACAAGCTTTTGTAGCAACAAGCAATTTTCCCGCGATTGAGCGACCCTGGGAGCGATCTTTACTACAACTACCAGAAACCTTTGCGTGCGTGACGTCATAATGAAAATAGTCTATTGCTTGCCATATCATAAAAACTATTTCGGGTTAATAGAATAGACAATAGAACACTTCTGGGACATACGTTTTGCTTTTTTCTTAATAAGTACGAGTGCTACAGTAAGTGTGACGAGCAATGGACGGTCATTTCAAGAGCGTCAGTTCGATTCACATTAGAGTTTAATAATATCAAATAGAATAACGATAATAATAATAATAACGATGATGATGATGATGATGATGATGATGATGATGATGGTGACGATGATGATGATGGCGACGACGACGACGATGAGTTTTGATAAAAGTATCACATTTTACCTGGAGCAATACAGCTTGTCTTTCCATCTCCTTCGTATCCTGGTCTACAAGCACACGTGTATGATCCAACAGTGTTGGTACAAGTAGCTGTATCCATTAGACAACTGTGAATCCCGCCGGAACATTCATCAATGTCTGTATGACGTAAAGATGACAAAAAAATTCTGTTAACCGCAAATTCAGTCTTGGTAGTGAAATCGTCCACATAGACATATTTATTTGATGAATTTATACTAACTAATGCACCAGGCTTTCTTCTTGATCGTGGACAAGTTCTCCTTACCTGTACACTGTTCACCATTTCCAGTAAATCCAGGAAGACAGGAACAGTAGTAAGAAGCGGGCGTATTTATACAGTTTGCATTGACGTCACACAACTGATGAGAAACACTGCACTCATTCATGTCTGAGTAAACGAAAACAAGAAACAGCATTACAAAATACAAGGTAAATCTCTAAAATCTAGGGCATTATCCTAGAGTAAGCATCCAATTGCAGTTTCAGTTTGTCCACCAAAAACCGTGACCCTTCCCTTTAAGAGCAATCTCGTTCCCAGAGGCCGCATTCCTTTTGGTCAGCACCAAGGATGCAAGTCCTCTTGGATAATCAATGTCAAAATGCTGGTGAATCGAAATTTGATTGGCTACTATATTTTACCGGAAGACTACGAGTAAGAAGTTTCAAAACAGGAAATGAAAATGCTTAGGATTTTTTTGCTGGACGTCTTCGATCACGTCGGGCGATGCAAACTAACAAAGAATCGAAATACAGTCAAATTCAAATTATGTTAGAGAAGACACAAAAAGGTAACAGCCTATCAATCACATAATTAAAACGAAAAAGGCGCCAAAACCTTGTGATCTGTTGCAGCGGTTCTTGAGAAGGTTGAATGAATACCTGCTGCAAGATAAACGACGCGACGGTCAAAGGAGCACAATTTTTGGATTAGTTCCTCTAATTTCCGGCTCTAAATTGTGGTACATGGTCAATGGTGGCTTGAAAATTGTTCTCAACATTGTCTAAAGCGGATGGAAGCTGGCAGTGTTTCCAGGGCAGTCGTAGAAGTTAAAATAAGCGACTTTGTTTGAAAAATCCGTTCACTTCACTGAGGCGCCATGAGCGAGTTTGATCGAACAAAAACTTAAGCTTACTATGGTGAACTGGAGCAGATAATCTTACCGTAGCTGAAAACTGAATGGTGAAACAAGAGAAATAGCCAGCGAATTCTACGTGGATTGGCTTCTTAAATTGTGTGGCACAGAAACTGGTGCAGCGGCCGGACGGAATGACTAAAACGAGAGCAGCGATCCTTTGTATTTTTGCAAGAACATGTCGCTTGAGTCGCTTTTTGTAAACCTTGTACTTTTGTAGCTGGAAGGACTGATAAACCTCTTTGAGTGTAGGTAATAGGTCTTTCTTTAGTAGTAAATTGTTTTCACTATCAACTTTGGCTGTCTTTGTAAGAAATCATTTATCCTTATGATAGATATTTAAGCTTAATGTTTCTAGCTGTAGTGGCTGTTCAGTTTTGCCTTGATTGATTATGTGAGTTGAATTATTTACAGGCCTGTCCCATATTCGTTATTAAATGTACCTATGCCATTTTACTGTGTTAACTCTATGTAAAGTTTTCAGTAGTATTTCGGTAAACGAAAGCTTTCCGTACAAATCCTACCACCGCTTGTGAAATATTTATCGACGGAAAACGCAAAACCAGCACAGTAGAAGGCCACAACATAACACCAGCCCAGTTACGTTGCGTAAATAAATGACCTCTCCACAACCTTTCTACTAGCTTTGTCCAACACCATTAACAACAGTGGAGTTGATTTGCTTTAATAAATAAGCAGTAGCACTCTATGAAGTAGCTAATTTTTATGCGTATATGCCTTTATTTGCAATATATCTGTGCGCCAAATCCAAGGTTAATTTGATTTCTTGCCGGCTCAATTAGACTTTCCAAATAAGTACGCTTAGAACACAAAAATGTTCTCTACACTATTCGACTACTAAATGAACCTCTTCCGTGACTATCGCTTTCTTTCAAGATGTTCTTGGAAATTTGTTGATTTTGTAAAGGGCCGTAATTTTAAAAGATGTGAAATAAAATTTGCGACGGCGCTTCAAATTACTCTCCTCATAATGGCTACGTTTTCAGTACTCTCGAAAACTTTCATGTTTGATATTTGTTCTTCCATCTAAGAGTTTTAAAATAGACATAAAAATATAATTAAAGAGCGTTTTTTTTCTTCACCACTATTGCTAGAAGCACACACACACTCACAAACGTATGGAGGCAGCTAGTCACTGAGACTGTGTGAGACTTTCCATATTCGCTGATAGCATATAAATGGTGTCTTTACCCTCGATAACAACAGTCTTCAGCTCATCGTGTAAGTTTTCTTTTAACTAAAGGTCCGGTATCCTTTCTAAACTGATTTTTTTACGCGAAGTGAAACAAATCTATAGAAGCCGGTGCGGCCGGCCATTTTAGCGAGACTGCGAGCGGGGAACATTTTTACGCGATCCTCGCGTGAATGACAAAGGCGCCAAACACAAGGGGACGTCGTAACATTTCGCGCCTTTTGTTTTTACGCAAGCCATAACGCATGCCCTGTTCCATAAACTGTCGCGGATGCGCTTTGTAACAGGAAGCCGCAAAAGTGGCATCCGGTTTTTGATTATCCCAGAGCCCGTGGCATTTCGATTCCGCTGACCTTAAATGCGTGCGGGCTCTGGGGACGAAGTTGGTTTTACCTGCCATACGGTCTACGTCACTGAAATTGAAATTGACCAATCAGAGTTCAGTACGTGGGACAAACTGAGTTTTCCTACGTCATAAGGAGAGAGGACCCAGGGAACGAGGGCTGTCGCCTGTTCAGCGGAGCATCGTGTTTGTGTTCGTTTACAAGCAATGCCAAGCACACCAGTGATTCTAGTTAGTTTTACTTGCAGCCAAACACGTGCTTATTTTAATGCAGTTTTAGTTTTAGTTTTGTGAAAGTCAGGTTTCCCTTTTTCTACGTTTAATCATTCAAGGAATTTCGTAAATAAACGATCTGATATAAGCTTAAGCTAAATCTCATATTGCAGTTCAGTGCGTAATCTTTTAAAATTTTTTCTTTAAAGTTCGTTTTTTGAGCAATTCTCATTTCGCAACTGGTTTATATTTTAGTCCAAAATTAGATAGTGTGAATATTTTAGACTGTGTCGGTGTTGTTTCCTCAATCCAGTTTCGTATTCGTCATTGGTTGTTTTGACTGATTGCTAATTTAATTAAGCTCTTATCCACCAAACTGAAGAGTCGCTCTGTCGTCAAGTTTATAGTCTTAGTGTAAAGCTCTATATGTTTTTTCAGTTGTGGAATATTTTATCCGTTCCGTATATTCTTGTATTTTTGAGCTTCCTCACTTGAAGTGAATGCCATTTCTGTCCCAATTTAGCGCCTTAAATAAATAAGAATCGCCGACTGAGTGAGTTCAGTGTAGCATGGTTTTGGCTGGTATAGGAAATTCTTGTTCCTCGTGGAATATGTGAAATTATTTGGTTGCCATTTTCCCCTTGTAAAATAGTAAATCTGCCGTCGAGAAGTAATATCCACGCACGAAAGTCGCTTCTGTGTCACGCACAGTAACGCAACCTCTCGACTTCAATTCTCTCATTTCAGCCTGCTTTTATGGCCTATAAATTTATTTTAGATTCTGAATGATTGAAAACGACACCGAAAAGCCAAATGAATCTATTCGAATAGCTTGAAATAAGCTTCTGCTGGAAATTAAATAATACACCCCTGACTCACCTTAAAATTTATCACGGGAGGGGTGGAAAAGGAACGACTTCAATAGCTGCAAAACGTTTATGTGAAAAATCTGCGACAGTGAAGTAATTAAAACGATAACCGTATACTTTGTTAGCCTGTGTTTTACATTTTTCCAGGCTTCATGTATTTTTTAAGTGTTAAAAGGTGATTTAACGCGACCCCTCAGCAGATATGTCTATTTTAGGAAAATGTCAATTTTGCATGAGCTATATTGAAGATTAAAAGTGAATTGCCCGCAAAGATTTTTCGATAATGTTTAAGTACAATCCTTTGGCTGGTTTGGGAAATGCAGATCAACCATAGATTTCGTCTACTACATAGAAAAAATTCCTTTGAAATTTGGTAAAATTGGCTTTTTTTCAAATCTGTCAAACCACACTCTCTGTTGAAAATTATTGTTCAGCTAATAAGAAGAGTCTGACATAAATATTAGTATTTTTATAAAGAAGAAGGCCAGTTCAGTAAAGAAACAGCATTTGATTTATGATTGGCTTATGTTTGTTTTGACAAGAGACATGCAAAGTTGGTAAATTTTGGAAAATTTTTTGAGCCAAAATTGATCCCAGGGGGGGGGGGGGAGGTCAAATTTAAATTGCCTGTCACGTGACCACTTAGTATTAGAAGACAAAATAATGTCGATTTGATTACTTGATCATGACTAGCTTTCAGCAGGCAAAGTTTGAGGTAGGGTTGTTTCTGACCATTTCCAAAAATCTTTGAACCTCTCGTGGACTGGCTCTCAAGCATTTCGCGTTGTGTTTACAATTAATTTCTTTCATCGTCACGTCGATCAGAAAAAAATTTACAAGCGGTAGGTTTTATCAGAAAGGCTTTCAACTCCGAAGTATCAAGACAAGACATAAAATAAAACACAGTAAAATGAGAGAGAAGCATTTAATAAAAACTGTCACACATTCACGGAGAGTCAGTACGAAAATCAAGAAGCAATCTAAACAAGTACCGAACCAACTAACAAGAAGGAAGGAAAGGCGACATTTTTTGGCTATACCACGCAAAGATGACTCTAGTTTACCTTCACTCGTTTTAGCTCTCTGTTCCAAAAGCTCCAAGTGTTTTGATACAAATCGGATGCCATGTAATTAAGGAGTTGAATCGCTTCCCAGTTGTTTGAGTATTGTTTTTACATTCCGTCCGCAACCTCTAAACTGAGAACAACTGCGTTTTGGGCCTTGCCTTTAACGAACTATGATGGTGAATTCTCAGTGACGTTCCTCACTACAGTAATTCTGTTTCTGAGCTGCATAGAAATTGCCTGTTCAAGTTCAAATAATTCTGTATTCAGCTCGTTTAAACAAGCACATGATGACGCCGTTGTGCGGCCCGATTACAATCTTGCTCCGTTTCAATTCCCGCAGCTATAAATATGGCGAAATCGTACAGCTTCAATCCACTTTGAACGATGATTATAACAATGTTTCAAGAAAAAATTTAACACGTACCACATTTCAGAGTCAAAAATTAGTAGATTTTTTTCCCAAAACTTGTGCCACTTCGTTCACTTCGGTTCGGAGCAGTTTCATTTTGATTCATTCAGCTTTGGAAAGAAACGCTGCACACTTAGCAGGCTTTTGGCGCCTTTTTTGTTCGGTCATGTGACGGATTCTTATCCCTTTTTAATCTCTTACTCAGTTTTTCTTTCTGTCTTGATTTTAGTTTTCAATAAAACAATTATTCTAGTCGGACTTGCTGGATATCGAATAATTATAACCAACTCTCTACAGTGCACCTCGTTGGTTATCTATCATTGCAAAAACCTAACGCTAGACGTAACAGCTAACGACAGACGTTAAAATAGTGATTTTGACTGAAGTGAATGTCTGGCGTTATAAGTTTCGCCGGACGTTAAGTTTTATGCAACTAGGCCCCGTTGCTTTCGTGCCCTCTACTAGACAATTAGCAAATGACATCGTGTAATCCATATCGCAATGTACCAAATGTTATGATGACGGATGATGACGTAGGAAAACTCGGTTTTCACTGCCGCTAGCACTGCGGGCGCAAGCTCCGTATGCCAGGAGAGGAGCAGCATACAATGCTGACAGTGATGACGTCACATCGTTTACAAAACACATCGCGATTTCCAAACATGGCCAGAAATCCCGGACATTTGAGCCCACGCAGCAGTACGCGGCTTCCTCCAAAATAGCAAAAAAACCAACATGGCGGCTGAAAGGGGTGCAGGCACCCAGGTCGACTATTTACAACTGAATTCTCTTTCGTCTGTCGTTTTGTTCGACACCGCCCGCAAGAAATATAAAAGGGAGAAACTATACAACGTTGAAAGAATCATACAGCTTCTGAGGTGCTCATTTGGAATATTCACCGTAAAAACAATTTGATCTCCAGCAATGCATTCTTTCTTTACGTAATTTGGACAGTGCTCAGCGGATAGGGAGATCTTTTCCCTAAATTTACGACGGTCAAAACTCTTCAGAAGGTCAGACATTATTTTCAGTATACTTAAATGAAAATCCGTAACTCGATTCTCTAACTAAAATTCCCGCCAACTTGCGCGAGAGGTAAAATATGCAAACTTTAGAGCGCTGGCCAGCCTGACTGTTTAACCATTAGCCCCAGTTCTAAACAGGGTTTTAAAGCCTGGTTTCTAAGCTTTATTTTGATTCCTGACATGGAGGGTAAGTGAAAGAGAAGCAAAAAGCCTAGTTTTTTCCTTGTGTAAAATCGAGTTTTCACTTCTGCACTTCGGCAGGTCACGCTGGAATGGTTCGCCTTTTGTATCTTCATATATCCGTGTTTTCATCGTCAAAGTGGACGCTGTTAATCATTTTAAATCTCCCTGAAAATCTCTGTGTATGTGCGACACGATGCCAACTTTAAGGAATGAACTTGGAAAAATCGACCACTTGAACAGAAACTTGCCCAGCTGCGGTGGAGGACTGCTGCTTCAAAAATTTCCCACAGAAAATAGATGGGCAAAAAGAGCGCGAGAACGGCTAAAACACGCTTAAAATGGACTGTGGTACCGAACTGGTGAAGATATGCGCTTTATATAGTGGGATTGAAGATGTTTTCACCTGGTCGATTTCAACTTGGAAACTTATACAGGTACGCTAGAAGTAATCATAAGCTCAAATATTAGTTTTCACCTCATACATTTCTTTATGAACGCAATCGCCCTGTTTGTTTCGGAAATACGAGATAGCCGCTGCCGTTCCGCGGGCGTCATGTCTAAGATTTTGGGCCATGAAATCTTCTTCTTGGATTCCACCATGTATAGGAATTCTGGAATTCTCTCCGAAATTGACTTAAATGTAATGCAACCTATTGTAAACTAAATGAATGATTCTGAAACAACTTTAAAGTAAAACATTTACTGACAGCAAAAATGTTTTAATTTTTCATTCCATTGAACGATTAATATGAATTCAAAATCTGGGTAAATTTGACGGCACACCTTGCCGTTTTTATCTCGTTAACAAAAGTTTTGTTATAACAGTTAATTCAACAACCAAGTGGCGTTATTCTAAATAAAAGTGATGCATGACTGACATTCTAAGTCGGTTAACATTAAAAACAAAAAGGTTTAACTTTTCGTTTTCATTTCCCGTGAACGACAAACTTGTATGTTCGACTCTTTGATTTGAGCCATTTATTAGTTACATTTTACTCGCCTTCAGTGTTCATGTCACAATCAGCAAGTGAAGTTTTTCCAGGTTTAATTGAATCAAACCAGTATTTGCCGCTGACCGCTTGTGCTCCTTCACTCGCTTTGATTTCTTTACATGACTTAGCAGGCAACTCAGGAATAGAACCAAGTGGAACTAAAAATCAAAGAGAAAAATTGATAGATACCCTTAAATTTTCAGTTTTTCTTCCCTTAAAGTCAGATCAAGAGTAACTTAATTGACTAACATACGAGGAAGGGACTTGAGGGGAAAAATCGGCTCAACGCAAAGGCCTTTAGGATTAAAAGAAATGTTTCTAGTTTTTAATGCTTCAAATTAAAATTAACCGTAATTCTGAATTGTTCCTCTAAAACCCGAACGAAGAACTTTGACACAAAATTTGGGCGCTGCAATAAACACATTTGTTGGCAGTTTTGGCTGCTGGAAGCTAGCCCGAAGAAATGATAAAGAAATGTACTGAAGTGTACCAGAAACGTGCAGTTTATGTATAACCCTTATTTTACGGTTATAATTTACGACTTTTAAAAAAAATTTATTTACATATAACTATTCTACTTGATAAAATTACACGTAACACTGATATTGGCTAGTACGTTGCCGCATTTTTATCACCACTAGAAACTGAAGGTTTTAAAAAGCGTCACGAACGACAAAATATTCACCTCTGTTGTTGACTCGCCTGTAGTAATATCTGATGAAGTTGGGAACGAAATCCGCTGGTCTGGCTTCCTTGGTCCGATTGTTCAGCTCACAAATATCCTGTGTGGTGACGTAATTAAAGCTTTGGCATATGATGTCATGTTCGCACGCCAATAAACACTCAAATGAGTTTGATGTCTTCAGTGTCTTGAATATGTGTTGCCTTAACATCATTTGCTGGATAGAATATTTGCTTTCTGTACACTGTCCTCTTACACCGTAAAACATCTCACACAGCGCCAGCATGATTGGAATGGTTACAACTTTTGCTGCAGCTTTTTGGGCCATTCGTTCGCTGAGATTAAAGCAACCATCACAAAGCCATGATTTACAACATTTTTTAGAATAACTAAAATACTGAGTTAAATCAACGAATCAGTAATAACAAAAAGGCTTTGATACACAAATCTAGAGTTTATGGCAATGGAAGGATGACTGCAAGCATAAGAAACAGGAAGGAATTGAAAAAGAAAGAAGCAAAAATAAACTATCGAGTCCTTCGTTGACTATAACACTAGTGTGGAAATCGTCTAAACATATTTGATAAGTACACCAGTGAAACTGGACACTGCGTTTTGTTTGTATATATTCCTGCTTTAACCGGTTTTGATCACGTGCGTTTCGTAATTCTGTGATGTATAGTGTTCGATTAAGCAGATTAGGGTTTTCGAGTGCAGTGCGAGAATTGCAACGAGTGTAGTGGTGTACGAATAAAAAATTTTAAAATCAATCGAGTTGTCCGAGTACGATTATAGCAACGATAGCCTTAACGTTTTTGTTCCTGACTTTTCGAATACGGCCTTAATTGCTTTGTTTTGCTGTCAATAAAATTATGAAAGAAAGCGAGCTGTTGAAACGATTAGTGTACTTACTTGTGATAAAATTGTAGCCTACTTGTTCTTCAAAGTACGTTCGCGATGGAGTTATGTTAGACGCCTCTGATCGAGTGAGATGTCAAGATTTGGAAATAGGGAGTTTGTGACAATTGTTAAAAGCTTTAATAACTCGGTTGTTATTAACATCACTTAAACATAATAAATCATTCATGTGGTACTTAATAGAAGTTATAGATCATGAACTTTGGTTACCTTTTCGAGACAAGAAAATTGCAATATCAGGAAGTGGGTTGCGTTAAGGTTAGGTTTTCTGGTTTTGATTGGTTTTGCCTGCTTTATTTTATTTTCTTTCACTGTTGTGCTTCTTTTTTTTATGCTTTTAAGGTAACTGATTTTTGCAGCAGGGTTTCTGGTATGATTGTACGTCAAACAACACAAAGCGGTAAGGAAGTTAAAAATTAATGAGATGTGCATGATAGGTGCCTAGCTAAGCCAGAAAACGCCGTTGGCGAAATTGTTGTGGAAGCAATTGTTTTTCTAGCCGCACATGCACAAGAAAGGCCTGTTGCGCAATCAAATTTTGTTTCTTTGAAGAAAAAGTAAAAGAAAATATTGTTTCCTTGTGTTTTTGTTTTGTTTTTCTTGTTGATTGCTTGTTTGCAAGGTTGGATTGAAAATCCAATTTTTAAAATCGATAATACATGTAATATTTAGCTTGTACTACATGAAGTTATTTTCTTGATTATTAACCCAATTCAGACAAGTTATAAGTTTTCATTAAAAAGAAGGAAATTCCAAATTCTGAAAAACGTTTGGTGGCTTTAGCTTGCTTCTGAAAATGGTTAGTGACGTTTAAAGTCAGTGTGGGCACAACCCCCTCCCCCCGGCCTGAATACAGTTGATTTAGTACTCATTCATTTCTAACTCCTGTCACATATGTTTTGGGCTACTTTTCAAGAAAAAATAATGTTAAAGATATTTAGCCTAAGATCGGAAGAGGTATAGGGTTGGGTTTAGGTTGAAGAAGAGTGTGCTGTTTACATCAAACATTTTACCATCATGATGTTTGTTTGATTGAATGTTTGTTTTGTTCGCTGTTTTACTTGCCGGATAATTATTTCATTGCAGCGGGGTTTCTTTTAGACTACAATACTGCTTACCTTAACACGTAAACACTTTTTCAAAAAATGTCGTTGTGTTTTCACTAACCATTCAGTTTCTTGGAATGTTTTGATTTCCTTGATGTAGAGTCATTTTCTGCGTAAAATTAAACAAGCACTCTATACTGTTTTGAGAAAAACGAAAAGATGTTGTTGTTTTAGTGTTTCGATTAGCAGGGACCCCTCGGAGTTGTGATGTTTAACAAAGGCAAATATATTTCTTCCATAACATTAAGCATCAGTCAGATGATTTATCGAACCTATCAATCGCCACATAGTTAATATGACTAAATGACTGGAGATTCAAAGGACTTGAAAAAGTTTTTGAAGAGCCAATAAGACATAATGTTGTTAAAGGTCTCCAGCTAAAGACACCTGCGCAAATTTGCCCTTTTCTAATGTCTGTTTCCATTGTTATGCTGATAGATAATCAGCTGGTTGAGTGCTAAAATAAGTTTCTTAATTTATGCAAATACATAACTTTCCAATAAAAACAAACAAACAAACAAAAACACGCCAATGGTGCATTTATTAACAACTATCCTGGCATTTAACGCTAGTTAGTTATTGTGTCATCTGTTATCTAGTCACATACTAAACATAACTGCATATGATAACTAGAGACTCGAAGAACTTGTCAGAATGTTTGAATAGTCCTTTAGCTTTAGGAACTAGGAACATCTCTACATCTGCACCTCCTAGAGAGTTCTTTCAATGTCCTTATTGTCCCTTATCGTGCGCTAAATTGCACTGGCCAGTCAACCCACGCCCATAACTAACGACTGCGCGATAACTGACTTCAAGATTACTGACGTTGTGAGCCAGTAACTGTCTTGTCGACCCGACACACATATATGATGCGATCCCGCAAAAAAAATGGCTACATATTTTCTACATAAAAAGTTATCGTTTTTCAACCAGGTAAACGTTTACGGCTGTTTCGCACAGAACATTCTACGATTCGTCCTATTTAATTTTGAGGGAAACACGGCACTCTTTATATTTTAAAGTGGTATTACCTTACATACGACAGACGTGCGGCAGCGCTCTAAACACTGCGTTACAGACCAAGGAGACTCGTTGCGAGCTGGATCATTTTACTTGGATTATATGTGACGTATGTCTTTTCTTGGGACAATCTGAATGCGGTTGTGTTACTGGTTACAAGACAGGAGCGGTCATAGGGGAAGGTCCGGAGGGGAGAAGCTCCCATTCCCTCCTTCCTTATTGTTTCATCATAATCTCTTGTTTAGAAATAATCAAATGCATTTAAATAGACGTATAACAGGCAGTCTTACCGATGAGCTTTTAGTGTGCAAATTTTGTTAAATCTGAGCTACCATTCTACCATTCTTCTTCCATTCTTGACCACCTTCCATCCCCACCCCCACCCCCCATCGAACTGAGAAAGAACTGTGCGTGCACGTGCAGAAAGCCCAGTTACAGTACAGCCCATCTGGGGCTACAATTTAATCAGCGCCACAGTACTTAAGGTGGCAAGGTTGTTCTAGTTTATCATCTTTGAGGGCATAAGCTGATAAGCATTAACACGAACGCACGCAGAAGCAAGTGAGAACGCCAGTGTCATAAGCATAAGCATAAAAAGAACGAAGGTGTTCGTGATTCTTGTGATTATGCCCATGCTCATGTCTCAATTTTCACCAGTGAGAATAGTGGCAACATACACACAAGCACAAGGCAGTCAACAAGAAAGATCTCATTGTCGTCCGCCATCTTATTTACGAGGGGAGCTCGTATCGATAATTGCGTCAACAATTAGTCTTCTACGCGTGCGTATGTCCTTAGGCTTATGTTCTCACTTGCTTATCATTTTTCTTATGCTCATGCTTATGTCTTAGTGAAAACCAGCCTTAAGAAAGGTTTCAGTCAGAGGAACAGTAGCGAAGATGACAGGGGTGTTCTGGTGGTGTTCCACTGAAGTAATAAACGAAGAAATCACCACAGTTGCGCACTTGAATGTTGATGGACCAATTGCAGCAGTTGTTGTTGTAGTTGAAGCAGACCTGCCTGGTGACTCTCCCATCAGCCACTGAGGGATGAGCCCCGTTTAACCAGCCAGGCGCATGCGTATTGCATCTGTTTATGGGAACACATGACGTAGGCATTTTTGTTCCAGTGCGGTCTTGGAAACGAAACCATCCGGGACCAGTGGTATCGTCACAGTGCAAATAGGTTGTGACGTGCGTGTACTTCCTGCCATTCTGGGTAGTCAGAGCATTGTAATTTTGACATTCTAGAAAATAGCAGTAAGCATACTTATGCAGATGTTGTTCCTCTATCAGCATCGAATAGAACTACGATACGTCATTATACAGACCATGCAATATAATCGTCTAAATAATATTTCGGATCGATAGAATACACAGTAGAACACTTTACATAAAGAACCAAAAGAGGTAGAGAAGTAAAAGAGTAAACGGCGTTATTATGAGTTTCCTGTCCAACTAAATGGCCGATCATATTTCTTAGATATTTGAATTTGTTGTTTTAATGTTTTCGTGGTTTTTCCCTGCAAGTGCTACTTTCTCAATAGAATGCAAAGTGAATATGGGACATATTTTTTGCACTGATCTCTCTTAATAAATACGACTGCTACCGTAATTAAGCTTGAAAGTGCCACTAGAAATGGAAAGTCATTCTTTAGTTTAAGTGTCGATTCACAAGACTTTAATAGTAATAAAAAGAATAATAATGATGATGCTGCTGCTGATGATGATGCTGATGATGATGATGATGATGATGATGATGATGATGATGCTCAGGATGATGATGATGAGGAGGAGGAGGAGGAGGAGGAAGATGAGCTTCAATAAAAGTACCACATTTTACCTGGAATAATGCAGCTTGTCTTTCCATCTCCTTCGTATCCTGGTTTGCAAGCGCATGTGTATGATCCAATAGTGTTTGTGCAAGTCGCTGTATCCACAAGACAGCTGTGAGTCCCGTCGGAACACTCGTCAATGTCTGCATAATGACAATAAATTTTGTTAACTGCAAACTTCAGAGTTTCTAGAGCAACCGTCCACATAGACATAATCACTTGATCAAAAAGTTTCATTAATGCACTAGTCTAAAAATACAGTTGCTTTCCTGCTTCTAGAACTAATTTGTTTTCGAAACGGAGAGGTACGTGTATTACGTCATTAACCAAGTTAAAAGAAGGAAAAATTGATATATAGATAGTAACCGTTTACCTAGCTGATGAATGACTTTGGGCAGTTTGAGCTCATACCATGGTAGGACAATAGCTCAAACTGAGTAACAAAGAGGCAGGACTAACTAGAATATTGAGCAAAAGTAATGTAAAGAGTAATGCAAAATTAAAGTAAGTCAAGTGTAAGTGAATTTTCGATTGCTGCGGGCGTATTTTCGTTCAGTGCAAACGATCTTTCGGCTCTTACAAACGAACTTTCATCTTGGGCAAACGAAAGTTCGTTCAGAACTGCGAACGTTTGTGACACTTTGTCGCCAGGCTATGCGGTAAATGAAAACGATACCCAGGTGGGAAAGTAAGTAAAGTCAATATAAGTAGGTAAGGTAATAAGGTTTATTGAGTTGTAGAACATTCGCAAGCATTCAGAAGCTAGGTAGCTTGTCTATCTCCTCGAGCAACATCTTAGTTCTCAACAAATTGTCACTAGGCCCACACATGGTCAGGAAGCCCTCAATATCTGTTATCCGTACATGACAGATATCCAGCGATATACGTAGATGACCATATTAGGAAGTGGACTGCAGGGCTTGTTAGGGCAGCCATTTTGAAAAGCGAGAACGTTTTAGCGCTGTTTTCCAAAAATTTAAAACCGCCATGAAAGATTTAATGCTCAGAGAATGTCGATGTGTATTTGATTCAGCTTACGAGGATATCCAGCGGTTGATTGGGAATTTTTAAAGTGAGAACTTAACCCACAGGTAGCCAAGGCTTAAGTTATGACTGAAAATCAAAGCAATTCTATTAAAATGACAGTGTTTCTTTGTTTGTATCTTGCAAGCTTGCTATTTGGGGCAAAGTTTCGCTCTCCGAGCGAAAATAGGCGCCTTCCTAATTTATCCTCCTAATGAGTATTATAATTATGAAAGGTTGTACACAATTCACCCGCACCGAGCAAATCTCTGTTCATTAAATAAGCTATAATTTTTGAAATGCGCCATTGGCAGTCACAATTTCCTCAAACCAGAATGAATCAATAGTCAAGAAACAACTATACGCCGAAAAAGTTCCATCTTTCCAGACGTTTGTCACCATAAAACGGCAATATTTCGAGCTTCTTGCACAAGAAATCGAATGTAGGTATTCGTCCGCCGACCTCTGCACACAAATATATGCAATATGCTAATCTAATCTTAAGCTGTTCTCTTCTTATTGGACAATTCGCACAATAGCGTGGACATGACAAAATCTACTGAGTCGGAGTGCGACATTTCATCCGTGAAGCGTGGCTATTTGCGCTTGCTTACCGTTCAAACCTCCCAGACACAGTAGATTTTGTCACGTCCGCGCCATTGTGCGAATTATCTAATAAGAAGAGAACAGCTAGATTAGATTAGCACATTTGCATGTATTTGTGCACAGAGGTCGGCCAACGAATACCGGCATTTGATTTCTTGTGCTAGGAGCTCAAAATATTGCCGTTTTATGGTGACAAACGTTGGGGAAGATGGCACTTTTTTGGAGTATAATTGTTTCTTTACTATGGATTTATTCTGGTGTGAGGAAATTGCGAGTGGGATAGGCGCATTTCAAGAAATATAGCTCATTTATTGAAAAGAGGTATGCTTGTGTGCGGGTGAAATGGCAGATTGGTGTGCAACCTTGCATAATATTATAATACTAATTGGGAGCAAAAATTAGAAAGACGCTTATTCTCGCTCGGAGAGCGAAAAATTGGCCCAAATAGCAAAAAAGTAAGATATCAACAACAACAACAACAACAAAACGCTGTTTATTTCATAAAATTTTATTGATTTCCAGTCATAAATAAAGCTTTGGCTACCTGTGCTTAACCAAAAAAATGCTATCGCTAGCGAAGCAGAATCTTCAAACTCACTTGCTCACGGAAAGTTGTAAAATTAAAAAGATTTTAATTTACGAGGAGAAGACTTATTCTCGGTAAGATAGCAATATTTTTTCTACTTTAAACTTGTCAGTTTGGAAATGAGTCTACTTGAAGTGAACGGTGGTAAACTTTGATTTCTTAAAATTTTACATGTTTATCATTTGTTGGTTGTGTGCGGGTGAAATGGCAGATTGGTGTGCAACCAGGCTTGCATAATATTATAATACTAATTGGAGCAAAAATTAGAAAGACGCTTATTCTCGCTCGGAGAGCGAAATATTGGCCCAAATAGCAAAAAAGTAAGATATCAACAACAACAACAACAAAAAAAAAAACGCTGTTTATTTCATAAAATTTTATTGATTTCCAGTCATAAATAAAGCTTTGGCTACCTGTGCTTAACCAAAAAAATGCTATCGCTAGCGAAGCAGAATCTTCAAACTCACTTGCCCACGGAAAGTTGTAAAGTTAAAAAGATTTTAATTTACGAGGAGAAGACTTATTCTCGGTAAGGTAGCAATATTTTTTCTACTTTAAACTTGTCAGTTTTGAAATGAGTCTACTTGAAGTGAACGGTGGTAAACTTTGATTTCTAAAAATTTTAGATGTTTATCATTTGTTGCTAGCTTTAAGCGTTTTTGTCACACCACTGAAGTTTTAATTCCTTGTGGTGAAAATGGTAGACGAAGAGAATTTGTTGAATAATAAAACAATTATCCTGCTCAATCTTGAGGAATATCCCCTGATTTAGCCAACTCGGCCTACGGCCTCGTCGGCTAAGTATCAGGTGATATTCCGCAAGATTGAGCAGGATAATTGTTAATTATTTGCTGTTTAAGCGTGCACGCTGACACTGAAACATAGAAAGTTTACTGTCGTAAACGATCAAAAACAATTTTCACACTTACGAGTAGCAACATATAATGCTAATATTGATAACGATATCCTGACGCCCTTCTTATTGAATCTGCAATCTTGGATCTCTTGACTTTTTTTTTAACCTTTTGCACCTAAATTGACTTAGCTGTAAAAGGGGGTTAGTTTCGTAAGAAACTGTAGTGCTGCATCAGTGGGGAGGGGATACACGGAAACTTGACTTTATCAGTTCAGTTATAAGGCAAATTGGCCACTAAAGAATTCAAAAGCTAACGTTTCGAGCGACAGCCCTTTGTTAGAGCGATTTATCAACTCAGTTGACAAAGCCATTATCAATTATCAACTCTTATCAACTCAGTTGATAAATCCATATTTTTGACTTCTATGCAACGCAGTCAATCCGATTGCCTCATGTCGTTAGGTATTCCCCAACCCACCTCTGCTAGAAATACTGAAACACCAGTCTTTCTAGAAATCAAGCTAGCATGCGTGGCGTCGGTTTCCCGGCCTTTTGAGGCATTTTTCGCTTTTTGGGGGCGCGAAAAGTGGGACGAGCATTTGTCGCGCTCACCCCAATTTCCGCGAGGCCAAAAAGCAAAAATGATTCAAACCTGTGGTAAGGACCTACGGAAACGCCTGCTACGCAAGCTAAATTCAAACCAGCTTTCTTCCTGATCGTTAATACGTTCTCCTTACCTGTACACTGTTCACCATTTCCAGTAAATCCAGCAAGACAAGAACAGTAGAAAGAACCGCGCGTATTGATACAGTTTGCATTGACGTCACACAGAAGATGAGCAACTGTGCACTCATTCATGTCTGAATAAACACGAACAACAAACAGCGCTTCAAAATACAAGGTAGGTAAAGGTAAAGGTTGAGTCGCACACGAGCCAAGGAGGCCCACACGGCCGGAGCTTATCCCGGTTTCTGTAGCATGAATGGAAGCAACTGAGAGTATTACTACTCCCCCCTGGATGGGATGCTAGTCCATCGCAGGGTTACCCCGAGCAGTATGTCGCCGGTAGCCATTTATACACTTGGGTGGAGAGAAACAATGTGGGTAAAGTTTCTTGTCTAAGGAAACAACACAATGGCAGGGACTGGGCCTCGAGCCATGCACCGACCCTCAGATCTGAAGTTCAATGCACTAACCACTACGCCACCCCGCCCCTCGACAAGGTAAACTTCTAAAACCGAGGACATTTGTGTAAAGCCAGCATTCAAGTGGTGCCTGAAATGGTGGTATTTCTATTCATATTTATGCAGTTCCTCCACCAACCGCCGTCTCATACTTTACATTTTTAAGGCTGTGACACTAAAATTGGAAAGTTTGTGGTTAGAAAGCGAACGAAGCACTTTAGTACAATGCTGACAGTGATGACGTTCACGTGACGAAGAAATCATGTCACGATGTCAAAAAAACGCTACTTCTAGGATCCGCCATCTTGTATTTCTTGGCTTTTTTGCCCATTTTCTTTTATATAAATCTCGAGTATGCGCAAATAATTTAAACAGCGTTAAAATAAGAGAGTTTCGGTTACGATCCTTGAAGCTTTCATTCCATCGAACGAATAAACCAAAAATCTTGGTTTAACATATGGGCACACCTAAGCGCCTTGATTAAATCAGCAAAGATGATATCTTTAACAAAAACTGAATTTTTTTCTGTTGGCTTCTTATCAAAACTTCCAATAAACGAAAAACTCATTGTTCAACCTAGTGATTAATTTGAATCCAAATTCTTACTACATTACTCGCCTTCAGTGCTCATGTCGCAATCAGCAAGTAAAGTTTTTCCAGGTTTAATTGAATCAAACCAGTATTTGCCGCTGACTGCTTGTGCTCCTTCACTCGCTTTGATTTCTTTACACGACTTAGCAGGCAACTCAGGGATGGAACCAAGTGGCACTGAAAATAAACAGCAAAATTAATAGCTACCCTTACATTTTCATTTTTTTCTTGCCTCAAAGTCAAGTCAAGAGGAACTTTGACTACCATGAAAAAAAAAAGGCTTGTACGCAAAGGTCCTTAGGGTTAAAACCAATGTGGGTTAAAACCAATGTATTGTAAAAATCCTAACGAAGAACTGACAAAAATTTTGGGCACTGCATTACAAACATTTGTTGGCAGATTTTTGGTTGCTGGAAACTAGCTCGAAGAGATGTCAAAGAAATATACTGAAGTGTACCAGAAACGTACAGTTTAGATATAACCATTTGTTAAAAAGCGTCTTTATTTACGGTTATCTTTCATGAATTAAAAAAAATTTATTTACATTTTTCAATTTTACTTGATAACAATAACACAACTCTAACACTGATGTTGTCTAGTACGTTGTGGCATTTTAATTTGTCACTCAGTAATATTCACCTCTGTTGTTGACTCGTCCGTAGTAATATCTGATGAAGTTGGGAACGAAATCCGCTGGTCTGGCTTCCTTGGTTCGATTGTTCAGCTCACACATATCCTGTGTGATGACGTAATTAAAGCTTTGGCATATGACGTCATCATCGCAGGCTAATAAACACTCAAATGAGTTGGATGTCTTCAGACTCTTGAAAGTGTGTTGTCGCAGCATCATCTGTTTGATAGAATATTCAACCGTTGTACATTGTCCAGTTGCCCCACAGATGATCTGAAACAGCGCTATCAGACCTGCAATGAATCCTGTGCGCTCAGGAGCCATTTGGACGACTAGCTTCCTTAGAACTGAAAACAGGTATGATAATTATATCGTTAGCCTCTTTCTATTTGACTATTAGAGTGCCTTTTTACTAACACTATTTAAATGAAAACCACTACTAAGAAAAATAAAGCGTCTCCGTTGGAGTACGCTAAGCATTTTGACAACCTTGAGAAAAAGAGTCGAAATGTAAGGGAAGAAAAAAAAAGAAGAGAGAAAGGGAAAGAGAAAGAAAACAAATAGAAGCAACAACAGCAGTGTTACTTCCAAGATCAAAGCTATTAGGGTCATTGGGGTTGAATAAGGGATATCTAGGGGTACTCAGGGATACTCCGGGAATTTCAGGGGTATTCAAGGATATTTTGGGATATGCAGGGGTATATATGGATATTCAGCAGTGTGCATTGTACAGTTATATTCAGGAATATCATACGATATTCCGGGGGTGTTCGGGATTATTCAGGGATATTCATGCAAATGGCTATGGAGTGAATATTTTGGGTATTGGTCGCAGGTTCCCAGTAGTTCTTCCACCTATAATGTATACCTCATGTTGCAGAGCACATCAAAAGCTTTCTATTAAAGGTAAAATATTGTCGAAATATTGTAACGCAGCAAACAGCCAAATGGGTGGGGGTGTGACTTTGCTTGTACGTCCGATGATAAATTTCTATAACGCGCGTGCAGTTCAATACTTTACTTAAAGTGCCTATGAACTAAAATTTTTTTTTTGCACATTTTGGTAGTTCGTTATGTGCTAATTCCGAAATGGCAAGAGAATTTGGATGGCAAGAAACAAAAATCCGTTTTTTTCCCGTTGAAAGTACCCAAAATGACCAAAATCATGTCTCCAAAGACTGGGAACGAGTTGGCCGAGGAAGCGGGCCGTATGACGTCACAAATCGCGCAGAATGTTTGTCTCTTTGGTCGTTGTCAAGTGTTTGAGGGATGAAACTTACGTTTTCCTTGCTAATATTGATATACAATGAAAGCTACCGACGACTTAGGAAAACGCTAAGATTCAGCTCCACGCGATTTCGAAGATGTACAGTTTTTGGGTTTGTCGTCCGTGGATAAAGCCTAAAGAACGACAACAACAACAACAATCTTGCGCGAAGCAAGATGGTGAATTGAATCGCTGGGATTGAATAACTTTCAGCTGTACTGGCTTGACTGGCTTGAAGGAGAAGTTTCCAGAATTGAATGGTCAGTACCTTTATGTGTTAATAACGAGAGATTGACGCAGTCTTGACTTTACTTCTTTTGTTCAGAGCGTCATTGCATGTACTGCAATTATTTTACTCAAACCGATACCAGACAAGCTCAAGCCTGTTTACGGTGTACTTGTTTGTAACTTAATTTGTTCATCTTTTCATAGGTTTTCGCGCCAAGAGAAAGATAGCCTCATTGTTCGGCTCTTTCGAATGAGGACTTTTGCAGAGAGAACACTGATACAAACTTATTGGTTAGCAGGAAGTATTTTATACATTGAAGATAAACATACCCAAAATTTGCTTGAAATATTACAACAAGGCTAATGGCTGAGACATCAATAGTACTTTCTAAAGAGCGTGTTTTATTTATCATAAACAGCAGGCTGCAAATGATTTCAAATGGAAATGCAGTGCTTTTATTGTTGTAGATTTCAAGCCATTTATGAGGGAGTGCCTCAAAGCTGAAATAAATAAGAATTTTTGAGTATGGTGCTCATTTGTGGTCTTTTACTCCACCTGGAGGTGCTACGAGGATGATGACTGTGATAAATAAAGGTGGACATTGTATGATATGTGTGCAAACTCAGACTAGTGTGACCAGCTTTGTCCTTGTAATAATCCATCGCTTCTGACTACATGAACTGGTTTGAGTAATTGCCTACACAATATTAGACGAGCTCAGATTTTTGTCCTTCTGTTCAGCAATTTGCTTGAGGATTTTGGTTCACACCAATTTTGTGGAGACATGCTATGGCAGGTGAGAGCTACTAGTGTGCTGAGTTCATACTGGCTTTGTGTGTTCACTTCTACTTTCATGATACTGGTCTCATGTAAATAAACTTAACCATACCTGTCCAAGTTATACTGGCCCCAGTTGTTCAAAAGTTGGACAGCGCTATCCACCGGATAAATCTCTATCCAGTGGATAACGCAATTGGTTCTCCTCACACTTATCCACAGGATAGTGATTTATTCGGTGGATAGCGCTATCCAACCTTTTGAACAACTGCGGCCTGGTCTGAGCTCCCTTTGTATACTGGTCTCATATGACAATAACTCCCTTGGGTCACTCTCAACACTGAGATGCATATGTAATTTATTCCAGAAGTACATTTTGAAGTGCCATTTTCATTGAAACATACACCCATCCCGATTTCATGAAGTATGGCAGAAATGTCAAGTAGAAATTGCCCTCTTTGTGTGTGTAGTTTCATTATTTTTTGTTATTTTTATTTGAGGGGGGGGGGATGGGGAGAGGTTACGGTAGCTCCCTTGGATCCATAAACCCTTTAAATTACAGTACCCTCCCAGTACACTGTACACATTACGCATGTATTAGCCTTTTTTGTTGTTAAGAGATATGCTCTTCAGTTACAAATGTCTAAGAGACTGTGTTCTGACACACTCGCATAAACCTTTGAATTCTCCCAACACTCTCGTGTTTGCATCAGGCTTCTGTTACGTAACCATGCATGCCACTATTAATGTTTGAAGATATGTATTTTGCTATCTTAGGCACTTATCTAGTAGCAGAACCCACTTCATTACCAGTGTTTTTACACTGATGGGGTTATCCTGGTATATATCATTATTATTACTAAAGCAGTACAAGACATTTATATGCTATGTTCCTCAATAGCATGCATAGGGTGGGAACGTAGCCTATGCAGCTAATTTTTGGAAAAAAAATTAATTAGGCTAATTAGGTGGCTTGTGTGGTAGCTTTCTTCGGTACAGGGAATGAGTCAAGAAGAGACTGAGGCAATTCAGTGTGTGAGGAATTTCCAATACAAAGCTTGCCACAAAATTAAATAATGGGAAATGAAGGTCACATATTTTCATTGCCCTTCAGTAATAAAAATGATTAAATAACTTATGTCATAAATTCAGATTAAACCTACATCACCAAGACTGTGCTGCAGAAGGGTCAATTAGACGATGTTACGTGTGGTATGTGAAATTTCATATTATATGGTCCTCTTGAGATAACAGGAGGAGGGTCAACAAGAAGAGAGGCACAAATCTGCTTGAAATGTGTGGTGTTTATAGAGGACCACATACATAAATCAAATGCAGTGGAAGCAGAGTGACTTGCAATAAAAATTATCAATGCTGAGCTGAACTGCTTCCTTTTATTTGACGAAACATGTGCACGAGGGATTTATAAATATTCCTTTAGCTATCTCTGATTAACTAAAACGTCTTGTCTAGACAGTTCCGTTCATTGTTATCCCTTGGCATTCAAACTCTATGGCGAACATCCAGTTTGAGAAACGCATTGCATGTGGTTTCCAAAAAAAACGGAAATGTAAACAAAACTTTGTAGCACAGTTATGCGTTGTAGATCTTGGATGCTTTTAGGTATAGTGGACAGATGCATATAGCAATAGTTTTGTTGACCAAATATTGAAAACCTTCTTTATCTCGATCTTTAATTTTGAATAGTGATAACTGCTTCTAGTAGAACTAATCCAACAGTGGCAGAAGTTACATATATTAACGCGACATTCAAATGCTGCGGCTTTTCCGAGAAGCAGCTCTGTAATGCGGGTTGAATCGAATTCTTACCGAGTCGAACACGGTTCAAATGAGTCCGCTTCTCTCCTTAATTCGTTTCCTTTTGAGAAACGACACACACATGCTCTCATTGTGCGAATCCTGCCCTTGTAGCTTACAATCCTGGGCCCACGAGTCACTCCAAAGTAATTTCTCTTCTGGAAACCCTCTTGTCAGCCATGACACTCTCGTCTTCTGCGCGATTTGTGACGTCACAGGCTTGTAATGCGATCGTTTTGGCCGAGCGCAAAATGGAGACACATTTCGGGTGCCAAATTCGAACTTTGCGGCTGGAAAAATATCCCATGCAAAGGGTTCTGCTCAACAAAACTTACATATTTAGACTGAGGGAGTCATAAACTATCATAATTAGGCGAAAAAGTTTTTAGTTCATAGGCACTTTAATGGTGATTCAAACTTTCTCGGAATGTTTTGCTTTTGACGAACTGGCGCGATAATCATAACCAAAGGGAAAAAAACATTAGCTGAGAGATAATTTTTAGAGAGATATATATGATAATAAAGATAAATCTCAAAATTTTCCTTAACTTACTTGTTTCTTTAAAGTTCTTTTTTCGCAAAGGAAGTGTTTCATATATGTTTCTGCTCCGGGGAATTTAGGCAAATGTTAGCCTCTGTAGTTATAGCAACCACTTTAAACATAATAAAACATTAAAGTATACTAATTTGAAATGGCCATGAAGTCTAACTTATTACTTTTTAAGGCCAAAAAGCAATTTTAAAAATACAAAGCCTAAAACAGAAAGAGGCACAGGGTCTGTGTTTGGCGGTTGAGCAAAGACTGTGTTTTTTATAGCAAGGATTTTTTTTTCACCGTGATGTTTGTTTGTTTGTTTGTTTCTGTTCGCTGTTTTACTCACTTCTTTTATGTTTTCAAGATAATTATTTTGTTGCAGCGGGGTTTCTTTAAGAATACAATATTCCTTACGTTAGCGCGTAAACATCTCTTTGGGAGAATGTTTTTCACTAAACACTTGGTTTTGGAATGTTTTAAGCTTCCTTGTTGCAGCCTCATTTTCGTTGTAAAATTTTAAACAAAGAAGAAAGTATTTATAAGTCTATTCTGTTTCTAAGAAAAAAGGAAAGATCTCACTGATATCAGTATTTAGATAAGCAGACACCCCCGGGAGTTGTGTTGTCAAAACATGCCATCTTGCCAAACTAGAGGAAAACATATTTCTTTATTAATAGCCATAACATTTAGTTTCAGTTAGATGATTTGTTATACCTATCGATTGCCACAGAGTTAATATGACTTACTGTACTGAAGTGACTGGAAATTTGAAGAACGTGACAACAGTTTTGAAGACTCAATAAGCATGGTTGTTAGCTTTCGTGCAAGAAGCCTTCAGAAATTTGCGCTTTTCTACGTCTTTGTTTCGATTGTTATGCTGATAGCTAATCAGCTGGGTAGGAGTGCAGATCAGTATAACTTATTGTGGCGGTAGCTTCTAGGTCAAGGGAGTCGTATGCAAATGTCAATCTCCTCACTCAGAGAAAAAAAGGAAAGAATGAAAAAAAGAAAGAAAGAAAGAAACGAATGGTGAATTTCTTCACAACGCTTTGTCGATTTACCATCTTGTCAGTGTCATTATTCCCTTACTCGATTATTCATTTATAATCATTATGATGACATTTAGCGCTGGTTAGATGATGTATCCTCCCTATTTACCCACGTACTAAGAACATGAATGGATAACTGGAGGCTCAGAGAACTTGCCACAATGTTTGAAGGGTCATTTAGCTATAATGCACAGATGTTTGTTTTTATCGCCTTGGCAAATGAGTTAAAACATTTTAATATACTCTCCCAATTTCGTAGGTGGCCCATATGACCGGAGCTTAATCCCCCCTCATTTGCCAGAAAAGTCAGTACAATTTCTATTGTTCTGAATCAGGATAGAATTATTAGGAGCCGGATGCGTTATCACTTAACCTTATTCAGACCGGGCTTTTTTCGACCTGCTGGGACCTATGTAACTTTAAAACCGCTTACGCTATAGCCACCAAATTTGCACAGGATAATGTAGACGCTAATTCTGACTACTACGCTATAAATTTCAAGTTTATGACATTTGCAATTAATTAAATGAACTTTTTACTATTAACTGGCTTCATTTTCTTGTTTATTAGATAAAGCAAATGAATTTAAAGAAATTCAAGATGGCGGATCCAATATGGCGGACACCAAAAATGGCCATTTTCTCTAATATGAAATTTATCTGCATAATTTCATGTCTTCCAAAAATATACATGCAGAAAATATATTTAAGATGCCATTTATGCCCAACAAAAATATTTTTACTCATTCAGATACAGTATTCAGTAAATTCATTGCATTAGATCTTCTATGTGAATCATTGAGAAATAAATGGCGTCATAATGACGTCATACACGTCACAGTGACATCACAGTATCTGTAGTAGTTAGAATTAGCGCGTACACTATATCTGTAGTAGTTACAAATTCAATTAGAAAACATTAAAATAGTGGCAATTAAAGCGAGACTCGTGATTTTTTAAAAACATGCCTGTCACAAAGTGGTTCCCAAAATGTTTCCAGTTAAATTTTAGGTAAATTAAAGCTAACACACTTTAGTGGTAATAGCATAAACGGTTACGAAATTACACAACTTTAAAGTTTAGGCGGGCCTAAAAAGCCCCCCTCCCCCGGTCTGAATAGGGTTTACGCCTGAGGCTAAGTACTACAACGTCGGACGCTAACTCTACATAGACGTCAATTAGAGTTAACGCCCCTTGAACCAGTTTGGACGTTTGTGGACGTCTAACGCCTAACAGGGTTAAAGCGTTAGGGATGGACCATTAGAAAAGTCATGGGGGACGGGCGAAGTACAAAAAAAAATCATGCAAGGGAAAATTGAGTGGAAAGAAAAATCATGCGCAGCGAGTATCCCAGAAAAAACGTTCTTGCATACGGACAAAAATATTCCTGCAAGGGAAATGTTGAGGAAACAAGTTCGTGCTTCTTGAAAGTTCCCTTCCCCCCCCATAACTTTTCTAATGCTCCGTCCCTAAAGTGGTCAAAATTCCGACTGCCGCCGTCCTATTGCTCGAAATAATGTTATTTTTCCGATTAGTGTTTTGTTTTTGAGTCAATATAACTTAAGAGATTTGTTTTGCTCTTACTAAAAGTCAACCACGTGATGAATCCACCGTCTGGAAATATGAGAAAACAAAACTAACATATATTCAAAACAGCCGTGCAAGAAGTCCTTTGTATGTAAATCTGGAGTTCACACGCTTATGTGTCAGTGAAACTCTTGCTAAAAAAAATATAATTGACGTCCAGCTGCTTAGCAACCAGTTCTAACATCAGGGGTAAGTCGAGACTGACTAAATCTGATGTAGGATGGACGTCCCTCACCTTACAGTTCGTCGTACGATCACCTTTTACTCGCGCAACCAGCCTGGCGCAAGAGAACGTAAATGTCTCTACATCTGCACCTCCTAGCGAGTTCATTTTAGTGTCCTTATTGTCCACTATTTGTGTGCTACATTGAACTAGCCAATCAAAATTGCACCCATCAACAACAATTGCACGATAACTGACTTACAGACAACATACATGATGTAAACCTGCATTAATATAGTTTCAGTTTCAGTTCCTTTAGTGCTTAATTTAGCATAGCTAGTCCTAGCTCTGATGATCTAGTGGTATATTAATGAATACGTCGTAATTTTACAAGCAGAATGTTGACAAAAATACAAAATACTAAAGGTGTATAGACAGAGTATGCCTTCGTTACATGTATGTGATAAGAGGTGTAGTCTGCTCTTTAAAACTCGATACATGTTGTGCATTCACAACGCTGGCTGGCAATTGATTGCATACTGGAAAAGTTCTAATAAAAAACGAGTTTATATATGCGTTTATTCCAGGGGACACTTGTCGATAACTATAACAGCTATAATAATATAGCTATGTGTTGTCCAAATATGAAGTGCCTGAAGCATAACCTTCCTTTTTCAGCCAGAATAAGGCATACGCAGGAGTGTAAGTCTACAGCCGTTTAGCACGGAACGTTCTACGTTTCCATCTCACCAAAATTTAAGAGAAAAATATAATTTCAACATTTTTCGACGGTGTCAACTGGCATCGTCCGTATACTGCTTGCAGTCGGAAGTCAAACTGCTATCAAAATCGTAACTTGTCTACCACTTTCAAGACCGTTTGACAACATTGTCAAATTTTGTTATCGCCGTAACATCAGACAAGATGTCACAAGCATTAATTTATAAACACAGAATTAAGGCAGTTAAGCGGTATTACCTTCCCCACCATATGACGGACGTACGGGAGCGCTCCAAGCACTGCGCTGCAGACCTAGGAGCCCGGGAGGGGGGGGGGGGTTACTCGATAAAGTTTTATACGGGGAGGCTCTACCCATAGGTTCAAACCCAAATGGTAACCCCTTTCATGTAACTAGAGCAGAATTACCCCCCTTTCTTATATACCTTAAGGATGAGCCAAAACAACAGAATTTCCTAGATAGATAGATAGATAGATAGATAGATAGATAGATTATTGAAGCTTTAAAATTACAGCTCTAGAGCTGAATTAGATAAAACTTAACAAGTGAATTCAAATAATAAAACTATGCTAAGATATGAAACATGAAAATCAGCTAATAAAATCCTCTAGATACAATTGCTGTAGAAAAAGCTATTCTTTAGTCTGTTCGTTTTGCAAATGGGGACGGGGATATCTTAGGTCATTTCTCAGATCTATATTGGCCACATTTTTCCTGGGCTTTCAGTTGTTCTGGTTCAGTTGTTAAAAGGGTGTATTAATCTTTTCCGTGTTTCGCGTTGTAGACATAAACATAGATAGACATTTGTTACGCAGGTTAAAGAAGGCAGCCAGAGGCTGATGTGGACCTGGGATTACAATTCATTGTAAATATGGGATCAAAGCATATAAAATATCTGAGAAAATTATCCAAAAATAGTAAGATAGTAGAATTGCGAACGATGGAAGCTAAAGTTGTTGCGATTGAAAAGTATGTCTAGCAGTATAAATTATAAAAAGCATACGAAAAGGAATAAGTTGGTAGATAAATAAATAAATAAATAAATAAATAAATAAATAAACAAAGAAATAAAGAAACAAAGAAATAACAAATAAATAAGTTATGCAGACTGTATCAGCTCTTAGAAATAGTAAAAGTCAATGTCCTTGTTTGAGGGCATACACGACTCTTTGTGGAAAACGATTTTTTCCAATAGCTTGGTGTCTTTCTTGAGATCTTCTTTAAAGTGCTCTAGTTTATGAATAACTTGATATGACTTAAGAAGGGTGTTCACAGAATAGGACCCCTGTATCGGAAAGAATTCCGGCCTGTGGATTAGTTGAACCTAGGTACAATGAGGTTTAAGGACTTTCTTGCGCTATGATTTGCAGTGTTTCTGGTCATTTCTGCCAAAATGTGGCATCCTTTTGTAATTGCTTTGCTTTAGCTGCCATCTCTTCCACCTTGGGCCGATTTTGTGACTCTTTCATATACTAAAACGACAATTTTCCCTACCCTTGAGTATACTGTATGCTTTAAAAAGCGCCCCTTTCGGACGGAGCCTCCCCGTATAGTCCAATATAGGGAGTCCCCTTACACCCGGGCATCATAAACTTATGATCGAAACTTGAAGATATAACCAGACTCCTCACGACAAAAGGTCCGCGCCTAGAAGACTCGTTGCGAGCTGGATCATTTCCTTAGAATTAAATGTGACATATGTCCTTTCTTGTGACAATCTGATTATTACAAGACAGGAACAGATCATAGTTGAGGATCCAGAGAGGAGAAACGCCAATTCCCTCCTTCAAAAACTGACTTATTGTTCCATCATAATCTCTTGTTTTGAAATAATCAAATGTATTCAAACTAAGATTTTAGACTTAAAAAAAATAGAAAGACAGAAAAAAGCGTTGACTAGACTAGCAGACTGCGTGTAACAGAAAATCGGACCGATGGCTTGTTTTTTTTGTGCCAATTTTGCTAAATCTGAGCTACCATTCTTTGGCTTTTGAAGTATCCACTACAAGTTTCCCTTTAGAGTCCTCTTATCGAAAATTCCGATCTGCCCCTACTGTCTTAGGTTTCTCCTAATCATCATAAATTCATGTTACTTTCAAAAGTAAAAACTGCGTTTGTAGAAAGGCCAGTTACAGTACAGCTTGTTTTAAGTTACAGTTTAATCAACGCCACAGTATTTAAGACTGCAAGGGTGTTCTGGTGGTGTTCCACTGATGTAGTAAATAAAGAAATTTCCACAGTTGATGGACCAATTGCAGCAGTTGTTGTTGTAGTTGAAAAAGACCTGCCTGGTGACTTTCCCATCACTGTCGGATGAACCCCGTTTAACCAGCCAGGAGCATGTGCATTGCCTCTATTTATAGGAACACACCACGTAGCCATTTTTGTTCCAGCATCTTGTGTGAAACCGGATACCACCCAGGAGCAAGGTGAGAGTCACAGTGCGTCGTATTAGTTGTGACGGTTGTGTATTTTCTGCCGCTTCCGTTTAGAATATTATAATTTTGACATTCTAAGGTAAGAAAAATAATAAAATTTATACAAAGCATGTAGGATTATAATAACATACTTGTACACGAAAGAAACGTTTCTAAACGAAAAGCCTCAAGTGGTCAACGTGGTTTGCATTTGAGAATAAAACTTGAGACGTCAATCCATAACAACAAAATAAACACTCTAGGAGTACCTGGAGCAATACAGCTTGTCTTTCCCTCTCCTTCGTATCCTGGTTTACAAGCACACGTGTATGATCCAACAGTGTTGGTACAAGTCGCTGTATCCATAAGACAACTGCGACTACCTCTGGAACACTCGTCTACGTCTGCAGGACGTAGTTATGGTTTGTTAAACGTATTGTGGTAAACCATCTGAATAATTATTTAACAGATAAATTAAGTCAAACCATGCATCAATTTTCATAAAACATGGCGAGCGTTGGCATGGTTAGAGCTACTTATAATAATAATAATAATAATAATAATAATAATAATAATAATAATAATAATAATAATAATAATAATAATAACTTCATTAATGTGTCAATTCTTCTATCGACCATATTATAGACTTGCTAATCCGGGATACTTACTCATTGCAATATAAAATTAAAAAATCGTTAATTACAATTAATAAGATACAAGTATAAATAAGTTACAATAAGATGCAATTACAATTAACTATCTAAGAACCGCTAAGTGATCACCAGAAAAGTGCAAAACAAATGTCCTCATTATTTTGTGTAGTCTTCTCAAAGGCCAGAAGTATTTTTTTGTCAACTGTCTGACATCGGCACAACCTCGTCCCCAGGGTCTTCTCGCTTTTCAATATGGCGGCGGCTCGAGAGAAGACCCTGGCACACAGCAGAATCACGTGACCAAAATTTCCAACGAGGATGGAAATGTATTCAAAATGGCGGCTAAGGCGAAGTGAGTGAGAAGATCTGGGTACGAGATTACGGCTGAGGTCAAGAAAAACAAAATGGCGGAAAAGGCCGAAGGCTGGTTCAAACATGCGTGAAGGAAAAAAGAAAAACAAAGACAAGTTATACATATACGGGCTTTAGGAACACGGCAAAGTGTTAGAGGTCTTGTTTTGGCCGTTCATTTAATATGGTTTGTGCGTACAGTATAAGGCTCGCCGAACTCATAGATCACGCGCAAAATAATCAGGGTAATTTAGAGTAGCCCCGCAGCTCTTATTAACTTCTAATTTCATTGGACCTTGGTATCACGCAGCTCTATTGTTTTCGGGGCTAGGGTCCATTGTTTTGTTGCAACTTTCTTTTTATTTTCAAACATTTATATGTTCAAGTAACAAAGTTTGTATGTAATTTTAAGTTACTTTACTCTGCTTGCTATCCCATAGCAATCTGTTTCTTGAGCTTTTCGATTCATGGGTAACACTTCTCATTATCTTGTTCAACCACTGGAGATAAAAAAAATGCTCATGTGTATTTATTAGGAGTGATTACATAAGTCTTTGAACATTTTTAACAGTTCGTCATCTTTAGAGCTTACAATAAAATACCGGTAAGGGCTGGTATGATTGAGTTGAGGGACGAATCATTGTTCATCATCATCATAAGATTTATTTAGAAGTTACAGTATCCCATTTATTGCAGGTGCTCTTCCAGAGAGCCATGTTGCAATTGTATAGTCAAACAGTTAGTGGTGTTTAATCCAGCAAATCCCAGGTGCGGCTTTAAAGGGAACAGTGGTCATGTTGGCATTGTTGGATTTATTTGGTCCCGTTCCTGTCTACATATTTGCTTGTTCAATTGCAGATCTCCTAGGATTTGTCACTTTCAATACTGCTTTCTGTGCTTTAGCTGTCCAGTTTACAAATATTTCCTCATGATACGTTATGTGCATGTTTTTTTGAGTTAGAAATATCGTTTTAGTACCATTGTAGACGAGTGTCCAATACTAACACACTTGTGTTATTAATAACTGATTGGGCTAATGATAAGGTATGATATCAACAACAATTTACTTTTGGAAAAAGTTATGTGTGTAATCTTGGCTGTTAGAATTTAGTAAAATAAGAGCCTGTAAAGAATGGGCAAATAAAGCATTTGAACCGTGGATAGATACAGTCCTCTTTGTTTGTTCAACCAGTGCTGGGGATAATATTCCTTTATAGGTTTTAAGAAATTTCCTCCTTGAGTACTTCAATGAATTGAGTTATTTGGGTGAAATTTGGAACTGTTTAAAAATGGAAATCAATGGGAAATGGGGGTTCAAGAAGAAAAGGAGAAAAAATGATTATTTTAATGAAGTTCTTTAATGAGAATTTAAAATTAACAATGAGTAAAGGAATAACACAATATAACTGCTATCAACCTAGGGTGCTCTTATGTTGATATCACTTTTTTGCTGATGTTTGAAAAATAAAAGGAAACATCAAATCAAGTGCCATACATACATGTATATCTAGCCTGTTAGAGGCAACATTATCCCTTCTAAGAAGGACAATTTATTTTTCCAGTGGCCATTTAATGTATTTGACTGGCAATAAATTGAATATGGTGACAGAAAATCCAAGTAACAGGGAGGTGAGAATAATGACAAGTCATGAAATTATAACCTGACAATATCAATGAGTGCAAGGTCAAATTCCATGCCTGTTTGGCCAAAAATGCTAACCTGAAAAAAAGTATATTGTGAATTCTGAAAAATTAGAAAACATTTTGTTGTAAATTCCAGGTCCCTTACATTCTTCACACCATCAATCCCCTACCCCTTGATATTTAGACACTAAGAGGGGCATGGGTTATGGTAACTTGCACAGGAAATCCCTTCCACAAAATTAGAATAGTAATTCACTAGCCCTGGCAGTTGGACCCTCAAGATGTCTAGTTCTCAACTCCACCTTCAAGCAACAACACAGAAGCAGTCTACCATTCAAAAGATTACAGCAAATATGTTACAATCCCTTTTTGGGATTAGCAAGCTTGGAAGCATGGTTTACTCCTAAGCAATTGGCTGCCTTATCGTGTTATGATCACTAAAACTTCGCTGACAAGTTACCAATAATTGTTGAAAATGTAATCCTGGCTAACTGTCCTGATACCAAGGAGAATCAGGCTTGTAAACCCAAATTAGGCCTTGCCTTGAAAATCCTAGCAAGCTCATGAACACAGCTCAGTTCTGTCCCATTGCCCACATCACTATCATAATTATATTTAAGATTCAGGTTTATATTACCCCAGTTAAGTCTTGCCTTGAAAATGCCAGTAGTTAGCTGCATGAGTAGTGTTTGGAATTCCCGTAAGCAGAAACACTCTCATGGTGTGGAAGGACTAAAAAAAACCCTAAATTCATTCAATTCACTTCTACAAGTGTGAACTTGGAACAGTCTCAACCATTCTGAGTAACTTAATAATTAAAGCAACGTTGTAGAATCACGCACATATAGCCGTCCAATATGTATAAAGCTATTTATCCCTGTGATGGAAATCCTCAAATTACCTAAATTGCCTATCCAAGCAACTTGTTCTCCGCACTTGAAATTATTTATTAATATCAGCAGCTATAGCAACAGCGTCTGTAAATTTAGCTTCTACAAATTTATCAAAGAATGGAATGCCCTAAGCAGCAGCTGACTCATTTAAGTTATTTTATATAATTTTATTTGATTTACACCAGTTTCTCATTTTTATTAGATTCCTTAAGGACAGGACAATTTTGCGAATGAATCTAACATGTATAAATAAAACAATACATACATAAGACATACAAGTGCCTTACAAGTTTTCAATGACCATGGAAACACAAATAACTAGTGCGCGATTAATCTTTATTTATGACGAAAATCAGGGCAAGTACATTACCATTAAGTATTTCACAGTCCACTTCGCCACATTATATCCAGCGACTGCCATTCCAAAACTCTAAAGTATCGTGCACATTGACGATTGGTAAGGTTCTTACGTAGATCACCAGCCGATCGCGATCGAGGAACTTTTAACCCGAATAATCTGCGAATCTTGGGTTTGGTACTTCAGATCTTCCTCCTACGGAACAGCTGCAGTTTTGTAAATTGTCAAACAGAAAAACTGTTCAGCTTTCACATCACAGAGACCTAGAAATAGAAATGTTTGGGTTGCAGGAAGAACCCACAAAGATCCGCCATCTTTGCTTTTGGAAGACGTAAACCGATCAGAACTCATGTAAGAATGGCGCCAATCAGCGACCGTCTTAGGTCGCTATGTCCCAGGGTCTTCTCCCGAGCCGCCGCCATATTGAAAAGCGAGAAGACCCTGGGGACGAGGTTGGACATCGGCATAGTTCATCCTCAGAGACCCAGGGGCAGCTAGTCAGGACGACGGGATTTTCAAGGCTGAAAGTTTACAACAAGAGCGGGAGAGCCCCTGGGCACTCACTTTTACCAATCCAGTTCCAGAAGCGTTTGAATTCTCTCCTTCTGATTGGCCAGAAAAATATTTTTATTTATTTATTTATTTATTTTGCTTCGCCTGGGAGTTGCGTACATTAAAAAGCATGGAAGACAATACAAAACCAGGCAGGGACACCACAACAGTAAGAACCAATTACTGTGGGCCAATCAGCGAAGAGGAACAGCCGGGCGACTCTCATGTCTTCTTACACGAGGTTGTTTTCCTCATCAATCGCCGTAGTAGCGTGGCCCGTTCAACGGGAACATTTTTGACGAGAGTTTCAGAAAAAAAAAAAAATAAACGAAGTCGAGGAAATCACAAACTATAACGTGGCCGCAAGAAAACAAACACTCACAGGGAATTTTTCACGGCGGACTTATCGAAGGTATCGCAAATTTTTAGAGCTAGCGACTTCCCCTTTCTCCAATGTAACTAATTATTTCTCCTTCTTCGTTGATCTTCGTCTGAAACTTTCCATCTCTGATGCACGGGCCACGCAACTATGTTGATCGAGCGTGACATGTCACGTACTAGAGAGAACTAGTTCTCTCTAGTACGTGACATGACGTCGCATCGACCGTTAAGCAGAAAATCGCCCGGATCGGCCTCCAGAAGGACGGGAAAGGGGAGGACCTGCATCGCTTCCAGACGAGGTCTAGGATTGGTGGAGGAGAACCATAGGTAAAGAACGAAACAATAGCCCTAACCCTGATAACAATAGATGGTGCAGGTTATAGGGACCAATGAAATGAGAGGTTTGGAACCGTGCAGGTCTACCGCGGAAAAGCAATAAAAACACAGCAAACACACAGCAGGTAATGTTTTTCAAACTGTATTTCCATTTTAATGCATTTTCAGCGGAAAACCGCCGATTATTTTCGATCGAATTTCAGCTCCATACAAACACTCATATTAGGCTTTGGTTAACTGTGGTTCCCACGCTCGATCGACATAGTTGCGTGGCCCGTGCATCGGAGATCCCCGTGGAAAGTTTCAGACGTAGTTCAACGAACAAGGAGAAATAATTAGTAACATCGTTTACTCGAGTAGCTATTAGCCTCATGCAACACTTGGGCAAGGGGAAGTCGTTAGCTCTAAAAATTTGCGATACCTTCGAGAAGACCGCCGTGAAAAATTCCTTGTGAGTGTTTGTTTTCTTGCGGCCACGTTATAGTTTGCGATTTCCTCGACTTCGTTTATTTATTATTATTATTTTTCTGAAGCTCTCCTCAAAAATGTTCCCGTTGAACGGGCCACGCTACTACGGCGATTGATGAGGTAAACAACCTCGTGGAAGAAGACACGAGAGTCGCCCGGCTGTTCCTTTTCGCTGATTGGCCAGAAAAATATCTTTCTGGCCAATTAGAAGGAGAGAATTCAAACGCTTCTGGAACTGGATCGGTAAGAGTAAGTGCCCAGGGGCTCTCCCGCTCTTGTTGTAAACTTTCGGCCATGAAAATCCCGTCGTCCTGACTAGCTGCCCCTGGGTCTCCGAGGATGGGCATAGTTTGGCCTTCTTCAAATACTCTATGATTTGGAATATGATTAAATTACGTTTGGAGAAAGTTCTACGATGAATTATACATAAAATCCTTTTTTTTTGTCCGGAGAAAGCTTGAACGGAATATTTCTGAAACTAAGTTTGAATCAAAATCGCTTACTCTCTGTAATCAAGTACTTAATTAATTAATTAATCGCTCAATAGATTAATTGATTAATCGATTAAACCCTACCTGTGCACAGTTTGCCAGTTCCTGTAAAACCAGCAATACAGGAACAGTAGTAAGAACCGCGTGTATTGATGCAGTTTGCATTTACGTCACACAACTGATGAGAAACACTGCACTCATTCATGTCTGAATAAAGAAATCAATAACAGGTTAGAATACACTTAAATATGAGCGAGCAATCAGGAAGCCCTTGACCGAAAGAGACTGAGATCGAATCTGGATATTTAATTAATTATTCAACTAATTATTCATTTATTATAACTTGTGTATTAGTTATTCATTTATCATTAATTATTACTTTATTAAACCCATCCCCAAACTTAATTACATTACTCGCCTTCAGTGTCCATGTTGCACTCAACGAGTAAAGTTTTTCCAGACGGCTTGTCCTCCGTCACTCGCTTTGATTTCTTAACATGACTTAGCCGGCAACTCAGGAATGGAACCAAGCGGAACTAAAAATAAAACAGTAGTATTAATTGATAATAAATTAATAAGTTTAACTTAGTTCGGTTGCAGTTCAATACTCTGGCCAACAGAGCTAACAAAACAAAAGTAATGCTAGATTAGAGAGCAGCTAAGAAAACGGAACCCGCGAAAAGGAACGTCAAACAACGACACCTTTGACTTCCCGCACAGTTTCGTCTAAATAAGAACAAGACAACGCTATTATTGCAAAAATGAAATGATTTAAATGAAAAACTTACGCGTATGCCAAGTTGAGCCTCGATCAGAAGGACTCAACATCTCTCAACATTGTTGTATTGACCACATTTCCATAATACACTTTGTTCCCCTCCCCCCCTCCCCCCCCCCCAAATTTGGCGTGAACTAATGTTTTCACTTTTTCTTGGGAATATACACGTTCGCAAGAGAAATTGAAAACAATAGTTTATGCAAATTTGAGGGAAAATAAAGTGTATTACGGAAGATGTGGAAGTGGTCATTACAACTTTGTTGTACCGTTTACTATTATTCAGCATCCTTTAGAATCATTTAACATTATTGAAAAGAGTGTCCAGAAGCGTTTAATTAACCGAATTTAATAAAGTTCAATGATGCTGAATGGAGATGTACAATCGGTTTAGCCATGGCCAGGATCTTAAGCCGCTTAAGCTTTCTAAGAGAAAGCCGAGATCTTATTGCTTTGCATATTAACCCTTTGGTGGCAATTCTGGATTGCAAGAAACCTCGAAAAGACAAAAAAGAAAATTACATCTACAGCAACAACCACGACTCGACGGCAACAAAAATTCACCTCTGTTGTTGACTCGTCCGTAGTAACATCTGATGAAGTTGGGAACGAAATCCACTGGTCTGGCCTCCCTGGTTCGATTGTTCAGCTCACACATCTCCTGATTGGTGACGTTATTAAAGGTTTGGCATATGACGTCATCTTCGCACGCCAGTAAACACTCAGTTTCTCGAAGATGTGTTGTCGAAGCATCATCTGTTGAATGGAATATTTGCTTTCTGTACACTGTCCTTTCACAAGGCAAAGCACCTCAAACAGAGCCAGCAGCATTGCAATGAGTGTTACAGTTACTGCAGCCGTTTGGGCTATACGTTTGCTGAGATTAAAACAACCATCGCTATCGCATCATTTGCAGCATTCTTTAGAATAACTAGAGTAGATGAATTTACCAATAAGTAATGACAAAAAGGCTTTAAATTCATGCACAACTTTAGAGATTATAGTAGAATGACTACAAGCATAAGAAGAAAAGAAGGAATCGAAAAAGCGTTGCAAGAATAGACAATTTATCTGTTCGTTGGCTATTGCTAGATTTACCCTGGCATTCAATGGTTCAATGGTTTTTTTTTTAGCTTTTGGAGTACAACCTTGCTTTGTTTTGCTGTCGATAGAATTATGAAAGAAATTGAAGGTTGGTTAAGATTAACATGCTTCAATGAAAAAAAAAAAACTTTAACTTACTTGTTCTTCAGAGTGCCTTTTTGAGAAGGTATGTCAGATGCTTTTGATCCAGCAAGATGGGGATTTGTAAGAATTGTTGTAAGCTTTAATAACTCAGTTGTTATGACCATCACTTCAACATAATAAATCATTCGTGTGCTTCTTAGTAGGAATTATATATAGATCATGAACTTAAGAATATTCATTACCTTTTCGAAACAAGACAATTGTGTACAAAAAATACCGGGAAGTGGGTTGCGTAAAGGTAAGGTTCTCAGGTTTTGATTACACGATAAGGTATTGGTTTTTAGGCTTTTATCTTCATTATGTTTTTGGTGTTTGTTTTCATTTGCTTTACATTGTTTTCTTTTGCTGTTATATTTCTTTCTTTTATGCTTTTAAGGGAACCGACTTCTCACAGTAGGATTCCTCCATGAATTACATTGGTATAATTGTAAGTCAAACAACGCGGTAAGGGAGTTAAAACTGAGATGTACAAATTGTTGTGGAAACAAATGTTTTTCTAGCCGCCGGAGAAACGCCTTTTGCAGAAACTTTGCTGCTATGGAAACAGGAAAAGAAACATTGTTGCCTCCCGGGCGCAGACTTTGCTTCCCCAGTTTAGCCACAGAGGACAAGAAACACGTGGTTCCGCTGGAGACTCAGATTTTTTTCCCACGCTCGTGACATCCTGAATACAACATGTTTCTTATTTAAAAATATATAAAAATAACAAATCACTTTATTTAGGTGTCAACGGTATTTAGCACAGAATACTAATCGGGAACACCTCTAAGATCGAATTGGAATTTAGATGTGTTGGGTTTTGAGGAGAGGGGAAAACCGAGGTACCCGGAGAAAACCTGTCGGAGCAAGGACGAGAAGCAACAAGAAACTCAACCCACATATGACGCCGGGACCGGGAGACGAGCCCGGGCCATTTTTTGATTATTCCGCACTTAAATTTTACCATATCTTCAATTATTTATCAACAAGCAGAAACGTTTTCGCAGCAATGTATCCTGGTTGAACCAGGTCGTGTTTTTACCTGTTTGTTTTGTATTATAATCGAAAGTAAAATTTTGTACTACATGAAGTTATTTTCTTGTTTAGGGCACTGATTCATTTTTTTACCATTTAAAAAGATTGCTATAAAATGTGCTATTTTTTGCCCCCTATTTACGGCCTGTGTTTGAATTGGGTCTTTAACAGGGACAGCAGGTGAGAGAAAACCAATACAAATTCAGCAGGAGTGTTCCCAATTGTAGAGGTAGATGTTACGATTAACAACTACATATTCTTTGAAGTTAAAGATAGAAGTCAAATACGTTTATATTTCTTCATAGGGAGTTTCACGCCACAATTTTAGGAGTTGGTTTACGTATTGACTCTTGTCGCACAACTTGACAGTAATATGTAAATTTTTATCATGTCCCACTGGAAACATTTCAATTTGCACCATGGGCCTATATACATGTCTTACGTGAACAAAGGTGACAAATTAAAAGAAAAAATGGCTGGCTGTGCGGAAATGTAAAGAAATTGCGCAAATAAAACTGACGTAACTGTCGCCAGAAATTTGCGTATTTATATGAATTCTTTAGATTTTTTTACGCTGGTATACTTCATTGTGCCTTTCACCAAATGCAACGTCCACTTATTATTCGTCTTTCACACATCATGCTTGTACCATTGATGTAAATACAGAAGTTCAGTGAAAAGGCTGTAAACTCTTTTAAGGAGCCAGATTTTATCGATACTATGTAGTAAACGTTATTATTAGCCTGAGTAGCCTCCATCGCGGATGTCTGCATTGAAAGGTATATTCCAAGTAGAAGTTTCACTGTAGACGAAATGCTGTATTTTCCTAATTGTCAAAGCTAATCAAGCGAGTATAAGTAAACATTTGGGTGGAAAACACTGTAGGAAGCTAAAACGTGCATCGAAGGTGGGCACGTGGGAGTGTACGTGCATGCAACGTTTGTTGTTGTTTTCTTTGAGACGCCTTCAACCCTGATTGTAATTCCAACCCTTTGTCACTTGCTCAATAACATTCTTTTGCTATTGCAAGAGACCACTCTTAACGTAGTGTTATTATTTAAAAAGAACTTTTTACGAGTGTTTTATATTGCCGGCAGAGATTGCAGAGGTCTGGTAAAGAGCGGAAATCAGGAATCAGATTATATAATCATGCTGCTATTTCTTCATATCATACGCGGCTGATGGGAGAGGCATCGTGTTAACGTAGGAACTGGAACAGTTTCCTTTCAACAGGATATTTTTAAATCACCTTTTTTTGGACCGAAAAGATCTTTGAAGAGCAAAAAACGGAAGTAAGATTAAGTTGCTTTTTTCTCATCAGTGGGTGATGGGTGGAGAGACATCGTGTTATGGTAGGGACTGAAACTATTTCCTTTCAACAGGATGTTTTAACTATATCTTATTTTTGACAAACAGATCTTTGAAGAGCAGAAAACGGAAGTAGGATATGAAAAGTTGTTTTTTTTCCTCATCGGTAGGTGAGGGCCGTAGTGTTATCGTAGGAAGCGATTTCAGTTCGTGTCAACAGAATGTTTAGATAGATTATTCACAGACTCAGACATGAAGATCTTTGAAGTACAGAAAACAGTTGTTTACTGATGAATCAAGAGACCCTTCAGTTCAAGGACTGGTTTAAAACTTTAAGCCCTAACAGAGACAGCAACGAAATTTTACTTAACGTCATTACCTACTTGTTCAAACATTCAAGTGATGAGAATAAAGGAAGTGATCACCAAGGATGGTATGTCTTGATCAGTTTAGACAAATATCTGCCTACTAGTTACGTAAGAAATGCACCGATGGAGAACAGTAAGGACAATATGTATTTTCAGTATATCAGGGCTGAAAGGGTCTGAAAGACTTGCTTTGTGTTGCAGCTGATAAACAATTAAGGTTTCTTATGCTTCTACAACATGAGCTTCGGGTATAGTAAATAGTCAAGGCTGTGCGCGAATGCGTGAAACTCTTATTAATTTCCTAGTGATGAAATGCGAAAAACTCTAGTACCTGGAAGGAGTGCTAAATCGACTGTATAGTTCTTCATCCAGTTGTCAAAAAGTCTCAGTCTGCCACATTTTATCCCCGGGGGTACTTCCTGTAGTTGGCTGTACGGGGAGGCTCCGCCCGAAAGGGGTGCCTTCTTTAAGCTCGAAGTATACTTAAGGGTAGGGAAAATTGCCATTTTAGTATACGAAAGGGTTACAAAATCAGCTGCAAACTGGAAGGCGGCTAAAGCGAAGTATATCAAAGGGCGCCACATTTTGGCAGAAATGACTGCGCAACTGAATCAGAACGACTGAAAACCCGGGAAAAACGTTGCAATTATGGGAAATTCTATTGTTTTGAGGTGTAAGAAAGAAAAATGAAAGGGGTGCCATTTTGGTAAAAAACTTTATTGAGTACCCTCCGCCCTCCCTCCCCCATCGTGGCCGGATACGTATTCATCTCTGGATTTGAGGTTCTGGACCGGGCTGGAAAAAGAGCTGTGCTTCTGGGAATGAAAATGAAAAAAAATTAAAATGGGCTGGAAAATAGTGTCTTTACTTTTCCCATTGGGACCCGCTTTGATCTACCAGCACCGGGTCGGGCCTTCCTATAAGAACGTGATAATGAGAGACGAGTTTATTTTTTAATCACACATCTTTCTTCCCCTAGTTAAGCTGCGAAAGTGCTAGAGGAATTACAAGGTCAGGATAAGGCAATCAAAAGTTCAGACAATGCTGGAATAGCACCAAACTGATAACTGATATACAGAGAAAATCTCGATTTTTTGAACCATGGCACGTTTCCCTTGGATTTGCTTTAGTTAACACTGTAATTCTACCCTCGATTTTTCAAAATCCTTGATTCTTCAAAAATCCCGATATTTCAAACCAACTCTTGTCTCTCATCAGTGGCTTTCCGATTTGAAAGGTAACGCTTCAGGATTTTATTCTCGAAGGGTAGAACCATCTTTTATTACATGTCATGGTAGTGAACAGGAAAGCAAGAAAAGCACTGCTCCGTCAGTCATTCGGCCTGGCTTTCCTTCGGTGTTTCTAAGTTTTGAGTCCTGAGTAAAATTTCAAAGTGTGACTTTTCAAACGAAAGCTAGAGAACTGTACAACAGTGTCATGGTGTTTCTGTTTCCTTTCTGGCTGTTATAAAACAATACCTTATAAATCAAGCGATTTTTCGAAATCCCGATTTTTTAGTTTCTACTGTATTTGAATGCACGATGACGTCGACGTTTATCACTATTTTAAATCTTGCCCCTCATTGAAAACATAAACCTTCCCTTTTGTTCCCGTGCCCAGGCCCTAGGCGTTCCATTTTGGGCGCGAATATATGACGTCACAGACTTCCTACGCAATTCATTCCCAGGACATTGCAGAACGAAATAGCTGACGAAAGAGATGTCAGTAAATTGCGAGTCAATTATCTTTTTGTCTCTTGGAACCTCTTAGATAAGGCTCGATTGCCAGCTATGTCGGAAGTAAGGGTGAGCAAATTTTATTTTTTAAAATCAATCCAATACGACTGCCATATTTACCAATATTTGGTATTCTTTAGATAGTTACACTCAAGACACATTTTGTGACGTCATTGATCAAACCAAAAACGTCACCCAAAGTACTAGGGTTCAGTAAATAACGGTGCATTCCCAAATATGTAATAAATTAGCTGGGTTAGTATGTGCTGGAAGATTCTGCCCCACGCAAGCAAAACGTTTAGTTAGCACAGCGTGAACGGAACCCATTAGGGGGGTGGGTGAGGAGGTACCCCTTATATGGCTTATACTATACGGGGTTGTGCCGCTGGATAGGGTACGGTTTTTGGCCTCCTTGTCCTTAAGGATGTATAAATTTATGTGTCTTCTGTGTCTGTCCTAAACAGGGTGGGTGTATCAAAAAACAAATTGCAAGGTCCTAACTGACCGCTGACCGTTAGACTAACAAGACGTGAAGCTAACAAGACATGAGGCGATTAAAAATTCCTCGCTCTTTATTAGTCAGACAAGAACATAAATCAGTTGACTGACAATAACTTTCTGTCATATTTTTCGGCTCAATACCCAAAAAGGTACCGCCATAACTCTGACAATAGTAATTTTAGATTTGAGCACCCTGGGGGTACCAAACAACGACAGCGTCGATGACAGGGACCTCGAATAGCCCGGGCACAGAATGAACAGGAACAAAAACTGAGCGGCTACAGACGCTTCGACAAAATGCTGCCCTAGGAATGCGTGCTGACCGACCGATCGGGAGCGGCAACACCGACTGGAATGCTTCGACATATGTTTTTGATTATAGACGCAACGCGACGGCGACAAGAAATATACACGATCACCAAAATGCTCGTGACCCGAGCTTTTGCGAGTCACGTATTTCTAGTTGTTATAGCAGAATTCACGTCTGTATGCTAAAAGCTAAACTAGCTACACAGTGCGCATAGCGTGACCTGTAAACCTTGGAGTAAAAAAAAAAAATATATATATATATATATATAGAAATTTTGTGTTTCGATTTTTCCGAAGTACAGTGCTCGATACGTTAAAGTACAGCGTAATATATATTTTGAAAATAGAAAGTGTCGTTTTTTTCTATTTTCAATTTATATATACATATATATATGTATAGATATATACGTAATAATAATGTTTGCAACTAAGAGGTACTTATGAAATAAAGAAATACTAAAATCTAGAATCTAAAATCTAAAATCTCAACCATTTATTATTATTATTATTATTATTATTACTATTATTATTATTATTATTATTATTATTATTACTATCATCATTATTATATTAAAGGCTCTAAGATAGAGGAAGTACAAAAAAAAAAAACCCGGACGATCAGGACGTCATGTGACGACATCATTGTTTTGTCGCAAGTATAAAGTAAGGATTATTGAACATAGTACACCCCTTTTCGGTCACAATGCCCTTAAACTCTTTCTGAGTCATAGAGCTTGTATTCCCCATCCCTATAGTCCATAGAAGGCTTATATTACAGAACCCTCCCCAAGACCCAGAAAGAAATGCTGGAAACATTTCAATCCATTAATGATAATAGCTCTTAGCTATTTGTAAGCTTGAGCACTTATGATGTCTTTTTCCGCCTTGGTTCTGTTTGCTCACAAGGTTGGTTTTCTCATGGATATATCGACCAGTGACAGTGCCTTTGTTCTCGACTTGGTGAAGAAGCAAGGTACAGTCACGGAGTGAGGTGCTTGGCTTGGGCTTCAGCGAAAGACTGAATTGAAGTTTTATAATTACTGGATTGATAAAAAGTTACAGGGAGTCAAATATTCTGCATGGAATACCGGGGAACCGAACAGTCCCACTGAAAATGCGGGCACATGTACGGGAGAGGTCCCAATGCAGGAAGGTGGAAGGACATCCCATGCAATTTCGACGCCCCAATTTTTCTCTGGCAGAAAGTAAGAAATTAAACAGGCTCAGTTCTAGGTCGTAAAGAGACGAATGAGTTTGGGGTTCAAAATAGTGGGTGGCCTGTGAACTGGGAGGCCTGTGATCACGGGCCTGGGATCTCTCTCCTTTATCCGACTGATCGAGCCGCAAGTACACATGTCTACAGATCTGTTATCACGTGCTAAATTTTAGGGTACTTATAGGAAAAAAAGAGGAAAATGTTTTAACTATAGAAACCCATTTACTAGTGAGGCTTTAAAATTGTTTTCAAACAGAAATATTTTGTTTTTCTCCTCGTGGACGTTTGTACAACGTCAGCGTGATTTTCAGCTTTAACTTGACGACGAAATTTGTCGAAAACTGCAGCGCGGTGAACAAATTAATATGGTTGTTTCAAACTGGGTTTGATAACTAGATTTCTACAACCTCTTAAAATACGTTGTTTTAAACTTGTACGTCTAGTAAGGGAATTGTAAAACTCGCACAGATCGGCCATAAATGGCAAAAAAAAAATAACACAGAAACAAAGCTAATCAATTCAGTCTAAATTTCAATCTAAATTTCTTTGTACTTTTGGCACATTATATGGTATTCGTTGCATTCCCGTGCAAACACTTTCTTTCAGATTGCCGTGGTGTGCTATAAATTATATGTGTAGCATGGAATAACTTAATATACACTTCCGTAAAATGTGCAGCCTACAACAGGCTAAATGCACTGCTCTCGCCGTGCCAAAGGCTGCGTTAAGCTTGAGATATTAGTTATTTCACTTCATAAGAAATCCATCTGTTAATACTATAACATAGTTTAAAGAGTGAAACGAACATGTTGGTCATTCTAAAATTTCCAGATTAGATACTTTGCTTTCCTTTTTCTGGAACTTCCAATCCCCAGTTTGCTTAACTCGCTTATTGTAAGGTATCGTAAAACCAAAGGTCAGAAGGTGTTTAAGACTTAAACCTTTCAACTTCTTATCCTCAATTAACTTTCCAAAATCTTTTTTTTTTTTCAGGTCTTAGTCTTTGAGATTTTTAAAAATAATTTTGTTTTTTGGGCTGAATTACAATTATAAATACATCAGTAGCCTAGGCCATAATTACCAAAGGCTGTTCTTAAATCTTTCTGTTTAAAGAGGAGAAATTAGCTAAAGGAGGAAAAGTTTTCAATGTCCTGGCACGACTGTAGGTAACAATCCAGTGTGTCTTAGTAGCACTCTAATTCTAAATTGCTGATTATCAGTAGGAAGAAAGCGATAAAGACTTGGACCTTTTCAGCGTTCATCCTTAAAATTCCATGGTCTTATTTTTTGATATTGTAAGGAGGTTCATTTAGTCTTTACGATTTGGAGAATTAAATGTCTTTATTTTATAGACAAGAGTGTTTTAGTGGAAAATAGACAACTCATAAAGTTCATACGAAGCTATATCCGGGACTCGAGTGGCGTATTTTTCATATCCTCACTAGTGAGGATATCGATGACGTCATTTTCCGCTTTGAAACTAATGTTTGTGCGAAAGTACTCTTGCCTATATGATAAAAAGAAAATTACACGGCGACTTCTCGTGGTAAAAAAAAACATCTTTGACTCACTTGCCTCGCTCTTTCGTAAAGTATTGTTTTTACCACTCGAAAATAAAATTCAAATCTTCGCGCCGCCGTGTAATATCCTCTATGTATTTTTGGGTGAATTACAACTATACATTGGCCTAGGCCACAATCACCAAAGACTATTCTTCAACCTATTTGTCCTAAAGAGGTCAAAGTTGAAGCATACAAAATTGGGAACGCCTATAGTCAGTGGTTAATCCATTAAAAGAATCACGTCATCGAATTGATGCACCATGAAAGACATTTCTACGGTCAACAATCCTATCTTAGTAACACTCTTAACTTTAATATTGTTGATTATTTCATGAATACACATGGTAACTATGCAAGGATCAGTTTTTCACGCTATTAAATTTGGCAGTGCTCATTTATGTCACTTTGTCGATTTACCTGAAAATTTTGTCAATCATCTTTAAGGGCATAAGCTGATAAGCATCAACACAAACGCACGCATAAGCAAGTGAAAACACCAGTGACATAAGCATAAGCACAACAAGAACGAAAGTGTTCGGGATTCTTGTGATTACGCCCATGCTTATGCCGCAATTTCCACCAGTGAGAACGGCGGCCACATAGGCACAAACACAAGGCAGTCAACAAGAAAGATCTCAGTGTCGTCCCCCGTGTCCACAAATGTTTCTTCTGCGCGTGTGTATGTCTTTATGCTTATGTTTTCCCTTGCTTTTCTTTATTCTTATGCTTATGCTTATGCCTTGGTAAAAACCAGCCTTGAGCCCCGGCTATACGATCAAACATTCTTGTCCAACATCGTGTTTGTCACACGAAACATTCGGTGGCTAAACAAGCAAGCAGTGTTGTCCAAACAACCATTTAAATGTAAAGCTGAGAGGTGGCTAAACAGCAAAACACGTTCGTCCAACACGATGTTGGACAAAAATGTTTGATCGTTTAGGCGGGTCCTTAAGAAGCGTTTTAGTCAGAGGAACAGTAACGAAGAGCACAAGGATGTTCGGGTGGTGTTCCATTGAAGTAATAAACAAAGAAATCGCCACAGTTGCGCACTTGAATGTTGATGGACCAATTGCAGCAGTTGCTAAAGTAGTGGAAGCAGACCTGCCTGGTGACTCTCCCTTCAGCCACTGTGGGATGAACCCCGTTTAACCAGCCAGGCGAATGCGTATTGCATCTATTTATAGGAACACATGATGTAGGCATTTTTTTTCCAGTACGGTCTTGGAAACGATACCATCCGGGACCAATGTGCTCATCACAACCCACAGTGGTTGTGGCGTATGTGTTCTTCCTGCCGTTATTGTCGGTCAGAGCTTGGTAGTTTTGACATTCTAAAAAATAACAGGAAGCATTCTTATAAATGCAGATGTTGTTCCTCTATCGGCATCGACTAGGACCACGGTACGTCATTATACAGACCATGCAAAATAACTGTCTACTATTAACCTCTTACTAACTGAACGCGAGGGCCGTACTAGGGAATATTGGCCCGAAGTCGTGGCAGTACGGACCGAGCGCAGCGAGGTCCGTACAAAAACGACCGAGGGCCAATATTCCCCAGTACGGTCCCGAGCAAGTGAAGTTAGTAAGAGGTTTATAATATGGCATCATTTTTCGTACGAAACAGCACTTCCGGTAGTTCATTCAAGTCAACTTCCGGCGCGATGTCAAGGAAAGAAGCAAGCGATTTTAACTGGCTTTGGAATTAGTTTGATGATCGTTGCTGTCGATCGGCGAAAACTTGCGTGACTCTTGAATGAAAACTGCTCTGATTCTATTATATGTGTCAGTTTTTCGTCGTCCTCTACAACATAAGATAGTTTTATTTGAAAATACTTCTTCGTTACGGGCGGAGACCTTGAATTCGGGAAAAAGGAAGAATAATAAAAAGGCCGCGATAAAATCTCACAAACATGCTTCTCAAACTGGAAATTGTAGCAGCGTGTTAGTCCGTAATGTGAACGAAGGAACACTCGAACTTAAAAACAAAAGACACTGAAATATCTCTCCATCAAATACTGCAAGTTGTTTGCTTCAGAGGCTTTATGGAGAACTTTGTGGATGTTAAGAGCAAATTTTCGTCGCACCTAACAAATTTGTGTTTAGCGCGAACTACAGCAAGAGCGGACTTGTGAACAAGCTAAAATTATTTTCAAGTATATCCACTACAAGAGCAAAAATCTCGCTGAGGAATCAAGGTACACTGTTAGTTTAATACATGTACGTGTAGCTTTAATTTGTTCTTGTGGAAAGCGCTGACTGAAGCGATGGCCAATATTAAACTAGACAAGAACATGATTGTTTCCTTTCGATTTACAGTTGCTGATGAAAGCCGTTTGCTAGTTGTTTTGCAGTTTTCAGTATTTTTTTCGCCGAGAGGTTTTCTTGTGAGAAACGTACTCTTTTGTTAATGCTGAATTTTAATAATTATTGTTTAGGTGTTGGCAATTTACTCGGCTCTTTACATCTTACAGTCTAATAGCCTTCAAAAAAAAAAAACAATAAACACACAGTCACTGAAGAACGTTGGCCATGCTTTTTGATTCACTGCTGGCGAGTTTTTTGCTTATATCAAAAAGTCGGTAAAGTTAATTGAAGAGCGCTTTACCTCGTTCAATCCGGTTTTGTACCAGCTCCAAACCTTTCCTTTTTTTTATCTTGTTGTGTTTTCGCAGTCTGAATTCTGCGGGAGCGGGAGCGGGAAAAAAATATCCAAAAAGGACCGTTTAGATAGTAATGGTCCGTACTGTAAGATCCCGACCGAGAACTAACCAATCAGAACACTTGATTTAGACTGGAGAATTGTTTGCCATATAATAAAAATTATTTCGGATTAATAGAATAGACAATAGAACACTTTACGAAAAGAACCAAAGGACACAGTAAATGGCGTCATTATGCGTTTCCCGCCCAAAAAGATAGCCGCTCTTTTTTCTAAGAAATTTCAAATCGTTGTTTCAAGTGCTGAATTTGGGTATTTCTGCTGGTACTCGAGCAGATTGACCTTCTTTTAATTTGTTTGTGAGCCATTGTATTTTTGTTCTATTTTGGAGTTGAATTGTTTTCTGCATTTTGTTTGTTCTGTTTTACATCATTGGTGATCTGGTACTCACAGAAGGAAACTGACTTTGTGAATAGAATATATACAGAGTAAATCTGGGACATACGTTTTGCATTTTTCTTAATAAGTACGACTGCTACCGTAGGTGTGATGAGCAATGGACGGTAATTTCAAGAGCGTCATCGATTCACATTTTAATAATATCAAATAGAATAGCGATAATAATAATAATAATAATAATAATAATGATGATGATGATGATGATGATGATGATGATGATGATGATGATGATGATGATGATGATGATGATGATAATGGTGGTGGTGGTGATGATGATGATGATGATGATGATGACAACGACGACGATGAAGATGAGTTTTGATAAAAGTACCACATTTTACCTGGAGCAATACAGCTCGTCTTTCCATCTCCTTCGTACCCTGGTTTACAAGCGCACGTGTATGATCCAATAGTGTTTGTACAAGTGGCGGTATCCATAAGACAACTGTGAGTCCCGTCGGAACATTCATCAATGTCTGTATGATGTAAAAATGACAACAAATTCTGTTAACCGCAAACTTCAGTTTTGATAGTGAAATCATCCACATATATAGACATAATTAGTTAATGAATTTATACTAACTAATGCACCAGGCTTTCTTCTTGATCGTGGGTAAGTTCTCCTTACCTGTACACTGTTCGCCATTTCCTGTAAATCCAGGAAGACAGGAACAGCGGTAAGAAACGAGTGTATTGACACAGTTTGCATTGACGTCACACAACTGATGAGAAACACTGCACTCATTTACGTCTGAGTAAACAAAAACAAGAAACAGCATTACAAAATACAAGGTAAACTTCTAAAATCTAGGGCATTATCCTAGAGCAAGCATCCAATTGCAGTTTCAGTTTGTCCACCAACAGCCGTTTTATACTTCACAATTTATTTTAAGGCTGTGACGGTAAAACTGAAATGTTTGTTGTTTAAAAATGAACTTCGCTCTTTAGAGAGCAATCTCGTTCCCATGGGCCGCATTCCTTTTGGTCAGCACCAAGGATGCAACACCTCTTGACAAATCAATGTCAAAATGCTGAATCGAAATCTGATTGGCTACTATATTTTACTGGAAGTCTTCGAGTAAGAAGCTTCAAAACAGGAAATGAGAATGCTTAGGATGTTTTTGCTGGACGTTTTCGATCACGTCAGAGACGGACAATGGGAAAGAAATCTGAAAATGGGCGATGCAAACTAACAAAGAATCGAAATACAGTCAAATTAAAAATTCCTGTTAGAGAAGACGCAAAAAGGTAACAGGTGTCGATCACATGATTAAAACGAAAAAGGCGCCAAAACCTTGTGATCTGTTGCAGGGGTTCTTGAGCAAGCTGAATCAATGCCTGCTGCAAGATATACAATGCGACGGTCGAGAAGGAGCACAATTTTAGATTAATTCCTCTAATTTCCGGCTCTAAAGTATGGTATTTGGTCAATGGTGGCTTTAAAATTGTTCTTAATATTGTCTAAAGCGGATGGAAGCTGGCAGTCTTTCCAGGGCAGTCGTAGAAGTTAAAATAAGCGACTTTGTATGAAAAATCCGTTCACTCCACTGAGGCGCCATGAGCGAGTTAGATCGAATAAAAGCTTAAGCTTACTATGGTGAACTGGAGCAGATAATCTTAGTGTAGCTGAAAACTGAATGGTGAAACAAGAGAAATAGCCAGCGTATTCTACGTGAATTGGCTTCTTAAATTGTGTGACACAGAAACTGGTGCAGCGGCCGGACGGAATGACTAAAACGACGAGAGCAGCGATCCTTTGTATTTTTGCAAGAACACGTCGCTTGAGTCGCTTTTTGTAAACCTTGTACGTTTGCAGCTGGAAGGACTGATAAACCTCTTTGAGTGTAGGTAATAGGTCTTTCTTTAGTAGTAAATTGTTTTCTGTCTTTGTAAAAAATCGTTTATCCTTATGATAGATATTTAAGGTGTTTCGATACAGATTTTTTAGACCATACCTCACTTTTAAAATCGGCTCTTAGACAGTCTTTATCTTGTCGGATCAACGTGAAATCTGCAGTACTTTTTGGCTTTGGATTGAACTTTAGCGCAGTTTACATTTTGTGAAAATCGATATTTCCATGACAACGATAAACAAAAAACCTCGAAAACACTAAAATTGTAATTTTGCGCGATCCAGACTTCGCTTTGAAAAGCAAACTCCAACATCTTAAACTGTGGTGTATGGCAAACAAAATATATAAGAACAAAAAAAATCTGTATGTTTGTTTCGAAGTAAATCGCAAAAACGTTTTCAACCTTAGTTTTTGTATAGTAATAATAAATGCACCGAAAAATAATCAATGCTTTGATGAAATGGCTCGAAAATACTTTCAAAATGTATCTTTTACTTACTATTTTACGCCTAGAAAGTTTTGTTGGAACTAGTGTTCGCGATCTCGAGAATGAATTGTTTTTCTAAGATCATTTGTGTAATAATTTTGTGGTAATTTTTGAATTTGAGCGCTTTTGCGAAAATCTTAAGAACGGCTCGATGGATTTTTTTTAAAACATTAAACACGCGTGCTTGACGCTGTGACCAGTTTTAGTATTGAGTCTTATTAACGTTGATTCACTGGAACACTTTTACATTTAACGCTAAAAAGGACGCATGAACCTACGGAAAAGGTTGCGTTACGAATTCACAGTTGGGAAGTAAATGCTAATATATTCAAGGTAATGCGTAATTCATTGCTTCGTGATTTTTATCTGGTTTCTTTGTTCTTTGTTGCACTGTAGATTACAACGAAAAGTAAAAATCACGGAGGAATGCTTTGCGCATTACTTTGAATATATTAGCATTTATTTGCCAAATGTGAATATGTAACGCAAGCTTGAAAATGTTTTTGCGATTTACTTCGAAACAAACATACAGAGTTTTTTTGTTCTTGTATATTTTGTTTGCCATACACCACAGTTTAAGATGTTGGAGTCGAAGTCTGGATCGCGCAAAATTTCAATTTTAGTGTTTTCGAGGTTTTGTTTATGGTTGTCATGGAAATATTGATTTTCACTAAATGTAAACCGCGCTAAAGTTCAATCCAAAACCAACAAGTATTGCAAATTTCACTTTGATCTGACAAGGAAAGGACTGTCTATATTTCTAGCTGTAGTAGTTGTTCAGTAGTTTTGCCGTGATTGATTATGTGAGTTGAATCATTTACAGGCCTGCCCCATACTCGTTCTTAAAGGTACCTATGCCATTTTATTTTGTTAACTCTATGTAATGTTTTCAGTAGTATTTCGGTAAACAAAAGCTTTCCGTACCGAAACCTACCGTCGGTTGTTAAATATTTATCGACGTAAAACTCAACACCAGCACAGTAAAAGGCCACAACACAGCACCCGCCTAGTTACGTTGCGTAAATAAATGACCTCTATACAACCTCTCTACTGGCTTTGTCCAAGACCGTTAACAACAGTGCAGTTGATTTGCTTTAATAAATATTAGCTAATTTTAATTTCATGCATAAATGCGCCTTTATTTGCAATATATCTGTTCGCCAAAAACAAGGTTAATTTGATTTCTTGCTCAATTGGACTTTCCAAATTAGTAAGCTTAGAACACAAAAAGGTTCTTTACACTATTCGACTACTAAATGGACCTCTTCCGTGACTATCGCTTTCTTTCAAGATGTTCTTGAAAAGTCGTTGATTTTGTAAAAAGCCGTAATTAAGAAGTGAAATAAAATTTGCGGCGGCGCTTCAAACTCTCGTCACAATGGCTACGTTTTTAGTGCCTTCGAAACTTCCATGTTTTATATTTGTTCTTCCATCAAAAAGTTTTAAAATAGAGATACAACTACAATAAAAGAGCGTTTTCTTCACCACTGTTGCTAGAAGCACACACACATTCACAAACGTATGGAGGCAGCTAGTCACTGAGACTGTGAGAGTCTTTCCATATTCGGCTGGTAGTATACAAATGGTGTCTTTACCCTCAATAACAAAAAGTCTTCAGTGCAGCGTGTTAACGTTCTTTTAACTTAAGGTCCGGTATCCTTTCTAAAGTGATATTTAACGCGAAGTGAAACAAATCCATAGAAGCCGGTGCGGCAGGCCATTTTCGCGAGACTGCAATCGAGCGAAGAACATTTTCACGGGAGCCTTGGGTGAATGACAAAGGCGCCAGAAGAAGGGGACGTCGTAATATTTCCCGCCTTTTGTTTTTACGCAAGCCATAACGCATGCTTTGTTCCATAGACTGTCGCGCATGCTCTTTGACGTCACATGACTTACAAAACACGTCACAATTTCAAAAAAAATCTTTTTCTTGGATTCCGCCATGTATAGGAATTCTGGACTACTGTCCGAAATTGACTTAAATGTAATGTAACCTATTGTAAACTAAATGAATGATTCTGAAATAACGTTGAAGTAAAAAATTTACTGACTGCAAAAATGTTTTAACCTTTCATTCCATTAAACGATTAAAATGAATTCAAAATTTGGGTAAATTTGACGGCACACCTTGCCGTTTAAACTGATTAACAAAGGTTTTGTTATTAGTAACAGTTAATTCAACAACCAAGTGACATTCTAAGTCAGTCAACATTATTTCCTTTCCCGTGAACGACAAACTTGTATGTTCGACCCTTCGTTTTGAGTCATTTTTTTGTTACATATTACTTGCCTTCAGTGGTCATGTCACAATCTGCAAGTAACGTTTTTCCAGGTTTAATTGAATCAAACCAGTATTTGCCGCTGACCGCTTGTGCTCCTTCACTCGCTTTGACTTCTTTACACGACTTAGCAGGCAACTCAGGAATGGAACCAAGTGGAACTGAAAATCAAACAGAAAAATTGATAGACATCCTTAAATTTTTAATTTTTCTTGCCTTAAAGTCAGATCAAGAGTAACATTTCGGTCGACTAACATGAAGAGGAAGGGACTCGAGGGGAAAAATCTGCTGCACGCCAAGGCTATTAGGGTTAAAAGAAATGTTTCTAGTTTTCAATACTTAAAATTAACCAATTCTGAATCGTTTTTCCAAAAACCCGAACAAAGAACTTTGAAACAAAATTTGGGCGCTGCAATAAATACATTTGTTGGCAGCTTTGGTTGCTGGAAACTAGCTCGAAGAGATGATAAAGAAATGTACTGAAGTGTACCAGAAACGTACAGTTTAGGTATAACCATTATTTTACGGTTATAATTCATGACTTTAAAAATATATATATTTACGTATAACCATTCTACTTGATAAAATTACACCTAACACTGATATTGGCTACTACGTTGTCGCATTTTATCACCACTAGAAAGCGAAGACTTTAGAAAGCGTCACGAACGACAAAATATTCACCTCTGTTGTTGACTCGTCCGTAGTAATATCTGATGAAGTTGGGAACGAAATTCGCTGGTCTGGCCTCCTTGGTCCGATTGTTCAGCTCACAAATATCCTGTGTGGTGACGTAATTGAAGCTTTGGCATATGACGTCATCTTCACAGGCCAATAAACACTCAAATGAGTTGGATGTCTTCAGTGTCTTGAAGATGTGTTGCCTTAACATCATTTGCTGGATAGAATATTTGCTTTCTGTGCACTGACCTCTTACACTGCAAAGCATCTCACAAAGCGCCAGCAGAATTGGAATGGTTACAACCTTTGCTGCAGCTTTTTGGGCCATTCGTTTGCTGAGATTAAAGCAACTATCACAATGCCGTCGTTTACAACATTTTCTTTAGAATGACTAAAGTAGTTACATCAACGAATCAGTAATAACAAAACGGCTTTGATACACAAATTTAGAGTTTATGGCAATGGAAGGATGACTGCAAACAATAGGAAAAAGGAAGGAATTAAAAAAAAAGGAAGCAAAAATAAACTATCGAGTCGCTCGTTGACTATAACACTAGTGTGAAATCGTCCAAACTTATTTGATAAGTACATCAGTGACCTTCGACACTGCGTTTTGTTTGTATATATTCCTGTCTTAACCGGTTTTGGTCACGTGCGTTTCGTAATTCTGTGATATATAGTGTGCGATAAGGCAGATTAGGGTTTTCGAGGCAGTGCAAGAATTGTAACGAGTGTAGTGGTGTACGAATAAACAAATTTTAAAATCAATCGAGTTGTCCTAGTACGATTATAACAACTACAGCCATAATGTTTTTGTTTCTGACTTTTCGAATACGGCCTTGCTTTGTTTTGCTGTCAATAAAATTATGAAAGAAAGCGAGATGTTGCAACGATTAGTGTACTTACTTCTGATAAAATTAGAGCTTACTTGTTCTTCAAAGTACGTTTTCGCGAAGGAGTTATGTCAGACGCTTTTGATCTAATTAGATGTCAAGATTTCGAAATAGGGAGTTTGGACAATTGTTAAAAGCTTCAATACCTTGGTTGTCATGAACATCCCTTAAACATAATAAATCATTCATATAATAGGGGTAATAGATCATGAACTTTCATTACCTTTTCGATACAAGAAAATTGCATTTCACAAAGAGATATCAGGAAGTGTGCTGCGTTAAGGTTAGGTTTTCTGGTTTTGATTGGTTTTGCTGGCTTTATTTTGTCTTCTTTCACGGTTATGCTTCTTTGTTTTATGCTTTTAAGGTGACTGATTTCTTACAGCAGGGTTTCTGCTATGATTGTAAGTCAAACAAAACAAAGCGGTAAGGAAGTTAAAAATTAATGAGATGTGCATGATAGGTGCCTAGCTAAGCTAGAAAACGCCGTTGGCGAAATTGCTATGGAAGCAAATGTTTTTTGGAATGTTTTGTTTTCCTAGATGTAGAGTCAGTTTCTGTGTAAAATTAAACAAGCTCTCTATACTGTTTTGAGAAAAAGCAAAAGATATTGTTAATTTTAGTGTTTCGATTAGCAGGGACCTCCTGGAGTTGTGATGTTTAACCAGGGCAAATATATTTCTTCCATACCATCAGTCAGATGATATATTAAACCTATCAATTGCCACGTAGTTAATATGACTAAATGACTGGAGATTCAAAGAACTTGAAAATATTTTTGAAGAGCCAATAAGGCATAATGTTGTGAAAGGTGTCAAGTTAAAGACACCTGCACAAATTTGCCCTTTTCTCAGCTAAACTATGTCTATTTCGATTGTTATGCTGATAGATAATCAGCTGGTTGAGTGCGAAAATAAGTTTATTAATTTATGTAAATACATAACTTTCCAATAAAAACAAAAAAACAAAAAACAAAAACACGCCAATGGTACATTTCTTAACAACTATCCTGGCATTTAACGCTAGTTAGTTATTGTGTCATCTCTGCCTAGTTACATACTAAACATAACTGCGTATGATAACTAGAGACTCGAAGAACTCGTCAGAACGTTTGAATAGTCATTTAGCTATAGGTACTTAAGGGACGTCTCTAAATCTGCACCTCCTAGCGAGTTCTTTCAATGTCCTTACTGTCCCCTACCGTGCGCTAAATTGCACTAGTTAGTCAACCCACGGCCATAACTAACGACTGCACGATAACTGACTTCAAGATAACTGACATTTTGAGCCAGTAACTGTGTTGTCAATCCGACACGCATACATGATGTGATCCTGCAAAAATATGGCTACATATTTTCTACATAAAAAGTTATTTTTTGTCAACCAGGTATACGTTTACGGCTGTTTCGCACAGAACATTCTACGTTTCATCCTATTAAATTTTGAGGGAAACACGATCTCCACTCCTTTTTAGCCAATGACGTCACGAAAGTGACGTCATGGCTAATGTCAAAGGCTAAAAGAACGGCGCTATACGATATACGATGTACGATGTACGGTATCTGTCTTCGTTTTTGTGGGGGGGGGGGGGGCATTCTGTGAGATGTTGGGTGGGCGCTTGTGCCACCGGGAGACTGAAACCTTTCTTATCAGTGGCACATGCCCATACAGCTAAAGCTATGGGCCTACGATCCCCGGGCTTTGAAGTGTTTTGTAATCAACAGGAACTATTTAATGTTACTTCAAATGCACTGTGTTGTATACTTCAGGTCTGGCAGGATTTTATTCTCGATGTAGTCCTGCGTTTACTTAGCCGTAGTACAAAATTTTCACAGCAGCAAACACATCAAAAATTATACACAAGTCGGACTCGTCAAATTGCAATCCACTTGAGTGCGTGAATTCACGCACATGTTGTTTTTTCTGTTTTCCTTTTATTATTAATTTCCAAGCGGAATTTTTAGTTTTCGTAGAGGAACATTTTGATTTCCGACCAGCGTGACGGCGACAATTGTTTTTCGCTTTCTAGTGGAATTACAAGGATAAATAATGAGAATCCCAGGCTGAGAAGCAAGCGGTTTTTGCATAAGGTTAATACAATTTATTTATTCTGAATATAAATATTTCGGTGCTGTTTGCACTACAAGTTCAAGCCGAGACTCAAAACGGGCTCTAAAAATAGATAAACTGTGAGAATCTTCGTCTTTCGCACAAATTAAACTTCGTATATCAAATTTCAACCCGCTTATGCAAATTAGACAAAATAAAATCGGAATTTGTGGGTTTTTTTCTTAGCTATTCCAGCCTAAAATTGAAAAACGAGAATGAAACTAGTATTTAAAATCCAAGTTACAGTGGTGATCAAGTAATTAGAGTAAAATCTTTACAAGATATCAAACTTTACTTCGGGTTGTTTATAGTTCAAAGCGTATATTTATAGTTCAAAGCGTATGTTGAGGAAATTTGCATAGTCAACAGCTGTTGTAATTTGAACCTTCGGAATGTAACGCATCTCTTAAAACACCTCGAAACGAACGCAAGTGACAAAGCATTCTAATGGAGACCTACTGAATTTTGAAAGTTTTTTTTACGCCTATCAGGAGTTGAATACATAAAAAATGCAAGAAACAGATGTGTTAGGATATGTTGTCTTTGAAGAGAAGGGAAACGAAGAGCTTTATTTACTTCGCACGCAATTCTAATGTCACGCTATAATTAACTGTCACGTAGTCACGCTGCTCGTTACCCTGTTTTATGATAACTGAATATGTTAATTCCTTGCTCTGGCGAAGACATGTTACATTAGCCGCAAGTTGTCGGGGAAGGGGGAGAGGACCGCATAGCAGTGGCGTGAAACCCATAGGTTGTGTTCATAAATTTCACCATACTGCGGAACAGAACGTCATTGGCTCTGCACGCGCCTATGTTCTTAAATCACTTATGGTATTACCTTACATACGACAGACGTACGGCAGCGCTCCAAGCACTGCCTTACAGATCAAGGCTCGCTGCGAAATGGAACATCTTACTAGGATTTTATGTGACGTATATCTTTTCATGTGACAACCTGAATGCGGCTGTGTTATTTCACAAGGATTATATGTGACTTATGTCTGTTCTTGTGACAATCTGAATGCGGCTGTGTTATTTCACAACGATTATATGTGACGTATGTCTTTTCTTGTGACAATCTGAATGCGGCTGTGTTATTTGACAACGATTATATGTGACTTATGTCTTTTCTTGCGAAAATCTGAATGCGGCTCTCTTATTTCACAACGATTATATGTGACGTATGTCTTTTCGTGTGACAATCTGAATGCAGCTGTGTTACTGATTACAAGACAAGAGCGGTCATAGGGGAAGGTCCGGAGAGGAGAAACCCAATTCCCTCCTTCTTCCTTATTATTTCATCATAATCTCTTCTTTCGAATTAATCAAATGCATTCAGCAAAAAAGACGTATAACAGACAGTCTTACCGATGGGCTATTTGTGTGGAAAGTTTGCTAATTCTGAGCTACCATTCTTTGGCTTTTGAAGTGTCAACTACAGGTTGCCTTTTTGAGCACCTTCCATCCCCACCCCTATCCCCCACTGAACTGAGAGAAAGAACTGTGGGTGCACGTGTAGAAAGCCCAGTTACAGTACAGAATCAGCGCCACAGTAGGTGGCAAGGACGTTTTGGTTAATCATCTTTAAGGGCATAAGCTGATAAGCATCAACGCAAACGTACGCATAAGCAAGTGAGAACACCAGTGACATAAGCATAAGCACAACAAGAACGAAAGTGTTCGTGATTCTTGTGATTATGCCCGTGCTTATGTCGCAATTTACACCAGTGAGAATAGCGCCGACATAAGCACAAGCACATGGCAGTCAACAAGAAAGATCTCATTGTCGTCCGGCCATCTTGTTGAGTTCGTATCGAGAATTGCGCCAACAAATAGTCTTCTGCGCGTGCGTATGTCCTTAGGCTTATCTTCTCACTTGCATATCATTTTTCTTTTGCTCATACTTCTGTCTTAGTGAAAACCAGCCTTAAGAAAGGTTTCAGTCAGAGGAACAGTAGCGAAGATGACAGGAGTGTTCTGGTGGTGTTCCACTGAAGTAATAAACAAAGAAATCACCACAGTTGCGCACTTGAATGTTGATGGACCAGTTGCAGCAGTTGTTGTTGTAGTTGAAACAGACCTGCCTGGTGACTCTGTGGGATGATCTGTGGGATGATCTGCCACTGTGGGATGATCCCCGTTTAACCAGCCAGGAGAATGTGTATTGCATCTATTTATAGGAACACATGATGTAGGCATTTTTGTTCCAGTGTGGTCTTGGAAACGAAACCATCCTGGACCAGTGGTATCAACACAGTGCAATTTGGTTGTGACATATGTGTACTTCCTGCCATTCTGGGAGGTCAGAGCATTGTAATTTTGACATTCTGGAAAATAACAATAAGCATACTTATGCAGATGTTGTTCCTCTTTCGGCATAGATTAGGACTACGATACGTCAATATAATAGTTTAAATTATTTCGGATTGATAGAATACACAGTAGAACACTTTACATAAAGAACCAAAAGACGCAAAGATAATTTTTGTAGAGAAGTAAAAAAGTAAACGACGTTATTATGTTTGAAATTATGAATATATGAAATTCATATATTTGAACTGCGGAATAAAGAAATGAATGTAAAGAAGATCCTCGCAGTTATTAACGCAACTTATGCAGTTGCGAAAAGAAAGCCTGAAAAAATCAGGCTTGCTGGGATTCGAACCCTGACCTCTGCGATACCGGTGCAGCGTTCTAACCAATTGAGCTAACAAGCCAACTGGGAGCTGGTCATTAAATTGGTTCGTAATATACTCGGGAAACTGCGGAAACTGCGGAATAAAGAAATAAATGTAAAGAAGATCCTCGCAGTTATTAACGCAACTTATGCAGTTATTTCTTTATTCCGCAGTTCAAATATATGAATTTCATATATTCATAATTTCATCTTCATCTTTCCCGGGTATATTACGAACCAATTTAATGAACAGCTCCCAGTTGGCTTGTTAGCTCAACTGGCTAGAGCGCTGCACCGGTATCGCAGAGGTCAGGGTTCGAATCCCGGCAAGCCTGATTTTTTCAGGCTTTCTTTTCGCAACTGCATAAGTTGCATTAATAACTGCGAGGATCTTCTTTACATTTATTTCTTTATTCCGCAGTTCAAATATATGAATTTCATATATTCATAATTTCATCTTCATCTTTCCCGGGTATATTACGAACCAATTTAATGAACAGCTCCCAGTTGGCTTGTTAGCTCAACTGGCTAGAGCGCTGCACCGGTATCGCAGAGGTCAGGGTTTGAATCCCGGCATGCCTGATTTTTCAGGCTTTCTTTTCGCAACTGCATAAGTTGCGTTAATAACTGCGAGGGTCTTCTTTACATTTATTTCTTTATTCCGCAGTTCAAATATATGAATTTCATATATTCATAATTTCATCTTCATCTTTCCCGGGTATATTACGAACCAATTTAATGAACAGCTCCCAGTTGGCTTGTTAGCTCAACTGGCTAGAGCGCTGCACCGGTATCGCAGAGGTCAGGGTTTGAATCCCGGCATGCCTGATTTTTTCAGGATTTCTTTTCGCAACTGCATAAGTTGCGTTAATAACTGCGAGGGTCTTCTTTACATTTATTTCTTTATTCCGCAGTTCAAATATATGAATTTCATATATTCATAATTTCATCTTCATCTTTCCCGGGTATATTACGAACCAATTTAAAGACCAGCTCCCAGTTGGCTTGTTAGCTCAATTGGTTAGAGCGTTGCACCGGTATCGTAGAGGTCAGGGTTCGAATCCCGGCATGCCTGATTTTTTCAGGCTTTCTTTTCGCAACTGCATAAGTTGCGTTAATAACTGTTATTATGTTTCCTGTCTGACTAAATAGCCTATCATATTTCTTAGAAATTCGAATTCGTTGTTTTTGTTTTCGTTGTTTTTGGGACATATGTTTTGCACATATCTCTTAATAAATACGACTGCTACCGTAAGCTTGGAAGTGGCACTAGAAATGGAAAGTCATTCTTTAGTTTAAGTGTCTATTCACATAAGACTTTAATAATAATAGAAAGAATAACAACAATCATGATGATGATAATGATGGTGATGATGAGGAGGAGGAGGAGGAGGAGGGGGAGGATGAGCTTTAATAAAAGTACCACATTTTACCTGGAATAATGCAACTTGTCTTGCCATCTCCTTCGTATCCTGGTTTGCAAGCGCATGTGTATGACCCAATAGTGTTTGTACAAGTCGCTGTATCCACAAGACAACTGTGAGTCCCGTCGGAACACTCGTCAATGTCTGCATAATGACAATAAATTTTGTTAACTGCAAACTTTAGATTTTCTGTATTATGTCATTAACCAAGTTAGAAAGAAGGGAAAATTGATGTATAGATAATAGCCGTTTACCTAGGTGCTAAATGGCTTTGGGCAGTTTGAGCTCATACCATGGTAGGGCAATAGCTCAAACTGACGAAAAAAGAGGCAGGACTAAATACAATATTGTGCAAAAGTAATGTAAAGAGTAATGCAAAAGTAAGTTAAGTGCAAGTGAATTTTCGATCGCTGTGGGCGTATTTTCGTTTAGCGCAAACGATCTTTTGCCTCTTACAAACGAACTGTCGTCTTGGGCAAACGAATGTTCGTTAAGAACTACGAACTTTTGCGACACTTTGTGTCGCCACGCTATGCAAAATGATGACGAAATTTAATTAAACAACAGATAACCGAAAAATCCGCGAAATTTCGCCGAAATTTCACTTGAAACGAAAGGTTGTCATTTTCCCAAAAAGTTTGGCCGAATTTCACGTAGGCAGGCAGGTACTAAGCAGGTAGGTAGGTAGGTAAGTAGAGGAGCAAGGTAGGTAACTAAAACGATATCTGGGTGGGAAAGTAAGTAAAGTGAATATAATTAGGTAAGTAGGGAAGGTAAGGAGGTTTTATTGAGTTGTAGAACATTCGCTATCTCCTCGAGCAACACCTTAGTTTTATTTGCGCTTAAGCGTGCACGCTGATACTGAAACATGGACAGTTTACTGTGGTTAACGTTTCAAAACAATTTTCACCCATAAGAGTAGGAACATACAATGCTGATGGTGATGATGATTTTCTCACACCCTTTTTATTGAATCCACAGTCTTGGACTTCTTAACTTTTTTCTTTGACCTTTTGCACCCAAAGGGGTTAGTTTCGTAAGAAACTGTAGTGCCGCATCAGTGGGGAAGAGATACACAGAAACTTGGATTTATCAGTTCAGTTATAAGGCAAATTGGCCCCCAAATAATTCAAAAGCTAACGTTTCGCACGTTAGCCCAATGTTAGAGTGGTTTATTAACTCAGTTGATAAAGCCATTATAAATTATCAATTCAGTCTTTATCAACTCGGTTGATGAATTCATATTTTTTACTTCCATGGAACGCAATCAGTCCGATTGGCTCATGTCGTTAGGTATTCCACAACCCACCTCTGCTACAACTGAAACACCAGTTTTTCTAGAAATCAAACTAGCCTACACAGTAGGCGTTTCCGTAGCTTATTCCGCGCGTTCCAGGCATTTTTTGCCTTTTGGGCAAGCGAAAATTGGGGCGAGCATTTGTCGCGCTCGCCCCAATTTTCGCGCGGTCAAAAAGCGAAAAATGCTTCAAGCGTACAGAAAGGCCCTACGAAAACGCTTGGTACGCAAGCTAAAATCAAACCAGCTTTCTTCTTGGTCATAAATAAGTTCTCCTTACCTGTACAGTGTTCACCATTTCCAGTAAATCCAGAAAAACAGGAACAGTAGTAAGAACCAGGTGTATTGACACAGTTTGCATTGACGTCACACAGAAGATGACCAACGGTGCATTCATTCATGTCTGAATAAACGTGAACAACAAACAGCGCTTCAAAATACAAGGTAGGTAAAGGTAAAGGTAAAGTCGCACACGCCCCAAGGATTCTCACACGGCCAGAGCTTATCCCAATTTCTCTAGCATGAAGCAACTGAGCGTATTACTACTCCCCCCTGGATGGGATGTTAGTCCATCGCAGGGCTCGTCCTCAGGGCCTTCTCCTCATTCAAAATGGCGGATCAGAGAAATCCTGGCCAAGGCTGCTGAAATACTCCAAGGGTATGTTGTCACGTGACACATAATGGAATGTCTTTTTCGAGGTTGTTTCCAGCGTCTGGCGGCCCTGTTTGTTTCTGTAATCAGAAACCTTTGTTCAAATGAAACGAAGGCATTTCATCGTGTTTACGTGACGAAATTTGAACAAATTTTTGGATCCACTTTGGCAGCCTTGGCCAAGGGTTTCTCCGATCCACCGTTTTGAGCGAGGAGAAGGCCCTGGGGTCGAGATTGGGTTACCCCCAGCAGTATGTCGCCGGTACCCATTTATACACCTGAGTAGAGAGAAGACAATGTAGGTAAAGTTTCTTGTCGAAAGAAACAACACAATGGCAGGGACTGGGCCTCGAACCACCAGCCTTCAGATCTGAAGTCCAACGCCCTAACCACTGGACCACCTCGCCCCCACAAAAATTCAAGGTAAACTTCTAAAATCTAGGACATTAGTCCAAAGCCAGAGTTCAAGGGGTGCCTGAAATGGTGGCACTTCTATTCATATTCATGCAGTTCCTCCACCAACCGCCGACTCATACCTCACAGTTTTAAGGTTGTGACATTAAAATTGGAAAGTTTAAAACATAGTGCTGACAGTGATGACGTCACATGGCGAATAAATCACGTCACGATGTCAAAAAAACGCTACTTCTTGCATCCACCATCTTGGATTTCTTGGCTTTTTTGCCCATTTTCTTTTATGTAAATCGCGTGTACGTGTATATCATTTTTAAACAACGTTAGAATAAAAGAGTTTCGGTTACGAACTTTGAAGGTTTCATTCCAGCGAACGAATAAACAAAAAATCTTGGTTTAACATATGGGCACACCTAAGCGCCTTGATTAAATCAGCAAATATTATATCTTTAACAAAAACTGTATTTTATTCTGTTGGCTTCTTAACAAAACTTCCAATAAACGATTTACCTATTGTTTAACCTAGTGATTAATTTGAATCCAAATTCTTACTACATTACTCGCCTTCAGTGTCCATGTCACAATCAGCAAGTAAAGTTTTTCTAGGTTTAATTGAATCAAACCAGTATTTGCCGCTGACCGCTTGTGCTCCCTCACTCGCTTTGATTTCTTTACACGACTTAGCAGGCAACTCAGGGATGGAACCAAGTGGTACTGAAAATTAAACAGCAAAATTAATAGTTACCCTTAAATTTTCATTTTTTTTTTCTTGCCTGAAAGTCAAGTCAAGAGGAGCTTCGACTAACATGACAAAAAAAGGCCTGTACGCAAAGGTCTTTGGGTGAAAACCAATGTTTCCATTTTTCACCACTTCAAATTGGTTCCTTAATGTATTCTAAAAATCCTAACGAAGAACTCTGACAAAACTATTGGTCACTGCATTACAGACACTTGTTTGCAGTTTTTGGTTGCTGGAAACCAGCAAGAAGAGATGATAATATACTGAAGTATGCCATAAACTTACAATTCAGGTGCAACCGAGGTATAACCATTTGTTAAAAAGCTTCTTTATTTACGATTAGAGATCTTTCAAGAATTAAAAAAAATATTTACATATTTCCATTTTACTTGATAATAACTACACCTAACTCTAACAATGATATTGGTTGGTACGTTGTGCTTTTTATCACTACTAGAAACTTAAATGCACCAGGATCGATAAAATGTTCACCTCTGTTGTTGACTCTCCCGTAGTAATATCTGATGAAGTTGGGAACGAAATCCGCTGGGCTGGCCTCCCTGGTTCGATTGTTCAGCTCACACTTGTTCTGAGGGGTTACGTAATTGAAGCTTTGGCATATGACGTCATCTTCGCAGGCCAATAAACACTCAAATGAGTTGGATGTCTTCAGACTCTTGAAAGTGTGTTGTCGCAGCATCATCTGTTTGATAGAATATTCAGTCGTTGTACATTGTCCAGTTGCCCCACAGATCATCTTAAACAGCGCTATCAGAACTGCAATGAATCCTGTGTGTTCTGGAGCCATTTGGACGACTAGCTTCCTTACAACTGAAAACAGGTTTGATAATTATATCGTTAGCCTCTTTCTATTCGACTGTTGGAGTGTTTTTTAACTAACACTATTTAAATGAAAACCAGAACTAAGAAAAATAAAGCGACTCTGTCGGAGTACGCTAAGTATTTGAAAGCCTGGAAAAGTCGAAATGTAAGAGAAGAAAAGAAAAGAAAGAGAAGGGGAAAGAGAAAGAAAAACAAATAAAAACAATAACAGCAGTGTGACTTCCTAGAGCTGTCAGGGATATTGGGGGAAATTTGGGATATCTAGGGGTATTCAAGATCAGGGAAATTCAGGGGTATTCAAGATCTTAACAATGTGACTTCTTTACTTGTTTTGTTGTTGTTGTTAAAACCGGACGGATACCAAATTCGACGCAGTGTATTCCTAATGAATTCAATGGCTTCTGTTTCTAGTAATATTTAGAATTTCTAAGAAATAAACGTGCCCTGCAAAGAAAGGAAGTTTTGATCAGCATTTCTGTTGATCATCGTTTAAATTCTAGAACACTAGAATTCAACCAAGTGCTTAAAGAATTAAGCAGAAAAAACAAATTGCACTTCTGCAAAGTACTACTGCTTACTCGCAAAATGTGTAAGCATCAGTGGCCCTGTTCCAATGTTTTTTTCCAACTTGGCTTTGCAGAAGGATTGTAAATGTTTCTGATGGTTCTGTTGGCATATAATGTCCAAAAAAGATAAATAAAAGTCACAGTTCAATACCTTAATTGATTATTATTCAAACTTCAATGTTTTGCTTTTGGCGAAATTGGTCTAATAATCATAACCAAAGGGGAGAAAAAACATTAGCTGAGAGATAACTTTTAGAGAGATATATATGATAATAAAGATAAATCTCAAATTTTTCCTCAACTTACTTGTTTCTCCAAAGTTGTTCAGTTCTCGCAAAGAAAGTGTTTCATCGATGTTTCTTCTCCGGCGAATTCAGGCAAATGTTTAAAAATGTTTAAAAGCCTTTGTAGTTATAACCACCGCTTTAAACATAATAAATCATTAATGTTTACTGATTTAAACCCTCCGTGAAGTCTAACTTCTGCAGTATACTTTTTGGTGACTTTTCAAGGCAAAAAAGCAATATTAAAACAATAAAGCCTAAAATGGAGGCACAGGGTCTGTGATTGGTTTAGCAAAGACATGATTTTACCATGATGTTGTTTGTTTGTTTGTTTTTGTTCGCTGTTTTAATTTACTCACTTCTTTTACGTTTTCAAGATAATTATTTTGTTGCAGCGGGGTTCTTTAAAACTACAATAATGCTTACGTTAACGCATAAACATTGTGTTGTCAAAACATGCCATCTTGCCAAACGAATTGAAAACACATTTCTTTATTTAACCGGCATAACATTTAGTTTCGGTTAGATGATTTGTTATACCTATCAGTTGCCACGTAGTTTACATTGACTAAATGACTGGATATTTGAAGAACTTGAATTGGGTTTTAAAGACTCAATAAGCCATAAGGTTGACAAGGCTGTTAACTCTCGTGCAAGAATTAAGCGTGCAGAAATTTGCACTTTTGTGTGCCTTCGTTTCGATTGTTATGCTGATAGGTAATCAGCTGGCTAAGAGTGAGAATATAATTTATTGTTTCTGTAAGTTCTAAGCCAAGGGAATCGTATACAAATGTGATTCTCTCCACTCAAAAAAAGAAAGAAAGAAAGACAGAAAGAAGGAAGGAAGGAAGGAAGGAAGGAAGGAAGGAAGGAAGGAAGAAAAGATTCTCCATTTATAATCGGATGACATTTACCGCTATGTGGTGATGTATCCTCCCTACATAGCGACCTACTAAGAAAATGAATGGAGAATTATAGGCTCAGAGAACTTGCCACAATGAATAAAACCTACTAGTAACAACCTTTAATATCTTCGGCACTTTCATTAATAAAAGATATATAACCTAAAGTATCTAAATTAGTCCAAATAGATTATGTGCACAGATTGTGCGAGGGTTTCCTTTTGGTGCCTACTTTCCTTTTTAAATAATTATTTGTAGCTTGGCTTTATGTTTCTCAATTTCAATTTTATTTGTCAGAATAGCCGTAAAAGCATCCCAGTAGTAATCTTCTTCCTTTCGTGTAGCGGTATATATATATTGTTTTGCTATTATCAAGCAGAGGTTTAAACCAAGGCGAAGAGGGAAGTTGGTAGTTACACCGTATATTATATCGTTTTCATCAAGATTAATTTCATCTTGGTTTTTAGTGTTCCACCAATTAACGAAGCAAGACCAGAGAATCTGTACTATGGGGCAGGTGACAAAAAGATGAGTTAAGGTTTCTATTTCTTTACAGAGGTGGCATTTATCATTCTCTCTGAGTGAGTCCCGATGCAGCGTCGCGTTAGTGGGTAAAATGTGATGGACTATTTTAAAATGGAAAATTGAAAGTCTGGTGTCTTTAGTGACCTTAAAAGGAAGACTGTAGATTCGTTGTATCGTCACCTCGTTTAGATTGGCATTTCTCATCCGTCGTTCAGCTGTGGTTTGGTTGCAAGCTCGCAGGATATTTGATCTAACGGTATTTTGTCCTGATCCGCACTTTTTTCCACAGGAACAACGGCCTTTCCTTTAAGAATGTCTACCCACTCTTGAGGGACTGCATGGCATAAGCCATAGTATTTTGAGAAGTTAGTTTTTATTTTATATTTGTCGCAGAAATCGTTAAATGGTAGGAAAGTGTTGCCTAGAAAAATGTCTTCAACTTTGGTTACGCCTGTCTCGTGCCATTTTTTGTAACAAACTGAATAACCCTCTATTTTAATGAAGCGATTGTTCCAAACAATTTCGTTTAATACTTGTTCTTTGGTGCGGGGAGTTCTATTGTTTATTTTTTGCCAGGCTTTTAGGGCTTCTTTGTAAAAATCAATCGGTATATCTGTTTTGAGCAGCTTTAAGTCAAAGTTACATTGAAGGAGGAACAAACCTCCTACATCCTGAAGATAACAAAGGGCTATGTGGCTCCAAATCGAGGTTTCTGTGCTATCATTAAGACGTTTCACCCCGGTTACTTTGAGAGAATCATTGATTATATCAAAATCCGGCAAGTCTAAACCTCCTAGTTCTTTTGGACCTATCATGGTTTTGTTGTTAATTTTTACTGTTTTATTCCATACAAATTGTGTAATTGCTTGATTGACCAAAGTGATGAATTTTGGCTGAAAAGTGAGAACAGATGTGTCATAAACGAGTTTTGAGATCGCTAGAGATTTTGAAACGGTTATGCGGCCATATAGTGTAAGATTTCTTGGGAACCATAGATTTAGGAGGCTTTTCATAGAAGTCAGCTTTTGCTCGAAATTTTTCTTATACGCGATTTCGTCGTCGTGCGAGAAATTGGTCCCTAGGGCACGTGTAGAGTTTGCAGGCCAGGCGATTCCAAGTGGGGTGGTTGTATTTGTCCCTGCTGGACCCCAGCCACATTCCTTCAGTCTTACTTTTATTAATTTCTAACCGGAAACAATGTTGGAATTTTGTTAGCAAATCGAACAAATTTGTTGCAGATTTTATACCAGAAACAAAAGCAGTTGTGTCGTCAACATATTGGGATAGTTTAAATTCTTTGCTATGAATATTTATTCCTTTAATGTTTTTGTCATTTCTAATAGCGTTGGCTAAAATTTCTGCGCATAGAACAAATAGAGTACCAGAGAGTGGACAGCCTTGTCGAACGCCTCTTTCTAAGGTAAAGAATTCAGACGCATATCCATTGTTCAAAAAACAGCTGGAACAGTCAGTGTAGAACGTTCTAATCCACTTTTGTATGCAAGGACCAAAGTTAAAAGCTTGTAAAGTCTTGTGTAGAAAGTTCCAGTCAACAGTGTCAAAGGCTTTTTTGAAATCAATGAATAAAGCTGAACCTGGTAAGTTTTCTAACTCTGTAACTTTCATAATGTCCAAAATAAGCCTAATATTATGCCCAATATAGCGGCCTTTGACGTATCCAGTTTGATCCTCATCGATAATAGTTGGAAGTACTTTTGAAATCCTGTGTGCTATGGCTTTGGCTGCAATTTTATAATCAACATTTAGTAAAGTTAACGGTCTCCAATTTTCAAGATATGACCTATCTTTACGTTTTTTCGGTATTACTTTGATGATGCCTTGCTTTTGCGTTATGTTCAGATGCTCGTACTTAAAAGCATAGTTTAGACTTTGAACTATTTCTTCACCTAACTGCGTCCAGAACCGCAGATAGAATTCCACAGATAGTCCATCAGTTCCTGGGCATTTACCTTTGGCGCACTGTTTCAGTATTAAAAGGCACTCTTCGTTATGGAGTGGGAGCTCGAGTTCTTCCTGTTCGGTTTCTTTAAGCTTAACAAGGTCAACATCATCGAAGAAGAATTTGTATTGTGAAATGTTGCAAGGTATAGCAGTGTAAAGATTTTTGTAAAACAATTTCCCTTGATCTAGAATTTCTTTTGGATCAGTGATATCCCTTTCATAGAAGGTTTTAAGCTTTGAAACGTGCGTTTTGCAGTGTTGTCTTTTTGCCAAATTCAAAAAGTATTTAGTATTCTTTTCACCAGATTCATGCCATCGTGTTCTGCTTCTAATTATTGCGCCTTTTGTTCTGTATTCAGCAATTTTGTTTAGTTCTGCTCTTAGGCGATAGAGCTGTGATATGTTTTCTTTCGATCTATCAGTTTTAAGCTGTTTCATCAAATGGTCTATTTTTTTTTGTGAAACTTTTTCAGTATTCCTGCGTTCTCTGTTCTTTCTTTTCGTGGATTGTACGCAGAAACCTTTAACCTCCATTTTTAGCATGTCCCAGTATAGACACTTATCCTCCAAATAAACATATGAAATTAATCTTGATGAAAACGATATAATATACGGTGTAACTACCAACTTCCCTCTTCGCCTTGGTTTAAACCTCTGCTTGATAATAGCAAAACAATATATATATACCGCTACACGAAAGGAAGAAGATTACTACTGGGATGCTTTTACGGCTATTCTGACAAATAAAATTGAAATTGAGAAACATAAAGCCAGCTACAAATAATTATTTAAAAAGGAAAGTAGGCACCAAAAGGAAACCCTCGCACAATCTGTGCACATAATCTATTTAGACTAATTTAGACACTTTAGGATACATATCTTTTATTAATGAAAGTGCCGAAGATATTAAAGGTTGTTACTAGTAGGTCTTATTATCTTAAAAGAGGAACGAAGGGGAGAGAACTCGGGTATCCTACTAGTAAGATCCTGTACGAACTTTTCATCATTCAAAACAGAATTGTTTATCTTCCAGAAGCCGGGGCCACGTTGAACATATTTCTTTGACTGCAAGGTGAAAGTTATCGCCGAATGATCTGATATTGTGGAGGTGGTGATTCTGGAATTCGTCACAAGCGCGCTCAAATAAACCTTTCGAGACCAGCCAGTAATCAAGTCTGCATTGAACTTTTAGCGAGTTGTTACGCCAGGTATATTGTGATAGGTTCGGGTGTTGAAGTCGCCACACGTCTTGGAGTTTGTAAGTCGTGCATAAATTTGTGATCTCACTAATTACTGTTTTTTTCCTTTCAACGGAAGTTCCGCCAGTTTTGTCCAAAGGTGTTAGAGCGCAGTTAAAATCGCCTCCAATGACGATTTGCATATCAGCGTAATGTTGCAAAGTCCCATTGAGACTAGAAAAGAAAGAATTTTGACTGTTGTTGTCGTTAGGACTGTAAATATTGCAAAATAAAAACGTTGTGTCATATATCTTGGTTTCTAGCATTAAATATCTACCGTTTTTGTCAGATTCAGTGTTTTCTGCGTGTACATCAAGTTTAGGGTTGAAAAGAATCGCAACGCCCTTAGAGTGATTTGAACCATGGCTGTAAAAGATTTTCCCTCCCCATTCGGAACTCCATATTGTTTCAACTTCCTTTGTAGAGTAGGTTTCTTGCAAGAATATAACATCAAATTTGTAATTATGTAGTTTACCAATTTTTGCCTTTTTCCGAAGTGCGCAAAATGCCTTTGTTTCAAAGAACCACCAAACCACATAAATAAAGCAAGCAAAACTTCATGCAATTCCCATTGATAGAAAGTATAAGGGTATTGCTATCATTTAAAATTAAAATTATTTTCTGGCGTTGCAAACGGTTTTAAAGCAAGCGTTTTCAATTTGTTTAATTTTAAACCTGATTTTTGCATAATTAATTAAGCAAAACCGTTTTTTCCGAATTTCCCGAAAACAATAGAATCCCAGAAGGTTTAAGTAATATGTTCGAAAGTATCTCCCCGAAGGTGTTCTTCTGGCAAGTTATCAGGATTTTCGATTTTTCGAGCTTGTCCAACGATTCTCGATATTTACAGTCAGAGCCTCTTAATAAGGAGTTGTTTTAGCACCTTTTCTGTTTCATACGAATTGTTGGTAGCTTCTGTTTCTTTGACGTTAAAAAATTTGACATTGCTCCTCCTGGACTGCACCTCGATTTTAATGTTCCGTGTCGTCTGTTTCTGCAATTGCTGGTCAACAGTGAGCAGCTTGGCTTTCATGTTATCTAATTCAGTTTTCGTTTCTTTTTGGATCTTTCTCAAATCCTTCGCTTCGTCAGTAGCCCACTGCAGCGATTTCCTCAACTGTGTATTTTCCTCTTTTAACGACGCGAATTGGACGTTGAGATCCTCGACGAGAGGGCTGAGGGAAAGCAACTTGTTGAGCTTCATGTTGATTTCATTCAGACGTTCATCATACGTTTCTTCATTCATCGTACCATCTTCATTCTGCTGGCCCCCATATTGGTCTTCCCTGAAAGTGGCGTCGGTCGACTCGTCGTCTGTCTTCGAGCTGTTTTCCCTCTGTCGTTTTCTGCTTCATTCCTTTTTAGATTCGTTTGGCTTTTCGCTATCCTCATTCATTTCATTTGTTCAGCTTCGAAGAAAATGATGACTTATTTCTCCGGCATTTTGCGGAGCGACGCAAAACACGTCCGACTAGTAGCACGGCAGCCTCGTCAGTATTCTATTGCTCTGTATCAAGATCGAAGCATTAAGAGTCGGATGCGTTAGAGGCTAAGTACTGCAATGTAGGACGCTAACTCTTCATAGACGTCAACCAGTCAGTTAACGCCCCTTGAACCAGTTTGGACGTTTGTGGACGTCTGACGGCTAATAGGGTCATTAAAGCGTAAGGGACGGACCATTTGAAAAGTTATGGGGGGGGGGTGCGAAGTACCAAAAAATTCATCCAAGGGAAAATTGAGTGAAAAAGAAATCTTGCAGAGCGAGTAGTCCAGAAGAAAATTTCTTGCCTGCGAAAAAATATTCCTGCAAGGGAAATGTTAAGGGAAAAAATTGAGCATCTCGAAAATCCCCTCCCCCCATAACTTTTCTAATGGTCGGTCCCTAAAGTGGACAAAATCCCGACTGCCGCTGTCCTTTTGCTTCAAATAAAGTTATTTGTCCGATTGGTGTTTTGTTATTGAATCAATATAACTTAACAGTTTTTTGCTCATACTAAAAGTCAACCACGTGGTGAATTTTACTGTCTGGAAATATGAGCAGAACAAAACTAACATATATTCAAAACAGCCGTGCGCGAGGTCCCTTGTTTGACAATTTGGAGTTCATACGCTTATGTGGCAGTAAAACTCGTACGTAAAAAATATAATTGACATCCAGCTGCTAAGCAACCAATTGTAACATCAGGGGCAAGACGAGAGTGACTAAATCTGATGTAGGATGGACGTCCCACACCTTACAGTTCGTCGTACGATCAACCTTTACTCGCGCAACCAGCCCGGCGCAAGAGTACGTAAACGTCTCTACATCTGCACCTCCTGGCGCGTTTTTAGTGTCCTTATTGACCGCTATTTGTGCACTAGATTGAACTAGCCAGTCAAAACCGCGCCCATCAACAACAATTGCACGATATCTGACTGACAGATAACTGACGTGACGACCTGACACACATACATGATGTAAATTAACCTACATTAAAATAGTTTCAGTTTCCGGTAGACAGCACTGGCTTTAGACTTAAAAAAAAAATAAATAAAAAAGAGAGAACAGCGTAGACTAGACTAGTAGACTGACTGTAACAGAAAATTGTACCGATGGTTTATTTTTTGTGCCAATTCTTCGGCTTTTGAAGTATGCACTACAAGCTTCCTGTTAGAGCCCTACTATGGAAAATTACGATCTGCCCATACTGTCTTAGGTTTCTCCTTATCATTATAAATTTATGCTTCAAAGTAAAAAATGCGCGTGTGGAAAGGCCAGTTACAGTACAGCCTGCTTTAGGTTACCATTCAATCAGCAGTACAGTATTTAAGGCTGCAAGGGTGTTCTGGTGGTGTTCCACTGATGTAGTAAATAAAGAAATCGCCACAGTTGCGCACTTGAATGTTGATGGACCAATAGCAGCAGTTGTCATAGTAGTGGAAGCAGACCTGCCTGGTGACTTTCCCATCAGCTACTGTGGGATGAGCCCCGTTTAACCAGCCAGGTGCATGTGCATTACATCTATCTATAGGAACACACCACGTGGCCATTTTGGTTCCCGCGGGTTGTGTGAAACGAAACCATGCGGGACCAAGGCCAGAGTCACAGCGCGCCGTAGATGTGACGGTTGTGTATTTTCTGCCGCTTCCGTTCTTGATAGTGTAATTTTGACATTCTGAGAGAAGAAAAAAAGCATACTCGTGAAAAAGAAAAAAAACGTTTCTAATGAAAATCCTCAAGCGGACAACGTGATTTGCGTCTGAAGACAAAACTTAAGCCTCAGTTTACCTGGAGCAATACAGCTTGTCTTTCCATCTCCTTCGTATCCTGGTTTACAAGCGCACGTGTATGATCCAACAGTGTTGGTACAAGTCCCTGTATTCACAAGACAGCTGTGAATTCCTCTGGAACACTCGTCTACATCTGCAGGACATAGTTATGGTTTGTTAAATGTATTGAGGGAAACCATCTGAATAATAATTTAACAGATAAATTAAGACAAACCATGCATCAATTTTCCTAAACAAGGCGAACGTTGGCAAGGTTAGAGATCACCAGAGAAGTGTAAAACAAATGTCTTCATTATTTTGTGTAGTCTTCTCAAAGGCCCGAAGTATTTTTGGCAACTGTATAACATCAGCATAGTTTGGCCTTCTTTGAATATTCAGCTATGATGTAGAATATGATTAAATTACGTTTGGAGAAAGGTTTTAAGTCCTTTTTTCCCCGAGGAAGTTTGAAGAAAATTTTTGAAAAGAATTTTGAATGAAAACCACTTACTCTTTGTAATTACTCGCTTAATTGATTAATTAATTAGTTATTTAATCGATTAACCAATTAATTAATCCTTACCTGTGCACAGCTCACCATTTCCTGTAAATCCAGCAAAACAGGAACAGTAGTAAGAACCGTGAGTATTTATACAGTTTGCATCGAAGTCACACAACTGATGAGAAACACTGCACTCATTCATGTCTAAGTAAAGAAATAATAACATTATTAGGTTAGAATACAGTTGAAAATGAGCAAGCAATCAAAGGGCCCTTGACAGACAGAGAAAGAGATCGAATCTGGCGAATTAATTATTCATTTAATCGTTCATTAATTATAACTTGTGTATAAATTACTCATTTATCATTAATTATTACTTAATTAAGCCCACCCCCAAAGTTAATTACATTACTCCCCTTCAGTGTCCATGTTGCAGTCTGCTAGTAAAGTTTTTCCAAGTTTAATTGAATCAAACCAGTATTTGCCGCTGACCGTTTTTGCTCCTTCACTCGCTTTGATTTCTTTGCATGACTTAGCGGTAACTCAGGGATGGAACCAAGCGGAGCTAAAAATAAAAAATTCTGATTAATTGATACTAAGTTAATTAATAAGTTAAACTTAGTTCGGTTGCAGTTCAATAACCTGGCCAACAGAGCTAACAAAACAAAAATAAAGCTAGTTTAGAGAGCAACTCAGAAAACGGAACCGACGAAAGGGAATGTCAAACAACGATGTTTATATCGACACCTTTGGCTTTCCCCCTCAGTTTCGTCTAAATAAGAACAAGACAACTTTTTTAGTGCGAAAATGAAATGATTTAGATGAAAAACTTATGTGCGTACCAAGTTGAGCCTGGATCATAAGGACTCAACATCTTTCAACATTGTTGTATTGACCACATTTCCCATAATACATTTTGTTCGCCCCCCAAATTTTGCATGAACTATTGTTTTCAATTTCTCTTGGGAATATGCACGTTCCCAAAACCTCGGCGGCAAACAAAGTGAATTATGGGAGATGTGGAATTGGTCATTACATCTTTGTTGTACCGTTTAATATTATTCAGCATCCTTTAGAATCATTTTACATCATTGAGCAGTGTCCAAAAGCCATTAATTAACCGAATTTAATAAAGTTCAATGGTACTGAATGGAGATTTAGCCATGGCCAGGACCTTAACCCGCTTAAGCTTTGTAAGAGAAAGCCGAGATCTTATTGCTATGTATAAACCTTTGGTGGCTAAAAAAATATTCTAAATTGCAAGAAATCTCGAAGAGACAACAAAGAGAAATTACATCTACGGCAACAACCACGACTAGGCGGCAACAAAAATTCACCTCTGTTATTGACTCGCCCATAGTAATATCTGATGAAGTTGGGAACGAATTCCGCTGGTCTAGCTTCCCTGGTTCGATTGTTTAGCTCGCATATATCCTGTGTGGTGACGTAATTGAAGCTTTGACATATGACGTCATCTTCGCAGGCCACTAGGCACTCAAATGAGTTGGATGTCTTCAGTATTTTGAATATGTGTTGCCTTAACATCATTTGCTGAATGGAATATTTGCTTTCTGTACACTGCCCTCTCACACCGCAAAGCATCTCACACAGCGCCAGCAGAATTGCAATGAGTGTTACCTCTGCAGCAGCCGTTTGGACCATTAGTTTGCTGAGATTAAAACAGCCATCGCTATCGCGTCATTTACAACATTCTTTAGAATAACTAGAGTAGATTAATTTACCAATAGGTAATAACAAAAAGGCTTTAAATTGATACACAACTTTAGCGATTATGGCAATGGGAGAATGACTTCAAGCATGAGAAAGAAAGAAGGAATTGAAAAAGCGTTGCAAGAGTAGACAATTTATCTGTTCGTTGACTATTACTAAATTTATCCTGGCATTCGCCTTAATGTTTTTTTTAGCTTTTCGAGTACAGCCTTGCTTTGTTTTGCTGTCGATAGAATTATGAAAGAAATTGAAGGGTTGCTAAGAATATCATGCTTCAATGAAAAACCTGTAACTTACTTGTTCTTCAGAGTGCCTTTTTGAGAAGGTATGTCAGATACTTTTGATCCAGTAAGATGGGGATTTGTAAGAATTGTTATAAGCTTTAATAACTCGGTTGTTATGACCATCACTTAAACATAATAAATCATTCATGTGGTTCTTAGTAGGAGTTATATATAGATCATGAATTTAAGAAAATTCATTACCTTTTCGAAACAAGAAAATTGTATACAAAAATACCGGGAAGTGGGTTGCGTAAAGTTAAGGTTCTCAGGTTTTGATTACACGATGAGGTATTGGTTTTTAACTTAAGGCTTTTACCTTCATTATGTTTTTCGTGTTTGTTTTGGTTTGCTTTATATTGTTTTCTTTTGCTGTTCTACTTCTTTCTTTTATGCTTTTAAGGGAAACGATTTCTCGCAGTAGGATTCCTCCATGAATTAAATTGGTATGATTGTAAGTCAAACAACGCGGTAAGGGAGTTAAAACTGAGATGTGCAAATTGTTGTGGAAGCAAATGTTTTTCTAGCCGCCGAAACGCCTTTTGCAGAAACTTTGCTGCTATGGAAACAGAAAAAGAAACATTGTTGCCTCCCGGGCGCAGACTTTGCTTCCCCAGTTTAGCCACAGAGGAAACAATGGCAAGAAACACGTGGTTCCGCTGGGGACTCAGAATTTTTTCCCCACGCTCGTGACGTCCTGAATACAACATCTTTCTTATTTCAAAAATAAATAAAAATAATAAATCACTTTATTTAGGTGTCAACGGTATTTAGCACAGAATGCTAATTGGGGACACCACATAGATCGAATTGGAATTTGGAAATTTGGTTTTTGAGGAGAGGGGGAAACGGGAGTACCCGGAGAAAACCTCTCGGAGCAAGGACGAGAACCAACAACAAACTCAACCCACCTTTGACGCCGGGACCGGGAGTTCGAACCCGCGCCACATTGGTGTTTATCTCCTGCACTTAAATTTTACCATGTCTTACATTATTTATCAGCAAGCAGAAACAACGTTTCCACAGCAATGTATCCTGGTTGGGCCAGGTCGATATACAATATAATGTTTTTGTTTTGTATTAAAATCGAAAGTAAAATTTGTACTACATGAATTTTTTTTTTTGTTTAGGGTACTGATCCATTTTTTATCATTTAGTCAGTTTTGTTTACGCGATTCCTTTAAATTTCCGCACAGTCAGCTATTTTTTTCTTTTAACTTTTCACCTTCGTTCACGTAAGACAATTATATACGGAGGCCCCTGGTGCAAATTGAAATGTTTCCATTGGGCCATGATAAAATTTACATATTCCTGTTAAGTCGTGCGACAAATGTCAATACAAATGTCAGTACGTAAAGCAATTCTTAAGATTGTGTAATGAAACTCTCTATCCAGAAATATACACGTATTTGGCTTCTGTCTTTAACTGCAAAGAATATGTAGCGGTTAAAACTGCATGGTAACATCTACCTTCACAATTAGGAACACTCCTGCTGAATTTGTATTGGTTTTCTCTCACCTGCTGGTCTTGATAAAGACCCAATATAGACACTGGCCGTAAATAGGTTAAATGATAAAAAATGGATCAGTACCCGAAACAAAAAAGTAACGTCATGTAGTACAAAATTTTACTATCGATATTAATACAAAACAAAAAAAACCAAAAACACGCTACCATTATGGACCTGGCTCAACTAGGATACATTGCTGAGGGAAAGGTTGTTTCTGCTTGTTGATAAGTAAACTTCTACTTGGCTAGACACTAAATAATCCTACAATGAGCGACAAAAGTAGTTGAGACATTTTCTAAAATGTAATGGCAGTGTACTCAGTTTCACTCTTTGCTGTTTGGAAAAGATTTTCGAACACAAATCCCCCCTCCCCCTATCCAATGTTGTACCGGGATAAACGCTGGTTCCCACCTAGCAAATTCAACATTGTTTGTTGGGGATGGGGGTATATTCTAGTGGGTAAAGGGGATTTTAAAGCTAGGTATGCCAAAAAAGGGGAATGTCTCAACACTTTTGACGCTCATTGTAGATTCTAATAAATAACACAAGCAAACAAAACAAACAAAACAAAAACGACTTATTGATAAACTTTTTTTTCCATTAACCTGCAAAAATGTATAAATAAATAAATAAACGCCGTTTTGCTTCTCTTCACTAAAATGCTGTCACTTTTGACATTTATGGAGAAAATAAATGTTTTTTGCTGTTAAAAGATTTTTTTTGGTTAGTTGATGGTCTAAGATCAGGAGTCCTGCTAAAATTTAATTGTTCGTTATTCTGCAACCCCCCCCCCCCTCTCCGCCTCCAATCTAGACTCTCGCGATAAGAGCAGGAGCAAAATGTTATCGTAAAACAAGTAGGACGCTGAATGTCTTTGAGGATGGCGATGATGACGATGGCGGGAAAAATCCTTATATTTCACTGAAGTTTGTTTAATAAATTATGTTAAGGCAGGACTGAACTTTCGTACAGCAGATGATGATGATGATTATGATAATGATGATGATGATGATGATGATGATGATGATGATGATGATGATGATGAACATACAGTGTAGATCACTAGAAAGTTATCAAAGATAAAATCGTCAAGACACCAAGGTTAAACATTCTTTTAGTCTTAGCTCGTTACACTTTTAATTTTGAAGCACAGTTTTCACTCAATGCCAGCCCTTATGTGAATGTTACAAACAACAACAAAAAAATACACAAAAATGCTTATGATAACATATTGACAGTTGACTAAGAAAAAGAAAATGCAAGTCATTTTAAGCAGAAGAAAACTTTAAAGTTTTCAAAAGCTATGCGATGGGTAGGAGGTTTAACATACCTTAAACCAAAAGGGTTCAGCCTCTCGTCCAATTGTATTGATCGTTCTTACTTCTTCACACGGCGTCGGCTTAATTAAGTTAACTTTTAATAGTAGAAATGTGGTTTCAATTGTTTGTTGGTGTGTTACGAAGACAAGACTGGTTTCGCTGTGGGGTCTAACCAAAAATGACGGTAATGGCAACATTTTAAAATAAGGGGTATAATATATGATATTATAACAACGTAAGCTTAAGCGATATGTTTAAAGTAACAACGCTTCACTTTAAAAAGTTGCAATTTGAAAGCTGAAAAATATGTAAAACATGTAGCAAAAAGACCAGATTTTTAAATATATTAGTTTCCCAACCAAAAGAATTTAACGATCCTTCCTTTTTTATCATATTGGCTCGTCATTTTATATCTGACTTTACGACAGGATGCTTTTGTCCATGCAAAGTTACAGTTTGCTAGACTCAGTGTGGTTATTTCTTATTTACATGGTCACGTGATAATGACTACCCAGCAGCCAAGCGCCTATTTTGCTCTCTACTGACAACTATCGATGGTTTACATCTTGGTCAAACATTTTCAGTCAGTGCCACAGTAACGAAGATTGCAGCGATGTTCTGGAGGTGTTCCGCTGATGTAGTAAACGAAGTAATCCCCACAATTCCGCACTGAAATATTGATTGCCCAGCTACAACAGTTTGATCCCCAGTTAAAACAGACCTGCCGGGTGACTTTGCCGTCTACCAGTGTCGGATGTGTACCGTTCAACCATCCGGTAGCATGGGTCCCACATCTGTAAGAAGGAACACAGGATGTGGGCATTTTTGTTCCCGCGTCTCCTTGGAAACGAAACCAACCTGGACCAAGGTAAATGTCACATAAAAAAGGTGATGCGCCGTGTGTCGGCTTCCTGTCACCGCTGGTCAGAGTTTGGTAGTTGAAACATTCTATGAAATAAGCAACTGAATTATTGGTCTCTTATCATGCAAAAATATATCTAGCTGGATTTTTGTAAAGGTGGTTTCTGTTTGTAATGTTTGCCCTTTTTCATCACAACGACGCTGAAGCCAAGGTTTTGCGACCCCAAACAGCCTCAAAACCACACGAAAGAGAAAGGAGAAGTAAAGGAAGAGAGGGGAAAGAAAAAAGACCCCTCAGACACTCTCACAATTTTTATGTTGCCTACTTATATTGACTACCCTTGCACCAAGAGCCTGGTAAAAAGTCTGGTAAGCCTGGTCAAGTCTGGTTCAACCAGACTTACCAGGCTTTTGTGAAGAAAACAAGTCTGGTAAAAAGTCTGGTAAGGCTGGTTTTACCAGGCTTTTAGGGTGAGCCTGGTTGTATTGTACCACAGAAGCCTGGTAAGGCCGGTTTAGGGACGAAAATTATAACCTGAAAAGTCAGGTTAGTCTGGTTTAACCAGGCTTTTATGGCGAGTCTGGTTCGAAAAAATTACCTGAAAAGGTTGGTTAGCCAGGTTTAACCAGGCTTTCTTGGTACGTCTGGTTCAAAGACAAAACCTCAAAAACCTTGTTTGTCTGGTTTTACCAGGGTTTTCCAGAAAGTCTGGTTCGAACATATCATATGCACCTGAAAAGCCCGGTTAGTGTGGTTGGAAAACATCACAGTACTTGAAAAGCCTCAAGCCCAATGTTCTAAGAATTCAAAAACCTAGAAGCCCAGGTTTCCCTGGGCTTTCCAGGCTTTTGGTTAACAGTGTTTGACAAACGTTCCAAGCAATTCTTCTGTGCCTCAATGATAATTTTTATTGCAAACTGTAGTGCAATTTCTAATACATATTCTCTGGAAATTCAAATGTCCAGGGTACAAAATATAAACATGCACTACAATTGCCATACCACCAAAACCAACAACGTACAGTGAATAATGATTATACAATGTATATCTTAACAAAACCTTCTAATACCAAATTGATTTTAAACATGGAGCAACCCTATAAACATTAACTAAACTCTAAGTTGGCTTATGACTTTTCAGCTTGACAAGTGACGGCCTAGGAATTAAAAATGGTTGTTACATTCGACACATTTACAGGTACACACACTGTACTTTGCAAAATTTTACTTTGGTTGACTGAAATATTTTAGTCTCTGCTGAAGAGCCAAACAAAAAAAATACAGTTAAAACTAAAGTGTTGCATTGCACTGTCGTCTGAAGATGTTGATTAAGATACTTTACAGAACTTGATACATTTGCAAAATAATACTGATCAGCCAGAGCTTTTACGACTGCAAATCAAATTCAGCAGAGGAACCAAAAATGTTTCCATTGCTAGTCTATTAAGTCATCAGCCACTCCATAGGACCGTCTGCATACAGGCTACTGTAATGTCCATTGTTTTGACAAACCCTTGTACAAACCATTGATTAAAGCTTAACAATTCTAGTAAAGGGTTAAAAATTTAATTTCTTTCAAAAAATATGAATTCTTCTGTACATCTTTCAATTGCCACTGGATTTGATTCTTTATGCAGTGGTCTCACAAACCGGGATTCAGATTTTTTTGCATCTGTGTTTGCATCTGTGTTTGTAAGCTGCTAAAGTTCCATGTGTAAGTATGGATAAGAGATAAAAAGTACTACTTGTACCTTAAGAAAACAAGCTAAAACTTTCAAATAAAATTAAAAATTTACAATGTAAGGCTGAGAGATAAAAGGCACTACATGTACCTCTGGAAAAAAGCTAAACCTTTCAAATAGAAGGAAAATTCAAATTTGCGGACATGGTATTGCTGGAAAACTATATTACAACTTTGGCTGAATTTCATCAAATTGGTTTAGGAGCTGCTCACTTAGAATTTAAAAACACATGCACAATTGCCACTCACGCACAACTGCAAAGCAAGCTCTTGCGTAGTGATTACCGTGTATGTACTTTGATATTACAAGTACATATTATATTTCAATCTAATTTTGATGGCATTTGTCAAAAACATATTAAAAAGATATGCCCCCAAAAATCTCTTATGTACATTACAATGTAACTTAACTTAAAAGCAGTTTTTGTGCTTAGAGTTTTTTTTTTTTGCCAAAAGATATGAAAAATTATCAAGTTATGTAAAACAGTCAATTTGCCACTAGTTGATACAGTATCTTACATCACCATGTGTAATAAACTGAAGCTTTAGACTGAAAAAAATGATTTTTCTCATACCTATTCATTTTTGTCACTTCACCTATAACGCAAAAATGAAAGGAATCTGTGAAGGTATAACTTCGGTGGGCTGTAGTTTCAGTTACTTGATCTCATTCAATAAATGCATTAACCATTACACGCAAGATAAAAAAACTGTTTCCACAAAAAAATCTGGAAAGAGAACGACGTACATTGTGTGTACATGTTGACTTCAATTTGGTTTATTTTGACGTCTCATTATGCTGGTTGCCACCTTCATCATGCTAGCTGGACTTAATTTTTAATTATTACATTCTTTCCTTCATAGCCCCAGTTTTCTTTTGAGCCTGGTTTTTTTGCCTCTTGGTGCTTTTCCTCATTTATAACGTTTTTGTGGCAAAAGTCCATGGCTAAACGAACATTTTAAACTTATCATTTTGATCTGAGTTTCATCATGTAAAAATCTTACAAATATGTCTAAACTGCTAATGTGGCTTATGTACATGTAACAAGTGATCCAAGCAAAAGTGTCTCACCCTACAGGATTGCTCCATGTTTAAACTAATACCTCTGTTCTGTTCTGTTCAGTTTCAGGTCTAATTGAAAAAGTAACAAAACTACACTGTACATATAAAGGGCCAATTTAGACTATATTGTATGCGACATGCTAATGAACAGCCTACAATCTATGCAAGTTGTTCCATGCAAATAAAAGCTAAAACTTTCTCACGCCTGTCGTGCATGGCATAAAAAATGCTGCAGGATTTTGAAATGTGTTAAAACCTTACGACAATCATAGCGAGAGGCAATGATAAATGAAGTGAACTCGTTACAATATTTCCAATGATATGCCAGACCAGCAGCATAAGTAAAACTCAGACTATCTAAATAGGCCCTGAACTGCAAATGTTGTGGTATTTCTTATCTGCTTTGTTGCCCAGGATTCCCTGTTAGACTTGGAAATACTGTTTTCAGTTTTTAACAAATGCACCTAGAAAAAAATACAAAGTAAAATAAACATAAATAAAATACCAAGGGAAATAACCAAAAAACTGCAACCATATTGTACAGTTCCTCTCAGACGAATAGGAGTAGCTATTGCCTTTGGTATGGCATCTACAGGCACACCTTTTGTGTGCTCTTATAATTACGTACATGCAACCCCTAATAAATGGTGTATTTTTAAACAGTGAAAAATACTATTGTATGCTTAACAAGCCAAATAGTCACTGAATGGACCCATATATACATGTACATGTGTATAGTATATATTCTCAGCCACTGACAAAATTTGAGGCAAAAAAGTACTGTAACATAACAGAAGTTGATTGGTGAACTGTAACTAGAAACACCCACTCAGTGACTTGCAAAGGTCTTTGAAGGGCCAGCTCTACATGAAAGACTGAGTGGACTGGCTAGTTTATTAGATTTCTCACCCAAAAAGGGTTAAAATGCTTGTCTTGTCCTTTATGTATACATGTAGCCACCATTTAGTTACAAAACTGAAAGAGTGGGCGGGTGACCATCTTGTATACAGTATTTAGCAAATAACAAAATAAATAAATAAATAAATAAATAAATAAAACGTAAATAAAGTAGGGTTATTCATCCAGACAGGAAATCCATGCAAAGAGGCCCCACATAAATACTTTCCTTCAGCAACCATGCACGCTAAAGTATGTTTAAATAACAGTTTCAACTAATAGAACTTGACAGTACTGCTATTGCAGACCACCAGAAATTGAATTGGAAGTAAAATATGAAGTTGACACATGTACATTATTTCTTATATGACCAAAAAGTGACATGTCAATAAAGGTTATCCTAAATTAATAATTCCCAGTCATTCATGGTAGAAGGAATGCAAAAACACAATATCGGTAAGTTGATAAAAATTCACACCAAAACTGGTTCACTTTGATTTTACAGAAGGTAATGTTGATTGAGAAATTTTAGAACATCCAGCCAGTTATTTACTTGTGTATTAATGTTTTATGAACAAAAGAGACCATTCTTATTCAGTGACATGTAAATGGCTTGCCAGATAGATTCTAGTTTAGCCTGTCTATATTTGCTCACCAAGTCCAACTTTTTGACTGAGTTTGAGTAACGAACGTTTGTCCTGAGGCGACATTGTATATCAAGCTGTTGTAAAGATCGTTCCAATTGGCTGCAGAACGAGAGTGCTGCTTGACTATAAGACAGTCATTGAAATTTATTCGACCTATTTACTTGCAAGAAAAGTCAATATCTTAGAATTATTATTCTATATTCTTGCAAAAATCCAACTTATTAGGTAAAATTCGAATATGTTGCAAATGAAGCTCACTTTTTTCACTGGACATTTATGTCTGGTCGCCAAACTCGGCCGAGTAACTTACATGTACTTTTCTGACCTCAGCCGAACCGAACGAACCAAAATGGCCGCCAAAGAGGAGGTAGAATCTATTCAAGAAATTTAAGATTAATACTGTACCTTTGTGTAAGGGAGGGCAGCTCTGCATCGAATCCCACAACTCTTCAACCACTGGAGTAAAAAACTATCCACGTTTCACTTTCTGGCGCACACAAACACGGAGAAATCCAACACACACAGATCACAGACACAGACACACAGACAGGGCTGAAAAACGACTGCGCATGCTCGAGATCAGTATGTCAAAATCGTTCGATCGGCCGTTTGTTTGGCGCCATGCGAGCTTGATTTCTCGGTCGATTTTGGCGTCGTGTCACTCGAGAAGATGGAACTTGGGATGCGATTTAAAGGTACTTCTGTGGTGGAGATTTTTTCAGACAAACTGGGAACTTGTCTATCTACTGTTTGGCTGTTTTAAAAGTCGTGGAAACCCAGCGAATTCTTGAGATCATCGGCTGCAGCACTACGGTGAGTGAGTCCTCAGATTAAATTTAGCATTGCACTTTATAGCTATACCTTACCAAACTTTTGTGCAACACTCCTAGAGTTAGGTTTGTTTTAGACAATAAGTTCCAATAAGTTTAGGTTAGCAATCTATTTCCAAAAACAAAACTTTGCGATCATACTTGCAAAACAGATATTTGGCTGCCAAACAAGAAATGAAACCCACAAGTGAATAAAGGGTTCTGTCGGAGCGTTCGTAAGCATTCCTCTCAACAGAATTATTTCCTAGGTTATTAAAGCGAATTATTTGTCTTTCTTGTCTACAAAGTGCTTGCCTCTCGTGTGAGACAATAGACTCGGACAGTGTGTACGGGGTAGCGACAGTATTCAGTTACAAATTCATGCAGCTAAGTGTTGGCCAGATGAGCTGAGATTGTCGTTCTCTCTTCTAAAACTGTTGTCAAACATGTAGTGTCACATACCCATAACACTTATATGTGGAAGGAAAATGGCAGCTGACTGCCAGATAAGATTATTTATATCAACTGTAACAGAATCAGTAATTTTACCATTTCTTGATTATGACCTTTGATCATATAAATTGGAACATAATTTATTGTTGGTAATTCCTTTACCTCATTATTTTATTTCTGATCATGATTGGGCTTGTGCACAAAAATGTTTATCTTGTGTAGTTTTTTCTGCTACTACATTGCCCTATAGTTTTTCCCTATAGTTTTACAAACTCGTGAAAGCTTATGGTAAATGTTTATTTTTCAGTGACCCATATTCCAAGGAAAATGCTTTAGTGCTGGGGAGTGGTTCTGACAAACATGAGGATCATGATAATTTATGATACAGGATCTTGGTTTTTTTTATTTGTGAGAAATAACCAGCAGGCCCTGCAGAAGGGAAAGTATAAGAAGAACTTAGAACTAAGTCAACAGAGGCCATCAAGAGTGAAATGGGGACAGTGGAAGGTGTTGTCCCAGTGATTCTCCCACAGCCCCACCAGCTGCACTGCCCACCACACCTAAAGCTAAAACTCAAGATGATCCATACACAGCAAACATTTTCCTCACTGTGACTGATTTCTGGACATTTCCATGTTGTATAGGTGTTTGATATAAGGGTAGGACTTCCTTGAAATCCCAGAGGTAGTGTTATACCACTGGTTCTGAGTACATCACCCTGTTTTTTCCATGTGCTGGATTTAGGGGTTCACATGACTGGTGGTAGATGCTTCTTTTAAATAAAAATCCGTGTATTTCCTACTTGTGAATAGTTTTTGTTTGTAGCTAGGGTTTTACAGGCCCATACATCCTGAGATCAGCTTTGCAATAATCCAGTTTTTTTTTCAAACAAATATTGTGCACTTGAAGGGTCAAGTCAGGGACTTTATTGCCATAATTATGTCAGTTTTCAGAATATTTCATTCATTTCTTTAGAGATGATCTGCAATATATTATAAACTACAACTTTTCTTTTAACAGTTTTCAGTTTCCTGTAAAGAAAGACATTTGCTGGTAATTTATGCCATACGAGTGTGTGTTGCATGGCACTTTAATTACCATTTAAAATTGGTTAATAAAAGCAATTGAAAATGAACCAACATATTCTTGATGTTCATTTATTTAGCTGTAAAGTGACTCATTGGATGGCAAAATCAATGGCATGAAAAGCAAAGGACTACCATCAAGTAATGAAAACATCCCCAAAATAACTATTTTGAAGGAAGTCACCAAAGGGAGAACTATTGTCCTGAGTGTGGTGCTGTGTCCTAACATCTGACCTGTGGACAACCCCCTCAAGGATATGGCACAACTAGCTGCATAGAGTCCACTTCCCTTTTGTAATACAGTCCTTGTAATGTAGTCTGTCAAGAAGTTTAGAAAATTTGTTTCCAGTGTTCCATCACCCATGAACTTTAACTGAATTAAAAACCCATCTTCCAGTTAAATTAAATCAAAATATGACACCTAAAATAGTGCTCAATTTTGTGAAACAGAGGTAAATGACTGTCCTGGTTGCTCTTTTCTTTTGCTGGAAAAGTTTTGACTACCCGTAATATAAGCAAGGAGGTCCTTCAAGAGTCCAGGGCTGTTTTATCAGTAAACTGCTTCATTGCTTTTCGATGTAATATTCTTTTCTGGAGCGGTTGTCTGGTGTCTGTACAGGGCTTTTTAAAATGCTGTCAACTCCAGTGAAATGATGATTCTCTTTTCCTTTTCCGTGGCTGTTCAAAATCTTAAAAAGGCGGACTGGAAATTACAGGAATGTCTGAAATTGTTTTGATTGTCTTTCAGTAAAGGACTCAACCAGCGACTGTCCTGACGCTCGATCGATCGGCGATGTTTTAGATAAGCTAAGTTTCCGGAGGCACAGTGCGCCTGAGGGCCTAATACACCCAAAACAGGACTCTTAGGCATTTCTGGTTTTCCCAGCAAACCAATAGTTTGCGAAAACAGATGAAAAAGTGGTCAGAAAAAGCCAAAACAATACCGTAAACAGTACCCTATAATCCAGCCGGCTCGCAACTTTCCGACTACGTCACGCGAAAGGTCGTTTTTCCGTGCGAGAACAATTTTTGTATAATTTGTACACCCTCTAAATTTTTGGAAAAATATTGTTCCTCTTCAAAAATTTAAGCGAAATTATTATCTTTTTAACGGTGTCCTTATTTTTTCATTTTATACTCGAGCTGTTTTTTTCCCGCTAAGAGGCCTCCATTTTGAATGAGCCCGCGCCTGAGCCCACAATCGTTACCGCAGGACATTGACTTGCGCAGTCGTTTTTCAGCCCTGTCAGACACACATTCACCGGTTACTTGCGCCTGCAATTCTCGAGCGTGCGGTTGTAAATCACATGACCCCTTGAAAGCGGCCCGGTCGCATAGCTGGGTAACCGGCGGTGAGTTTCAAATAAAATGGGTTTGTGTCGAATAGAGCTGGTTATCGTACGTGAAAGTGGTTTATTACGCTATTCTTTAGATTATTTTCGCTTACGATTAGCAAGGCTCAACTCAGAACGTGCTCTGTTGGAAGATGATTGTAAAAATGGTTGATGATTGCTCGATTCAAGTATAAACGGACTGAATTACCAACGGACTGATCGATCGATTTCAAGGCCGGTGAGTACATGTAACCTAATTCCTCATAATACGTAGCTGGTATGACTAACATTTCATGTACATTTAGTTTTCAATGGAGGGCTTAAAGTTCCTTTCTTTGTGACATTCCGCCAAATGAGTGTAACAAGCTTTAACACACAGTGTAAGCGTACACTGACGGTGCAAATTTGCACGTTGCAAATCAATCAAAAACGGCCTTTGTGAAATTGACCCCAAGTGGGACAGTGGTATCAAGTAACAACGAAAGCAATTGTTCACACATGTGGCATTCTGTGACTTACACTTTTCACATCAAAGTGTGATAAGCCCGGCGTAGTAAAACAAAGGTTTACCGACCAAGAAGTAGTCGACGTACCACTATCAGAACTTCGCAAATCCGAATAATTTGAGGAGTAGGCATTTCACATGTAAGCACGTACGTGTATCTCCATGCATCTACATGTATCATTGGTGATTAGTTGTAGGTGATTTCATAATGCCTACACGCTAACCAACAGTTCAGTTGAAATGCGTTTCACTCAGATACGTGTACACATAAACTTGAATACAATGAAAGCCTAAATTTTTCTTTAATCACTTGTCAAAGCGGAGAAAACATGAAATGAAACATGCATAATTTGCCAATTAGTGAGTTCTTTAACGGTTTATGAGAATTCTTGATTTTTTTTAAGCAAAGATAGTGATGTGTACTAACATGATCAGATTTGATATTATTTGAATAGTAACGACTCCAGGACTTGACACCATAGCATTTTTATTCTAGTGGCATAAGGTGGAAATGTGTGCATTTCTCAAAGTCCTCTTTTCGAGGGAGTTTGCATATGGGAGTTTTTCATTGCAATGAATAGTTCTAAAATGGTCACCAGATTTATGAACTTTCATCCCAACCTAATGTCCAATGTATGCCTAAATACTAAACAGTAATTTATCCATGACAGACTCACAATGGAGACCCTATACACGTAGTAGTAATACACTAAATTCTCAATTTCAGGCATTGAATTCCTTCCTTTTGTATACGGTAGATGCCAGGGTATGAGGGGACATGTTGCAGGGACATGTCACAGAGAGACACAGCAGTGCGACACTGCAATTGTTATGCTAAAGGCATGTACTGTAGCAGGAACATTTATTTAGCAGAGAGGAAATTGAAAGGTGCTTACATTTTTGCAACAACATGACACCCTTTGGTGTGTGGCTGGTGCTTTTTGAGCTCATGCAACACAAATTTCAACATGTCCCTTCATACACTGGCACCTTAAATTTGATTTTGCTGCATGCATGGAAACTGCATGCCAAGTACCATGGCATTCAAAATAGCATGTCATCCAAGTAAAAGCTAGAAGCTTGTCCAAAATACAGGCACCCATAATTCAGAAAAGATAACTAAAGTTGAGATTTAATAAAGGAATATTATTAATTCTGTTGTGCTCATTTAGGATATGAGGTGATGTTTATCAACTCTGTGCTATGCACCTTGTTGGTTACTTACCACCCTATATCCAGTACATACATGCTCGTGGAATAAATGTTAAATGCCACAGACATTAAGGTGAATAATGGTTCTCTCAGTATAATAATTATTATGCCACACAAGTTAATATCCAGCCCCACAGACTGGTACAGGTAACTTGTTATCAGATATGGACAAAAAAACTGTGGAGGTGACCACTGTTGTGCTCGGAGGTGAATGGCATGTGATATACTAATTACACCTGTAGTGTGCAGAAAACATTATGAAAACAATGTACCTACTTGTTCGGAGTAGTCTACATGTAGATGAAAGAACTTTATAAATCCAGGAGGGCATTTGAGTGTCTCATGAATGTTTTTCTTTTTTTGAAAATCATCAAAACTGCTCAATCATGTTATGGGAAAACAGCCTTCAAAATGGCAACTTTTCAATTTTTGGCTTATTTCCTAATTCAAAAAATTATGTGCTTACTGACCTAAAGCAAGAGCTGAAGGAAAAAATTATTTGGCTTTAAGGGGATGGTGTTCAGTGTGTCAAACTGTCTCCAGTGAGTTTTTTGCACGTTTGCCCAAGAACCAAATATTAACTTACACATGTACTGTACATGTATTTGAAAGGTCAATAACACAATCAACTGGGCTAGATGACTGGCGCTGTTTAGTTACATCCTATATAGAAGTTAATTTCAGTTCAAACTTGAACCTCATACATCTACATGTACAGTGCTCCTTCAACAATCTCCTGGGATCTGTAAAGTAGTTCATGCACTGTGGTATAGATGAAATTAAAGTATGATTTACATTCACCTTTATACATGTAGCTACATGTACATGTATGTGAGTAGTAAGTTTATTTTTTATGATCCATTTATTAATTTTACTCTCAAAATTTTTCATCAGGTTTCTACATTTGTACACATTGTATCAGTATGACTCCAAGTTCTACAGCAAAACAGGTTCTTGATGCATGTTGTACATAGCAAAGGAATGCATCACACATGGTCAGGTAAGTTACTCAAACATACAGCTACAATTAACGTTGTCGGAAAACCTACGCAATGAGACCACAAGGTGCTATGGGTAATCTATTAATAAATTTACCAAGCTTAGCTGTGGCTCACCCCTACACAAATTAAATCATACAGGCAAGTGTTTATCGTACTTTCACCCCTCCTACGGTAGCAACAACTGCGAAATTACAGCCGAATCACAAACCATTTTCAGCTACCCATACTACCTTTCGGTCTCCTCGTGTAAGCTCAAGGCTATAAAATCAGACAATGTTTTAGCTGTATACATTAGAATCTGTTTTCTTTAAACGAAAGACGTGTACATGTACAGTGTATTGGGTGTTGGTTGCAGGTATTCCTTTTAAAGATTTTGACAGAATGGCATATGGATTCATGTCATATGAAGACATTATCTCCTTGGTGATCATTGAATGCTTGAATTTTTAAGACATGGATACTAGATTATTGTGGACAAACCACAATCCCGACCAGTACACTGAAACAAAAGCCCTGCTGATATAGAGCCATGGTTATTAATATTGTAAAATAATTACTGATGTTGTAAATAATTACTAAGATTGGTCATTTATTACCCAAAAGAATGATGATACATGTGCTCAACATGAAGCAATTGTGGGATTAGGACAGCAAGTTAAATCCCTAACTGAAGTCATACCCATGACCTTCTGCACTCCAGCTACATGATTGTACTAATCTACAAGAAAACTGTTAGTGAAGTAGGTCATCTTACTAGGTTCATACTGTATCATGTCCTGCATAGTGCTAGAAAGGGCAGTGTTAAAGGCATCTGACTGTATGGTGACCTTGTACTGTAAGTAATGCCCTACAATACAGCTGTACACCTGTAGCTCACGTCTAGACTCCTATGTAATCTACATTCTGTACAATGTAGGTTACTGTACATGTAGTGGTTAGAACTCTGGGCTGGTATAGGGAACACCTCACGTTCAGCTTCTCTTGGGGTCTCATTTCATTTCACTACATAACATCTACACCCAGTTACAACCACGTTAGACCACTAGAGGCCAACTGCTTGGGATAACAGGGTTAAAACTACAATAGTAGCATACATTGTATTTCCTTGCATCTGGGCTTTGAATTTCATGTCCACCATTTTCATTTTTCAGTCACTTGAGACCTCAACTTCTTATACCACCGTACATCCCAGCCAACACAATATTATAAAAAAAACTAGCTGGTACCATGAACAATTCACCACTCAACAACATGATATCTTGAAAACTGACATCAATTTGCATAAGTAGTTGAAAGTAGTGACACATCAACAGCCATGGCACAGTGTTGTACATCCCTGCCAGGAAAGTATAGAAGTGGTGTGGTTTTGGCTTTTTGTAACTAAGCCGTTTTTCCATGATGGGTGGACAACAGTTCTCTCTTAGTGTATTATATACGGTACAGATGTATTCCGAGTTGATGTGTGTAGGGCCAGGTGGGTTGATGCAAGCCAGTCTGGAAAAAGCCGTCCAGTCTTGCACACATCATTGGTTCATTCAACACGCGTGCACTTTAACATGCTTTGAGTATTTTTAAGCATAGTTTTGAAATTTTCCAAAAATACATGTATTTACATGTAGCATGAAATTGTTGGTATGATAAATGTGTATTGACAGAGTTAGGACAAGCCGGTCGTGGCACACAGACCTCGCTGTGCTCAGTCTGTACACCATGACCTTAAGCCAAATATTTTCCTGTCTAGTCCTCTCACTCAGTCAATAGGCACATCATTTTTGGAGATTTGTTGGAACCTAGTACATAAACATGTGAAAACCGGATCATCGTGAATTCACTGAGTACAATACATGCAAACAGGATGTGTTCTGTTATGGTGTACTAGAAAATTGTATTCTGATCAGGGCTATTAAGGTTTTGAAATGGACTATCACTGTAATGCTTACGATGTTTGTTGATGTCACTAAAGTGACAGTTTATTTTAAGGAGTCTTTCTTATTTTGCTACTCCACAGCTTTGGAACCCAATACCTGACTAAAAGTCATCAAATTAATAATTTACACCTTTTACTAATTTTGTTCACTGCTTGAACTGTATTCATAATGTTATTGTAAATTTACATGAACCTTTATATAATTATGTTATTGAAAATTAACATTACAACCTAATAATGTTGAGTGTATGACAGGCCTAGAACTTTTTTTTAATTTCTTCTCAATATTTTTTTCTAGGACCACGTCTACATGTATAAGGCCATAAGAGGACTGAACTCAGAAGATTGTTAACCGCAAGTGAAATGAAGGCAGCCAAAACAGATAAGACCGTAAATGTAAAATCAGTGAATGTGTATACTCCCTGTTACTCAATGATTCTTTTCATTTGGTTTTGCCTCATATGCACAGATACACTGTAAATATTTTAACTGATATTGGAGATTTGTTAAAAAATAGACATTCTGAGGTAAACTGAATGTGGCCACAAAGTGACTGGCATAGAATACAAAGCGTCATACAGTGTACATGTACATTTAATGTACACTGGGCTTGGGGTTTGCTGTAGTAGTCTTGAATGCAGGATAAACCTGGACAAATATTACTTTTTTTATATTTTATCATTTCTCATTACAACCTACAATGTGTACCTTGTACTTTGAAGATTTTAGGTAGTATACTGGTGCGGTATTGTTTAAAGAGCCAGTGTCACTCAGTGCTTTGCGCGGTTGTGCTTTTGTTTTGAAGTTTGGCTGGCGCATTTGCCGGACGTTTCGCAAATTATACCCTGCCGAACTGGCCTTTCAGCAAGCTGATATTCACAGTAGTAGCCCCTGAAAATCATAATATCTTCCTTGCTAAATGTTACCGGAGAAAACAACTCTAGATCTGACTTTGTAGTCAACGCGTATGGAGCTTTTATAACAACTGATTGATTGTTCGATCGATTGATCATCGATCTCGATGGACGTAAAACCAGAGTAGCCACTTCCACTCGATATAAGAATAATGAGACAAAAACAAGTAGTAAGAATATTGACGTCTTCGTCGCTAGATGTCACTAGAGAAAACTACTCAAGATCTGAGTTTGCATTCAATGCATATACATGGATCTACATGTATTACAGTCCGATCGATTGATTGCACGATCGATCGCATCGACTGATGTCGATGGACGCAAAACCAGAATAGCCACTTACGCTTTTTGTAAAAATAAAACATAAACAGACAGTGAACACAAGGAATAATTAAGCAAAACAGCACAAGCTCATGACCATAAGCATTATTTTGGAGCAAGCCCGTAGCTACTGTTATTTTGTGGTAAATTATCGTTCCTTCTGTTTTCATTTGGCAACGAATGTAGCACTATTTCGGCAAACGCACTGTCAGTAGTATTGCTGAAACGCGTAGATGTTTTTCTTTCCCTCCGCTGCTGATACACGGACTCCTTCAGCCGTACAACCTTGGCAGAGCCCGGAAGACTCGGTCTTCGCCTCAACTTTCCTGAACCCTACGAGGCATCCAATTTAAAGATCTCCTTCCCCACTGCGAAAACACCTCAGAATTCGGAAATATACAACGAAATCGATACGGCGACACTTAAATGTCAAGTCAAAATTCACACTAGTGCTTTCGGATCGCTAACGGCAGTGATGGAAGAAGATACAAATCAGACTTCACGACAATCAAGAAAATGGTGTATTTTTCATATATGAAAAATGTACCTCGGCGCGTAAAGCACTTTGGGTGACACTGGCTCTTTAAGTAATTGTGTGTGCACATGTTACATTTGGGCCTTTCATGATACATGTACTGTGTAACTCCTAGTATTTGCGTTTAGTTCACAAGGCTCCATAAAGCAACTTAAGATTAAGTGCGAATTTTCTGCAACCATTTCCTTTGTTCTGGAGGACTTTTTGGCACAGTATCACGGATAACTCGGCCGAAGACAGATTAGTGAGTATAGAGTAGAGTACTTTAGGAAACACAAAGAGAACACGAAGAAATCCTCCAGAACAAAGGGAATTGTTGCAAAAAAACCCTTTTAATCTCAACTTGCTTTATGCAACTGGGCCCAGGACTATATCCATGTTATCCATAGTTAAGGATACTGTGCTTTTTAGTCTTTTTGAACATTGGCTACAAACCTCAGTTTACTGGTTTCCAATGCTTTCTTGAAATTTCCCAACATCACCAGGCTTCTTAGAAAAACCAAGGTTACCGGGGTTGACCCAGATGTTATAGTAAAAAATAATGTACCTGGGTAACCCTGGTTATTCAGACAACCACGGTTACCGGGCTTACCAGGGAAACCGGGGTTAACCAGGCTTTTTTGCACATAGGGTCCGAGTCTGGTAAGCCTGGTTTTCAGTAAAATGTGCTAACCAGGTTTACCAGGGTTACCCTGGTCAACCCAGACCTTAAGAGCCTGGTTAAACCCGGGTAACCCTGGTAATTTAGAAAACCAGGGTCACCAGACTTACCAGGGTAACCAGGGTAACCTAGGTTAGCCCAGACTTCTCAGAGTCTGGTTAAACCCTGGTTACCGTGGTACGTCTGGTAACCCTGGTTTTCTAAATAACCAGGGTAACCAGGGTTACCAGACTTTTTTGCACATAGGGTTTGAGTCTGGTAAGCCTGGTTTAAGAACCAAGGTACCCTGGTTTTTTAACCAGGCTTGGACCAGGGTAAAACCCTGGTTTTACCAGGCTCTTGGTGCAAGGGTAGTACTCTGAACGACAGAAAAACACTCGCGACACACCGGTTCGGACACCTCGACCGAGGAGCATCGTTTTCAACAATCCTGGTAGATCTCATCGTCATCATCATCATCATTATCATCATCGTCATCATCATCATCATCATCTGCTGTAAAAAGGTTCAGTCCTGCCTTAAAATAATTTATTAAACAAACTTCAGTGAAATATAAGGATTTTTCCCACTGAGAAAAACGGTTTCTCAACACCTTTCAAGTGTATATGGCAGATTTTTTTATTTGCCTGAACGAATCTAAATGGCATCCTGACACGAATATCAAAAATTATTCTTCGATTTCGATTTTCCTTCCCCGCGCTTTTGCCGTTCAAAGACGTGAAATTTTACTTCCGGTCATGTCAAAAACCGCGCAAAGGGAGACCTGGGCATAGTCACGTTGTGACGTCATACCAGGAACGGAGTCGATGCCAAAACAAACTACGTGGGCTGCATTGCGGAGATCTAATACATTTTTTCTCTTTGTTCCGCAACTGCCAAATTAAGCACGAAATTATGTGAAGCTGCAAGTAATCTGGGCAGTGATTTGGAGCTTTTAGAGTCATTGAATGCGAATCGCCAACTTCTGAAGTTAAAAGCGAAACAGAACTCGAGATCGAGAAAGAAACTATTCAGAACCAGAAGATCGCTTACTGATGAGTATTGACTTAGAAAATGCTAACAAGATATAAAGGAGGTGGAACGAATAAGTCACACGCTAAAAAACCTATTTGATGGTACCGAAACGTTCGAGACGTAGCAAGAAATGGACCGATTTCTCATCTCCCGGTGTAAATATTAAAGCTGAAACAGAACTCGGGAACGAGAAGGAAGACTATTCAGAACCAGAAGGTCCTTACACAGACAAGCCGCTTGCCGATTAAAGTTGGCTTAGAGAATACGCACCCGGGATTCAGTGTCGTCTGCCTAAAACAGATGGTCGCTACGATCAGATGCAGCAAAATATAATGCAATAGACGGAAGACGTTGTTGTCAGATAAGCTCGGAAGGGAAGGGAGAAATTCTCTGCGTTCTTATGGACTCTCTGAAACTGATTCCTATTGCATTACGTCAAGGCAAATTGACACTCGAAATTTCTGCACTGTTTACTTCCGATATATTGACCAGCGTTGATTCATAACCGCGGATTAAAATCCCTCATTTGTGCACAACTGGACTACGGATAATTATTAAATTATGATCAGGAAAACATGTCTAAGTTTTTTGAAAGGAATGAGCAAACTCTAATCTTCATTTAATAATCTTACTGCAGCTTATTGAAAGACCTGAAATATCAATCAAATTGGCTATTGCACAATTTACATAGACATAAAACAACGTTTCAGAGAGTTCACAAGAACGCAGAGAATTACTCAGTTCTCTTCCGAACCAATCTTACGATACTTTCTTCCATCTATCGTATTATATTTTGCTGCATCTGATCGTAGCGACCATCAGTTTAGTCTGACAACACTGAATGGTACCGGGTGGGTTGTTACACATCCTGTACCAGTTGTGTCAAGTTTGCGGCTTCGCACGAAACAACGACGCTTCGAGAGATTTGACACATTTCTAAATTTTTTTGAAGCAAAGACAATCTGGGGCGTTTTGCAGATGGTTTAAGGCACAGTTACCACGCCTACACGTGTAAAAGTATGAAAGTATAACCTGCATAACAGGCGTTTATTTGGCCGAGCGCGAGCAAGGTTTATCTAGCCGAGCACAATTGTAATATTTACACCGGGAGATGATAAATCGTGGCACTTCATACTGCGTCTCGAGCGCTTTGGTACCATCAAATAGTTTTTCTAGATTCTGTTTTCTTCGTTCTTTCTCCTCTATCTCTTGATAGTATTCTCTAAGTCAATATTCATCGGCAAGCGGCTTGTCTATGTAACGACCTTTTGGTTCTGAATAGCTTCTTTCTCGAGCTCGAGTTCTGTTTCGCTTTCACCTTCAGAAGTTAGCGATAATTTTTTATATTCATATCAGGATGCCCTTTAAATTCGATCAGGCAAATAAAAAAAATCTGTCATATAGACTTTAAGGATATTATTTTATCTTCACTGCAAAGAGTGAAGATATCAATTTTTTCACATTGGCTACCATGTTTGCTTTCAGGAAATGTAAAACTAATTTAATTCTTCTGCTCTATAAAAACATCTTCCAATCTTAGTCTAAAAACTTCGGCAATCTTCGGAAATTATCGTAAAATGATGAAAACGTTAATACAGCCTTCGAATAGCGATCGGAAAATTTTTGAAAACCTTCGGAATAATGCTCAAAACTTGGTATCGTTTATGTAATAATTAAAACAAACAAATGCGTGCACTGAGATTGAATTTCTCTTCTTTTCAGTTCAATTAGATAACTAACTTGTTTGCTACCCTCACTTCTGAGATATCGAGTTGTCCTCTCGAAGAGAAATTTTATAACTCAGCGCACCCATGTATTATCTTCAAAAAAACTTGAACGAGGGCAACGGATTCTAAATAAATTCAGCATCAAAGCAAGAAATTTTAAAAGGCAAAGGCAACATTTTGATAGAAAAATCTACACCTACCATCAGCTGACATATTACAAGAGGCCATGACAACCTTGCCAGGTTTGATTGAATCGAACCAGTAGTTACCGCTGTCCACATATTCTCCTTCACTCGCCTTGATCTCCACGCATGACTCAGCAGGCAACTCGGGAATGGAACCCAAGGGAACTGGAAACAAAAAGATTTATTTATTTATTTATTTATTTATTTATTTCACCACATACGAATTACATTAGAAGATAGAATAGAAGACAAATACACATCAATTCAAGACTATAGACTAAAAATAATAATAACAATGAAGTGATTACATATTTAATACATATTTACAAAGGAAATCAAAAGGGAAATTACAGTGCATTGATGTAGTATTTGTAATATAAGAATAAGTATAATAGTGACGAGGAGATCTAGAAGAAGCTTAAGAGCTTATAGCATAGTTAATAAAAGAATCTAGTTATGAAGCTCAGCAAACTCCTTTGTTTTATGTTTTTGTTATCGTTTTTAGCCTTGACCGTGCACAAACAACAATAGGTTTTGAATTTTACATGAGCAACTAACCAATAAAATTGTCACAGCTAAGTTATTCAGCTATAGTGTGCGAACGTAAAACAAAAGATTGTGCACGGTCGTAGTAATTTCAACATAAATTGCATCACCTTTGTTATGGCCTTTGAAACTTGCAAGGTTTCATAACCAGTCCCTCGAGTAACTATGCTTATAGTATGATCGAGGTCTCCTCACAGACATTTTGAATTATTTTAAAGTAATATATGCATAAAAGGCGTCGTTAGTAGAAATTGATATTACAAAGACTAGGTGTGAAGTGAATATTTTGCTTGTCTCTTAGAAATGTTTTCATAAGACGTTTGAAAGAAAGCTTGTAGCTGCTTTGATAACTGTTGGTAGGGAGTTCCATATTTTCAGTCCTTGGAAAAGTATAGAAAATTTTTTTTTATAACATAGCTCGCGCGCTGGTCCTATCGAATTACTATTGAACCATCATGGTGTATATCTCTATATACGCACGGCCGTGCGTATATAACATGACGTGTGCAGTTGCATTTTGCTGCAAAGTTCCCGTCGAGATTAGCGGCGAGTTCCTGTTGCTGAACTTTCCGATAGTCAATGGAAGAAACTAGCGAGGAACTTCCAAATTTTTCTCTTGGTATTGACCTTTTAGCCAGAAAGCAGCCAACAAGCAAAAGCAAGACCAACGAAAACGGAGCATGCAGTTGAGTTATGGATGCACTTGGTTTTTTCTGCCTGCAGCGACCAAAAGTGTCTTCTTCGCGCGAGCAACTCGGCGAGTAAATGGCCAAGAAAAATCACCTTACAGCACTGAGAGTTAAACTAGAGAGAGATTACAACAGCGAAAGTGTTGCAGAGTGTTTGACCGGCTTAGGACGAGCAAAGAACTTTGTTGAAAAACTGAAGAAACTCGAACTTAATTAGTCTTAGGCGTTGTGTTTACGATTTCACTCACCGTCTTCTCTTAAGGAATGTTCACAAAAGGTAGGTTTTATACGCAAAACTCTAAAAACCAAAATATCAAGACATGACACAAAATAAAACAGTAAAATTGAATCGAACCGTTTAATAATGTGTCACACGTTTTCGGTGATTCCCTACTAAAATCAAGCTAAATAAGCACTGACAACCAGAAAGGACGAAATTTTTTCGGCTATATACTACACAAAATAACATCGTTTTACCTGCAGTCAATGTAGCTCTGTGTTCAAGCAGCTCCAAATGTTCAAACAAAATAAAACGTAATCCAAAATAAGTCGAATGATCGCTTTCCCAGTTGTTTGATTCATTGTTGTTAAACCACATTCTGTCCGCGGCCTCCACTTTGTTTTCTGCTCGTTTCAACTCAGACTCGCGGCTACAATGCTGAATTATACAGCTTCAATCCGCTTTGGAGGATGAATACAACAGTTTTTTTCAGGAAACATCAATCTTATACCACATCTTAGAGCGATAATTGGAAGACTTCTTCAAGAAATTATTCTCGTACGTTCACTTCGGAGCAATTTCATTGATTCATTCAGCTTTACAAAGGAACACTGCAACTACGCGGCAACACTTCGCAAGGTTTTGGCGCCTTTTTCTTTCAGTCAGGTGATCGATTGTTCCTTTTTTTCTCCTTCTCGTTTTTTTTTCTCGTTCTTTCTTGATTTTTACGGTAACCAGTCTGTGACTGAGTTTTGAATCAACTGCGCACTGATTCGTATTGCTTATAATTTACGGTTTCAACGGAAGCGAAATAGAACTGCAGGACCCATGTTGATAGCAGTTTTTATAACTGAAATGGTCATCCTGCATAAATATGTTTATTTATTATTATTATTATTATTAACTGCGGCACCTTGCGAAAAACTACTATTTCGGCTTTTTCCCTGGCTATGTTATAAAACAATTGGTTCATGCTTTTAGCTGTACATACATCGAGTTATGGATGCACTTGGGAAGTTTGGAGAGCACTCAAGAAGCTAGAGTTGCTCTCGGCTGCCCCTTGAGCAACTCTTACGCTTCTCTCGTGCTCTCCAAACTTCCCGCGTGCATCCATAACTCGATGTACGCACGCTAAGCATGAACCAATTGTTAAATATTGGTTCTGTAAAGATGAGGTCGATAGGATTCTGAGTTCCTCGTTGAGTAGTGATGAATTTGACTACCAGTTTGAAAAATTTGGCAAAAAGTGAGCGGTAACAGATTGTGATGGTAAAGATACATGAAAAAACTAACTTGAAGTGAATAAATACTAAATATATTTAAAATTTTCATTTTCATAAAGAGAGGTTTACTAGGTGCTCTGTAATCAGCCTTAGAAATTAATCGGACAGTACGTTTTTGAAGTAAGTAAATTCTTTGTCGACTTGTGACATAAGCAGATGCCCATATTAGATTACAGCATGTGAGGTAGGGGTAAATTAATGCATAATAATAATAATAAATAATAATAAACTTTATTAATGTGTCTTAAAATATCTAGCTTACACTAAAGTAAGCTAATTGGGGACACCTATCTATACCTACCTAAAGTAGTAAAAATATATAAAATATTCCAATATATATAATATAACGACATGAGAGAATTGTGATTCAAATAGAAGCTAGCTTTATATTAATTATACATTAATCCAATAGACTTAGCAATCTTATTACAAATAACATTTATATGTGTTTTCCAAGTAAGATGTTGGTCAATGTAAACTCCTTGTAGTCTCTACTAATTCGACAATATTGTTGTGTACAATTAGTGGACGTATTTGAGGTAAGATTTTTTGCCTAAGGTCTGAAGATTATTAGCTTAGTTTTGTTCACATTTATTGACAATTTGTTTGCTTTTAGCCAAGCTGACACATTTTGTAGTTCATAATTTAGTTGGTTTATTAGGATGTTCGGGTCCTTGTTTTCCAAGAATAAACTAGTGTCATCAGCAAATAAAATGCTGTTGAGAGCATTTGAACAAGTTGGTAAATCATTTATAGAAAGAATAAAAAACAGCAGACCTTGTATAGATCCTTGCGGTACACCACAGATCTGATTACAAAGACAAGATTTGGATTCTTTTACCTGTACAAATTGTTTTCTGTTCAAGAGAAATAAAATTGCATGGTCGAGCCTACTAAGTAATTATTGGAGTCGACTGCGTTAGCAGCCTTAGTAACAAAGCTCAAAGCATGGGATGTAGAATGGCGATTATTTAAACATGAGAAGATTGAAAAAATGCTTAGAAAGAATCAAATACCAATTTTTTTAATGGTCTCTAACTGTCTTTTTGCTGTTTTGCTGTTTTGCAAACGAGGGTATTACGGAGGAGCATAGATTTTCATTTTACTTATTATTAATGGCTTTTCCATTCCGGCAAAAGACAGACTGAAAATCTCATGTAGTGCTTATCTGTTCTCTTCCAGCACCTGAAATAGTCCAGTTTAAAGTTCACCAAAACCGCTGAATACAAATGCTAAAGACGTGTTTTTAAAGGGTTAGTGTCAATTTTAAGTAAAACATGCACACAAAAAACAAGCTAAAACAGCATAAAAACGATGAACTCTAAAATAAAATAATACACAGAACTGTCAATAGGTTATCTTCTCACCGGGCATTTGTGAATATTTTACATTAGAATGAGACAAACCCTGTGCAAATAAGTCTTTTGTCTTTTTATCCAGCGGTCTTAATGAACTCAAAACTGAAATATTCCGTTTTATGCGATATTCCAGACAGCATCCTTCAATATAAAGCAACAGCATTTTGGGATAACTGTGGTATAAGTGTATCCGTCGATACCTGAAACTGATTTAATATCAGCCTTACAATATAATACCTCTTTTTCTCAATCGTTTCATGTACGATCTTCGATCATGTGGAACAAAATCCTCAGGTTTGGCTTCCTTTGTTCGATTGTTCAACTCACAGATCTCTTGTCTGATGACATAATTCATGCTTTGGCATCTGATGTCATCCTCACACGCTTGTATGCATGCACTCCAGTTTGATGCCTTCGTCTTCTTGAAGGTGTGTCGCCTTAGCATCATGCCATAGACGGAATATTCGTCTCTGCACTGCTGAGCAGACACTACATAGAATATCTGGTATAGAGCAAGGAATGATGAGGTGGAACTGCCCATGGTCAATAGAATCAAGAAACCAGTGATACGATCACAAGTCTGGCAGAATCTGCAGAAAAATTGGAGGAACAACTGGTGAGGTAAATATCGTTTCCAATCAACGAATTGAAGGTTCGGTTTCTTTAGAATCAAGCCACTACTTCCTCTGAATACGACGTTTGCCCATTGCAGGGTAACCCCTTTTCCTTTTCCCCACCCCGCTCCACATCGCTCACCCCCCCCCCCCCTCACCCCCGCTAAACATCTCGTTTGGTATACCTAACAGACCACTAGTTTTCATGTATAAAACCTGGGTGGAAAGAGACAGTGAAAAGTAACGTTTCCTGTCTGAACGACCAACGTCAAAGAACCGCTAAATAAGGACAACATACTTGCTGGATAACCTTGAATAACATGTGCAATTTTAGTAACAACTGGCATGGTCAAATCCCAAAAATAAATGCGATATTTCAGTTTTTTCTTACATTAGGACCTAGCCAACAGAGTCGTAAGTCATCGCAAGTTTGGAAAGCCAACTTGCGTACGTAGACTTGCAATGGGTGGCCAAACGGACTCGCAAGTAGGTGCAAGTTATACGCAAGTTACCTAAAAAACATTGCAACCCTGTGCGAGAGCCCATCCTAAGGAAAACAATACTTAAGCCAACTTGCGCTGACTTGTGTTGACCTGCGTCGGTGAAAAACTTGCGTTCGCTTGCGTTCGAATTTGACCTCGATCAAAGTGGACGCAAGTCATTGCAAGTCAACTCAAGTGGTGGCCAAACGGAGTCGCAAGTTACCACAAGTTTTTAACTGTAAAACTGTGCTTAATTAACCTTCCATAACTTAAATCTTTTACTGACAAAAAATCTAGTTTCTGATCGACATTCAGTTAACGTTACAGGCGCGGAACCTTACGCGCCTAACGAAGATTCAATCGTCCTCCAGATAGTCGATGGCAAAACAACTTGCCACTTCCCAGCAAGAAAATCGGACTACTGAAACCATCAATATTTCATGCCTCTGTTACTATACTATTAATTGTGAAGGGGGTTTTGGTGCTGCAGAGCAAATAAAGTGAAGTATAAGTTGAAAGAACGTTAAAGAACTTGGCTATTCAGTACAAAATATTATAATGTGGACTAAGAAAACAGAGATCAAAGCTGGTCACAGAAACCCATATGACAAAAAGGTACACCGTAAAGTTTTCGACCTCAACCTTATTTTATTTTTATTTTTATTTAAAAATTCATGGGCAAAAGAAATATTGAAATTTGGCGTACTCGCAGCTTCCTTGTTTTCGCTTGTCGGTAACGTTCCTAAAACAGTGTGAAAGAGTTTGTCCACTAACTAAAAAATATAATGTATAATTCAAGTACAATGAAACAAAAATCTCCTTAAAAGTACTTCTTCAAAAAAGTTGAGAAAAAATTTCAAAAATATCCATATATCTGGGGTTGGATTCATGATGCTGCCCTATGTTGCGATGATTAATTGTTAATAATTTTCCCAGCGAAGACACTATACATAATCTCTTGCCTACAGAAGGTTTTATATTCGCACAATTTCTAAGGCATATCTTATGTAAGGAGGGTACCGTGAATCTAGCCCCAGGGCTCAAACTATTTTGAAGTAAATGTAAGTTTAGCTTACCAACTTCTTTTGCAATTTCTGAGTTGAACTACTGAACACGTCTGTGCATTTAATTACTTAAAGTTTCAATGCAATTGTCAGAGGCATGATTTAAATGTTTGATACTAAATAAACACAAGTTGTTAAATAATTGAACATTTAAAAAGCTATGAGTTACATGTAACATTTAAAAATTTTAAATCAACAGAATTCTTTCAAATACTGAGGACAAAACACATCATACATGCTGCTTTGAATTTATTACAACATTGTTATCCACTTTTAAAATCAAAGATTTGCAAAATTAACTTTTCGCATTTTAATTTAAAAAAAATTGTTGTTCAATGAAAATAAACCCTGAAAAACTTCTTTGTTTCTTGGGATTACCGAAGTTACCGGAGATTTATTCATTTATTTATTTTTTAATCTTTTCATCATAATTCAATTTTGATCTGTACTTAGTACCTTGCTAGTCACATGAACGCAACAGGAGCAAAGATCAATTATTATTATTTTACTACCTCAATTTTTGTTTATTTTCTGACATTTTCCCCGGATAACTTTAGCCATATATTGCTTACGTACCGTTCTGCATGAAGAAGGATGTAGTGATGATGTTGGTTTTTACCCTAACGACTGCCAAAAGAAAGTACTTAATAAAATAGAAACTGCCTTATCCTTAGCATTTGAAAGATTTACGTTGATTAAAAATTCATAAATGTTACACACAACTGATGTTTTTTTTAATGTTCAATTATTTACCTGAACTTGTGTTTATTTGGTATAAAACCTTTGGATCGTGTCCATGGCTATTGCTTTGAAAATTTAACTAATTTAACGCACAGGCGAGATCACTGAGTAATTAGTTCAACGAAGAAGTCGTCCAGAGAAGAAGTAAGTAAGGTGCAACTTACGTACATTTCGTGATATATACATACAGTTTATGTCTTAGGGCCAGATTCGCGAAGCCCTCCTAAGTTAAGATGTGCCTTAAGAGTTGTTCGAATACAAAAACCTGCTGTTGGGCAAAAGATTATGCACGGACTCTTTGTTGGGAATATACATAGTGGTCACCTCAACTTTTAAGAGAGCATTATGGCCTCCAGACCTTGTAAAATAGTTAAGTTTGTAACAGTTTTTTCAAATTTTTCGATCCTTCTTTTCCATTAGACTTGTATGAAACATGTGCTGCTGAACGGAACTTTGTACATGTAATTTTCTAACCATATCAATTATATTAATTGCTGGATAATCGAAGTTTATTCAGTTTTATTTCTTTTACACTCTTTAATAGAGTTTTTAAACATTCGGAATCAAGCAAACAGGAACAGGCTAGAATTTGAGATTTTAAGATTTTTCCAATTAATTTTTATTAGTTAAGGTTCCGGTCGAAAACTTTGCAATGTACAGATTGATTTTTTCTCATATTACAGGTTTCAGTGAATAGCCGTGGCCTGTATTTTTCTTAGTCTACTTGTTGAGATTTCTACTTTTTACCCAGTTTCTTTGATAAATTTTAAATTTATATTTCGATGTTTGCTATGGAGCACCAAAGCTTTTTTCATAATAATACCGCAACGGGTACATGAAATATTGATGTTCGAATAGTCATTTTCTTGCTGGGATATTCAGTTATACGTCTTCATTTTATTCAACTCTATTCAAACTGTTGGGGGGCCGGGAGGAGGGAAGGGAATTATAAAAGTTGAGTAAACTATCAATTTATGTGAAGGCCACTAAACTTTTTGACTTGTCTTAAAGTTAATGTCTCTCCAGGGAAACTACAATTTAAGAGTTTAACTGTTTTGCGGTAAATTTTTAAATTTTAGGTCATTAAGTGTGCGCTTGTTGGTTTCGGCAACTTTAATTTTGAGTAAAAATTGATGTTGTCTGAAGCCTTAAGAAAAAAGGAAATCCAAGATGGCTGTTTAAAAGTCACACGATTTTGTTTGCGTCCTCTGACATCATTAGCTCATGATTCAGATCTAAAAAGACACTCCTTTGGACTCAAAATATACCCTCCAACTTTTGTTTTTAAATTCAGTTTTATATCTTTTTCGTGTTAAGTAAAGCTATTACTATTGCTTCTAATTTTCTATTTGACCATGTACTGTCGGTTCGTACGTTGCATCTAATTGTGACAACGTCACAAAGGAAACTAGATGACCTAGTTTAGGTGATATGTTTTGTTATAGAATACTTGAAGTTTGAATCTTCTTTAGTCGAGCTGTCACACCCTTAACGTCCTTAATGTCAACTACCGATAAGGAACGTAGATGTTTTAAAGAATTAACTTAACAACAGTTAAGCACAGTTTGACGCAAGCAACTTACCTTGAGCGTCAAATTTTACTTAACAGCCTGTTTCATGACAAAGCATGTAACGTTGATACCAAACAAGGTCAGGTTTTCTTTCGTTACTTGGCCATGCTGAGATGAAACTGAGGGTAATTATTTGTTCACGATACACAGCGTTTTCAAAGAAGGTGAGCACTAGCAAAAGTCTACGGGTTAAATATATTTTTTTAAGCACGCTTCTTTCCTTGCACGTCTTCCAGGTTGGTTCCTTTCAGTGAAAAGAAACGTTACTGCACACTTTCCTTCTCCATCAGGTGTGAATATGAGAACCTGCGAGTCGTTAGAAAAACCTTACAAAATACTAGGGGTTATTCCAAGATGGATTAGGATCGTATCCAAGGGAAGAAGCTATTTCATGGTACCAGAAACAGGTGCTTCACTTCGTTGGATTTTCTACGGCATTTACCATTTGTTTCTTTGATTTCTCTGCAGGTTCAGTCAGATTCGTGACCGTGTCAGTGGTTTCCTAGTTCTAATGGCAGTTAGTGGCTCTATCACAGCATTTCTTGCTCTGTACGAGATATTCTGTGCAGTATCGGCTGAGCAGTGCAGAAACGAATATTCTATCTATGGCATGATGCTTGAGAGACACACCTTCAAGAAGACGAAAGCCTCAAACTGGAGCGCATGCGTGCAAGCGTGTAATGATGACACCAGATGTCAAAGCATGAATTACGTCATTGGACAAGAGATCTGTGAGTTGAACAATCGGACCAGGGAAGCCAGTCCTGAGGATTTTGTTCCACGTTATCAAAGATCGTACCTGAAACGATCGATAAAAAGAGGTATTATGTTGTAAGGCTGATACCAGATAGGTCTTAGGTTCCTTTAATTCTTTAATTCTTTTCTTTAATGAGTATACTCCTAAAACAGAGAAACTATACTAGGAGTTATACTAGGAGTTCCGAGCAAACAAAGATCTTATGTGACGCAATTCAAAAGTGAGGTATTATATAATAAGAACATACAAAGACTGTGTCAATTAAATATACCGTAGATATATTTCATGCCAAGTACAAGTTTTTAGTTGCGAGCATTTACATTTCTTCGTAAGCCCTACAACGGAAAAATGCCAGAAAAGTCACAGAACTAATACAAATAATTATCTGACAGTAAACTATTGTGTAGTTTGACTTTCGACACACACCTCATGTGAGAAGAAGGACATGTTGCCCCGAGCCGGAATCGAACCGCGTCTCCCCGGTTACTAGTCGGGGGTGATAACCACTACACCATCGGAGCAACCACGCTGGCAACGTGGCCACCTTACGAAGTGAGTAGGATCTTACGAGGGCCATTCCATGGGACGTTTTTCTTTCCGAGGCATACGTGTGTTTCATGGTTTCTAAATCCCTACACGGGATTTAAAGGACAATATAACAAGATATATATTTTCGAAGCCAAAAAAGTCATAGAACTAATACAAATAAATATCTTCCTGTGCCTCGAAAAAAGAAAAACGTCCCATGGAATGGCCCTCGTAAGATCCTACTCACTTGGTAAGGTGGCCGCGTTGCCAGCGTGGTTGCACCAATGGTGTAGTGGTCATCACGCCCTACTAGTAACCGGGGATACGCGGGTTCGATTACGTCTCGGGGCAACATGTTCTTTTTTTCACATGAGGTGTGTGTCGAAAGTCAAACTAAGGTGGAACCTCGATTTAACAAACCTTTATATAACGAAGTATAACGAACGCTATTTCTCAGCTCAGTAGTAGTGTAATGTATGGAAAAGAACCTCGATATAACGAACCCTTGATATAACGAATCAATTTCCCCAGTCCCTTGGCACTTCTTTAAATCGAGGTTCCACTGTACACAGTAGTTTACTGTGAGATATTTATTTGCATTGGAAGAATGCCCTTCGCCAAGAGAGGATAAGGTGGTACCCCCTTATCCTCTCTTGCCTTCGCGCATTTATTCAAAGATGTAGTTTGGCAACCCAAACAAGTAATTATCACCATTGAAGATACTGGCAACTTTTGGACTAGATTATTAGAAGAAATCTTTCAATAGTTTTGTTTTGTTTTGTTTTGTTTCCAGTCCCCCTGGGTTCCATTCCCGAGTTGCCTGCTGTGTCATGCGCAGAGATCAAGGCGAGTGAAGGAGACAATGCGGTCAGCGGTAACTACTGGTTCGATTCAATCAAACCTGGCGAAATCGTCATGGCTTCTTGTAACATGTTCGTAGAAGGTATGTTGTTAAAAACTCAAATGTTCAGAATTTCCTCAGAATAAGCAGTCTTAATATGCTGCTTGAAATGACTTTATTTGACGTACAGGTGACATCTCAAGCCACAGCTATATTAAAGGCCACACACTGAGTGTCACAATTTGCTAAAAAAAAGTGCTATTGGTTAGTCACGATGCTTTTGAAAGTTTCTACTTTCAAAAGGGCATGAAACTGATACACCAAACTGAATTTTGAAAATATATTAATAGAAACAAACAGCACAAAATTGAAAGTTCTGTTCAATTAATTTAATACAAACGGGTAAACCGACAGGGAGACATTTTTTAAAATTAGTTGTTACTATTTAAAACAGGCTAGTCCTGTCATTATGTTTAAAAAAAACTGTTATCAAAAAGATCTCTGTCAAATTTATACAGTTATAAATGTATGACAACTACATGTAGATGAAAGGATCTAAAACTGCGTGAGGGCCATATTGACTTGAGAACTGAAAGGATTAAGAAATATATTTCCTGTTTCAGAATGCACAAACTATGACGTCCTCCTCGATGGTCACAGAAATGACACAAACCAACGGCCAGAGCCTCCCCATAATGACATATCCCTAGGTCCTGGATGGTTCCGTTTCCAAGGAGACGCAGGGACAAAAATGACTACAACATGTGTTCCCTATCTACGATGTGGAACTGACGCCCCTGGGTGGTTGGATGGTGCTCATCCTGCAGTGGCTGATGGGACGGTGACCAGGTCGGTCTGTTTCAGCTGGGAATCAAACTGCTGTGAGTGGGCCATCAACATTCAAGTGCGAAACTGTGGGGATTACTTCGTTTACTACATCAGCGGAACACCGTACCATGGCCACCTTGGCTACTGTAGCTCTGGCTAATAAAGTGGCCAGTGAAGTTTTCTTTGTTTTTTTTTTTTAAGTTTAACAGTAACCTCCAATAACGGAAATTTTGAGCGAACGATATTTGTTCTGAAAAGCAAGCGGTTTTATGTGGGCTTCTACCACATAAGTGGATTACTTGCATTCTAAAGATACAGTACAAGGAGGTGCCAATAAATTCACAATTTTACCTTCACTGCCCTCCATGTCCCCCCAAAATCACATCTTGGCACCTGCACATCACTTTGTAACCGAGCTCTAACATCTCTCGTCCATACACTGAGCTTTAAAAAACTGTGAGCTTTAAGATCAGCCTGTGTCGAATTAACAGTAACAAATATTGGAACATATTTTTCTGCCAAGTGGAGGCTACTGTACTGATTTTCATTTCAACTATTTTCTCATAGGATTGCGTTCTTTGTGATTTTCCAGGCTGTCAAGCTCTAGCTATTTGCAGTAATTTTGCTAACGTTTAGAAATCTTCAGTGTTCGTCCCCACAGAAAGAAAGTTTTTCAAACAGGGGCACCCAACGGTTCGTTTCGAGGGAATATCAGTTCGGCAGGCCTAAATGGCTGAGATATTAGATTTAATTGCGGTAAAAACTAGATATTTCTTTGGAACGACATCACTTCAAACTTTCGTAGCAAGGGAACTGATTAATTCCTATTGTTTTCGGAGGGACAGATATGTCTTTTAGAGTGTAAAATAAGGTTAGCTAGCATTTTCGGACAGCCATTAGCAGCTTGGAAATTCGGCGAGTAGGATTCCGTTTCCCACAATTGTCTGCGGCCTAAAGTTTTAGCTAAAAATGCCGAACAGCTAAGCTCACACAAAAATGCCTTTAGAAAAGCTCTGAAACAATCTAAGAAAGCAGAAAATGAAGTTTCAAGTATTTCGCTAAAATTTTCTTGTTGGGTGCCCCTGTAACGTAAACAACGTTTAAAAGGCGTGTAGCACACTAAGACTAAAAGGCCAACAGCCAACCTAGACTCACCTTCTTTTGAGTATTGTAGCCGACTAAGACATACTTTAGATTCTCTCAAAATGGGTTTAACTTACACCTCACTTAAATAGTCGCTCCAAAAGTGTAATAGAACTTACAGCACTATGCATTTTTCTCTATAACACAGCCTGATACCACCTAGTCTCTCGGCGCTCTTGTCTCGATCTCGTCTCCTCTCGAAGCCTGGACTTTTACATTTAATGTCGAGGTCACTTGTGCCCGCTCCAGACTTCCCGCTGACAACAAAATGATTTGTATGCTCAGGCCAAACGGATTCAATATTTGTATTTAACACTGTTCAACATTGTTGAATACGGCAATCCAATTCGGTCCGTAATCGTACGAGCGATAAACAAAATCGAGGTCGTCCGATTTGTTTAATGACGTGCACTGATATGATGACTGACCAAATTAGACGACACGAAGTCCTGTTACCAGTTAATCATACTATAACAAAATTGGAGAAAGGAAAAGGAGAGAACTTTCCAGGAAGAAAACATAACAGATTGGTTTCTTTTTTGTTTTTGTTTTTTTTTTTGAGAGAGAGAGAGGGAGAGAGAGAGAAAGAGATAAGGTGAAAAAGAACTTAGTCAAGGGGAATTTTGCCATTACTGAATACTTAGGCATGACGCATACATTGTCCAATTACATTGTCGGGTCAATGCCTAATCATGTCTGGCGATAGCCAATCAGATTCGAGAGACAGATTCAAGAAATGTTATAGTTATAATTATAACGCGTTTGGGCGCCCTTTTGGATGTTAAATGAATTTAGTGCCTTCATCATGCCATTTTATAGGAAGGATTTGGAGTGGGTTGACTCTGCGTATTTCTATTTATCTTTGCACACTATGCACACCTGTATTCAGTATGAGAATGTTACAGGGAAAATACAATTACAATACAATACAAACTTTATTTGAGTATCTGTTCTTCTGTCATTTTAAATACCACACAAGAAATACATTAACCAGGAACACTGTCAAACTAAATAGAGCTACATTATTTACAAATCTGATAAGACTAAGAATACTTATACTTCTTGGTTGATAAATAGTTGAGTCAATTAATCACCAAGCCAAATCCTGAGTATCATCCGTTACATAAACAGTAGTCCAGGCAGGTGCTATTGTCCATTAAGCTAGCTAATACTATTTTTAACATTTCTTTTAAAGCTTTGCAATGACGATAGCATTCCTTCTTGTGGTTTTAGTCTGGCCCACAGACACGGTCCTTTTAAAACCTAAGAGAGTGCCTGCGGCCGTACTTGACGCCGTACTAAAGCTAGAAAACAACCTCGAGACAAAACCGCTGAGCAGCAGTAAATATATGTTATTCACCGGCCGGGAGGTCCGTATAGGGAAAAACTGTGCCCGAGGTCTTGAGTACGGCCCAAGGCCGCAGGCCGAGGGCCGTACTCAAGACCGAGGACACAGTTTTCCCTATACGGACCGACCTAGGCCGGTGAATAACGTGTTTATTTTTTCTGCAATTCTGGAGGTGGAACGAGGCGAATTGGTTTGAGAAATGTTTGTAAACAGTCCTTCTACGTGCACCAGTTCCCACGGTCAAAGCTAAGCTAAAATTATTTTAGTGCCCGCCCGAAAAAGAGCTGCTAGCAAACCGTAGGGATAAAGGGTAGACTAACGATAAAACAGAACTAAAAATATGTCATAAAACAATAAGCGTTAATAACAACCCCGACGTCTCATAGCAAGAATAAAGAAATAAGCTTTGTCTCGTTGAAAATGACATCACACGTTTAAATTTGGTTTTCAGCACCGAAAGATTTTTAGTGAAAGCTAAGGTTTACACGCCACAAATTCCACTGCGTATCTTAGTATTTTAAACATTTTTGTTTGTTCTTGGTCAAGATTTTCGCAAATCGATACTTAGAGAAAACGAAACTGTTTAAAAAACCTGTTGACATACAGCAGTTCTTGTCGATCCAAGACACAGCGTTGCGAGGTTTCTTGTCTGACTATTTTAGCTAACAATCATTAATGATCATATTGTCTTGAATGAATGATGTGTATGAATGAAGCTAAATGGGACGAGATTAGAAAAGAGATCTCCGAGGAAAATAACGAAATTTCAACCGAGAAACGGAGGTCAAAAGACTACCTTGCAGTTAAACCGTGTTAAATCAAATGGCGTGTCAATAAGAAAACTACAACTCGAAAAAAGAAAGCCGGCAAAATTTTCTTAACAAAGACACAGGAATACTCGCTTTTTCGGAGAATAACCAGGCCTTTTATTCCATTGCTGATTTTTCCTTTCATTTTACAACGGTTAGTGAGAGAAAAGTTCCATTTTAAGAAGAAAAATCCGATGTTTTGTTGTGCTGGAGTAAAATGATTTCACTTCAAGTTTTCCCGCGGATTAGAGCGGTCCGTATGCGGGGTCCGGATGGGAAAATCCGGACCGCTGAAGCGTGCGTCATTAGCCAATCAGATTCAAGGATTTAGGATTCCGGACCGCTGAGATGCTTCAGAAAAAAATAAATGCTTGTACGCCCCAAATCTATCCGGCTACTTACTGGTAATTGATAGCCTTTACAAACGTGCAAAGACATGCTTTACATGATATATAGCAATTTCTAAATCAAAGACTACGCTGTGATGTCCAGACAGATCGCAGTCTCCTATTTTCCCGTGAGATCGCCGAGCAGAATCGCTTCGTTCGTCTGGCCACCATCTTGAGGCATGCGATGCACGAAATCTGGAGAGAGTACAAAACTGCTAGGGAGGCTGTGTTTGGGTACTGTTAACCAAGGGTGGGGGACGGGGAAAATCAGATTTCGCCCGCCGCATGTTTCAAAATGGCGGTCAGACGAACGAAGCAGTTCAGCTTCACGGGAAAATAGAGACCGTGAACGGTTTTTTAGGGTGATATTTTACAGTGGACATGCAATCTTGTCACTCTCTTCCACACCTTTTATAGTCAATGTTCCTCATCGCGTATTCAGACAGAAGAAGGATATAATATAACCATCCGTTTTTGCTAGTTGGATTGAACTACTACACGGTAGAAAACATCAATCACAGTCATCCATCACATTGGAGTGAAATTATTAAACTTAATTCTGTGGGTAAATTTGATCGTGGCAAGAACAACAGAATATTCTTTCCAGGCTGATTATAATTTCTAACTAAGTCCGGCTTAAAAGAAGACACGAGGGAAAGAGGTGATAATGTAAGAAGACAATTGCTCACGTAGGTTGTTTCAAGCGGAATAATATTGGGATTATTGTTTCTGCCTGAGTTCGTGAAAAATTGTTATCGCCGTCCGAACCCGGGCTGCAGGGAAGAATACTGCTGTTGTCTGCGGCAGTTGACGGCTTTTCATGAGGTTCATCGTAATGTTGTTGTTGATGGCGATGGTGATGGGAGTTTTATTGAGGTTAATTGTTAACGTCTTTATTAGAAATCAGCAAAGATACACGCCAATTGTACATTACGTTAACAAAATTGTTAAAACCTTAAATTAACTAATTATATAATAATAATGACTAATTTACACTAGTATTAAACTATGATTCAACTACTAATTTATACTCGAAGTAGAATCTGTTAAAGAAACTTGATTTGAAACGTTCTGTAGTAATTTTAGGCAAGAAGCTACTTGGGTTTCTGAGGCGAGAAGAGGAAGGTTTAACTTTTAATAACAAAAGAAAAAGAGGATGACTGGGCTGATGGTGATGATGATGATGATGATGATGATGATGATGATGATGATGATGATGACGATGATGATGATGATGATGATGATGATGATGATGATGATGATGATGATGATGATGATGATGGTGATGGTGATGGTGATGATGGTAGTGGTAGTGACCTCCATGATGACCCTCTTAACTCAGTCAGTGCCGCAGTAACGGAGTCGGCATGGGTGTCCTGGAGGCGTTCTATCGATGAAGTCCACAAAGTAACCACCGCAGTTCAGCACTTGTATGTTGATGGACCAGGTACAACAGCCTGACCAGCTAAAGCAGACCTGCCTGGTGACTTAACCGTCTTCCACCTTTGGATGAGGACCGTTTAACCAGTCTGTAGCATCCGTTCCACATGTGTAAGAAGAAACGCATGACGTGGGTATTTTTGTTCCCGCGTTACCTTTGAAACGGAACCAAGCTGGTCCAAGTGAGTTGTCACAGAGGCGAGGTGATGAACCATGTGTTACTTTTCTGTCAGCGCTGTTCAAAGTTTGGTAGTGTTGACATTCTGAGAATAAAAAAAGATTGGAAGATGTGCGATTTGCCTGATTTGTGACACAAAGTAGGGTTACAATGATAGCGGAGCTCCTTTGATCGAGGACCGAAGGTCAGCAGAGCGGAGCACCGTACTCATGGAGAATATATATATCCGTGCGAGTCAATTTTCATGGTCACGATGTCACGTGACCGTACGACGTACCGTGTACTATACTTCATGTAAGATGTTCGAAGTGTCTGAATACTCGTGCGTTTACATATTGGTAAAAAGTGGCGGACTGCGCTCGAACTAACGCCTTAGTCAAAACCATGTTTTTAAGGGGTAAGTAAAAAGGATGTACTCCCATGGATATTTTAGCACAATTACTTTTTTCTTTGAAATGACTGCTCCCCTCAAGTTATTAAAGAATGGATACTCACTTCTCAATTCTATTTTCGTGACGGTAACTTGACGTAACGGGAATGAAAAGGAAAAGACCTGAAGGAATGCTTTAAAGTCGATGTTGCATATAGAAGAAATTGGAGAGCTTGAAGGGAAGAAATCCTTGTTCGAGGAAAACTCCTTTTTTCAGAGGAGATCTGAGTCTTCTCAAGCCCTCGCACGTAAAACATAAGCTTATATTTTTCTCGTAGCAGTGCTAGCTTTCGCCTTTTCCAAAGGTAAATAACTTGCCCAAAAAATCTGTTGTTTGAGGATTTAACTTAGGATAAGTCCGCTGCAAGGGAAAGATAATTGCAAAGGCTGGTAGTCAAAATTAAAGCCACAGAAAACTCGCCTGAAATGCAGACTATAAAGCGAATTAACAGCATGCCGACCGCTAAGGACCGCTTCGTGCTTAGGCCATAAATCTAGCGGAAAAAACGAGGACCCGTAACTTACAGTACAGACCGAGAATTCAAGGCTAATCGGAGGAAATGGAAAAGATTTCAAGTCAATTACAACCCACCTCGGAAACCGTCCCCCCATAAAACGCCCAGGGAAACTGCCTTTCACGCAGCACAATATTACACCGCTGCTATACAAAACGCAACTTTTAAAGCAAATCACGTTCACAGAAGCGTGATATGCTCCTCACAGTCACTGGTTCACTGATTTGACGGACGTGTGTCAAAGGAATAAAACGCGCGGATTTCATTGGCTATTGAAAATCGTTACTCGTCTTCGCTGAATGAAAACTTCACGGCTTTAGTTTTATTTTTTTGTTTTTTCGCCCGTAACATATTCACAAAGCAAGATTAAGATAGTTAAAAGGCTTCTTCGTTACTGAGAGGACAGCAAAAAGAACGAAATCTCGTCGAGATAAAATTGTACTGAGAACATTGAAGTCATGTTTTGTCGCCGTCGAAGATGTGGCGGCATTCAGTCAACAAGTCAGACTGATGAAGGAACTTTTAAATGACAAAGAATACACTGGAAGAAATTTCTACAAAACTTAATTTCATCTGACTTTGCCTCTCAGTTGTGCTCATAATATATGCTGGACACTGAAAATCAAGGATTTGCCTCGGAAATTATGAGTTTCAGTCGGGTAATTTCAAACGCCCGAGCGCAGGCCGACTTTTAAAAAAATTATATCCATGGATCTCCACCGCAAGAACAAGAATTTCGCTTAGGAATCAAGGTACTTAAGGTTAACATATATAACAATACTGTTTTGTTTCTGTGATAACTGAAGAGGTGGGTTTCAAGCTTTATTTGAACAAAAATTACTAATGAAAAACTAATGAGGCAATTGCTAGAAACCCTTTAGCTAGAAACCCTTCTAATACTCTTTTATTTCTAGTTTTCACGGTCTGTGCAAGTTACTTTGGCTCGTTTTAGCTCTATTTTTTTTAGCATGTTTTGACTTACCAGTTTCAAAACAGGCTCCCAAGGTGGAATTTAAAATGCTTTAGCTTCGCAGAACGCTTCGCAATTGCTGACAATCAATTGTTTTTCTTTAACTCAGAGAAAGCTTTCAGAGAGTTGCAGTTAATTAAAAAGTTTTTAGTCCTGCTTCTTACTTGTTTTAAATCCCGTCTAAGACATTAACTTGCTATTTTTCAGTGCGTAAAACTACTGCCGCCGAAAAGAAATTCAAGGCCTTTCAAATTTTAACGCTCTCGCCCGCCCTCGAAAATGACGCGAACGGGTCAGCGCACACGGTTTGTGCTTGTTTACCATTTGCTATACACGTGGTGGAAAGGGTTACCTTGCTTTAAATATGTTTTAGCTCTATTTTTTTTAGCATGTTTTGACTTACCAGTTTCAAAACAGGCTCCCAAGGTGGAATTTAAAATGCTTTTAGCTTCGCAGAACGCTTCGCAATTGCTGACAATCAATTGTTTTTCTTTAACTCAGAGAAAGCTTTCAGAGAGTTGCAGTTAATTAAAAAGTTTTTAGTCCTGCTTCTTACTTGTTTTAAATCCCGTCTAAGACATTAACTTGCTATTTTTCAGTGCGTAAAACTACTGCCGCCGAAAAGAAATTCAAGGCCTTTCAAATTTTAACGCTCTCGCCCGCCCTCGAAAATGACGCGAACGGGTCAGCGCACACGGTTTGTGCTTGTTTACCATTTGCTATACACGTGGTGGAAAGGGTTACCTTGCTTTAAATACGACATGCCCGTCAATATTGTACAAGTTGAAAGATTCAGTGGATGCGTTGGCAAAGCTCGATCGCATGACTCTACCTCTGCATTTCCACTTTAATTTGAGCTGTGAATGTGAAGATTGGCCTCTTATTGCCTGAAACTAAATTGAAATTTCATTGACACTATCTTTTTTTATTTCAATTTTAAACGTGCTTTAATATTATTTTATGATAATTCATACTGATGCAAATTAAGAGTAAGCCAGTGATAACTTGCCTATTATTTCATCCACTACCTTTTTTCATTTAGTGTCAATGAAATTTCATTGACACTACCTTTTTTAATTCCAATTTTAAACGTGCTTTAATATTATTTTATGATAATTCATACTGATGCAAATTAAGAGTAAGCCAGTGATAACTTGCTTATTATTTCATCCAAAACCGTAGGACTAGATCATCGTCCACTTAGGTATTATTTGATCTAGGACTTTATTCAGGGGCTGCGTATCAAGTTATAAAACAATGCAGGATTCCATACAGCAGGGGTTTTGAGGAACTCCGCTGTTAGGTTAGCCTATCTATATATATTATGGATATCAAAAAACGCTAAAGTTTACATGATCAAATAATAACAGAATAAAAGGAAAGTAAAAACTCAACTAGCAGAAGTCTGGCCATGACCAGTGGGCAATTCGCATAGCCTAGGATTTGAATTCGCCATGATAGCAAGATTAAAGCGACAGGTTCACGGCTCGGCGCATGTGCATTAAGCAAATTCCTTTTTTCCGATTTATTAGTAATTCTATCGGTTAATAATCCCACTCACATGTATCTCAGCGATCGCATAGTATAGTAAGCCCAGAGGGAACAGTGGGGGTCTAAATTCGCAGGAAATATTAGTGGATTACACCAACACTGCCAATGTTGAATTTATTGTTGATCCGAAGGTTTTACTCCACGTTTGATGAATTTACCGCTATTTGCACGCGCTTTGGTCAAGTGGTTGCCAGGGGTGTGTGCAGATAGCTGAGAAATCATTCAACGCCAAACATTGGCAAGAAAATTTCACACCCGAGCAATCTACTCACTTCTGATTGGTTCTCTAGCAATGTCATGAAATAATATTGCCTGCGTACTCGCTACAGCGTACACAGACGAAAAATAAAAACAACATTTGGATTCCTGAGCATGCGTTGAGCCGGGAACCCTTCCCTTCCCACAATCTTTCCTATTTGCCATTTTTAATTTCTGATATTTATTTACATGATCAAGTTCACCACATCCTGACGTACAATAAGACTATATATCTTAGTAAGTGAAATATAAATGGCACTTATTTTATTTAAATAAATGAAACAACAATACTTGCTATCTAGTGTACAATTTATTTTACCATCTCCATGGTAACCTGGGTTACAGGTGCAGTTATACGATCCAACTGTGTTTGAGCACGTAGCTCTACCGTTGACACAACTGTGAGAACCGCTGGCGCACTCATCAATATCTGATTAAGAGAAAAAACTTCAAGTGAACAGAACTGAACTTGGAACAAAAGGGATAAACTGGAAGTCGAAAATGCCAGAAATGTTACGGTACAGCTACACTTAGACCATATGTCACCCACACGGAGCACAGGTGGTCCCCACGGCTAGAGCGTCCAACCCCTTTTATTCAATTCCACACAGCTGGAGCTTGTTATAACCCTGTTTGTAGGCAGAAACTAGACTAGAATCAGAGACTCTTTTACAACTCAGCTTCAGTAATCGTTGCTGAATTTTCTCACCCTATTTTTGGAAGAAACGTTTGCTTTGCGGTGAGAAAAGTATTTGAATGCCGCAGCACTTGACATAGAAATCGATTTTCTTATAAGAGAAAAGGCTATTCGCTGAAAACCCGAGCACAATAAACTTATGAGAATACTAGACGTTCAATAATCGAGGATGTGAATTTAATTAATTCTCATAAGCTTATCCAGTTTGAGGGGTATTATTGTTCAAACAAGTCAATTTACTTGTCGTATAGCAGTGAAATTTTGAGTGTGCGCCTCCCGCTCCCCGAGTTTGCGGTTCCGGTGACTGTGGTTGATGCATTGATTGACAGACGCTATGAAGCATGTGCGAGTCTAGAATGAAAAACACTTGACAGAGAGCAAGGGTGAAAAAGCTTTCTCGAGTTTAGTGCGGTGTTTTATTGTTTTGAGAGAGTTTATCGAGCCAGTGCGTTGTGTTTAAAGTCACCCGCCAACATTGTGTAATCTTATAGTCATGAAATCGTATAGCAATAACATCTTTAAATATTACGTGGTCAAGCAACAATTATTAAGTGAATCCAGTTTTACGTGTTTTTTCCTTACTAGTGCAACTGAATCCATTTCCGTTAAAGCCAGTTTTACAGATACAAACAAATGAGCCCACGGTGTTGCGACAGATGGCGTTAACATCACAGACAGGGACTGAGGCATAATGCACTCGTCTGCATCTGAAATATAACATGTTCCTATTAAGTCCAGTAATACTAATAAAGACTTGCTTGGTAGTAAGCCCCCTTTTCTCCTTTTAGACGACAAATTTTGTAATAAGCCTCCTCAAACCTTCCCCTCCCCTGCCGTGCCAGTCCATAGTTAGTAACTAACACCCCCTGCGATCATCTTGAAACAAAAAAGTCATTGTGAACTGGCACTACTAACCTCCTGTTGGTTCCTTACAAGGAACCAGAACAGCCTCGCCAGGTTTGATTAAATCCATCCAGTAGTTACCGCTGTCCGCAGTATCTCCTTCACTCGCCTTGATCTCTGTGCATGACACAGCTGGCAACTCAGGAATGGAGCCGAGGGGTGCTGAAAGGAAGGAAGGTTGGATTTTGTTGGACTAACAGATTATTTTGTAAGAAAGTGGTAATTTTTCTTTTGGGCTAAACAAATTAGTCTTTCCATTTACACGCATTTCAATGAAATCAGCCGAATAGGGAATGAAAAACAGTCTTCATGACATGAAGATTAGGTTGTTTAAAAAGGTTGAAATGACTCATCCTAATATGTTGCTAGACAATACCTCTTTCCCCGAGCCTTTTTGCGTAGAGCCGATCTACGTCTGAAATGAAGTCTAAAGGTCTGGCTTACCTTGTACGGTCGTTCAACACACAGACATATTGGCTGATGATGTAATTGACACTTTGGCATCTAACGTCCGTGTTACACCACTCTACACATTTCAAAACATCAGCAGTCATTATCTCCTTGAACACGTGATCCTTTAGCATCATGCCATATATGGAATATTCAATTTTACATTGTTGAGCGTCAAGTTGACAAAGCTTGTGACATATCAGAAGTAGGGCTGCTGTGATGTAAGAATGCGGGCTCCCAGGCGCCATGCTCACAAAATTAAGGAAGCCACCGTGATCTGTCAGCGAAACTGTGCAATCAATCAGAGATAAGAAAATTATGAGAATACAGTCCCAGCGACTGGTCTGTAAGCATGTCACCCGATTTTGCGAGATGCTGTTGGATGTTGTCAGCCATATAATTTTTTAACTTACCTTTTGGGAAAATTCAAGGAAACTATTTTGTAGCTTAACATTAACGAAATAATAGATATTATACAAGGGGCAAGAAGGGCTTTCAGCCAAGGTACCAAATAACTGTACTTAAATTAATCATCAGGACATGTCTCACTGACAACAGGTATACAGCCGTCTCCTGTTTGTGAAGTTATGTTTCAGTTAATTTCAGTCTCAAATGTTTTTTTTTTCGACTGAGGAAGGCCCGTGTTCTTCCTCATGTTTAAATTCTTGTTGCGATCATTAAACTAGAAGTGGACTTCCACTGTCTTGTAAATTTTGTAAACGTGCGTCAATGAAATTAGAGGCGGTGTATGGTTGGCTGACTTTTAAACGTAAAACGTTGAAGAGCGCTCAACTTACACGTTTACGTAAGTAGTTCATACATCGTCTTCAATTTTATTTATGCCAGCAAAGCCATTTCATTTTACGTCCGTGCGCAAGTAAAATTTACGAGACAGTGGAAATCCACATTAAAGCAACGCAAGGAATTTCAAGGCAACACTCATTGCGAAAGGAAACAAAAGAAACAAAAAAGCGACCCAAAAAACTGACAGTAACTGTGGAAACGAAAAGGAATATTAAAGGCAAAGAGTTAACAAAGGCATTGAAATCAAGACCATTGCATTGGAAAACGACCCCGTAAATCTACGCCTATTTGAAGCATTTTATATAAGGAAATACAAACGTACCCTCAACTCCCGAGAGGAACGCAGCGAATTTGCGGACCTTTTGTTGTAACGACTATCTTAACATATATGGATTGACCCTTTGTACGATGACACTCGCTCATGACACCATTTATTCCTTTCCATATTTGTACCTATTGTTTCATACATTTTACATACTTGCCGCACTCTTACACTTTTTTTCACACCTTACTTTACATTTGTATAGAGGCCTACGCGGAATATTTTTCTTATCCCTGATGATGCCGTTGATCGGCGAACGCTTGGAGTCTAGATTTTAATTTTTACAATAGTGTTAGGCCTCATTTGAAATTTTAACTATGTTTGCATATTTTCGTATCAATGCCGCAAAAAGAAGTGCGATTGTTAGATAAAATTTCGGTTCAGAAGCCATGAATTGAGTTTACAATTTGTTGAATTGATTCCTTATAAATATATGTAATTGTCACTTCTTTTTGAGCGCGAGGTAGATTAATTTGCGAGTCTGCGACTGGCTGCGAGTCATGCGATTCGTGCGAGTCATCCGAATCTTGCGAGTCATGCGAGTCATGCGAGTCTTGCAAGTCACGTGAATTTTGAAAATTAGTCATGCGAAGGCCTTCCCCAATAGTTAGAAATTTATTTTCATTAAAGAGTAAAGGAGATCCCAACTCTCCCCAGTTGGAAATTTAAAGAGAAGCCTGGCCTAGTGTTCGTAAGTATAATAAAATTTGAAGTAAAGTATTAAAATATTACGTTATTTGTCATATCGCAAATCAAATGTATTGGTGAGGTATCTTATTACTGGTCTTACAGCACCATACGTATAGTGTCTCGCTAGAAGAGGTCAACAATCAAGTTAATGTAATTTCCCGCTTTCGAAAAATAGTACCGACAGCTGTGAAATGTAAACCTTATAAGGCCTTTTTGTTCCATATTTTAGATATTGTTCAGCAGTTTGGCATTTTTGTGGGGCTCGAAATAGAGACAAATTAGAGAATCTTAACAAAAGGGCGCTCAGGATTGTTCTAGACGAGAAGTCTCTGCACTACCAGGAGCTACTGAACAAGTTTAATTCTAGTGATCTGTATAGTATCAGATGCCAAGACATGATGAAAACAGTTTTTAAGACAATTCAGTTCAAAAAGATGCCAAAGTACATGCGTGGTCTCTTTCAAATGAGAAATACTGAACGCAACTTAAGAGGATCAAGGAAACGTGTTATCCCATACGTTAACACAACCACTTATGGTCTTCATTCCTTCAGATACACTACTGCAAACATGTGGAACAAACTAACAGAGGACCTGAGGTCACTAACGACGTCCTTGAAGGAGTTCAAAACTAAAATAGGCCAAATTTCTTTCGAACATCAATGCAATTGTTACCGATGTAAATAGTAGTTTAATGTACTGTATATAATATAATATTTTATTTTTATTTTTATTATTAATACTATTTTATTTATTTATTTATTTATTTATTTATTTCGTTTTTTCTTCGTCTTTTCTTTCTCGGAGAAATTAGCTATACAGCTACCCTTGTAAATCCGAGGTGAAATAAAGGTGATGTTATGTTTATGTTATGTAGAGGCGTCTGGCCTTAGGCCCAAAAGAACTGCGATATATATCTTTCATATAGTTTCCAGGAATTAATTCAAAATCCGGAAGTTTATCAGTCAAATTTTTCCGACGAAAGTTTGACTTTTGTACAATTCCCGAAAAGGTGAGTGAGATTTTCAGGGGCGTTGTTGCAGAAAGCGCAGTTTGGGTCTTGTTTGATGCCAATTTTTGTTAGAAACAAGTTTGTGGGTAGTATTCTGTGAAGTAATCTGTATTGGAAGTTAATAAGTGTCGTACGTTTTGTTCACTTGATTGCCAAACCCTACGCGGTTTTCCAATCACAGTCCACCCTTCGTCGGAAGCGATACTACTGTTCCATTTTAATTGACCTTTCACTGGTAAAGAACTTTTTGAGAGAGACAAGTTTCTTGTAAACCACTCGTGAAAACTGACTACGAGTCACCAATAACTCTTTAACGAACAAATAACATCATCTTCGAAATAACAATCCCGAGGAGGATCGTGGTCGCAACGAAACGACCACAGCTGGAGACTGAGCCAACACAAGCGACAGCTTCAATTTTTATCGTATATAAATAAAAGGTATTGTATTGTGCAGAACAAAAATCTAATGTTGTTTAGATATGCAAAATTTAACTAAAAACGATATTTTGTAGGTCTTTGTGCCTGAGGATGTAGTAGAATTCCCCGTTAAAACTCTTAAAGGTCAAATAAACCCAAATTTTGATAATTCCGCTTTAGCCGTTCAAACCCGTCTTGACATAAAAAGAAATCATTATAAAGCCAAACTGGACCAAAATTTTCCTTCCTGAGACCTGAAAAGGAGTAATAAAGCCAAAAGTACGAGGATATCTGAAGGTGTCACGAAATCGTTTCTGAAATGACCGCGCGCTTAAATGAAAGGAATGGAAACGACCTCTGATTATGTGACGTCACTGTTGATGAGCAGCGGAAGATAGCTCAAGATCCAAAGGCGAGTATTGAAGAGTATTGTTGAAATTTGTTGGGAAAATTCTCTGTTTTCACCGGTTTTCTTTGCGTTGAAAATGGCCGAGGAGCTAAAACCTGTGGCATTTAACGTAGACGACGCCAAGTGTTTTCGTACAATAATATCGCCCTTGGACTGTGCGCAATTCCAGAGGGATATTGACACCTTCGTAGAGTGGAGCTATTCATGGAAACTGGCATTCAACTTTGACAAGTGTTCACTCTGCACGGTGAAAAAGAAGCGTAATCCAACAATTTACGATTACAAGATGAACAATAAGACCATTAAACGAGTCCTAAGCCAGAAAGATTTCGATATCATCATCACCAGCGACGCAAACTTCAAGGAACACATCTATTCTCAAGTTAGCAAAGCCAACAAAATGCTGGGTTTCATACGGCGCACACTAAACAGCAGAAGTGATCAGTTTCTACCAACTTTTAGATCACTCTACTTGGCTTTTGTCCGCTCTCATCTAGATTATGCATCAGAGATTTGGAGCCATAAAACCGTGACATTGATAAAGATGATAGAAGGGGTACAAAGGCGAGCCACTAGACAGATACTACCAGGACTGAACTATAATGAAAGACTCCAGAAACTTAACCTACTTCCTCTTGTTTATCGAAGAGAAGTTAAAGACTTGACTACATTTTATAAATTAAAATGTGGATATTATAACGTACCAGTTGATAACTATTTCGAATTTTGTGCTGACAAAAGACTTAGATCGTACTCAAGCAATAAACTTAAGCTTAATGTATATAGAACAGAAATTTTCAAAGCTACTTTCTTTAATCGTATACCATATCTATGGAACAATTTACCTGATAATATTAGAACAAGCAACCTTGGAATCTCTAGTTTTAAAAAACAATGTGAGGATTACTACAAAAATATAGGTTTTGATCCTGACAATCCCAGAGCTACTTGGGTGTCATGATGTTCTAACTCTAATTTTTGCTATATACTTTTCAATAATTAATTATTAGTCATGGGTGTGAGAATTTCAAATTTTAAATTATTGCTACATTTCTCTAACATTTTTCATTATTTTGTTCAATCTTATTACTGTCCTGTAATTTTAAGGTGGACTAGCTCGAATGGTTCGTTAGTTCCTCTCTAGTCTTCCTCTTTTGCACACATTTAATTTGTTTTTCTGTCATTGTAACTTGCTATATACGTACTGAATGAATGAATGAATGAAAACCTTTATTTAACCACGATCTGTTTTAAAGCAAATACATGCTTGAGGGGTCGTGTGTACGTCTCATCGTATTTATTTATGTAAATCTATATATTTTGTATATATTACTTTGTGCAAAGAAAATGGGATCAAATTAAAAATTAAAAAATAATTGCCACAGAATCGGACTGCGAAATCTCAGATGATAGCAATGGCTTCGAAAGTAAACGACCGAATCGGTAAAGTTTACTGGTGAGCGTTTAAGCTTATTTATTCATTACACCGTAAAAGTTCGCCGTATAATTGTTAATTAATGCGTTACCACTTCATCTGAGGCATTTTTGTTGTTCTTTGCAGCCCTTTTGTACACTTACTATGATCGTTGTTTGTTGTTATACCTTACTAACTAGACTGACTAGAGTAAAGCAGAGCTTCTTATGCATGTATCCATTATAGTTCCTGTGTGAGTACGGTTTTCATCCTCGCGGCAACAGCGGCAGGAAATCCAGCTCAAATTTTGAACATAGCGAAAAACAGAGGTTATAGTTCTTGTTGAGTGTATCTGTCTACATCGCAAAGTGTTACGTTACTAGTGACTGTGTTTGTTTGTTGTTTTGCACGTATACAATCTTGGGCTCAAAATTTAGATGCATTTAAATTTTGGCAACTGTGTGCCAATGCCAGCTGGACGAGAAAGTGTTTTGTCGTCTTGCAATCCCCAAATTCTGTGATAAGATACCACCTGCTATGTCCTAGAGACAGATGAAGAGAATTTTACCTCTGTATGCAAAAATCCAGCTGTCATTGAGACAGATTATAATCAAGATTTTGAAAATGAAGGCCAGAGTACGTATATATTAATGTAATTTTGCTTTGGACTCTTTATTTTTTTTGGGGGGGGAGGGGGCAGAGAACAAACTCCATGTGTAGATTGGTGCAACCCAAATGGGTGTGGTTTTTAAGCCATTTTGGTCTAAAAATGGTTGTTGACTTAAGAGTCAGGTCTGAAAATGGTAATTGATTTGGGGGTGACAGCTATGTTTTGTCAGTTCTGAAAATAGGTAGGAAAACTTACACATCTTGTTCTCGAGATGGGTAGGGAAAATAACATGTTTGGTCTGACAGTTGGCACACTGTGAACTGCTTTGTGGTTGAATTTTGTTTGGGAAAAGAGAAAAAAAAACCCTTGGCGCAGGGGAGGAACCAGGGGACCAGTGAGGGAAAATTACATATTTTGGTCCGAAAATGAATAACCTATAAATTGGGTTCATGAGAAAAGATCCTTCATTAATACATGATGAGAATCGAAATGTTGCAATGCTTATGAGGTTGTGTGCTAAATACTAACAAAAGGTGACAAAAGGTGACGTAAAAGATCAAGGAACAATAATGAAATGACAATTACAAAAACCCTTATTACATGAATGAACATGATTACATAAACAGTATACCTTGTTAAGTTCTTAGCAACCTTGTGCACTTTACGACTTCTTTAATGCTTTAACAAGTATTGGGTTTACAATCAGTTGCACTACCAGTACAACATATAAGTCATATAATTGTTAGTTAAAAGCAAAAACAAACTCTAAAATTTTGGCTTAAACAAATCAAATGTGATTTCATTATTTCTAAGACTGTGAAATCGAGTTAATGTAGTTTTTCTATTGTTGTTACTGGTTAGCTAACCTGTTTATTTATTTAATATAGATTTATTTTTTTAGTTGACATATTTATTTAATCCCTTTACTAATGAGTTACCTTTTACTCATTTGTGTATCTTTCTCATGAGGCTGTTGTTTCCTCTTTCTTTCTCAGAACATGTATACAGTAATGTTGCAATACACTTACTGGATACGTATGAAGCTGGGACGACAAATCCCAATAGCCATTCCATCTTGTCTGGTTTTGAAAATTTAGAGAGAGCTTCCCAAGTAAAAGTGGAAACTGTAAGGGCTTTGAATATGTCCATTAACAGCCTGGCAGTCTTGCTAGATAATATTAACATCATATTTGGTTTGACAGTTGTACTACTCTTTGAAAGGGAAAAAACTTTGTATTTTCTTCAATTACTACAGAGTGGTACTTAGCCTAGCAGGTGAGAGGGGAGGGGCTCCCATAGTGTAGTGAAGGGGTCACCGTTATTACAATTCATGCTTTGGTACCACTTAGGATGTTTGAATTAAAAATGACCATTGTCAGCGTGTTTTGATACTTTCTAGGGTTTTAAGGTACTATAATGTCAGAAATTCATGCTGGCAGGAACAACTTTTCAAGAGGTATTAGTACTTCTTGGAGTGACAATGAACATATGCGACACCCACAAAAGAAGTGTTTTTTGTTTGTTTGTTTGTTTGTTTCAAACAACAATCAATTCCTTCAGTTTTTATGGGTCAACCATTCCCCCCTCCTGAAAGTACTTAGATAGCAGCTGTACAAGGGGTGGATCCCATAATTATCTTAAGTGATACACCTGTCATAAACGTAGGGGCATGTTCGTATTGATATGATGCCACTTCTGCCTCCCCTAAAAAGCATGAACATGGAACAGCCTGGAGCACCTGCTTGCCAGTGAAAAGCCACAACACTTAGCAACTAGGCCAGTTTATTAAATTATGTTGTTGGTTGTCTTGAGTGTTGGTTTGTGAGCGGCTTAGGAAGGGCCTGCAGCTATAAAAATGAAATATTTTAGTGTGTGAAAAATATTATTCAGAGCCCGAAATTTACGTTTGTTTATATTGTAGCCTAATTTATGCGCCAAAAACCCGAGGTTATTGTTAATGCTTAGTAACTTCTATGACTTATAATTCTCAAATAAACTAACTGAAAGAGCGAACAACCATCGGAAGATACAAGCTAGTCATAGTTATATTAAACAAAATGCAAAATTCTCACCTCTAAATTTCTACGTTGTGCAAATGCTGAACACGCAATTGGAATTCCCGTGTGAAGTTGCTCCGTTCTTCGGCGGACTTGGATGGTTTATACCGCTGTAACTTATCGCTCAAAACAACCTCCAGAAGCTCGGAAAACCGGAAAAACACAGCAAACACATAACAGGTAAGGTTTTTCAAACTTTATTTGGATTTTTAGGTATTTTCCATGGAAAGCCGCCGATTATTTTTGATCGGATCGCTTTGGTTACCTGTGGTGTAAACTGGTCTGCACAGACGCGTGAAGCAATGTTTTGTGGGTTGAAAAGATCCTCCTTTGAACCATTCTTGAGGCAGTTTTGGATCTTCTGGAAACTTAAAATTACTTACTTTACTCTTTAAGCAGCACAAAACACCATGATTTTCCGCTCAAGTCCTCACACTTCGACCCCGCAATTTTTCAGCTCGCCAACAGTGACGTCACTGGTGTTATTTCCGACAATTTACCGACAACTTTCCCGACCACTCTACGATTATGAAGGCCAAAAAGTAGCACTTTTCACGTGTCATTATCTCTGCGATCCTAAGTCCAATTGACTTGAAACTTCAGAATATGTTGATTTGATAGCTAATCAACACATAACAAGTAAATTGGATTTAAAGAAGAAATGTCGAAATTTTGGTTTATTTGACCTTTAAGGAATTCCAATTCTTTTTCACTTTGATGATTGATCCCAAACTTAAAAATGTTTTTAACAGTCCTTAAGTCCCAATTTAAAATTTTATAGTATACTCAACATAATTACTCGTTTCTGATTGGACGAGAAGAGTACAATTAATCCCAAATTGTACTCTGTTGGAGTACCTGTTATGTTTCTTCCAAAATGCAGTTTTCTATTTGCTCCTTGGTTGTCAAACCCTGTCATTTCTGAGTTGAGTAGAAGACAGTTTGGATTGTAAATAGAGGATATTACACGGCGGCTTGAAGATATGAATTTTATTTTCGAGTGGTCAAAAACAATATTTAACGAACGAGCGCAGCGAGTGAGTGAAATATTGTTTTTTTAACACGAGAAAATAAAATTCATATCTTCAAGCCGACGTGTAATTTTCTTTTTATTATATAGACAAGAGTATTTTTGTACAAACAACAGTGTAAAAGCTGGAAATGACGTCATCGATATCCTCACTAGTGAGGATATGGGAAATACGCCACTCGAGTCCCAGATGTAGTTTCGTATGAAATTTACGAGTGGTCTATTTTCTACTAAAACACTCTTGTCTACATAATAAATGGTTTTCTTTTTACCAAATAAAGAGTTGTTTACTGTGAAACATGCTCGCCAGTGCATGACGAAGCCAGCAGGACTCGTTTAAATTGCGAAATAAGGACAGCTATAATTTTTGGAAAGTAAACAAAAGCTCGCAAATTCGGGGAAGATTTTCTAACTCAGTTTTTTAACTGAAGAATCTGTCCCTTAACGGCCTTAAACAATCTGAGAAAACAGGAAGCAAAAACGGAAGTTTGCTTAAATGTTCTTGTTAGGCTCCTACTAACAAGCCTAAAAGCGGAGCTCCATATCTCTCTTTCATGCTTATTGGCCCGTAAAATACATTAAATTTTAGTTGTACAGTTATTCGCCAAGAAGTAAAAAACAGCAAGGAAAAACATGCGGACCGCTGAGAAAACAGTGGGTTGGCGTATTTTTCTTCAAAGAGAAGACTTCAGCACGACTTTCACTGACAGCTCTTCTCGTAGCATTCTTTCGAAAGCTAGCTTATTAAGTTCAAGAAGAGTACTTGTAAAACTACAATTGCTAAAAAAAACCCACTGAAGTTGCTCCCGGTAGCGAGTCGACAGACTTTCCCATGAAAATACACATTTCTCACTGATTCCAATGCATCCCTCTGGCTGATTAGTTCTGTTAACCATGAAACATTTCTCGAAATCTATTTTGCTAACATTCCCGGCATCAAACCATTTACTGACGAAAATTACCCAAAAAATGTTTTCGGAAACTTTAAAGCACACGTATAATTATATAATTATCAAGAGAAAATGGCACAAGTTTTTCACCCGCGAAGTATTAATCGGGCGCTTTCAAGAACACACACTGAACTAATTTTAGGAAGCTTTTAGAGTCTCACTTTAGACAAAATAGACTTAAACCGAGAAATGCTTTGCTTATAGTTACTTAAATCAAGATTTCATTTCGATTTGTAAACGAACACGAAAACATGCCACTCTGAACTCACTCACTGAAAAGGCGATTCTAAGTTAAGTTGCTAAATTGGGAAAGAAATTTCATTCACTTCAAATGAAGAAACCAAAAAATATAACAATATTAGGAAGATAAAATATTCCACAACTGAACAAAAAACGCGAGGAGCTTTACACTAAGACTATAAACTTAATAAAAAAAAATATTGACGACAGAGCGACTCTTCAGGTGTTGAATACTAAATTACGAATTACTCAAAACAACCCAGTATGCGGTGCCGAAAAACAACCTAGATTGAAAAAACAACACAGAATCAGCCTAGAATAGTCACGATTTCTACTTTTCGAATAAAATACACTAGAATTGCTCAAAGAAAAATATTGAAAATTACGCACTAAAGTTCAAAAGGAATTGAGCTTAAAAATATCAGATTGCTCTCTAATGAAAATTCCTCTAATGAATAAACACAGAAATTAAAAAGGGACAAGAAACCTTCAAAAACATGAAATGTCATTCGCATAAGAAGCACTTGTTTGCCTAGGAAAGCAAAATGCATTCAATTGTCCCCTGGAGTGAAGTTACTCGCAAGCCGGCGAACGGGAACTACAAGGTAATTTCACAGCAATTTTAAACAAGTTTCAATTTCAAGAAAATCACCATAATTTACTAAATATGTAAATTCACTCAATTAAACAATTTTTACAATGTAAATCCACAATCAAATCTGTAATTTACTTTATCACTGAACTGAAAGAAGTACTTGAAAATCTAAACGAAAGTCGCCGTGTTCTTTCCAGATCTCCTGAGCGTTGAAAAAAACAAATATGTCCTTGAACAAGGATTTCTTGCCTTCAAGCTCTGCAATATCTTCTATGTGCGCCATCGAGATTGAAGCAATCCTTTTCCTTTTCATGATGAACTGTTACAAGTCTTCATTCCAAGAATGTAATACAATTATCGTATTGATAAACGGGCGTACGAGGAACCAGCCGCCATATTGTTTACTTCAGATACAAGAAAAGACGGAATTCTGCCTCCCCCGGTCGGGTTGTCTTCGGACTCCCCTCACCCTCCCCCAGAGTCTGTACGGGCGTACGCTGACGTCAGAACCAAAATTTTTCGGATCAAAGGGTTACCAAATTTGCTTACCCATGGTGCTCCGCGAGGTCCGCTATGAACTGTTGCTTTTCAGAAAGAAAAAAGCGTTTGTGAATAAAGGAACAAATGAGTGAAATTATTTAGGTGTGTGCCTTATAACAAGGTCAAAGTTTTAGAGGTACCCAAGGTACGGCAAATATAAAATTCCTGAGACTGTTTCGGGGTATTTTGGGGAGACACTTGAGTAAGTTAAAACGGGTCGATCGTTTCGTTTTTTTTTTAGCTGAAAATTTAAGTCGAGGAAAATTTGAGGAAACAAAAACTTGCTCTTTGAATTTCCGAGGTGTTGTTGCCTATTCGAAAATGCTAGCTTAGCTTATTTCACACGCTAAACAACCTACTTCTTCTCCCTCCTTCTATTTCTATTTCCGAAAGCAAAAGAAATTAATTTCGCCATATGTTATGCGTGAAGTTTGAAGTGACAGTTTGCCGTAGAAAACTTGAGTTTTTCTTTACAACTAAATCAGAATTTTTAAGGTGGTTATGGCCCTACGAATAAAACAGATTTTCCAGCGACACGATCCTTTGGCTGCCCCTGAAGTTTAAAACTGCAACCGCATAATCTTTAAACTTACCTTTGGAGAAGTAATGGGAAACGCTTCGTAGCTTCTCACCCGCACAATAGTGTACTACATACGTATCCACCAGCGCTTAAAATACTAAATGTACTAATTAATCACCAGTGCTTAGTTGGAGACTATCAAGTGCACCTGTCTTCTCTCTGGGAACCAGTGTTCTAACTAGAGTTTCCTAGGAAACTACAATAACGCCAATCTTCTATTTCTTGCTATAGCACCTACAACCAACATCCAGCTCAGCACGTGCAGATAGAAACAATTTTATAGTTTTCTTGCGAAGTACTTATTACGCCTTGTGGATTTATGTCATTTTTAACTCCACAAGGTTGTTTATTTTCTTGGTAACTGTCGGTGAGCCTTGACATTTAGTGAGATATGCCTTCATTAAAAGGAAATTAACACCGCCTTAACAATAATATCTAAACGTATTTATTTTCTAACATCCTTATTGAAAATAGAGCGATAGTAGACTAGTTTCGAGTTTACCCAAACCGACAAGAAAAAAGACTTAACCCTCTTGGCCGCGGTGGGGAAGGGGGGTGGGGGAGTTGTTATCACCCCCATAATGATTTTTCCAAAAAAAAAAAATCAAGAGGGTTTTTTCTTTCCTGTCGTTTTCAGTAGTTGCTTGTTTATTGGCAAACCTTGGAAAGAACCGGTTGCCAGAGTAACGAGGTGTGACGTAATAAATACCATGAATGCAAGCCATTATTGAAGAAACGTGTTTTTCACCTTAGCTTTCTCTTCTATCCTAAAATTATTATTTCTGATTATTCTTTCGTTGGGGTTGCTGGTTACTGGCTTCAACTTATCTAAACCCTGATAAATAAAAATTTACTGGCGAGATCAAGGCGAAATCAAGGCGAGTGAAGGAGACAATGCGGTCAGCGGTAACTACTGGTTCAATGATAGTTACACCGCGTGCCTACCATTCGATTCAATCAAACCAGCGAGGCGAGGTTGTATTCGCTCTTTGTAACATGCTTGTAGAAGGTACGTATACATGTTATCTAAAACCATGTTGCTTGAGATTTCCTTAGAATAAATATTATTATTAAAAGCTGGACTAGGTATATTGGATTTCTAGCATTTTGATTGGCTGAACGGAGCTAGGCTATCAGCTCATATACCTGCTGCGACCATATATGGTCAATCAACACTCACCAACAAAGTGAGCTGAAAGCTTTTTCCTCGCGAGCGACCCGGCGAGAAAAACGGATGAGAAAAATCACTTGGCTGCGAATTTAAATAAAGCAGAAATTGCAACAGCGTCACTAAGACACAAATCAAAATTGTTCCATAGTGCTTGTTTTCTTAAGACAACAAGAAACTGTGTGCAGACATAGAAATTTAAGCATTAAGCGTTGTGTTTGCAATTAATTTCTTTCATCGATCGTCACGTCGATTATTGAAATTGAACAAACGGCAGGTTTTATCAAGAAGGCTTTCCACTTCAAAATATCAAGACAAAACATGAAGGACACAGTGAAATGGGGAAGAAGCATTTAACGAAAACTATCACACATTCATGGCGAGTCGGTACGAAAATCATGAAGCAATCTAAACAAGTACCAAACTACCAAGAAGGAAGGAAGGGCGAATTTTTTTTCGGCTATAACACCCAAAATTGACACTGGTTTACCTGCACTCATTGTAGCTCTGTGTTCCAACAGCCGGGTCCAAATGTTCAGATAGAAATCGGATGCCATGTAAACGGAGTTGAATCGCTTTTCCGATTGTTTGAATGTTGTTTTTACCATTCCGTCCGCAACCTCTAAACCGAGAACAACTGTGTTTTGTGCTTTGCGTTTAACAAACTATGATGGTGAATTATAAAGTTCCTCGCTACAGTAATCTTGCTTCTGAGCTGCTTAGAAATTACTTCTTCAGGTTCAAATTAGTTCTGTCTTCAGCTCGATTAAACAGGCACATGATGGATCCGTTTTGCTAACGGATTACAAACTTGCTCGCTTTCAACTCCAGCAGCTAATGATGAAATCGTACAGCTTCAATCCGCTTTGAACGATGATTACAACAATGCTTCAGGAAAAATAAAACACGTACCATATTTCACGGCCAATAGTTAAAAGATTTTTTCCAAAACTTGTGCCACTTCGTTCACTTTCGAGAGGTTTCATTGATTCATTCAGCTTTGCAATGAAACGCTACAACACTTCGCAAGGTTTTGGCGCCTTTTTCGTTCAGTCATGTGATCGATTCTTGTTCCCTTTTTCTCTCTTTTTTCTGATTTTTTGCCTTTCTTTCTTGATTTTTTTTTAATAGTGGCGACGTTTTTAATAAGACAATTATTCTACTCGGGCTTGCTGGATATCGAATGATTATAACCAACTCGGCGCTACGCGCCTCGTTGGTTATCTATCATTCGATATCCAGCACGCCCTCGTAGAATAATTGTTAAATATATGCAGCTACTAAGATTAATACAACAATTAAGTTGATGTTCTCTGGCGTAAATATGTTTTTGGCCCGACTCAGGCTCATTTTAGCCCGAGCGGCGGGGCCGTAATCGTACGAGTGATAAACAAAATCGCGGTCGCCCGATTTGTTTAATCATGAGCACTGATACCTAAACAAGTTGGATGTTACGAACTTCTGTTACCAATTAATCATGCTATAACAAAATTCGAGAAAGAAAAAGGAGAAATACTTTCCGGGAAGAAAACACCACGGTTTTGTTTTCTTCAGTTTGTTTTGTTTTGTTTTGCTTTGTTTTAGTTTTTGTTGTTGTTGTTGTTGTTGTTGATGTTGTTTGCGACATACGTTAAAGAACAGCTAGTTCAACGGGAACTTTGCCTTTACTGATTACTTAGGTATGAAGCGTACATTGGCCGATTACACTGTCCGATCAATGGTCTAATCATGGCTGGCGATAGCCAATCAGATTCGAGAGACAGATTCAAGAAATGTTGTAGTTGTCATTATAACGCGTTTGGTCTCCCTTTTGGATGATGTTAAATTATTTTAGTGGCTACATCATGCCATTATATAGAAAGGATTTCGAGTTGGTTTAACTCCGTATTTGTACCCATCTTCGCATGCTATGAACACCGGTACTTATGAGAAAATTACAATTGCAATACAATGTAATACAAACCTTATTTGATTATTTAAACTTTTAGCATTTTAAATACCACAAGAGATACACTACTCAGGAACACTGTCAACTATAGCTAATTATTTGCAAATCTCATAAGACTAAGAACGCTTATATTTCTGGGTTGATAAAAAATTGGCTCAAAATCAGCAAACCAAAACCTAAGTATCAGCCGTTACATATAAAGCAGTCCAGGCAAGCGCCACTGTCAATTAAGCTAGCTAATATTATTTCTAACAATTCTTTTGAAGCTTTCCAATGAGGATAGTGTTCTTTCTTGTGGCCTTAGTTTGGCCTGCAGACACGGTCCAAAATAGCTAAGAGAATGCCTGCGGCCGTACTTGGTGCTACTAACGCTAGAAAACAACTCGGAGACAAATCCGCTGAGCTGCAGTAAATTCTCTTACGTGCCAAATCTGTCCGGCCTACTTTCTAATAAACGATAACCTATAAAATGTCAAAAGACATGCTTTACATGATAATCTTACAGCAATTCCTAAATCGCAGACTGCGCTGTAGGGTGTAGACACTTCGCAGGGTACTATTTTCCCGTGACATCATCGAGTTAAGAAATAAAAAATAAAAAATAAAAATAAAATAATAATAATAATAATACAAATATCTAACGCTTTTTCCCGGTGGCTCAACAGCGCTTTACAGATGTTACAAATTTCGATCGTCTGGCCACCATCTTGAAACATGCTCTGGAGGCGGGTTTGGGTGGGGTAAGCGTAGGGTAGTGGGGGGGGGGGGGAATCAGATTTCGCGCGCCGCATGTTTCAATATGGCGGCCAGACGAAAGAAGCGATTCAACTAGGCGATCTCACAGTAAAAAAGGGACCTGAACGGTCTTTGTGGAGTGATACTTTATAATCAGCTGCTATTTACAATGGACATGCAATCTTGTAGTTAACATTCCTTACCGCGCATTCAGGCAGAAAAAGGATATAGCCTCCGTGCGTGTTAGTTGGATTGATCTGCGACACAGTGGAAAACATCGATCAAAGACAGTTATCATCCTTCATATTGGAGTGACATTGTTAACCTCAATTCTGTGAGTAAATTTGATAAAATGGCAAGGTAAGAACAACAGAATGTCCTTCACTAGCTAAGTATAATTTCTAACTGATTCTGGCTTCAAAGGAGACATGAAGGAACGAGGTGATAAAAATAAAAAGTAAGAAGAGAATTACTCACATAGGTTGTTTCAGATGGAATAATATTGCAATTATTGTTATTCTGCCTGAGTTCTTGACAAAATTGTTATCACCGTCCTAACCCAGGTTGCAGGGAAGAATCTTGCTGTTGTCTGCGGCAGTTGACGGATTTTCATGAGGTTCATCGTGATGTTGTTGTTGATGGCGATGGTGATGGGAGTTTTATTGATGTTAATTGTTAACGTCTTTATTAGAAATCAGCAAAGATAAATGCTAATTCTACATTACGTTAACAAAATTGTTAAAACCTTAAATTAACTAATTATATAATAATAATGACTAATTTACACTAGTATTAAACTATGATTCAACTACTAATTTATACTCGAAGTATAATCTGTCAAAGAAACTTGATTTAAAACATTCTTTTAGGCAAGAAGCTACTAAGGTTTCTGAGGCGAGTAGAGGAAAGTTTAACTTTTATTAACAGAAGAAAAAGAGGATGACTGGGCTGATGGTAATGATAATGATGATGATGATGATGATGATGATGATGATGATGATGATGATGATGGTGGTGGTGGTGGTGGTGGTGAGGGTGATGATGGTAGTGATAGTGACAGCCATGATAACGCTCTTAACTCAGTCGGTGCCGCAGTAACGGAGTCGGCATGGGTGTTGTGGAGGCGTTCCATCGATGAAGTACACAAAGTAACCACCGCAGTTCACCACTTGTATGTTGATGGACCAGGTACAACACGAGTTCCAGCTAAAGCAGACCTGCCTGGTGACTTTACCCTCTTCCACCGTTGGATGAGGACCGTTTAACCAGCCAGTAGAATCCGTTCCACATCTGTAACGAGAAACGCATGATGTGGGCATTTTTGTTCCCGCGCTACCTTGGAAACGGAACCAAGCTGGTCCAAGCGAGTTGTCACACAGGCGAGGTGATGACCCATGTGATACCTTTCTTTCAGCGCTGGTTAAAGTTTGGTAGTTTTGACATTCTGAGAATAAAAATTACAAAAATTAGTACATGAGCAATTTGCCTGATTTGTGACACAAAGTAGGGTTACAATGATATACTACAAAACGCTGATGTTTACATAATCAAATAATAAAAGAACAAAAGGAAAGTTAACACATGGGCATCTGTGACAAGGGCAGCGGATTCTATAAAGTTCAGCGTCTAAGCAGGAAATTTGAAAAGGCAAATTAAAGGCAACATTATGATACAAAAATCTAAACCTACCTTCAGCACAAGAGCCCATGACAACCTCACCAGGTTCAATTGATTCGAACCAGAAGTTACCGCTCACCACATTTCCTCTTTCACTCGCCTTGATCTCCGCGCACGACTCAGCAGGCAACTCAGAAATGGAACCCAGGGGACTGGAAACAAAACGATTTAAACATGAGAAGATTGAAACAAAGCTTAGTAATGGGAATTGGACTGAGTGGAGTACAATTCAGGGAATAATCGGGAGAGTAACTTTAAATCGGCGGAGCGCGTAGCGCGAGGACGATTTGAAATTACGAGCACGATTACCCATGAATTGTACGACACGAAGTCCAGTTACCAATTAATCGTATCTATAACAAAATGCGAGATTAGAAAATCTACGTGGCCTTCGGGATATACTTTTAATTATCAGTGTTGTCGGCAGTGGAGAAACAGCTATAAAAGAACCCATTTCAGTGCACCTGATTGGCGTGCGCGCAGCGTAGTTGTCCGATTACAGCTATCCAATTACAAAAAGTTTAAATTGGACAGCTGTAATTGGACACCCACGTGATCACCCTCCAATTACGTATCAAATAAACGCTCGGAGAATCAATCACAATCGAGCATTTTGTTATAGATACGATTAGAAAGAATCTAATGCCAATTTTCCATGCTCTCTAACTGACTTTTTGCTATTTTTCAAGCGCAGGTATTACGGAGGAAGGTAATATTTTCATTTTATTTATTATTAATGGCTTTCCATTCAAAAGACAGACTGAAAATTTGATGTAGTGCTTTTCTGTTCTCTTCAAGCACCTGAAAAAGTCCAGTTTTTAAAGTTCACCAAAACCAATGAATAAAAATACTGAAGACGTGTTTTTAAGGGGTTAATCTCAATCTTAAGTAAAACATGCACACAAAAAACAAACTAAAACAGCATAAAAGCGCTGAACTCTAAAATAAAACAATACACGGAACTGTCAATAGGTTATCTTCTCATTTGTGAATATTTTCCATTAGCAGGAGACAAACCCTGGGCAAATAAGTCTTTTGTCTTTTTATCCAGCGGTCTTAATGAACCCAAAACTGAAATATTCTGGTTCACGTGATATTCCAGACAGCATCCTTAAGCTTCAATATAAAGCAACAGCATTTTTGGATAACTGTGGGATAAGTGTATTCGTCGATACCTGAATCTGATTTAATATCAGCCTTACAATATAATACCTCTCTTCCTCAAACGTTTCATGTACGATCTTCGATCATGTGGAACAAAATCATAGGGTCTGGCTTCCTTTGTTCGATTGTTCAACTCACAGATCTTTTGACTGATCACGTAATTCATGCTTTGGCATCTGATGTCATCCTCACACGCTTGTACGCATGTACTCCAGTTTGATGCCTTCGTCTTCTTGAAGATATGTCGTCTTAGCATCATGCCGTAGACGGAATATTCGTCCCTGCACTGCTGAGCAGCTACTACATAGAGTATTTGGTACAGAGCAAGAAATGTTGGAATCATGGAACTTCTAGTTGATAGGCTCCTCACCAACAGAATATGTTTGGGCAAACCACTCACACGCGTACGGTCACAAGACGGAAAATACCTAAAGAGAGATTACAGTATACAATAATAGATAAGGAAGCAAGACGCAATATGTTAACGCCACTTCAAGTTTCCGGTTTCTTTTAACTTGTCAGTTTAATTGGTACCAGCCGTTAAAACGACCAAGGGCAAGAATTACGTATGAAAGCATTGCCAAGAATACAGTGCACGTCACAACTCGAATTTTTCATGCAGGAAAAACTTGTTTCGGACAGTTAATTACTTTTGTAAAGATACTACTAAGCTTAAAATCTCAAAAGCAGCCCTAGTTTTCGCGCTTTAGTTGAAGCTCTCCACATTGCTCGCGCGTCGTACGTTAAGGTTACTCCGGACCTTCGCGGGTGTCCTTGGGGAAAAAATTCGTATGCGTGCCATTTTAAAGGAAAACACGGCAAACTATATATCGTTGGAAAGCTTAATAAATGTAGATTTCGGAAAAATATATAAATTGCTGGTTTCTTCAATACCGCAAAAGAAAATCGCAAACAACCACGAAAATGACCATGTGTCATTCAAATGTGTCATTCACAGCAAAATAACTGCATAGTGTTAATCACAACGAATCAATCATTAAAAGTGTGTCAACATTTTTTCGATGTTCTGACTTGTTTTTTTTTAATTAATCTGTCAAGTTCGAGTAGCAAAGAATGCGCGATGGGCGTTGCATTGAAGATCGCCACGGGTGAAGGAACAAAAATCCCAGGAACAAAAATCCCTGGCACACTTTTGTTTCACAACATCTAAGGAATGTTCAGGCCAAATTTCACAGAAATCTGCCGTATTTTGGTACCCTATTAATTCATTTGTTTGCCGGAATGACGCGTGGTCATTTTCTTGGTCATTTTTGCAATTTTCTTTTGTGGAATTAAAAAAGCTGGGAAATTCATATTTTTTCCGAAATCTACATTTTTTAAGCTTTCCAACGATATATAGTTTGCCATACTTTCCTTTAAAATGGCGCGCATACAAATTTTTTCCTGGAGGACACGGGAGGGCACCCGCGAAGGTCCGGACTATTCAGTGGATCCGACTACCGCACTGCATCGTCGTCACTAAGAACAGCAGCCACATTCCATTTTAAAGAAGTACTGGTACCAAGAAAGTTTTTTTCTTTTATCTCCTTTACCACGATGGAAGCAATTTTGCTGCTTGTTGCCATGGTTACTTAGAACGCTGGTGGTCTGACATTCGGCATGTTATAATGCCCCGCCCGACGCCTAAAATTTCTTTATGTTAGATTTCGTTGCCTTCAATGAAATGAAGAATTTTCTTCAATTTCGTACCATGTCCAGTTTTTCTTCGTTGTGAGAAGAAAAGTTACTTATTAATAACTGAATTCTCAACGTATTTTAAGCATATGTAAAAATTCTATATTTAAATAGATCGATATGTTTTGCATGCAAAATTAAAGCAAAATTGAATTGACATGATGTTTCAAGTTTAGAAGAAAGCCAATTGATTTCTTTAGAACTATATACAATTTATCTTAAAAAATCTTCTAAAACAACATACCGAAAGGTGCAAAAACAGTGGTATTTTATTCAAGTTTTAACAGTGCGACGATATTCAATTTGCAATTCGATCTGTTGTATCTGTGATATTTCAGCACCTGTAACTCATTAAAATAACACCAAAAAGCTATTCAACATCACCAATTGAAAGTAATTTCGAAAAAACTACGGGACAATAAATTATTCCTTTATGCATTTCGTAACCACTAGCTCCAGCAAAAATATGACATAGGAATAAGAAAAAGTGGAAAGAATGGGGCATTATTTTTTCGCGACAGCTCTATTCAAATACTTTTGGCAATTTTTAACTGTAACTGTTTTTTTAGAAATAATCTTTTTGAATGAAAAATTAATGATCACAAACCAAATAAAAGTGAAGTGAATAAAATCGTTTTTTCGTTTCTTTTAAATTAATCTTTTTCACACACGAAAAAACTGAGTTATAATCATGAGTAATAATATACTCAGAAGTCCATCATAATTATGGTACAGGAATTAATGGGATGTTTGGCGTTTTCCCATGTAAAAACGATCGAAAGCTTCTCTCACTTCGTGCACAAAACTAACTTGCAGTAAAACAAATTGAACGATTTAATGATCTTACAATAGACCTGGACCAGCAATTTCCCATCGAAAAAATTACACTCACAACCTTTGCAATCTTTTTTTTTTCTTCGAAACTGAACACTGCAATTCAATATCAATTTTCTTTTAAGCACTCCGTCTGGACAAAAAGTGAGGGAAACACTTTAACTTTTTAGCTGTTAGCTGAGTTTTTTGTTGAAACGTTTTTCACCCTTGACAGAAGGAAAATTTTGACTTACCACTTTGATTTACGGGGATGGTACCTCGCGTGAACGCGTACTCGAACTACTAATGGGAAAGCTCGAAGTATTTGAGAATTTTAATTATATAAGAATATGAATTTAATAAATGACAATAATCTTACGTCTTTGTTTATTTTGTATCAAGTCTTTAGATCGTTACCATGGCAATTTGTTGGGAAAAAAAGCTAAATAAGACAAAAGAGTTTTTAGAAAGCAGCAACGTCCACTTTTATTTCTTGAACACTAGATTTGTTGGCCATTACTTCTCCTTTTTCGGGAACTGTATGGCCGCTGAATTTCTCAGACTGATTTAATTAGTTGTACTGAACGATAATAAAATCACGCACCTCCTTTCCGTACATTAACCCTATTCTGTCTGAGGGGGGCACTTTTGTGTGCTTGTTTTGACTAAGTATGCTTCTTAGAACAAAATCATATATTTCTTGGTGACGTCATTGTCAGCAGTATGACTGCAAGCTTAGGATTCAAGATAGCGGCCTCAAATTCAAAATGGCGGGTTTTTTATGTTATTGTGACTTCACGACACGTCATAAGCCCAATCTGTTAAGCTAATGTCAAGCTAATGTCAAGCTAATGTCAAGCTAGCTAATGTCAATCTGTTAAGCTAATGTAAAAACGTGCCAAGTTTCATAGCAAGAAGTTTAAAAGTTCTTGAAATCTATAGGGAGGGCACTTTCTGCCCCCCCCCCCCTCTCCCAGGCTCAGAAACTCCAAAAAAGCCCAGGCAGAATAGGGTTTTAAATTAATCCTAATCAGGCCGGAGGGCGGGGACTAGGGCGGGCAGAATCTGCCTGCACGGACTCCGGACGCTTATAACTAATTTGCAAGCAAAACTTGGTGACGTTTTCTAAAATTTATCAGGAAACAATTTTTAAATCAAGTCAATGGTTTTGGAATTTGACGTAAACATGACAACCACATTTTTACGGTTTTTATTCAGAATTTTGAATTTTCCTCTTTTTAATGAAAAATTGTAACTTACTTGAGGCAAGTTTTACCTTTTTAAAACATTTAAGCGTTCGTTTCTTCATTTCGACCACTTTTTAATCGAATCTGGTGCTTTTCTTGGAAAAAAAAACAAAACAAAACAAGAAGAACTAGATGGCGATCCAAGAAGGCTGCCTTGGCGTAAATTTTCGTCATATGACGTCATCAGCTCATGCTGCCGACCTCAAAAGGAACATTTTGGACGTACTAACTGCCATCTTGGGTTCGATTTCACGGCCCATTAACTCTCTCATTAACTCATTCAGAGTTAGCCCTATTCAGACCGAGGTTGGGGGCGATTGTGCCCGCACTAACTTTGGACGTTTATAACTTTTTTCATAAGCAAGCTCATCCCATCAAACTTGGTAACTTTTCCTAAAATTTATCTGGAAACAATTTGGCAAAGCAAGTGCTTGTCGATCAAGTTTGAAGTTACCACAGTAACCACTTTTTGACAGGCTGTTTTTTCAGAATTTTAAATTTTCACCTTTTCATTGAAAATGTATAACGTTTCTGTAGTAAGTTGAACATATTTTTATCATTTTCGTGTTCTTGTATTGATTTTGGCTACTTTTTGGTCAATTTTGGCAAATTTCAAAGGTTCTGGGAAAATCAAGAAATCCAAGTTGGCGGAGCCAAGATGGCCGCCATTTTAGAACCTGATGTAATTGTTTTGTCATGTGACGTCATCACCTTATGTTGCAGACCTCAAAGGAGACATTTTTGGACGTATTATCTGCCCTCCAAGTTTCGTTGACACAGCTTTAATATTCTCGGAGTTAAAAGGTGGGGGCCGAATGAGCCCCCACCGCGGTCCCAGAAGACCAAAAAAAGCCCGGTCTGAATAGGGTTAATGAGAGGTGTGGAATTCCTTCCTTCCACCTGTTCCATAAGATTAAAGAAAAGCCCTGTACCGGTCTGACTAAAGTTCCTATCTTTTGTTCTTTTCTTTAAAAAAAATATCCTGAATATTAAAGTATGCGGTGTTGGTATGTACAGGATCTGATAATGGACAATTTGTCCCGCTTTCCAGTAAACCAGTGGGTTGTATCCTTGATGCTTTATGTTCTTTTCCTCGACGTTTTCGCAATTATGTAGATGTATTTTGAAAGTGTTTTGTTTGTAGGTTCATCTATCAAAGTGGAAGCAAAATTAGCTTTTTTTGTAACTTGAAAAATATTCAAACTTCATACTTAAGGTACTCTCTTGAAGGTCCCAATAGTTTTCTCACAGTAATAAAATAGTAAACACCAAGCAATTAAAATAAAAACAACAACGAAGTGGTTAACAACCAAAGTGCGCTCTTGATGGTAAAACAAGTATCGCCTTTCAACAAACACACAGAAGGCTTATCCGTCTAGATGGATGAAATATTTTTCTCCAAGGTCAAATCGGCATTTGTAAGACTTTTTTCAATCATTGTCATTGGTTTTTGTATTTTTTTTGTGATTTACATAGTCAAGTGACTATAAGCTGTAATAAGCTAAGCCAAAACCTTTTTCCCTCCCATTCGTCTGCATTTATCCGTAACTGCTTAAGAGTGGCTGCCTGTTAGGATCGAGAATGCTCCGTCATCGGCCCATTTGGCGAATTATTCATATTTTACCCAAAGATACCCTTTGGTAAAATGTTCCCAAAAAACACATTTAAAAGTTCGAGCGATTTTTAAATTTTCAGAAATTCACAAAAAAAATTGAAATTGCGGCCAAGGTGCGGTTTTTCGCCTGATCAAATACCTAATATTGGGTGTGAGGACGAAGCATCGTTAGGGCATTAAAATATAGTCAATTGACGTCAAACGTGGCATGAGTTAGAAACATCTACTCTTACGCATGTTTCAGTTTCAATTCGATTTAAATCTGTTAATACTGAAATTCTGCGAGCCATGTTAAAAACACCTCTATAGAATGCTGATAATGGCGGCAAAATGTAGGTGAAGTTTAACGGCATTAAAATGGTCCTGGTAACTCATTTTTCGATAATTTTACTTACGAGCCAGAGGGTATCATTATTAAATATTTCCCATGCCAAGTTTTTAGGTCAAACTCGCAAAGCTTCCCTGTGAGAAAATCGAATGTTTTATGTCATGCGTTCGGACCAAATCAAGCAAGATTTTTAGATGAACTTAGGTTAATCAGCTTCCACTGGGCCGACAAAATTCTAACAATAATTTAAATGAAATTATGAATATATGAAACTCATATATTTGAACTGCAGAATGAAGAAGTAAGTGTAAAGAAGATCCTCGCAGTTATCAACGCAACTTATGCAGTTGCGAAAAGAAAGCCTGAAGAAATCTTGGCAATTTGCAATTGAACTTGAAACATTTACCCACTAGCAAGTAAAAAACGTATTCGGGTGTTTAAGAGGCTCTTGAAAGTCTCATTTGAGCTGAAAATCCCTCCAATGTAAGTACCGTCGGCTTGTATTCGCCTTAGGTGAATTTGTCAACAAGCGCTGTTGACATTTCAAACCGAAGAGGTTTCCGAACCCTCGTCCAATTAGCGTTTTTTTTTTCCAATTTCACTTATCAATTTGTTAAACTCAAAATCGTGAAATACTTTTTACGTTCAAGCAGTTCGGGTGGCTGCCTGATAGTGCTGAAATCACTTGCGGTCATTTCAAGAGCACTGTCAATGTCATGTAAACAAGCGATTGGATGGCATTCATACAATAATCTCTCGAGAGAGGTCAGGATGTCAAGAGCTTTAGTAACGTAACGTTTATATAGCAGGAAGGTGATAAAAATGTCAGTGTTATAAAGGCAGTAACGTTTTTAAATCAAATTCCGCCTCTACAATTACCGGGTATAATTACAAAACTAAAAGGAAATCTGTGCGTCGCCAAACAAATGTAAAGCATTTTTAAATACGCTTATTATATTCCTAAGGAGTCACAAGAAACATACCCAAAAGACGTACATCTACCTCAATGCCATACCACAGTAGCTTCCACAAACCCAGGGTTTCTGTTATGAGCATCAAGGGCCTTTTGAATCTATTTTCTGGTAGCATATTCAGTAAACTGGAATCCATACTACGTGCTGTGAGTTTGACATTTGATATAGATAAATCACGCAATCCCCACGTAGTGCATATAGCCATTTCCCTCCATTTCGCGCGTGAACACATGAAGAAGCACTTTTAGATATGCGGTTTGTTTTCTCGTGTTCCAATGGTTTTTTGTAGCTATAGTACATTACTCAGTAACGCGACCTCGTGCGGGCAGTCTAGTGATTATCCTGGTCAGCTGGAATGCGTGGCGCTCAAAGACTGTACTAAAGATGTAATCGGTCACTCAGTGAGTTTTAAACTCAGCAATGATTAAGAAGTGGGAACTGAAATGGAGTTGCTGTTAGCCAGAGCCGGTAAGTATCTTTTCAAAACCGAAAACCCATTTTGTGATGTTATGAACTTTCAGGGCTTTTCTCTTTGGAAGAAAAGCATTATGCCCTGAACATTTGCCCACGCCATAGAGCCGAATTTGGAATTCACTGGAGGACAAGAAAAACCCTTTGCGCAGTTCGTAAAGAATTGGCATAAATCCGTGAATGCCAGCATAGCCAGCAGTCAGCATATATCATCAAAAACACCAGCACACTCATTCCAGTTGGATCGCGTAAGTTTACGTAATAGGTTTATACTGAGTGGTGTTGGAATTTTCCGCCCACACATGAATACTTGGTGATGAATAGTAGCTTCCAAAATCACCCAATCAATTATCTTAAGTTGCTTGAGCTGCCTGTGCTTGTTTCCGTTTTCTTGTGAAGCTAAGGTAAATGTTATAATTAATGTGTGTACTTACCTAAAGTGAAATACATATTCCCGTCAGTTTTCTATTTTTAACCGTCAAAAAGATTAAGGATGAAATGGATTAAAGGCTTTACTACAATCTTCGTCTCTGAAAACTAGACTTATCTCTCTTATATTCTAAATTATTATTATTATTATTATTATTATTATTATATTCAACAGTAACGCAGTTAGTTTATGCATTTTGCCTCTATTATATTAATAGGTCTGTGGGTTACAAACTACTCCACGAAAATTAAACAGCATGGCGTGTCTCTGCTTCCTTGATAGGTCCATTTGAGTACTTCATCTCCGGTGGCGAGCCACTGCAGTGTGTTTGCGCTCAGTGACATCACCGATCCTGACATGCAGCAGAAGTGCGACCACAACCAGGACGAATTGTGTGAACATTGTGAAAACCTTCACATGACTCTGCAAAACATCTCTGCAGCAATAGAAGAGTCATCGTTCGCCATGGAGGGTGACAGAGATGAGGCCATGTGCCTTGCCAACTCTGCCACGCTTGCCATCCAGTCATGGAAATGCCATTTGCTCAGATCTACCCACTAAGATGAGGCTCTCTATGATATCATTGATGCTTTATGTCCTAAGGTAGTTTTTATCGTTAATGACTGGGGGCCTCAAGGGTACAGAGAGTCACAAACGGATTGGTTTGGTAAGCGTGGCATATCATGGCACATATCTGTTGTGTATCGGAGGATGGCGGGAGAACTGAAGTGGCAAGGATTTATCCCCATAATACAGTTATGCAGCCAAGGAAGTTCCGCAGTGGTAGCAATTATGCACCATGTACTGGCCACACTGAAAAGTGAGCATCCGGAAGTAAACAAAGCCTACTTCCGTCAAGACAACACGGGGTGTTACCACTCCTCTCGCACGATACTGGCGTGTCCAGAAATATCAGCCGGCACTGGAATACAAGTGTCTCGCGTTGATTTTAGCGATCCTCAAGGCGGGAAAGGGGCTGCAGATCGGCTGGCTGTGAGGTGTAAAGCACCTGTCAGAGCCTTTATTAATGACGGCCACGACATCTGTACTGCTAACGAGCTATAAAATGTGCTGCTATCGCACGGGGGACTGAATGGGGTGCGATTGATTTTCCTTGTCGCAATCAACGAAGTTCTAGACGAATCCCAAACCATAAGTGGGATATCTAAACTCGACAATTTTGAGTTTATCCCCGATTCATTACCTGTTGGCGCGCGTATTGCATCGACCGCGCAAGAACAATCAAGACCTCATCTGGTAAGAATGCAAACTGTAATGGGCCTGCAATTTAGAACTAACCAGCAATTCGATTTGCGAATTCAGATTGAAAAGTTGCTTATTACTGACATTACTAACTGAAACTTAACCCTTCTATCGGTATATTTTATTCTCGTAGCGAGAGGGCTCTACTGGGCCTTGATCATGAGTCAATTCTGAAACAAGAAGAAAGTGAGAACGAGGTTTCGCTGATTGCAAGGTAGTTTTGAGCTCCTGGGAATGCAACTTTTTGAACTTTGTATCGCTCATACTAGAGACTTGTGTTAGTAGAGGTAGCAATGGAAAGCTTGAGTAGACAGTAATTCCGACTCGACCCAAGTCATCTCTCTTATTTTTTAGCCGTGAGGCTGTCACGGGCGTCTGTTAACGACGGGGGCTCCTGCTGAAGACAAGTCAGGCACAAATGCAAGAGAGTGCAGTTATGTTATAATCACTTCATATCCAATAAGCGCGAACAAATTAGTTCTTTTATTCAATTCTCAACCAGACACCATGCTTTGGATTAAACGTTTGCTCCGCGGTAGAAACCTTTGAATGTTGTGATTTCTGACATGGCACCTTATTTCCGTACAAGGCAAAAGGAGGGTTGCTATTTGATTAAACCTGTATGCAAGAAATAGCAAGACTGTAGCAAGTAATAGCTCTTTATTCTTCCTGTGTTGAAGGTCCAGGACATGATGTAATAAAAGCATCATTCTCGCACGGAGATTTCATGTCATTTAAACATGCGACGAGAAGGACGGTGCCAACATCAACTTCTGTGACTGAAGAGGCTTCTGAAGTCTCCGTTAATAGCGGCGAGACGACAGCTGTGTATTCCTGTCCCCAAGACGGCTGCGTCCGTGTCTTTCAAAGACCCTCTGCGTTGGAGAAGCACTTGTCTCTGGAAAAGTGTAGACAGTCACTAGAGAGACATTTGCTAATGGATTTAGCGAAAATGGGATACAAGACCTGCTTGGGGGGAGCCCCCATAAGTCACCAAGAGGCGTCTCTGATACCAAAGGAGGGATGGTCTATTGGGGGCAGCTAAGAAGTCCTATCGATTCAGTGATCAACAAAAATCCTATCTTATGGCGAAATTTCACACTGGCCAAACGACAGGCCGCAAGGTTGACGCTGAGGTGGTGGCACGAGAAATGGGACGAGCCCGCGGTACTGATGGTGTTCGTCTTTTTCAGACATCTGAATTCTTGTTCTCCTCACAGGTCGCGTCCTGCTTCTCTCGTCAAAGTGCCGCAGTACGTCAAAGCGATCCTGATGAGATGGATGTTCAGGCTGCTCTGGAGGAAATAATTTTAGTCAGGCAAAGGAGACTGTAGAAACAGTTCAGCTCCAGCATCCTATCGTGTACGATCATTATGACCTGTGTGCAATGGCACTGTGCAATACCCTGAAGCAGCTCAAGCTGCCGACGCTGCAGCGAGTGTGCGAAGACCTGGGCCTAGATGTGCCTCTCCCACCTGTGCGCAAAAAGGCTCCATACTTGGCGCTACTAGACGACATTACAAGCAAGTGCTCGTGCAGAAAGTAATTCTCGAAAAGTGTCAGCATTCCTTGTTTTCATTAACAAATGTTGTAAGGAATGGACATTTTATTTTTGAAGGGTGAGAAGGATGCCCTGATTGTCATGTAATAATAACAACTAGAGTGTACGCTCTACAATGCTTTTGGAAAGAAGAGAGCATCCCGCACGACCCACATTCGGAAACAAAATCTTGCTCAGAGAAAAATTAGGAAACGACCTTCTACGAGAAAAACTCTCCAGCCTCACCCATAAAAATAAAAGACAATAATTTTTTCCATCCCAAACTACAGATTTTTCTTGCAAAATAACCTTCCACAAAAGTTTATTTGATTTATTTATGATACTTATGTATCATGACATTTCTTAAAAGAAATGAAGTTTAACTGCACATCGACCATAAAGCCAATTTAGGTAAAACAAAAGGAACACGTTTTCACCACTCACCTGTGTCAGTGTGCGGGATTGCGTGACATTTCGTTGAGTCTCAAATGTCAACAAAACACTTACCCTGACAGCACAAATTGCGATGTAACGTTTATAGAAAATAGATTGAAATGGCTGCTGATTTGCTTATACTAGAAAGCCTGGGATTGTGGACGCTGGTGTAGTGTAGCATTGAGGCAGATGTACGTCTTTTGGGTGTGTTTCTTGTGACTCCTTCAGAATACAAGAAATTCTGAAGAATTCACAGGCGGCGGATAGTCTCTCACCCCCTCCTCGCTCCCCCCCTCCCCTTTTCCCAGGGAAAAAAGTTTAACTTTAGTAGTTCGTGGTTTCTAGTGACCTGTTATGGACAATTTGCACTTCCGTTATGTAAGGAATTAAATGTATGTATGCAACTTGAGAACTTTGCTTGTTTGTAGCCAGTGTACCTCTGTACGACTCTAGCGAGACAGGAGAAAACCCTGTGGCTTTACCTGGAGAAATAAATCGTTCTTAAACCGTGATATCGTTAAGCACGGCCCTTAGGCATTCACGACAAATGTTTCAGCCTTCAGACAAGGGCTCCATTCGAATCCTAACGACACGAGTGCAGGCTAATGCAGGTCCATTTTAATTTTCCTCATGATAACAACAAGGCCATTGTTCGAATGCCGACACCATCTTCATTCCTCTGCTTTGGGTCATCGGGGGACTCAAGAATGGAGTTTATGATCGCATGGGCAACGTGTCGAGTTGGAAGCACTGTGTAACCACTACTAACAATAGTCTCCATGAGTCATTGACGATCTCGCAGGCTAAGTAGTCTCAGCTTTCCGGAAAATAAATGAACCTACATCGCTCTCTTTAACAAAACGATGTCGTTTAAAAACCACTTTCATAAGAGTTAAATGACCCTGTCACGAGCAAAATGTCTGGTATTTGAGAGATTAGCTTTCAATCTGGTAAAATCGACGTCATTATAACGAGCCTGATTGTTCAGAGGCCGCGCGGAGACTCAGTGAACCGACGTACGTGAAACCAGGAGTGCGCGTTGCATTTTATGAGTCGGCCAGACGTGCCTAGGCACGTCGCACCGCCTAATATTTACATTGTAGCCTTGAATGTTATGCATTTTGGAGCCAGACAGTTTGGCTCCGTTGTTCTGTAGTTATATAGGCGGAATTTGGTTTGAAATTGTCGCTACCTCTAGCTATAACACTGAAATTTTGATCACCTTTCTGCTATATCAACGTTTTGTTACCAAAGCTCTTGACATCCTGACCTCTCTCGCGAGATTATTGTACGAATTACGTCCAATGGTTTGTTTGCATGATATTGACAGTGCTCTTGAAATGATCGCAAGTGTTTCAACTCGATCAAACAGTCCTGCGAACTGCGAAAACTTATTAAGTATTTCGCGATTGTGTGTCTAACGGATTGAAATGCGAAAATTTGAAAATAACGCCTTGTGGCTGAGAGTTGTGGAAACCTCCTCGGTTTGAAATGCCGACAGCGCCTGCTGACAAATTAACTTTAGGCGAATATAAGACGAGGGTATCTACACTGGAGGGATTTCCAGCTCAAATTTGACTTTCAAGAACCTCTAAAACATTCGAATGCATTTTATACTTGTTAGTAGGTAATATTTTCTAGTTCAATCGGCAAGTCGCTAAGATTTAAATTGTTGTTAGAATTTTTATCGGCGAAGTTGCAGTTTAATCAACCTAAGTTTATTTACAGATCTTGTGTGATTTGGGCCGAACGCATGGCATAAATATTCGATTTTATCACAGGGAAGCTTTGCGAGTTTGACCTTGAAACTTGGCATGGGAAATATTTGATAATGACACGTTCTATCTATAAAGTAAAATTATCGAAAAAGCAGGTACCAGGACCATTTTAATGCCCTTAAACTTCACCTACATTTTGCCGCCATTATTAGTACTCTATAGAGGTGTTTTTAAAATGGCTCGCAAAATCTCAGTATTAACAGATTTGAATTGTTGTGAAAGTGAAACATGTATAAGAATAGTTGTTCCTAGTTCATGTCAAGTTTGATGTCAATTAAATTTATTCTAATACCCTAGCGATGCTTCGTACTCATTCCTTATTTTAAGTATTTGATCAGTCGAAAAACTGCACTTTGGCCGCACTTTCAACTTTTTGTGAATTTCTGAAAATTAAAACATCGCCCGAAACTTTTAATTTTAATTTTTGAAAACAATTTACCAACGGGTGTCTTTGGGTAAAATGGGACGATTTCAGGCATACAAAAATTAAAGTTTTAAGTAAGTTCTGTGTGATAAACACGAATCCCCTTTTTAGTCCAGCAATATGGTGAGATAATTGTGCACATTTGGTTAAAAGCATAAAACTTGGCATACTTATAGTATAGCACAAACAGATTAATTTCAGCTATGGGCCCACCTCGATTTCTTCCAGGGGTGCAAATTCGCTACCTACAGGGGAGGGGTAGGGCAAATAACTGAAAAATCGTTAAAATTTGTTTATACCTAGTCAAATCAGCTCTTATCTTACAAAATTACGTCTCTAATAGCTTTATTATATTTCAAGCTTGAAATGATGCTGATTTCTTCAGGGGGGGACACTTTGGGATACTCAGGGGGGAGGGGAGGGGAAGTAAACTTGTTTGTAATACCTCTAAACGTATAACAATGAGAGTTTTATAAATATTTTTATGTTGACAATATTAAGTGGTGTTTACTTATCCTTCCTGATGCTCGTAGCTCGCACATCTGAAGGTTAAATAAATATGTTATCATTAAAAGCAATCTTTATTGACAAATTCCTTATTGCATTACTGTGGTTACCTGGACAGTCAATCACGTTGGCAATCGCCACCACATTTGCAGAGAGCGGTGCATTGCATCTCTGCTTTTCTGCACTTGCAGTGTCCTTTGCAGCCCTTTTCCATGCGGCAACCACATCGCAGAAGTTCTCTACAGGCCTTAGATGCTTCTGGGAGGGTCATCCATAGTGGTTTCCACAACTGTTCTTCAGACATGGTCCATCCCCATTAAGAGGGAGAGGGGATGACAGGACATGGGATATCACATTGTCCCCAACAATGGCCGGCTTGGTAGGCTACTCTCTTTGTGTGAAGCTGCAAGGCATCTGATGTGGGAGGGATATTCTCAATAGATCTTCCTTTCTGGGTAAATAGGACTTTACGGGCCTTATTTACGTTCTCGCATGTACTTGTTCGGTCGTACATCAAAACCACAAATCTCTCCAGCCTTGGCATCGCACTAACAATATCTTGCTCAGTTGGCGACTGACTCAAAGACAAAAATGCGATAGTGACTTCTTCATATGCCATCCATGTTTCCCAGGCTGTAGTTTTACCTCGACCAAGAAAGGCGGACGTCTGATCGCATCTAATAAATGCATGGAAAACATGGAGAGTACTGGATTTCTGAGGACCAAGAGCTCGTACAATGGAATGCACAGCAATGTATTTAAAATACTTGCCCACGCCAAATGCAATCCACAGTTCATCAAGATTCAGTCTGCTGAATACAGAAACGGCTATCACAACAACATCAGTGTCTACTGTTCTTATCAGGACTTTTTTGAGTCCTTGTCTGGCACAGTCTGCTGCGTGCAAAAGAAGTCTCGTGTCAGCTTCTTCATGTGTACAGGGGGAGATGTTGTCCGTTATCTGTGCAGATGAGGAAAGCACCAGACTGTCCTTTGTAACCAGCACACACTTCCCTTCATACTGGGCCAAACCTGTCTGCTCAGCGAGGTAGTGGAATAGCTCAACCTTGTTGGAATCTACTTTGAGGAACTGGGGCCAGTTCTTTGGAAGCTTGACACCAGGTTCTACCCTTTGTCGGATACCTGTCCCTCGCTTACTTCGAGTTGAGGCTTTCAAACTGTTGTCGACATAAATATCCCATATAATGTCAACTCTCTGAACACTTAGCAGCTGTGCTTCAATGTATGGCAAGTATGTTACATTTACATAATCTGTAAATGTCCTGGATTCCTTGCTTGGTTTTAGCATATTCACCAACGCTGCACCATCAATAAGTGTAGCATCTACTGTTGGGTGCCTTTGACATCCCGGAGATAGCTTCTCCAAGCACTTCATTAAATCAGATTTGACACCTAGTTTCAAATCTCCAAACTGAGAAATAGATGGTGGATACGCTTGGTTCTCGTGAGTAAAGAACTCATCAAGATTTCCCTGTCGAACCTGGCAAGACACATACAACTGCGAAAATAGAGAGCAGTTTTGCTTTAGGGAAACCACTCCTTACTTTTCTTTGGAAGGCGGCTTTTGTGGATTGCTGAACAAGGCCAACTTGTTGCGCTTTATGACATCCATTTACTCCTTTTTCTTTCTTTATAAGGCGTTCCTCCACTAACGAATGAAATTGCTGCAAACCGACTTTCTCTATTTCTTTTACTGTTGTTATGACCTTTTCACTTGCAATTTCTTTGGTATCAAGAACCAGCAGGTCATTGCTTTCCTCTTTGAATGGGTTTCCCATGCCTTCTATAACCTCTATAAGCGCTTGAACTTGCCTCTTGAAGTTCGTCTGAACACTGCTCACTTGGTCATGAGGACGCATATCTGGACCTTTGCTTTGGTTGGATTTGATAACATCAAGTTGGGCCTCAAATGTGGCTGCAGCACGAGCAACTTCTGGCCCTGATACCATCCATCTTAATAGCTGCGACGAGTTCTCTGTCAAACCAACTGCTCCGCCATCTCCTTTGACTAGTTTGTTGTTTTGTTCATGAGCTTGATCAAGTGATATTCCAGAGAACACTCTCTGGGTCTTGTTGACGACGAAATGTCCTTGTTGAGACTTTCCTTCAACGTTTGGATGGGATTCGCTCAATTTCACCATATCATGTATATGGATTGGTAGCCATCGGGCGTAGTGGAAATGGTCGAGCGCAAAATGCAATGGGACCAGTTGCTTCAAAGATTCTTGGTAGAGGTTAAAATTGCCTTTCCGCAACGACTGGACAAACATCAGAACTAGGAGCTCAAACTTAAGTGTCAAAGCCCAATACAAGAATTGAGGACTTTCTGATGACTTCAGGTGATGCCACTGCCAGAAATCGAGTTGCTGATCCTCTTCAGTTAACGCTTGGGAGAACTCCAGGTATGCTCTATACATAAGAACATAAAGGCTGCTTGCTGTAACTTCATGGGCATGCCGTGTTCGTGATATATGTGACGCTTTTAGAAACGACTCTGCAGTGCCAGGTGATGCTATGTTGGCTTGAACTATTGCGCTAGTCCAGCCACTACCACCAAGCCAATCCCCCAAAGCTCGAAGAGTTGCTGCTTTAACGTGCAATCCTCCAAGCATGATAATGAACTTCGATTCTCCATGGGTCTCAGGCCAGTGCCATTGGATTCTTTTGGCGATCGCATAGAGTGGTTGGTCGCATGCAATTACAGGAATCTGGCCTGGATTTAACACTTGCACTGACTTGTTGACTATATTCATTGCATGGAGTATCATCGCGACTGAATGAGCTTCCTCTTGAAAAAGTGGCAACAATGAGTTGATATCCGTCAACCTGATTGTATTCTGAGGGATTCTACTTGCATAGAATGCTGCCCATGACAAAGACATGATTTGAATTTCATCATTGCTTTCGTTCCCGTCTAGCTCATCTTTGACGTGATTCAGCCATTCGTACTGTGCTGTAATGTCGACAGTCTGCTCTTTAAACTGATCCAGAGAAACGCTGGTTTCAGGAAACGATGGCTCTTTTGCCCAAGGATCTACGGGGGGGACGCTTGAATAGTCCTGTGGAAGTGGTGTGATTGACTTGGTAGACTCAAATGCAATGGTTGGTGTGAATTCTCGCTCTTGGCCTGGATTATCAGGAGTCGGATGCTGAAAAAGTGAAATTCCTGTACCATGTAGCGATCCAGTAGCTGTAGTGGAACTGGGATTGTGATCGATGTTGTCAAGTGCACTTGTGGTGAACAAACCAGTTCGGAGATTTATCGGACAGACTGCATTTTCCTCCTGAAATTGTGCACAAACTCTGTTTCCCATTGCTGTAGAAATCTCCAGAACTCTGTTATAAGATATGGAAAGTCCAAGGTCATACAATTTGTCAACTAAACCTCTTTTCCTGGTTTCAGCGTGTACCATGAGACCAAGATAGATGGGCAGTGGTGTCTCTCGAGCTTTAGCATGGTATGCGGCTACTGAATTTTTACGACGTCGAACAATACAGTTGTACCTAATTAGCTGCGATGTGCTCAGAGCGGCTTGGATTTCAACAACATTGCTTGATTGATCTTCAATATTTGTACCACCCATTATCATCTCTACTAGGGACAGCAACGATGGTGGGACAGAATTCTCTTGGCATTCTGTCTCGAATGTTCCAGAAAACTCATTGTTTTCCATAGCAAGAATATCTCGATGAACGATTTTAGCTGCTTTAGAAAGAATCATTGCATCGCAATCATAACTTATTTCTGCTGATTTCTTCAGGAGTTGCCCGACGTCTTCGTCGAATGCCAAAATTACATCACGACCATCTTTATACTCTTTCAGACCAGGGCAGTAAGCTAGGATGCGTTCCTTTAGCCTTGTGCTGTGAATGCGTTTTGAAACATCCACATGAAGTTGTTTGAGCCTTGTTTCATACATTTTGGTGATATTTGCTAATTTAAACACTGGACTAACATTTGAATCTCCACGACTGTCCTCTATGAATGATATGAGCTCTGCTAGCGCTATACCTTCCTGAACTGCCTCATACGTGGTATCTTCAGATCCCTGTTCAACATTTGCAGCTTTTTTGTAGAGCGTTGCTAGACATTTGGTATGATACGTTGCATCTAGAGCTGGCATATCGCCAGCACTGAGCTTAGCCAACAACATAGTATCATTTAGTTTCAGGGCACATTCTCTAACTTTGGAATCTACATTCAGAGTTGAAACTCTGTGAAGTTCCGCTGACTCTTTTTCACAGAAAAAACAAGACTTGACATTTGTTGCAGATGTAATACGGCGCATCTTTTTACTGTCCTCAAATTTATTGTCTGATGCGGGATCTGCCGATCTTTTTTCAGCTCTCTCTAGTTTAAGGTTGCTAAATCTATCCCTACAGGATTTGTGCCACTTAGCCTTGTGCTCCTGCCAAGGTATTATCTTGAGAGGAAAGACCTGCCACATTAACCTCGATAGGCATACGACCAAGATCGTGAAATCGTTGTATGTTAGCAGCAAGGTTCTCATACCATGATTCAACTCCTGCTTGTTTGGAATCATACGGACAGCGCAGCCTCTCTGCTGTTTCTTTCTGACACAATATACATCTCTTCCAGTCGATAGGATTGTTTTCTTTAAAATAATATTTTCAAATTGTCTTTAATTTTGGTGATTTATTATATTTTGAGCACTATCTAAAATCATGTAATTGTAAACATATTATAAAGATTGCCACTGTGTACTGCACATAATAATCTTACCTTTTGAATTGGTAGCCATTGTTGTTACTTGTAATTACTTGCTAAATTTTTATATTTTTACCTTATGAAATCAATAAAATCAAATAAAGTCTCAATAAAATAGTCAAAAGAAGATATTTAACACAAAAGTAAACCACATTTTGAAGATGTTCTTGCTATTATCAAATTCGAAAAGAAGAAAATACCTGATGGATTTTTACTCAAATGAAAGAACTTTTTAATAATTACAGCTAAGATATAGAGTGTAAATTAATAAAAATACAATATTCTCTTGCTAATATCAATAAGAGTTAATAGAAAGAATATAAACGTACCTCAAACCTTACAGAGCTTCTAGAAATGGCGACCATGGGGGCCGCCATCTTTAAGACCTTTGTAACCGAGCCTTCTCGTTCCCAGTCCTTTTTATATCGGTTGTCCCACAATTTAACTTAAACAATTTTTGGTTAAACTAAAATTGCATAGGAACGCTGAATTTATATTGTCAACATAAAAATATTTATAAAACTCTCATTGTTATACGTTTAGAGGTATTACAAACAAGTTTACTTCCCCTCCCCTCCCCCCTGAGTATCCCAAAGTGTCCCCCCTGAAGAAATCAGCATCATTTCAAGCTTGAAATATAATAAAGCTATTAGAGACGTAATTCTGTAAGATAAGAGCTGATTTGACTAGGTATAAACAAATTTTAACGATTTTTCAGTTATTTGCCCTACCCCTCCCCTGTAGGTAGCGAATTTGCACCCCCCTGGAAGAAATCGAGGTGGGCCCATAGCTGAAATTAATCTGTTTGTGCTATACTATAAGTATGCCAAGTTTTATGCTTTTAACCAAATGTGCACAATAATGGTCTTTTTGTGCACCATATTGCTGGACTATTTTGCTCTTAAAATTTAATAGTTTAGTGTTTTGTGCTAAGTGTTTTGTTAAAAGAAAGCCGTTGACAAAAACCATTGATTTACGTCGCGGCGAGAACATTCTATTCAGTCAGTGCCACAGAAGCGGAGACAGCAAATTTTACTTTTTCCACTAAGGTAATAAACAACGTAATTCCCACAGTTTCGCACTTGCAATTTGAATGTTGACGGACCAGTGGCAGCAGCTAAAGTTCCAGTTAGACCAGATCTGCCTGACGACTTTACCGTCTTCCACTGAGGGATGAGCACCGTTTAACCAGCCGGGGGCATGACACCCGCATCTGTATTTAGAAACACATGACGAAGGCATTTTAGTTTCCGTCTCTCCTTGGAAACAAAACCATGCCGGACCAAGGGATTTTTCACATAACGGAGGTGATGCACCATGTGTAAATTTCCTTTCAGCGCTGGTCAGTGTTTGGGCGTTTACACATTCTGTGGGAAAGAAATGATGAGATTGTCCATTTATGTTCAGTTTCTCAGTCACATCCTACATTTAACGAGAACATCGAGGATCACACTCCATGAATCGTGGGTTTGAGTCTCACAGACGCCAAAGAAACTATTCTTTATCTTGTGTGTTCCCCAATCATTATTAGGAAAGGCAATGTCAGACTGCAGAATAAATTCTCTGCTTTCAAAGCTGTATAATCATTGTTGTTCTGTCTGACATTCCATAAACCCTTCGAATTAAGATATTAGCGTAATTAGATTTTATACTTGCCTTCTACGAGCATGTTACATGGAGCCAAAACAGCTTCATCGGTTTTGATTGAATTGAATCAACAATTACCGCTAACCACACTATCTCTTTCACTTGCCTTGATCTCCCCGCACATGACTCAGCTGGTACCTCGGGAATAGATCCCAGGGGGACTGGAAGCAAAAATAATGATTCAGGATGAATCGAAAACTTTCTCTTTTACTTCATTTCTAATCCAAATTTAATAATAACATGCCAAAACAGGCTTGGGCTCGCAGCCTATTAAATACCTCTTTTTCTAACCCGCTTCATGTAAGATCTTTGCTAAATTGGAACAAAATCCTTAGCCCTGTACGGTTGTTTAAATCGCACATCTCTTGACCGATGACGGAATTCATGCTTTGGCATTTGATGTCATCCTCACACGCTTGTACGCATGCACTCCAGTTTGAAGCCTTCGTCTTGCTGAAGATGTGCCGCCTTAGCATCATGCCGTAGATAGAATATTCGTCCCTGCATTGCTGACCCGATACTGCACAGAATATCTGGTACAGAGCAAGGAATGCTATGGTGGAACTGCCCATTGTCAATAGAATCAAGAAACCGCTGACACTGTCACAAGTCTGGCAGAACCTGCAGAAAAAATAAGAGGAACAACTGGTAAGGTAAGCACCGTTTCCAATCAAAGAATTGAAGGTTCGGTTTCTTTAGCATGAAGCCACTACTTCCCCTGAATACAATGCTAGCCCATTGAAGGGTAACCCCATTCCCCCACCCCCCACCTCGTTCCCACTCCCCCCTCACCCCCGTTAAGCATCTCGTTAAGTATATCTAACAGATCCCTAGTTTTCATGTATACAACCTGGGTGGAAAGAGACAGTGAAGAGTAACGTTTCTTGTCTGAAGGAGCAACGTTGAAAAACCACTTATTTAGCACAACATACTTGCTGGATAACCTTGAATAAGAAATGCATCTTTAATAACAACTAGCATGGTCAAATCCCGAAAATAAGTGCGACCTAATTTGGTGTGAACTTTTTTGTTTCAGTTTTTTCTTACGTTAGGCCCTAGCCAAACGGAGTCGCAAGTCATCGCAAGTTTGTAATGCCAACATGCATAGGCAGACTTGCAACGGGTGGCCAAACGCACTCGCAAGTAAGTGCAAGTTACCAGAAATAAACAGTGCAATCCTATGCGTGCGTCCATACTAAGGAAAACAATACTGAAGCCAACTTGCGCTGACTTTCGTTGACCTGTGTTGGATGGCCAAACGGTGAAAAACTTGCGTTCGCTTGCGTGCAAATTTGACATCGATCAAAGTAGACGCAAGTCATTGCAAGTCAACGCAAGTCATGGCCAAACGGTGTCGCAAGTTACCACAAGTTTTTAACTAGCAATAACTTGCGACTCCGTTTGGCCAGTGTTTTACGTTTAAGTTTACGCCATTTCTTTTGGGAGGATCGCTTTGTAAGTTGTTGGAGTAAAATTGTGCTTAATTAACCTTCCATAACTTAAATCTTTTACTGACAAACAATCTAGTTTCTGATCGACATTCAGTTACGTTTGCAGGCGCGGAAGCTTGCGCGCCTAACGAAGATTCAAACGTCCCCCAAATAGTCCATGACAAAACATACCACTTCCCAGCAAGAAAATCGTACTACTTAAACATCAATATTTCATGCCTCTGTTGCTATGCTATTAGTTGTAAAGAAGGTTTTGGTGCTGCAGAGCAAATAAAGTGAAGTATAAGTTGAAAGAACATGAAAGACCTTGGCTATTAAGTACAAAATCTTAAAATGTGGACTGAGAAAACAGAGATCAAAGCTGGTCACAGAAACCCATTTGACAAAAAGGTACACCGTTAAGTCCTCGACTTTAACCTTATTTTATATTTTTATTTTTATTTAAAGATTCATAGGCAAAATAAATATTGAAATTTGGCGTATCTTGCAGCTTCTTGTTTTCGATTGTCGATAACGTTCCTAAAACAATGTGAAAGAAATAAAAATATAATGATTCGATTATCGAATTTGTCCACTAACTAATAAATATAATGTATAATTCAAATACAATGAAACAAAAATCTTCTTTAAAACGCTTCTCCAAAAAACTTGACAAAAAATTTCCAAAATATCCATATTTCTGAGGTTGGATTCATGATGCTGCCCTATGTTGCGATGATTAATTCTTTATTATTTTCCCAGCAAAGACACTATGCATAACCTCTTGCCTAACAGAAGGTTTTAGCATTCGCACAATTTCTAAGGTATATCTTATATTAGGAGGGCACCGTGAATCTAGCCCCAGGGCTCAAACTACTTTGAAGTAAATGTAAGTTTAGCTGACCAACTTCTTATTTTGCAATTTCTCAGTTGAACTACTGAACACATCTGTGCATTTAATTACTTAAGTCTCAATGCAATTGCCAGGGGCATGATTTAAATGTTTGATACTAAATAAACACAAGTTGTCAAATAATTGAGCATTTAAAAAACTATGAGTTATGTGTAACATTTATAATTTTTTACTCAACAGAACTCTTTCAAATACTGAGGATAAAACACATCATACATGCTGCTTTGACTTTGGTACGGCATTGTTATCAACTTTTAAAATTAAAGTTTGCTAAATTAAATTCTAGAATTTAAAACTGATTTTCAATTAAAATAAAGCCTGCTTGAAACATTCTTTGTTCCTCCCGCATTAATGAAGTTACTGGAGATTTATTTATTTATTTATTTATTTTAAATCTTTTCATCATAATTCAATTTTGATCTGTGCCCAGTACCTTACTAGTCAACCTAACGCAACAGGAGCAAAAATCAATTATTACTATTTCACTAGCTCAATTTTTGTTTATTTTTCTGAATTTTCCTCCTGATAACTTTAACCATATACTGCTTACGTACCGTTCTAAAGTAGGAAGAGTGATGGTTTTGGTTTTTGCCCTAACGACTGCCAAAAGAAAGGAGTAATATAAACTGTCTTATCCTTAGCATTTGGAAGATTTCCATTCATTAAAAATTCATAAATGTTACATATAGCTGATGGTCAATTATTTACCAACTTGTGTTTATCAGGTATTAGTAAAACCTTTGGATCGTGTCCAAGACTACTGCTTTCAAACTTTTACCAATTTAACGCACAGGCGAGATCACTAGGTAATTAGTTCAACCAAGAAGTCGTCCAGAGAAGACTTAGGTAAGGTGCAACTTACGTACATTTGGTGATATATACAGTTTATGTCTTAGGGCCAGATTCACGAAGCATTCCTAAGTTAAGATGTGCCTTAAGAATTGTTCGAATACAAAAACCTGTTGTTGGGCAAAAGATTATGCATGGACTCTTTGTTGGGAAAATACATAGTGGTCATCTCAACGTTTAAGAGAGCACCATGGTTTCCAAACCTTGTAAAATAGTTAAGTTTGTAATAGTTTTTTCAAATATTTCGATTTTTCTTTTCCATTAATTGCTGGATAATCAAAGTTTATTCAGTTTTATTTCTTTTACAATCTTTAATAGAGTTTTTAAATATTCAGAAACAAGCAAACAGGAACAGGCTATAAATTGAAATTTTGAGATTTTGCCTATTAATTTTTATTAGTTAAGATATTCAGGTCGAAAACTTTGCAATGTAACGATCGATTTTTTCTCCTATAACAGGTTTCAGTGAACAGCTGTGATCTGTATTTTTGAGATTTCTATTTTTTACTCAGCTCCTTTGATAATCTTTTAATTTATATTTCGATATTTGCTATCGAGCACCAAAGCTTTCTTTCACAATAATACGGCAACAGATACATGAAATATTGATGTTTGAATAGTAATTCTCTTGCTGGGATATTCAGTTATACGTCTTCATTTTATTCAACCCTATTCAAAGCGTTGGGGGCCCGGGAGGATGGATGGGAATTATAAAAGTTGAGTAAACTACCAATTTATATTAAGGCCATCAAACTTTGTGACTTGTCTCAAAGTTAATGTTTTTTGTCCAGGGAAATTACAATTTAACCGTTTAACTGTCTTGCGGTAAATTTTTAACTTTTAGGTCATTTTAGTGTGCGTTTGTTGATTTCGGGAACTTTTGAGTCAAATTTGATGTTGTCTGGAGACTTAGGGAAAAAAGGAAATCCAAGATGGCTGTTTAAAAATCAAACGATATTTTTCACGTCCTTTGACATCATTAGCTCATGATTCAGAACTAAAAAGAAACTTTTTTGGACTCAAAATATACCCTCCAACCTTTGTTTTATATTCATTTTTATATATTTTTCTTGTTAGGTAAAACTATTACTATTGCTTCTAATTTTCTATTTGACCATGTACTCTCAGTGCGTGGCATCTAATTGTGGGAACGTCACAAAAGAAACATGACCTAGTCATTTTGAAGTTTGAATCTTCTTTAGTCGAGCTCTCACGACCTTAACGTCAACTATCGATCAGGAACGTGGATGTATTAAAGAATTATCTTAACAACGGTTGAGCACAGTTTGACTCAAGCAACTTACTTTGAGCGTCAAGTGTTACTTAACAGCCTGTTTCATGACAAAGCATGTAATGTAGATACCGAACAAGGTCACGTTTTTGCGTTACTTAGCCATGCTGAGATGAAATTGAGGGAAATTGTTTGCTCAAGATGCACAACATTTTCAGACGCGGTGGGCACTAGCAAAAAGCTAAGGGTTCTTCAGCAAATATATTTTGTTAAGCGCACTTCTTTCATTGTAGTTCTTCGAGATTGTTCCCTTTTAAAAAAATGTTACGCTACATTTTTCTTCTCCACCCTGGTGTATACACGAGTACCAGCAAGCTGTTAGATAAACCTAACAAAATACTTAGGGTTACCCTAAGATGAGCTAGCATCGTATCCACGAAAAGCAACTGTTTCATGCTACCAGAAACCGAGCTTCATTTCTTTGGAATTTTTAACGGCATTTACCATTTGTTTCTTTAATTTCTCTGCAGGTTCAGGACTTCAGACTCGTGACCGTGTCAGTGGTTTCCTGATTCTAATGGCAACTAGTAGTTCTGCTACAGCATTCCTTGTTTTTTCCCAGATATTCTGTGCAGTATCGGCTCAGCAGTGCGGAAACGAATATTCTATCTATGGCATGATGCTTGAGAGACACACCTTCAAGAAGACGAAAGCCTCAAACTGGAGCGCATGCGTGCAAGCGTGTAACGATGACACCAGATGCCAAAGCATGAACTTCGTCATCGGACAAGAGATTTGTGAGTTGAACAATCGGACGAAGGAAGCTAGACCCAAAGATATTGTTCCACGTCATCAAAGATCGTACATGAAACGATCGATTAAAAGAGGTATTATATTAAGGCTGTTATTAAATAGGTTTTTAGGCCTTGAGCGAACAAAGATCTTAAAAGATCCTAGTCAGGCACGCCTTTGTTATTGTTTTGATCTGAAATTTGCGATCAAATTACTCGTCGAACGTGCCTGAAGCTGAAATTTTTATCTTAGTGCCAGTAAAAGGGCTTTTGATTATTTTCAACGCATTTTGGCGGCTGTCTAAAAACCAAGAACTCAAAGGATGTTTGTGTTCGTAGGCCGGCCAGCGTCCCAGTCCGCCGGCTACCCAAAAGCAAACTATATTCAGCGAGCGCTCGCGGAATATGATTTCCAAGCGAATCTAGAGTCATAAAGGTCTGGAATCTTGTTTAATTGGGCATCCTTGACTTTCCCATCGCCACAAAACACAAAAGGCGAATGCAGCGAGGGCAGAAATGTTTCCAAAACTCACTCAATCACGCCGCTGTGATCATCGCCCCGAACCGCATTTAGTTTTAATTAGCGCTAGATAAAGCGAATAACATTTCACATTCCTTTCAAACAGAAGAAACTCTTTTATTAACAGCTTTTATTTTCTTTGTTATCATCGCACAGGGTAGATATTCATCTCAATTTTTAAAATACATGAATTGCCATGAAAACAAAACGTACTGCAGCTAGCTATTGGAAGGCGTCGACTGCGGCTAACGGATCTGATTTACAAAGTTTCTGTTCGCAAACCATTCTTTCTCCTCCTTCTCTGCAATTCCAGGGACAGTTTATGGAAAAAATCGAAGTGTTGTTCTTAGGCATCGAAGGCTTTGAAGCTTTCGCATTAGCGTCGCTACCGGCACTGCAGAGCGAGTCCCGTCGTCATATTTAAAGACTAAAACATTTCAGCGCGTGAAGAACGCGCCCCGTAATGAAGTAAAATGTCGGCGAATAAGCTTGACCGGCATTTCAATCTATTGGATATCTTTTGCTTGACTAGTATGATAACCAAGAAGGTCCTTGAATAATGATTTCTTTCATAAGCTTGACTGTTTTGGTACTGCCACGCGAAGGAGAGCATAAACCGCTTCGAGTCCTGGCGTTGTCTCGCACATTTCACGAGAAAAATAGCAAACAACACCAAAATAACCAGCCAGATGTAACCGCTGTTAATTTTTTAAGGCCAAGAAAGTAAATGAAGGCCCAGACTGGCCGTATTGGCGCGGATGTAGCCGGATTTCAATTCACTGTGAAAAAGTCCTGATTTTAGATGGCATAGAAAATGGCAGATTTCTCACTCCATGCGCGCAGGGCACTGTAGGTGACTAGGATCCTTTAAGTGACGCAATTAAAAAGAGGTATTATATATTATATATAATACCTCTTTTTAATTGCGTCACTTAAAGGACCAGTTAATCTGTTGGTGAATTTTGTTCATACAGAGCTGATTTTTGTTTAATAAACGAAGGTGTCCATATGTCAGTTTCATTGGACACGTTCGTTTAAGAAACACAAGTGTCCGTATGTCAGTTTCATTGGACACATTTGTTTAATAAACACAAGTGTCCGTATGTCTGTTTTACTGGTCAGTTTTGTTCAATAAACACAAGTGTCCATATGTCTGTTTCATTGGACACTTTTGTTTAATAAGCACAAGTGTCTGTCTGTTTCATTGGTCACTTTTGTTTAATAAGCACAAGTGTCTGTCTGTTTCATTGGTCACTTTTGTCTAATAAACACAAGTGTCCATATGTCTGTTTCATTGGACACTTTTGTTTAATAAGCACAAGTGTCTGTCTGTTTCATTGGTCACTTTTGTTTAATAAGCACAAGTGTCCTTATGTCTGTTCCATTGGTCACTTTTGTTTAGTAAACAGAAGTGTCCATATGTCTGTTTCATTGGTCACTTTTGTATAATAAGCACAAGTGTCCATATGTCTGTTTCATTGGACACTTTTGTTTAATAAGCACAAGTGTCCTTATGTCTGTTCCATTGGTCACTTTTGTTTAGTAAACAGAAGTGTCCATATATCTGTTTCATTGGTCACTTTTGTTTAAAAAACACAAGTGTCCATATGTCTGCTTTACTGGTCAGTTTTGTATAATAAGCACAAGTGTCCATATGTCTGTTTCAATGGTCACTTTTGTTTAATAAGCACAAGTGTCCATATGTCTGTTTCATTGGTCACTTTTGTTTAATAAACCCAAGTGTCCATATGTCTGTTTCATTGGTCACTTTTGTATAATAAGCACCAGTGTCCATATGTCTGTTTCAATGGCCACTTTTGTTTAATAAGCACAAGTGTCTGTCTGTTTCATTGGACACTTTTGTTTAATGAGCGCAAGTGTCCGTATGTCTGTTTCATTGGATACTTTTGTATAATAAGCACAAGTGTCCATATGTCTGTTTTATTGGTCACTTTGGTTTAATAAGCACAAGTGTCCGTATGTCTGGTTTATTGGTCACTTTTGTTTAATAAGCACAAGTGTCCTTATGTCTGTTCCATTGGTCCCTTTTGTTTAATAAACACAAGTGTCCATATCTCTGTTTCATTGGACACTTTTGTTTAATAAGCACAAGTGTCCATATGTCTGTTTCATTAGAAACTTTTGTTTAGTAAACAAGTGTCCATATGTCTGTTTCATTGGTCACTTTTGTATAATAAACACAAGTGTTCATATGTCAGTTTCATTGGGAACTTTTGTTTAATAAGCACAAGTGTCCGTATGTATGTTTCATTGGACACTTATTTAATAAGCCCAAGTGTCCATATGTCTGTTTCATTGGAAACTTTTGTTTTATAAGCATGTTTCATGGGACACTTTCGTATAATAAACACAAGTGTCCATTATGTCAGTTTCATTGGGAACTTTTGTTTAATAAGCACAAGTGTCCGTATGTATCTTTCATTGGACACTTGTTTAATAAGCACAAGTGTCCACATGTCTGTTTCATTGGAAACTTTTGTTTTATAAGCACAAGTGTCTGTCTGTTTCATTGGACACTTTTGTTTAATAAACACAAGTGTCTGTTTCATGGGACACTTTCGTATAATAAACACAAGTGTCCATATATATTATGTCTCTTTCATTGGAAACTTTTGTTTAATAAGCATAAGTGTCCGTATGCCTATTTCATTGGTCACTTTTGTTTAATAAACACAAGTGTCTGTATGTCTGTTTCATTGGACACTTTTGTTTAGTAAGCACAAGTGTCCGTATGTCTGTTTCATTGGTCACTTTTGTTTAATAAGCACAAGTGTCCGTATGTCTGGTTTATTGGTCACTTTTGTTTAATAAGCACAAGTGTCCATAGGTCTGTTTTACTGGTCACTTTTGTTTATTAAGCACAAGTGTCAGTATGTCTGTTTTATTGGTCACTTTTGTTTGATAAACACAAGTGTCCATATTCAGTGGTTACTTTTGTATAATAAACACAAGTGTCCATTCGGCTGTTTCATTGGTCAGGTTTTTTTAATAAACACAAGTGTCCATACTTATGTCAGCAAGGGAGACTTTTGTCTGCGCAGGCGCGAAAAAGTTTTCAAATTTTTTTTGTTTTGGGGATTTTCGAAGAGCACGCGGTTTTCGGCGAGGTTGAATTTGACAACCTAAACTTTAAACGGAAAGCATTTATAAATACGTTGTCGACATGCCAAGTGGAGCATTTTGCCATAAAAAGGAACTCAATATGGAGACAGATAAGCTTGTTTGACATCGCTTGTGGTAATTTTGCTGCCGATGAAGACCTTTTCATGTAGACGTGTTGACCGTAAGATGGCGCTTGTCAGCAATTCTTTACATGGCGGGGCCGGTTTCAGTGAACTTACCTGTCTTCCTAGGCTGTACTTCACGTCATATTCAACGCCTACTGAAAGGACTATGTCTATTGTGGTAAGTAAATCGCATATCTGGCTCCTTGAGTTTGTATTTAGGTTTTTTTGTTTTCTTCATCTTGCGGTTTTGAAGAAACCATGTTGTTGTCATCCTCAATTTCACGGTGTCGTTCAACAAGGGCATCCCTCCTTTTCAGTTTTCATCATTTCGTCATAAAAATCGAATACAACATTGAAATGAACTTGTTTTACCGTTTTCTGGGTTCACTTAGCGTACTACTTAAACACTTTTTATTATCAGGCGAAGTGAATATTTTGATCGATAAATTTAGATTTTCTGTGACCTGAAATTAAAATTTGTCATCAAACCTCCGAGACTTTTGTTTCCCTTCGTGATATGGGAATTCCCATCATTGTCGGATGGGTCAACTAATTTACTAGCTGTTGGCAGATTTTGGTTTATATTGACGGTGTACCCCCAATACCCTCTTGCCGAACGAGGCTCCGCGGGTCGAGCTTCATTTTCAAAATATTGGTCATATGATATCACACATTTTAGTCCTTCTACACCTCACAAATTACAACAAACCACTAATGTAAAGTGTTCACCAAGTAGTACTAAGTTCAAATTTACTTTGTGCCAAATGTCAATTTTGTGGACCTTTCAATTATTATTTTTTGGCATTTGTTGTCATGACGGTGGTTCGCAAGTGAAATTAAATTGTGCGTAAAAATCGGGTTGCTACTGTATTTTTGATCATAGCCAAAAAACTAACTCGTGATATGGGGATCGGCTTGGTGAGATGAGTTTCAAGGACTACCCTAATAGTTTGGTAACGTCAAACTAAATTTAAATGATGTACTGGTTGGTCAAAATAAAGGCCAAAGTCGGTTGACTTATTTGTGTCTTTTGAATGGCGTGACACAGTGCTTCACTCGATTTTGTCACACAAACGTATGCATGTTTCTTTGCAATATTCCGTTTTTATTATCCTGCTAAATGAGGTACTTAACAGTTTTTTGTACACTAATGAGAGTGAAAATACAAAATACTCATATATGTGAACTGCAGAAGAAATATGGAACAGTGATATTTTTGTTGATATCACTGTTGCTGCTTAAGTTGATATCTCAGTGATTATTATTACTGGTGTTAACTTTTGACATAAATTTTATTTTTCCCATACAGATCTTGACAGCTCGCTTGAAAAACAGTATGGCACAGGCCCTCATGTTAATAGGAAAGTATCGTTGTGGCAGGTCCTTGAATACTTGAATGATTACTTTTTTGTCCTTCTTACAAATTCATAGACACAGAACTTTCATCAGCACATTTTGCATCCTTATTAAACTTTTAAGTTTTCCTTTGCCTACCAAAACCTTTGAATAGTTGCCCAGACATTAACATCACCTGGCACTGTGTGTACAACCAGTGTGCTGGAAACAGAAATGTACATAAATTGTAGCTAATGGTTCTCTGGGCTTTATTTATTAATTCCCACTTGCTTTGAATTCATTACTTAAATGTACACGTAACTAAAATTTACTAGTCCCTTATTAAAGATAATGTGTCACAAGGACTTTGTGGATGTTTTTTTGGTCAAAACTCTGCTAAAATTATTGATAGGTAACTTAACCTATGCACATCAACATTATCTTAAACCTGTGTGCAGACATCTCCCTTGCTTCAAAGGAAGCAAGGGAAATAGGAGCCATCTGTGTGCAGGTTACATAATTGTCTTTAAACATCTAGAGGAAGGTATAAACTCAGTTTTTCAGAGAAAACACTATGGCCATTCAATAATTCATCGTGAAGAAAATCACAGCAAGGGATTGCAAATCTGAGAAATGGGCCGGCGACGGTAAATTGAAAAGTTAAGATAAGCAGGCAAAAGTTTTGCCTTCCTGCTGTTGTTCTTCATTATCATAACAGACTTCAATGCAAGAGCAAGTACTGTTTATCAATAAAGTAAGTTGAACTTCAATGGAAATGTGTAATGTTTGTTGCATTGGAAGATAATTTATTTGTGTTTGAAACGGGAAGAAAGACAAATTCATTTACAAGAGGGAGGTAAAAAATGGCATCTGCCTCAAAAACCACATTTTGGGTTAAAAATATTTCTGACATTAAAAAATGAAACACATAGCTAAGGCAAAATTAAGAAGTTGATATGACAAAGGAATTAAAATGATTTTTGCGAAGATATTGTACCCAGACTTTTTTGCAGCTGCTATGGTCTTCCATTTACTTAAACTCTCAATCTGCTGAAATGAAAACCATGAAAACCTAGAGCAAGTGAGACCAGTTGGGAGTGGGGGGGGGGGATGAAGTTTTATGGACCAAAAATTGATTTGGACCCCTCAGAGGCCTATTTGTTTTGAATGATCATGAAATTAGGAAAGTTCATTTCTCCGTTTAATGTGTAAACTCATGAGGATAACAACCATGTTATTTGCAGACTCTTTTTTCAGGTGTCCCTTTTCTTTTACATCCCCCTCTCCCCTAAAAAAAAATCCACTTGCCCCTACCCTATAAAATGTGAACAGTCCCTTTATTGATTGAAATTAAAGAATGAATGGATAACTTTATTTAACCACGGTCAACTCATCAGGACTTAAAAACACTATTTCTATACAAAAACTGCTATAATACATTAACATTATGACAAAACCTAATTAGACTACGAGTCTACTTTCAATAAGTTCCATGCAGAGAGATCTTCAGAAGAACTACTTGCAGCTAGCCCCAAAGGCCCCAAGAGAGTTGAACTTCACCTGTCGCAGCTCAACATGAAGGCTATTTCAAAGAAATGCTCCAGAGTAACTGAAACTATTTTTCGTAAGGTTTGTACGGGGTAGAGGAATAGTGAGTTTGCCATTGGTGTCTCTTAAAGAGTAACTGGAGACATTTTAAAATGAAAAGTTGCAAAATCAACTGTCACCAAGGGAAATTTCTTTTTTAAAAAAAGCAACACCTGCATTTGCAAGCAATATCCTGAGGCCATTTTTTCAACAAGTTCAAGACAATGTCATCAAACACTGGGTAAAACATGAATGCAGCTTTCCATAGAAAGGTTTATCATAATAGGAAATTACAAGTTAAAGTCAAGAGCTGCAATTTTTTTACTCATTGTACTTTGTGGAGTCAGCTTTTTGAAAACTTAATGACAGGACAACAACTATGTGAAAATCCTTTGGTCCACAAATGTTTTCTAAAAATAATAACCAGCCTCAACATCAGCTCGTGAACTTATATTCAAGGTTACTGGGTGCTGGTCTTCTTTAAAATCTCCTAAAAGAAAAGGTTTCAAAACAAAAGAACTGTCAGGGGCTGGTATGACTGATGGAAAACTATAAAAGGTGGTAACTGTGTACAGTACATCACCTAAGGCTTTCTGTTACAATTAAGATTAGACTCCTTTATTTAAAATTCAAAAGGGCAGCCCTTTCAGAAGTCAAAGCATCTGCCATCAATGGGAGCCCTGACTTAAATTACACAACATAACCGGCCTTCGGTCACAAAACTAAGATAGTTAAATACAGATGAAGATATTAAAAAAAAGGCAAAAAGGGATGAGAAGCACACTTTACAAGTAACAAACACAACTGAAGTCATACAAAACTGAGTTACTTTCAACATGGAATCCTTTGGTGTAAATATGGCAACAAAATGGCCACTAAATAATGAGACAAAACTTGCTTTACAAATTGAATAACCAAAAAGTCAATGTTTCAAAACAGTTAACATTCACTTCATGTCATTAACATTCTTCAAGCAAAACGTTTTTGCATCTGCATTCTCACAACTTATGGCCTTTTTGTCTTAACAAAAACTTAAACAGTCCATCGGATGGCTACAAGTTGGCAAAACTGCTAAACTAAGATCAAACGGAAAAACTGAGCGAGATTTGCTGCAATTTAAATTTTATCAGCTACTGAAAGTATGAACTTGAATGATATTGTACTTTAAGTTATTTTAGCTGAGATAATTCCCGTTTGCCTACATGGTTAACCAACTAGTGATTAATGGTAGGTCTTCTAAAGTGTTTTATGGTTTTTACACCTCTTTCACTCTGAGATTATTTGACCGCTGAGTGACCGCCACGGCCCTTTTAAACATCGAAGGGAAGCTCACTGATCGACTGTTATGTAGCAAAAGCTAACAAAAAGTTGCAAGCAGACTGTTTTAAAATTGTGAGTAGGATAGCTTACCTGCTTTGGTGAAAACGGCAACAGGCTAAACGCTTACTGTCCTCCAAAACTTTGAATCCTTCCTAATGTCCTCACTTCATGGAACATATTTTCTCCCGCTCACAAATGCAAAAGCCCGAGCAAAACACTCGTTTTTCCGCGTTAAAATACTTTTTCCAAATTTCCTTCCGCTGCTGAAGAGTTAGGAAAACGCCTGGATTTGTTATATTTGCAAAAAAAGGTAAGAATAAGTGATCAAGCGATGAAACCTACATCTTTTCCGCAGACCGCCATCTTTGTTTATTTCATTGGCGCGCACGTTCCAGGAATCTGGGTACTAGCAAAATGATTAACCAATCAGGCAAAAGTCTCCCTTGCTACTTATGTCTGTTTCAGTGGTCACTTTTGTTTAATAAACATAAGTGTCCATATTTCTGCTTAATTGGTCACTTTTGTTTGATTGAAAAAACGGTGCACCAAATCTCTGCAAGTGGTCACTTTGGTTGCTATATCAAACAAAAATCTTTATAAATAAAATATTCATAAAATATAATTCATAAAATATTTTGGTGGCGATTTGGTTTAATAAACACAAGTGCCTTAAGTCTCTAGCAGTGGTCACTTTGGTTAAATAAAGACCAAAGCGTCATCGCGAGCTCATCTCTCAGTCTGCGACGGCCGCTGAGATCGTCGCTTTATCACCTGAAAAGCGCTGTCATCACTCGCATTAAGTGTTTCATCTGTTTGATTCAAGCGCAAGATAAGTTACATTTTTGTCTGAATTAGATGTGCACCAAACAGTTGTAGCTTCAGGGAATCGACCTGCGTTTCCATGCAAAACTGAATCCCGTGCGTTCCTGCAGGGGTGGGGAGGGTGGGGAAAACTGTCAAAGTACCATCGGCCAGCTCTCCACACAAGCGTGTTCTGTGCGTTCTACACATTCAGTGAATATCGCGTTCTAGTGTCAGACAGCGAGTGGATCAGAATGTTTTAACTTCAAACAGACATTTTTACAGAAGGTTTCTGGTGGCTGTTGAATGGGATCAAGAATGGCCATCTATACAAGGAACACGACTTTTGCTCATCCTCAAAATGAAAGACAGTTTGCTTTGCACGTGGACTGCTCTATAAACTGAATCGCCAACCCGACAAATTCAGATCAGAGTTCACAAACATTTTTCTCCTACGAGCAGCGAGTCACGAAGAAATTCACTTAACGGCATTTAAAGATCAAAATATGGAATACAAGAGCGTCAAAACAACTTGGAGACTTTAAATGTGTGTGAGATAAATAACCTTGAGGTTGTGTTGTAACGCCTGACGGGCCAGGGAAACGATTTCGTCAAATTTGCGAAGGTGAGCTCATTTCTATTTACGCAGAGGGTTAATAATTAACCTGATGGTACTTTATAGCCTGTACACAATTGTAATAAACAGGCCTATAGTAAGAAGCCATTCATTACCCATCAAATTTATTTTCCCGCGAAAAACAAATTTCGCGCTAAAACTAAATTAAAAATTTGCATGTCAAGGCAGGGACACCTGAAAGAGCTTTCTCTGTTTAGTCTGTCAGAATGACTCGTTCTGGGTACACAGCTCGGACCTCTAAGTACATCTAGCAAAACATATACTCTAGATAAATGGCCTCTGTTGGATGAGTTAACCGAGAGTACTGTTTAACGTATTTGAATTACCGGTCGCATCAAGCTTGAACAAGAAACGCTGTGTTGTATTTTGTTTTGCTCGAATAGGGCAGCGAATACTGCAGAACTTTAAGATGACACAAATCTCTCTTTCAATTTAAACCATTCCAATTGAAAAAAGAGACCTTCCCAAAATCCTCAGACTATTCTACTTTTCAACTGGGAGTTGTATTTTTCTGCAAAAAAAAGAAAGAAAAATAACCGTGCTAAAGTCGGAAGATCCGCTGCTCATATCTCATCTCATGTTGACAGTTCACAAAGTTTGTCCGCCGACTCCAAAATTATTTCGTAAAAATAATCGTTTCGTAGGCAAATTGTGCACAATAAAAAAATTTTTTTTGCTATGAGGTTATACCTTTAGGCCGTTCGAGTTTTCGTATGGGAACTAGACGGAAATCGGCGTATTTTTATTACCAGAATGTGTTGTTATTGATCTTGATTCAGAAATTTGATTCTTCAATGAAAAAAATTCCACTGTGAAGGTAGGAGTCTTTTGAAACAGTAAATCTGTTTTACCAGGGGCTCCTGGTTTTAATTTTCTCTTAGAAAGTGTTCTTTCTAAAATTCATGCCAATAAAGTTAGAATCAGGTATTTTGACCGGTGAGTGAATCGGTTGAAGGAAAGTGCCGCCGCGTTCCGTATAAAACAGTTCACAATTTCACTCGCAAAGAATTGATTGATCGGTTAACAGTCGAAACAACTACTTTCAGGCCATTATTTTAGGTAGGAAATTCCATACTTATCTATCGAGTGTGGTACTTTCTTGATTAATAAACTGAAAGTTGGACGATTTGCCGCTCCGAGTCTCATTTGTGTTGACACTTTCGCGAAGGTAATTGCCGGCAAACTTAGCTTTTAATCGTACCACGTAACTATGTAAAGATGATTTCGTAAAAACAGTGATTCTTGGTCAATTTGTGCTCAATAAATCACATGTTTCGCGGTGGGGTCATATGTTATTCCCTTGCGAGTTGTCTTACGGAACTCCGACGTATTTCTTTTACCGAATGAGTTGTTGTCAGACAAATTAGAGTCGAACTCTTGGAACAAAAACCTCGAACAAAAATTTATTTAGTTCGGCGCTAAGAAAGGAGATTTTAATTCTAGAAGGTTAAACTGTTCTACTGTTGTGTAGGCAAGTGTTTTTCAAAAGCTAGGCGAAAGAATTTTAAGTCTTTTAACCGTGAATCCAATCAGTTGATAATGCCCCGCTCGGTGTAGCTCATTTCGTTGTGTTTTGATGGTCTTTTCAGTTCAGCCGTTCTCCGCGGAAAAATTTAGAAACAAGTCATAATTAAATCTTTTTTTGTTCTTTTCGTTGTTGTCAAACTTAAGGTTTAGAGGTGCCTGGATGTTTTATTTTTAGCAGCATTTCGTTTGTTGTGCTCTGACTTTTCTTTACAGAAATCGGGAACGTAGAAGAATCGATTGATCAATATTAATTCCCGCGCTGTGCTGTATTGTTGGCTTCACTGTGTGGTATTAGCTGACTATGTCGAAAGAAGTATTTAAAAAAAGCGAATTAAAATCTCTCTTTATTGTATTCCAGGTTTTAACAGCTCTGAATATTCTATGCATATTCCATTTATCTGGACTGTCTGGGATTATTTCCTCTGTTGAAGTGTTATGAGTTTCCTTGTCTCTGTTTACAGAAATCGTGTACGTGAAAGATCTCACGGCTTCGCCAGATCGCTCGATCGATCGCGCTGCGAAGTCTTACTTTTGAAAAATTTCGGCCGCTGAAATAAAAGTTATGATTTTTTCCCGGTAAATTGAAAGAAATCCCGCACTTGACTTCGGCTAGATAGGTATTTTCTCATAAAGCTGTCCTGTTAAGTAGTTATCGCCCTCGACATTTTTTTCCGTAATGGCGGCTCAAGCCGACAAAACTTCTGTTTGCAAAGTCTGCCGACACTTTTGGTTAATAACGCAAACATATACCTTAATTTGCTTAATAGGCAGGAATGTTCTGGCTATTAAGCAAAAGGTACGTGTTAATAAGCAAAAAGTGTTACCTTTTTTGCTTAATAACACAAAAGTAGCGTTCTTTTTGATTAACAAGCAAATTTGACGTGTCGAACCTGCTTATTAAGTAGAAAAGACGGGCAATTTGTTTAATAAGTGTAGGAAATCGAGTCCGGAAACAATCTGACAGTCCGGAAACAATCTGACTCCTGTTTATTATAAGAACAAGCAAAAACTGTGTCAATTAAATATACAGTAGATATATAGTTCGCTTTTCATGCCCAGTACAAGTTTTAAGTTGCGAGCATTTCCATTTCTTCGTAAACCCTATAACAGAAGAAGATTTTTTTGGCAACCCAAACAAATAATTATCACCATTGATGATACTAGCAACTTTTGGAGTAGATTATTAATTAGAAGAAATCATTCAATACTTTTGTTTTGTTTTGTTTTGTTTTGTTTTTATAGTCCCCCTGGGTTCCATTCCCGAGTTGCCTGCTGTGTCATGCGCAGAGATCAAGGCGAGTGAAGGAGACACTGCGGTCAGCGGTAAATACTGGTTCGATTCAATCAAACCTGGCGAGGTTGTTCTGGCTCCTTGTAACATGCTTGTAGAAGGTACGTATATCTGTTATCTAAAACTCTGGTGCTTAAGATTGACGTACAGACGACATAAGTCATTTTAGGCGATGGATGTAGAAGGTCCCAAAAGTGTTACACGAAAGGCTACCATTTGCTATCAACAATATGCAATTTTCGAAGAAGTGCCTTTAATAATCACAGTGCATGTCCAATGCTTACGTCGCGCTTCCAAAATTAATACCAAATAAAAAGAACTTTTTTACTTCATCAATATGACAACTATATGAATATTGATGAAACCACCTAAAAAGGGGGAAGGAATATATTTTGTGAGCAGAGATGACTTACAAAATGGAAGCATTGACTGTAGAGTATGAACGGATTGAACCAAGAGATTATTCAGATTTAACCACGGATCTAACCAACACACGCCATGATGCAAAACTCACACACATTTAATCATCACACCAATTGCGCATGCTCAGCTTTTACAAACATGGGGGTTGGGGAGGGTAGACTAAACGTACACGGGATACTACACTCCTCACCTCTTTGAAATATTACTAGGTTTGAAAAGAAGAAAAAATAAACAAAATGATCTTATTATCCATGCAAATGTCTTTGAATGCCTTGTGAAAGTTCTATCACGATCTTAACACTCCAAACAGCTACAAAGAAGTGATGTAGTTGAAAAATACCTAATATAACACAACAGCAATGAAACAGCTCATGTTCAACTAAAGGTCAAGGCCAACTCGAGGCCTAAGTGTTCTACTTTAGATCCAGCTGGACACAGCCAAGAGCATAATCTTGAAATCTGGTTGGTAATTTTTGACCGATGGACATGAGGTAGTAGAATCACCTTGCCCCATAGTAGTATCACCTGATGATCCATGTGGTACTCTCTCGCTCTCTGTGCAATCTGATGACTTACTAGAAACATCACCATCTGGCTCAAAATACTTCTTCACGTGGATTACATTTCTGTAGTATTGTACACCCTCCGCTTCTACAAGGACACTGTTTCCATTCTCCTGGACAACTGTAAATGGAGATTGTTTGAGTGGCGTGGACAGTTTGTTCTCTTTTTCCTCTCTCAGTATCATCTTATCACCTTCTAGAATCTCACTTTCACGTGCATTCCTTTTCCTGTCTACATACACCTTTCCTTTCTCCTTCCTCTCATTGTCGCGGTCTCTCGCTTCGTCTTCGATGCTAAACTCTCGTAACTGTGGTAATTTGGTTCTAATTTGCCTCCCAAACAAATAAGTTCTGCGGGGCTTACACCAGTCGTAGAATGTGGGGTACTGGGATACATCATTAAGAAGTTATCCATCTCAGATTTCCAGTCTCGACCTCTGCTTGGGCAATTCGCAGGCGTTTCAAGATACTGCGGTTTTGCCTTTTAATTTCACCATTTTCTTGTGGCCATAAGGGTGTTGTGTTTCCAGGTACTTTCTGAAATGGTCACTGACAAACTGTGGGCCATTGTCAGCCTTTACAGACAAGTTGGAGACCATGAGTGACAAACATTTTAGACAGCATGGACACAATCTTCTCAGCAGTAGTAGATTTGGTTAACTCCATCTCGAAGATCTGCTGTAATAGTCCACCACGACGAACGTATTATCACCAGAGGGTAGAAGACCCAGCAGATCGGCTGCTAGGTGCTGCCAGGGTGCACACGGCAATTCTGTACGTGTCATCGGCTCAAGTTTGGATGGTTGTGCAATTAATTGGCAGCCATGGCAAGTCTTACAAACTCTCTCCACTTCTTTATCAATGCCTGGCCACCACACTTTGGTTCGCAAACGTTGTTTCATTGTTACAATTCCAGGGTGGCCTTCGTGTGCCTACTCCAGTACCTGAATACGAAGTTGCTTTGTTATCACAATCCGAGTCCCACGAAGTGCAAGATTTCCAATGGCACTTAACTCATTTCTCATAGGCAGATACTCCTTGAATTCAATGGCGTACCACTTCCCATTCAACAGACATTCTCGCACACTTTGTAACTCTGGGTCATATTCTGACGCTCTCTCAGTTTCACGAGTTGTCAAGACAACAGACGTTGACTCTTGGGCCACCCACTTTACATACTCTTCCGTTTCGGCTTTTTCCACTGAAGGTGGCATTGGACGTAGTAGGCGTCAAAAGGCATCCGCAATTTTCTTGGGACCTGCATGCAATGTAAGTCACTGAAAATTTGTAGGGTTGCATTCTAGGAAGCCATCTTTCAACCCTGGCACAGGTCTTGGATTTAGGTGAGAAGATACATTCCAGGCGTTTGTGGTCAGTTAATAGCTCAAATTTACTGCCATACAAGTAAGCATGAAATCTTTCACAAGATCACACAATTGCTAAAGTCTCCTTTTCAGTCTGAGAATATCGGCGTTCTGTATCGGACAAGCTCCGGCTCGCATAGCTAATAACTCGCAACTCTTCTCCTTGCTGTTGTGCTAGCACAGCTCCCAGACCTAAACGACTTGCATCCGCAATTACTTTGGTTGGTGCATTCTTGGCGAAGTATCCGAGTGTCTTCGCACTAGACAGACACTTCTTTAACTCTTCAAATGATTGCTGCTGGTCAGGGCCCCATTATAATGGTTCTCCATTCTTTGTAAGCTTGTGGAGAGGTGCTGACACTGTAGCAAGATCAGGAATAAACTGTGCAGTAAAATTGACCAGCCCCAGGAAACTTCTTACTTCACCAGCATTTTTGGGTTCACGGGCATGAAAAACAGCTTTCACTTTGACATCCGCAGGCACTATCCCACGTGCGGACAAAACATGACCCATAAACTCTAAATGAGACATCTTAAATTGGCACTTGTCGCGCTTCAGTGTTAAACCCTTGCTGCTTAATACCCGGTACACATTCTCAAATCGTTTGTCATGTTCTTCCTCAGTGGCTGCATGCACTATCACATCAAGGAAGTTGTGGACACCATCACATTCTTGTAGGACTTGACGTAGGACCTTCTGGTACATCTCATAAGCACACCTTACACAGAACATAAGGCGTTTGTACCGGTAGAGGCCTTGATGGGTTTCAAATGTGGTGATATCTCTCGATTCAGGTGCTAATTCAATTTGATGGTAAGCAGAGTTGAAATCCAACTTGCTGACGAACTTGCTCTGGCTCAAATCTTGTAGAACCTGATCAATGGAGGGAATTGGGTAGCGCTCTCGTTTTACTGCCATGTTAGCTTGGCGCATGTCAACACATAACCGTATGTCGCCTGGGGGTTTTGGTACAACTACCACTGGGGACACCCACGTACTGGGTCCACTCACTTTCTCAATAATGTCTAGTTTAACAAGTTCATCCAGCTTGTCAATCAGTTTATCAGTAGGTGGTATAGGACTCGTCTAATTGGTTGTGCTACGGGTTACACCTCAAAAACTAAAGCGAACATTAAATGATTAACTATTAATAGTTTTTCACTGCTAACAAAAGTCGCGCCTATGCTGCTTTTCATAGGCCTACTGGACATTAGGGAAATCATCGCGAGATGTTGACTGAAGACGCTTTGTCGTGCTCCGGTGAGCCGATTAACAATTTAATCTGTAGGTGCAACCTTACCGTCAATAAATAGTTTCCCTTTGGTAAATCTTACTTTTTTTTCCATCTTCGAAAGCTTGCTTCATAATCGGGAGAGCTATCTTCCTTGTCTCAAAATCATTGTGAGAAAAATCTTCCACGAATCTAACTCCGCTGAGTGCATCCTTACTTTCCTGGCTTTTGGCGACTTGAAGCAAGTTTCGTTTGAAAGGTCTGCTGTACAATTTAGCAATAATATGCCTAGGTTTTCCATCACGTTTTTTACCTGTGCGGTGGGCATTTTCCACTTCTCCTCCAGCATCTCGAAGACCAAGAAGAGCGAAGAAATCTTGAATAATTGGTAAACAATCTTCACCTTCTTCTTCAACAACACCGAGTACACGAATGTTGAAATCTCGGGAATGTCTTTCCATGTGCTCCAGTTTTTTCCCAGTGCTTCAGTTTGTTCCTGGAGGCGCTTTTTCGTTTCCTCGAGCGTGCTTAGGGATTTTCTCGCGTCACCGACATCTTCTTCGAGTTTCTGTACTTTCGGCTTTATGTTGTCAATCTCGTCAACTTTAGACATAATACTTTCAATCTTCGGGAGACGGGCATTCGTTTCGCTTCGAAGAATTGCAAAGTCGTCACTTATTGACTTAGTTTGACTTGTAAGGTCACTTCTTAAAGATTTGAGCTCTTCGAGAATTGTGTCGCACATGGCCGCCTCCTTCGTCTTCACCTTTGGATTTTTCGGGGACTGCTCGACAGTTTCAGCTTTCCTGTGGTCTTCCAAACCTGGCAGAGTTTTTCCTGATCTGAGAAGTTTACCAGACATGCAGCGACAAGTCAGGCTGTTCAGTTAAGTTACGAAAGATTTCGGATGTCACGGAGCTAAACTTGACACGTCCTCACTCCATGATGTCCAGTCCAAGCTTCAAAACTAACAAAAAATGCTTGCATTTCACTGATGAATATTTCACCGTATTTTTTGGCTGGCTCGAGTTGAGTGGCGAAAATAACAAGATCGAATTGGTGGCTTTCAAAGCTCGTTAAAATCATCGTTCTTGTTCTCGTCGAAGGAATTTTTATGTCACTCAAACGCCAGTGATTTTCTATGCCAACTTTCATGACACTTTTGGCGAATAAGCGTTAATCGGACGAAGATTAACGGCAAGTATTTTTCTGGCCGAGCAGAAGTCTGGGGCAAATGACCACCAAAAACAAACAAAGATAAAAAATGGGTATTACTAGACGCCGTCCTGACGGCGGTTTAAAAACGGGTATTACTAGACCCCGTCCTGACGGCAGGGTAAAGAAAAAAATTTATCTTTACCATTTTTTATCTGGCCGAGCAGAAGTCTGGGGCAAATGACCATCAAAAAAAAAACAAAGATAAAAAATGGGTATTACTAGACGCCGTCCTGACGGCGGTTTAAAAACGGGTATTACTAGACCCCGTCCTGACGGCGGGGTAAAGCAAAAAAAAAAAACACGTAAAACTGGATTCACTCAATAACTATTGCTCGACCACGTAATATTTTTAAATATTAGGTCTTTAAAAAGACGTCATTGCTATACGATTTCATGACCATAAGACTATACTAAAGATTTCATTGCTATACGACAAGTAAATTGACTTGTTTGAACAATCATACCCCTCAAACTGGATAAGTGATAAGGATTTATTAAATTCACATCCTCAGTTATTGAAGTTCTGATGTTCTCATTCGTCCATTGCGCTCGGGTTTTCAGCAAATAGCCCTCACTGGGCATGCCTTTTTCCTTAAAAGAAAATCGGTTTCCATGTCATATGCTGCGGAATTCAAGAAAATTCAAGAAAAAGTTTTCTTTACAATTAGGATAGCATTTCTGGCATTTTCGTCCCCTACCTTATCCCTTTTGTTTTAAGTTCAGTTTTGTTAACTTTAAGTTTTTCTCTCTTAATCAGATGCTGATGAGTGCGCCAGCGGTTCTCACAGTTGTGTCAGCGGTAGAGCTACATGCTCAAACACAGTTGGATAGTATAACTGCCCCTGTAACCCAGGTTACCATGGAGATGGTAAAAGAAATTGTACACATATACTAGATGGCAAGAATCGTTGTTTAGTTTATTTAAGTGCTATTTATATTTCACGTGCTAAGAAATATAGTCTTATTGTAGGCCGGAATTTGGTCAACTCGATCATAAATGTTAGAAATTAAAAATGGCAAATAGGGAACATTGTGGAGAACATCTTACTACCAGCTTTATTTTTATCTTTCTATCTATGCGAATTGCCCACTGGTCATGACCAGACTTCTGCTAGTTCAGTTTTTCTTTTGTTAACTTTCATTTTATTCTGTTATTATTTGATCATGTCAAAGTTTGCGTTTTGTAATATCTGTATCGTTGTAACCCTACTTTGTGTGGCAAATCAGGCAAATCGCACATCTACTAAGTTTTTTGAAATTTTTATTCTCAGATTGTCAAAACTACCAAACCTTGACCAGCGCTGACAGAAAAGTAGCACATGGTTAATCACCTCGCCTCTGTGACAATTCGCTTGGACCAGCTTGGTTCCGTTTCCAAGGTAACGCGGGAACAAAAATGCCCATTTCACGCGTTTCCTTTCACAGATGTGGAACGGATGCTACAGGCTGTTTAAACGGTCCTCATCCAACGGTGGAAGACAGTAAACTCACCAGGCAGGTCTGCTTTAGCTAATCAGGCTGTTGTACCTGGTCCATCAACATACAAGTGCTGAACTGCCGTGGTTACTTTCTGTACTTCATCGATGGAACGCATCAGAAAAACCGATGCCATCTCCGTTACTGCGGCACCGACTAAATTAAGAGCGTTATCATGGACGTCACCACCAGAAAAACACCACCATCATTATCATCATCATCATCATCATTGTCATCATCATTATTGTCATCAACATCATCGTCATCATCATCATCATCATCGTCATCATCTTCATCATCATCATCACACTGAACCTCATGAACAGCCGTCAACTGCCGCGGAGACAACAGCAAGATTTTTCGTAGCAACCCGGGCTAGGACGGCAAAAACAATTTTGACTCAGGCAGAATAACAATAATCCCAATATTAGTCCGCCTGAAACAATCTATATGAGCAATTCTCGTGTTACATTATCACTTCTTTTCCTGATGTCTCCTTCTAGGCCTGAATTAGTTAGATATTATAATCAACTAGAAAATGATGTTCTGTTGTTCTTGCATTGCCAAACATCTTTGATGGATGTTTTTCCACTGTGTCGCAGATCAATCCAAATAAACGCACACGGATTTTATATCCTTTTTCTGCCTGAATAGGCAATAAGGAACATCAACTACAAAAAGTGTTGAAGACAGTGACAAGCTTGCATGTCAAGATTGCATGTAAATAGCTGCTGATTATAAAGTATCACTCCACAAAGACCGGTAAGGTCCCTTTTTTACCGTGAGATCACCTAGTTGAATCGCTTCTTTCGTCTGGCCGCCATATTGAAACATGTGGCGTGCGAAATCTGACTTTCCCAGCCCCCTACCCTACGCTTACCCCACCCACACCCGCCATCAGAGCATGTTTCAGGATGGTGGCCAGACGATCGAAATCTGTAACATCTGTAAAGCACTGTTCAGCCACCGGGAAACAGCGCTAGATAAAGGTATTATTATTATTATTATTATTATTATTATTATTATTATTATTATTATTATCATGTAAAGCACGTCGTTTGACATTTTATAGGCTATCGTTTATTAGAAAGTGCGCCGGACAGATTTGGCACGTAAGAGCATTTACTGCAGCTCAGTGGCTTTGTCTCCAAGTTGTTTTCTAGCTTTAGTAGCGCCAAGTACGGCTGTGGGCACTCTCTTAGCTATTTTGGACCGTGTCTGTGGGCCAAACTAAAGCCAAAAGAAATGTTCGAAATAATATTAACTAGCTTAATTGACAATAGCACTTGCCTGGACTACTTTATATGTAACGGCTGATACTCAGATTTTGGCTTGCTGATTTTGAGTCAATTTTTTATCAACCCAGAAATATTAAGTATTCTTAGTGTTATGAGATTTAAAACAATTAGCTTTAGTTGACAGTGTTCCTGATTAGTGTATCTCTTGTGGTATTTAAAATGCCAGAAGTACAGATACTCAAATAAAGTTTGTATTGCATTGCATTTTCCTTGTGACATTCTCATCAGTACACAGGTGTGCATAGTGTGCAAAGACAAGTACAAATACGCAGAGTCAACCCACTCCAAACCCTTCTTATATAATAACTAATGGCATGATGAAGACACTAAAATCATTTAACTTCATCCAAAAGGGCGCCCAAACGCGTTATAATCATAACTATATGGAATTCTTAGCTGAAAATCTTTGAGTTTACCAATGCCCTCGCAACAGCCCGGAAACTTTTCAAAAACATTAGATACCTGTTTTCCTACATCCATCTTCACCTCTAGTAAATTAACTTGGGGTCCTAGCTTCAAAACTCCCAATGTGTCGCTTGGCGACTTTAAACACAACGCGATGGTTAGATAAACTCTCGCAAAACACAATAAAACACTGTACTAAACTTGAGAGCTTTTTCACACTTGCTGTCAGTCACATGTTTTTCATTCTAGACTCGCACATGTTCATAGCGACTGTCAATCACCGCGTCAAACACAGTCACCGGAACCGGAAACTCGGGAAGCGGGAGGCACACAATGCAATGGCAGTGTCTCGCCCAAGCAGGGCTTGTCTCTCACCACCAATCACAACAAATTCAACCCCACTTAGCACCGTCCCTCCAACAGACACTTGTGCGGTGAAGGTGCCTGCAGTTCGTAATGGTTGTTTACTACCATATGAATGCAACTTCTTAGCATCTTTGACGTCACACATTCGACGTTGTTAACTTTCAACAGTTCCCACAGATTACGATCTATGAAACTGCAACCAGCACCAGAGTCAATAATCATAGGTACTGGTAGGCCCCCAATTTAGACAGAAATTGTGCAATCATTTGAAGAATTTGGGCCACCTGAGATGCCAAATGCATATCCACAATCATCACAGTCACCACCCTGCTTATCTTCATGTCTCACTTGCCTTGCATTGTAGCGTGCACCACCTCGCCTTCTCCAATGTGGTCTGCTGGGCTTCCTGTGCCTCTCCCAGTGTTTTGTTTCTGCTTCGTTTTACACAATGTTCCATTACACTTCCTGCACTGTTTTCCTCTTGCTGGGCATCGTTGATCGTTGGCTTTATGTCCCACATTTCCACAACAAAAACATCTGACATTTCCTGATCCACCAGCACTCGCATTACCTTTGTGATTTGCCTTTACAGTCACACTATTGACCTCACTCTTTGCCCCTTCAATCGAGCGGGCCTGCTTCTCGGATTCTTCCATAGCTCAAGCGGCTTCTCGTAACTGTTCCAGTGTTAATGCTCGGCCCTTCTGGAGTAGTTTGCAAAGCAGTTTATGCGACAAACACTTGCTAATCACTTGATCACGAATCTGCTCATCCACGACAGTGGCGTCTCCAAGTTCACAGGTTTCAGCTTTTTGTCTCAATCTGGTTACAAACTGCTTGACGGTTTCGTTAGCCAGTTGGCTCGTTTCACGAAAACAAAGCCTTTCATACGGAACATTCGCTTGTGGTCTGAAATATTTATTCAACGCCGCCTTTGCTTTGTGATATGCATCATCCGAGCCTCCTTCCTCCATCAATGTGAAGTAAATATCTTGAACACACAGTCTTGCAGTGTGTAGGAATAAAGCCTCCCTCTGATCCTCCCTTTCCAGCCGCAAATAATTCAAAAGCACGTAGCCATATTTCCCAGCGTGCGAAAATCCCAGCCGTTTCCGAACAGTCAAATGGCGCTAATCCATTGACATTGCTCAAAAATACGCTTGACATCTTGCACAAACACCAACCAACAACCTCACTCGTCGCCAAAATGTAGAGTATGAACGGATTGAACCAAGAGATTATTCGGATTTAACCACGGATCTAACCAAAACACGCCATGATGCAAAACTCACACACATTTAATCATCACACCAGTTGCGCATGCTCAGCTTTTACAAAAATGCTGGGGTGGGGAGGGTAGACTAAACGCACACGGATACTACATTGACAAATATCTTTCCTTTTCAGAGTGTATAAACTACCAAGCCCTTACCAGTGCTCACAGAAACGACACAAGCTGGCGCCCAGAGCCTGCCCATAGTGACAAAACCCTTGGTCCTGGTTGGTTCCGTTTCCAAGGAGACGCAGGGACAAAAATGACTAAAACATGTGTTCCTCATCGACGATGTGGAACTGACGCATCTGGGTGGTTGAATGGTACTCATCCTGCTGTGGCTGATGGGACAGTGACCAGGTCGGTCTGCTTCAGCTGGAAATCAAACTGCTGTGAGTGGTCCATCATGATTCAAGTCAGAAACTGTGGGGATTACTTTGTTTACTACATCAGCGGAACACCGTACCAAAATGGCAATCTTGGCTACTGTAGCTCTGGCTAATAAAAGCGGCCAGTGAAGTTTTCTTTGTTTATTTAAGTTTAACACTAACCTCCAACAACGGAGATTTTGAGCGAACGATATTTGTTCTGAAAAGCAAACAGTTTACCAAAATGTGGGCTTCTACCAAATGAGTGAATTACTTGCATTCTAAAGATACAGTACAAGGAGGTGCCAATAAATTTACAATTTTACCCTCACTCCCTTTCCTTATCCCCCCAAAATTATCAAACCCAAAACACATCTTGGCACGTACCCATGACTTTGAAACCGAGCTCTAAGCTTTAAAGCTTAGAGCTCTGAGCTTTAAAAAACTGTGAGCTTTAAGATCAGCCTGTGTCGAATTAACAGTAACAAATATTGGAGCATATTTTTCTGCCAAGTGGAGGCTACTGTACTGACTTTCATTTCAACTATTTTCTCGCAGGATTGCGTTCTTTGTTATTTTCCAGGCTGTCAAACTCTAGCTATTTGCGGTAATTTTGTTAACGTTTAGAAATTTTCAGTGTTCTTCCCCACAGTAAGTAAGGTTTTCAAACAGGGGCACCCAACGGTTCGTTTCGGCGGAGCATCTGTTCGGCAGGCCTAAATCTCCTGAGATTTTCGGAATTAATTACAGTGAAAACTAGAGATTTCTTTGGCGAGACATCACCTCAGACTTTCGTAACAAGAAAACTGGTTAATTCGTATTATTTTTGGAGGGACAAATATGTCTTTTAGAGTGTAGAATAAGTTCACCTAGCATTTTCGGACAGCCATTTGCAGCTTGGAAATTTGGCGAGAAGGATTCCGTTTCCTTCAATTTTCTGCTACCTTAAGTTTCAGCTAAAAGCGCTGAACAGATCAACCTGTATTATAGCTTACACAAATATGCCTTTAGAAAAGCTCTGAAACAATCTAAGAAAGCAGAAAATGAAGTTTCAAGTATTTTGCTAACATTTTCTTGTTGGGTGCCCCTGAAACTTTAACAATGCTTGAAAGGCGTGTAGCACAGACTAAAATGCCAACAGCCAACCTAGAATCACCTTCTTTTGAGTGTTGTAGCCGATTATGACATACTTTAGATTCTCTCAAAACAGGTTTAAATTACACCTCACTTAAACAATCGCCCCAAAAAGTGTAATAGCACTTACAACACTGAGCATTTTTCTCTATAACACAGCCTGATACTACCTAGTCTCTCGGCGCTCTTGTCTCGATCTCGTCAATCCTCGAAGCCTGAACTTTACATTTAATGGCGAGGTTACTTGTGCCCACTCCAAACTTCTCGCGGACAAAAAAAATGGTTTGTATGCCCAGGCCAAACGAATTCAATATTTGCATTTATCACTGTTACCCATTGTTGAATACGGCGATTTATAATGGTAATAAGATTGAGTGGAGTACAATTCGGTCTGTAATCGTACAAGTGATAAACAAAATCGCTCTCGTCCGATTTGTTTAATCACGAGCACTGATACGATGACTGACCAAATTGGACTACACGAAGTCCTGTTACCAGTTAATCATACAATAACAAAATTGTATAAAGGAAAAGGAGAAAAACTTTCCGGGAAGAAAATATAACAGCTTGTTTTTTTCGAGATAAATTTAAAAAGAGCTTATTCAAGGGGAACTTTGCATTACTGATTACTTAAGCACAACGCATACATTGTCCAATTACATTGTCGGGTCAATGGCCTAATCATTGCACCCATTTGATTTATTATAGATCCTTCTCCTTGTCTAGTTATATATATAGTTTTTCTTTATTTATTTTCTTCATGATTCTTGCAAATGGTAACTGGTAAATTTATTTCTCTAAATGTAAGAGGCATAAGCAGCTTTCGTAAAAGAAAATCAATGTTTACTTGGTGCAGAAAACAAAAAGCAGATGTCATTTTTCTACAGGAAACACATTCTACAAAAGATAATGAGACTATATGGAAAAGAGAATGGGGCGCCCCTCTTTTCTGCTCTCATGGGGCTAACAACGCTCGTGGGGTTGCGATTTTAATCAGAAACAATTTTGATTGTGTAGTTGAAGAAACGGTAGTCGACACCAACGGTAGAATTATTATACTCAAAGTAATTCTCAAAGGTGAACAAGCAGTTTTGGTCAACGTATACGGTCCAAATCGTGACAACAAAGTGCTTGATTTCTATCATTTAGCACTACAAAGCTTAAAACAAAATGATTTTGATGAAATTGAAAATATCATAATGGAAGAGATTTCAACTGTCCTTTAAATCCTATTATTGACAAAAGAGGTGGGAACCTTATTCCAAGACAAAGTGTAATTAACACAATAGAAAGCTTACAATCGGAATTGAATTTGCATGATATTTGGCGTGTCAAAAATCCCACAAGACGTAGTTTTACTTGGAGTCAACCGGAACCATTAATTATGTCTAGACTCGATTATTGGCTTATTTCAAACTGTTTATCAGACAACGTATGGAATGTTGATATTATATCATCTATTAAAACAGATCACTCCCCCATAATAATAGAATTTAAAGATATCGATGGTAGAGTCAAAGGTCCTGGGATTTGGAAACTCAATTGCTCTCTACTAAGCGATCAGCTGTATGTTGAAGAAATTAATCGTTTAATTCTTTCTTGGGTACAGGAGGGAAAAGCAGACCTGTCTGATCCGTGCTCTGTATGGGACTGGGCAAAATACAACATTAAAAAGTACTCCAGAAAATATTCTATGAACAAATCTAAACAAAGAAAAGAAAAGGAGAAGCTTCTTAATATAGAGCATCACAAAGCGTATGTATCTTTTCAAAACAATCCCTTTCAATAAAATTTAACAGCTTTAAATGTTGTGAAAGAAAAATTGGAAAAACTGTATGAAGAAAAAATTGAAGGTATAATTGTAAGGTCCCGTGCACGATGGCATGAACACGGAGAAAAGAGCTCCAAATATTTTTTTAATCTAGAAAAACGGAACCATGTAAAAAAGCATATTCGAAAACTTCGGCTAAGTGATGTTATTACAACTGACCCTTTTGAAATTCTGGATGCTGAAAAGACATTCTATGAAAGTTTGTATAAATCCCGCCAAGATCCCTTACAACAGAATGAATTCTCTTTTAGTAATGAAGATCTGCCAATACCGACACTTTCAGAAGAATGTAAACAGTTAGGTGAAGGTACCATAAGTCTGGAAGAATGCACTAAAGTATTAAACTCTTTTCCCTTAAATAAGGTTCCGGGAAATGATGGATTGCCTGTCGAATTTTATAAAACTTTTTGGGGTTCAGTGGGAGAACTTTTAGTGGAGTGTTTTAATGAGTCATTTGCTAAAGGAGAAATGAGTCCATCACAGAGACAGGCAGTAACTACGCTAATTGAGAAAAAAGATCGTTGTGACCTTAAAAACTGGCCGCCAATTTCCCTTCTTAATGTTGACGCAAAAATAGCTTCAAAAGTTATTGCTTAAAGAATGAAGCGTCTGTTGCCGGATTTAATACATAACAAGCAATCCGGATATATTCCAGGTAGAAGTATAGGTGAAAACATTGGTTCAATCCTCGATATCATGGATTTACACAAAAGCCAAGAACTTACCAGGCATTCTATTATTTATCGACTTTGAAAAAGCCTTTGATAGCTTAGAATGAGATTTTGTCAATAAATGTTTGCAATTATTTAATTTTTGGCCAGATTTCATAAAATGGGTAAACATTTTCTATAAAAATATTCAAAGCTGCGTTATTAATAATGGGTTATGCTCTCGCTACTTTACCATAGAGCGTGGAGTGAGACAAGGGGACCCTCTCTCTCCATACCTTTTTTTAACGGCAGTTGAAATCTTGGCCATTGCTGTCAACGGCTGTTTTATCGGACTTAAACTCTGCTCGAGCCTTGTTTAAACTTCTCGACAAGTTCGAGAAGGCTTCTAGTTTAAAACTGAATGTCACAAAAACAGAAGCAATGTGGATTGGTTCTCTTCAGTACTGTGTAGATGAACCACTTGGCGTCAAATGGCAAAAATGGGTTAAATTTCTAGGAATATTTATCACATATGACGTACAGTTACAGGTTGAAAAGAATTTCAAACAAAGATTGAAAAAAATCAGAAACACGATTAATCTCTGGAAATTAAGAGGGCTATCCATTCATGGTAAAGTTAACATTATTAAATCTATTTTACTGCCAAAAATGATTTACCCTAGTTCTGTGTTAAATACGCCGCCAGAGGTTATAAAAGAATTTAATTCTTTAGTGTTCCACTTTTTATGGAATGGGAAAGACAAAGTGACCAGACGTTCTACCTATGCTCCCTACGATTTGTATAATCTTAAAATGATTGATTATGAAAACATTGTAAAAGCTATGAGATTAAGCTGGCTTAAACGAATATTTGATGAAAACTACACTGGGTTTTGGAAATCTTACCTTGACCATTCTTTAGGCGGTTATGGAGGATTATTTTTATTCAATTGTAATTACGACCCAAATAAGTTAAATATTTCATGGTCAGAATTAAGAGAGGCTTTTGATCCGGATAATGAATATAAATATATTATATGGAATAACAAGGAAATTAAAATTGAGGGCAAACGTGTTTTCTACAGTCATTATTTTGTAAAGGGCATAAAATATACTAAGGATTTACTTTTTGACAGGACAAATATTGATTCCTTTAACACAGTTAAAGGAAAGACACTGATAAAATCTAATTTCTTAGCGTGGACGGGCTTAAGACATGCCGTTCCATCAAATCTACGTGTAAATATTCCCCATTTTAAGGCCGTCTTCGACTTGAATAACTATGTGTCGGGATTACTATGGTTATTTAATAAAGAAAACGTATGAAAGGCCCAGAAAGTGGACTAAGATAAGTGAAGAATTTGACTTAATTGATGACCTAATTTTAAAGGCATACCTGCTGCCCATAAGGGTTGCCAGGGAACCTTATTTAAGATCCTTTCAATACGAAGTGTTAAATTCTATTTTATATTCTAACGACATATTATATAAGATAGGTTTTGTTTCAGAACCTAACTGTTGTTTTTGTAAAAGAAACAAAGAAACCGCAACCCATTTATTCTTTAGCTGTTCCTTTTCACATTCGTTCTGGTTAGCAGTTACAGACAAAATTTTAAAGAAACTCTGCAGTTGCGAATGTCTCTAACTACGCGATGTTATGATAGGAATCTTGAAGGAGGAGATGGATCTGGTAAACTATGTAATAATGTTAGGGAAAAATTATTTATGGACCTGTAGGCAAAAAGTAATTAAACCTTCTTTCAGCCATTTTAAAAGATTTTAGTAAACAAATATGAAACAGAAAACCATATTGCTTGTAAGTCAAACAAACCCAACATGTTTTGGAAGAAATGGAAATTCTTTTCAAGTGGTTAATGTAGTTACTTATAATTAATTTAATTTGTAATGTAGCTACTTGTATTTAGTTTATTATCAATTGATATCTTTCTAGTAGCAAAGGCAAATTGTAGTAGACAAATACGAAACAGTAAAACATATTGCTTATAATATTGAGAAATTCTTCTCAAGTGGTTAATGTAGTTACTTGTAATTAATTTAATGTAATATAGCTACTTATAATTAATTTAATTTATTATTAATTGATATCTTATGTATTTATGTACACACATAACAAAAAAACGTTTATAAAAAAATTTTTTTTTTGAATATTTGTTACAATAAAGAAAAATTTTTGTTAGTTTTGCTTTGCTTCGCCAACATCTTTAGGGAAATTTGTGTAGAAAAGTACAAGGACTTCGACAAGAGTAAGGACGAAGGTGCTAGCGAGCTTTGAAAGACAATGATTCCAGCTACGTGCCACAGCACATAAACATTACGTCATTGAAACACAGAAGCCGACTCGGGAAAGTAACTTGCTTGCGCCAAATCACTCATCGAATCACGCCTAATTGATTTTTTCCATAGCTACCAGTTTCCTTAAGATTTTAGAATAAGTTTCTTTATCAACAAATCTAATTAAATTTCCGTGCCCTTGTTATTTAGAATTATGCTAACATTTCAGTTCGTTTATTAAAAAAAGGTGACGAATTTGAGTTACGCTATGGTCAAAATATTTCGTCACGTCCTTCTTCGCGAAGGCTAGGACAGGTGGATGACCAAGGAATGAGGGATAGGAAAGGGTTCATACTATCAGGGATTCTTGTTATCACAGGGAGAAGGATGCGGAGAAGACGTAAGGGGGAATGGCAGCAAACACTTCAAAGGTACGATAAATCACCAACTTCAAAATTTACACCACTTGTGCTCGTAGTGACCGTAATATATTTTGCTCCCTGGGGGGAGGAAAAAAACGGCGGAGTCCAATGCCCCTGGGGCTTTTCTTGTTTTTTTGGTGGTCACTTGCCCCAGACCTCCGGTTTTCGCTCGGCCAAACCAATACGTGTTACAAACTTTCGGTCACCATAAGCATTATCTTCTGTCGGTTAGAGCCAATTCGCCAAAATCTTCAGGAAGACAGTGTAGATAATTTGTGGGGCCGGATGCAATGCAATAAAAAAATCTCTTTGACGAAAGCAAAGACAAAGATTCTAGCAAGCTTTAAAAGGCACCGATTCGATTAACCTCGTTCCGAGGACTTTTTCCTTTTCCAAATTTAAAAAAGGGGAAAAGTCCTGGGAACGAGGTTGCTTGGGCTCGTATCTTGAGTGACCGTTATGTATTTTGCACCCTGAGGGGAGGGGGAAAACGGCGGGGTTTCATGCCCCTGGGACTTTCCTTGTCTTACCAGTACAACTGAATCCATTTCCGGTAAAGCCAGTTTTACAAATACAAACAAATGGGCCCACTCAATATGATCACACCTTGTCAGCCAATCAGTGCCTCGTCAGTATTCTATTATTCTGTATCAGGATCGAACCATTAGAAGCCGGATGCGTTATCACTTAACGCCTGAGGCTATAAGCTACTGCAGCGTCTGATGTTACCTCTTCATGGACGTCAACCAGAGTTAACGCCCCTTGAACAGGTTTGGACGTTTGTGCAAGTCTGACCCCTAATAGGGTCATTAAAGTGCAAGGGACGGACCATTACGAAAGTAATAAAGAGGGGAGGGAAAGAAGTACAAAAAAAAGTACATGCAAGAGAAAATTGAGTAAAACAAATTCATGCACAGCGAGTAGCCCAGAAAAAAGTTCTTGCATACGGAAAAAATAAAACATTCGTGCAAGGGAAATGTTAAAAAAATGGTGCATCTCGAAAATTCCGACACCCTCCCTCCAGGAGCTTTTCTAGTGGTCGGTCCCTGAAGTGGTCATAATCCCAACTACCGCCGTCCTATTGCTCCAAATAATGCTATTTTTCCGATTAGTGTTTTGTTGTTGAGTTTTGCTCATGCCAAAAGTCAACCACGTGGTGAATTCCACTGTCTGGAAATATAAGCAAAACAAAACATATATTCAACACAGCTTCCACGTAGTCCTTTGCATGCAATCTTGGAGTTCGTATGCTTATGTGGCAGTGAAACTCGTGCGTAAAAAATATAATTGGCGTCCAGCTACTTAGCAACCAATTCTAACATCAGGGGTAAGTCTAGACTGACTAAATCTGATGTAGGATGGACGTCCCTCACCTTACAGTTCGTCGTACGATCAACTTTTACTAGCGCAACCAGCCCGGCGCAAGAGAACGTAAACGTCTCTACATCTGCACCCCCTAGCGCGTTCTTTTTGCGATACAGACCCGGGGGGGGCTACTCAAAAAGGCTTTATACGGGAAGCTCCATCCAGAGATTCAAACCCTTACAACACTAATTTTTACTAAAATGGCACCCCTTTCATATACCCCTTTCATATCTCTTCCACTTTGCGGCCGATTTTGTGACCCTTTCAAATGACAATTTTCCCTACCCTTTAGTATACTGCGAGCTTAAAGGACCATTATCCGGTTACTGCGCATGCTCCAAACTTTGATTTCCTGACAGGATGTCGCGAATTCAAAAGACGCGAGAAGTGATATAGAACCTTCAAAAATCCGTTTGCATCGTGCTCAGTTTAGTTCAATATTACCCTAAAGCTTCTCCCTGTTATAGATTAATGATATACAGTTTTCGTTAAGTTCCAATTTGTGTGAGATCGGGATTTTTTGGCGTTGTTTTCAATGCCGTTGGACGGAGGACCGAGAGGAGGGAAGCGCTATGGCGCCGGTCGAAGGCTTCTATCTCCCGGCAGCCTCCATAAAAGCTCAGAAAATCGTGAAAGGAATAAGAAGAAATGGAACTAGCAGCATACCAGAATATATATAAAGAAAGCAACCCATGAGACATGGAAACGACTGAAGGGATCCGTGGTGTCTGTATTCGCCCGACACAGCCATAAACTGATGGGTTGGAAGGCCTGCACGCTGCACGACTTCTACTTGTACTTGTACGCCGCGCCTTATCTTGGTCTTTTGACCCATTTTGCTTCTTGTTTTTTCGTAGCGGGTTTAGAACGAAGGATTTTTAAATGTTGACTGAATCGAGCCGTTACAACTTAGGCGTCGCATTCTCGAGGTCATATGGAGGTCATAAGTGGTGGATTCTTGTGGCTTTCGTCGTTTGTTATTCTCCGTTGGTTTGACTTCTGATCGTTTGTTAAGCGACTCAATATGGTTTTTATGCCGCTCTTGCATGATAGGTACGTTGAATTTGGCTCATTTAGGAAATTTATGGGTTTTTCGCCTCTCATGTTTATATTTTCGACAATAAAGGATCTGAAATATTCACTGCAGCGTGACGAGTTTCCCTGCTGATGTTTGTAACGCCGGGCTTGGCTTATTGTTTTTAATTCTGTTGCAGGATTTTGTGTTTCGCATCACGCTCGGTTAGATCTTTGTGTATAACCAGGGTCACCCAGCGAGAAAATTTTAGCAAAATACTTGAAATATCATTTCCTGCTTGATAAGATTGCTTCAGAGGTTTATAAAAGCATATTTGTGAAAGCTAATACGGAATGATCTGTTCGGATTTTTTAGCTGAATATTTCGGCCACAGAATCCTATCCGCGAATTTCCGAGCTGCTGATGGCTCGCCGAAAATGCTAGCTGACCTTATTTTGCACTCTACACGACATATTTGTCCCTCCAAAAACAATAGGAACTAATAAGTCCTGTTGTTATAGAAGTCCGACGTGATGTTTCGCCAAAGAAATCTCTAGCTTTCACTGCAATTAAATCCGAAAATCTCCGGTGATTTATATTTTGTGTTTCGCATCATGGATTGTGATCTATAGACCCTTTTTGTCAAGAAATTTAAGTTGTAGCTTCCTTGGAGTTATAAAACGAAAGCAAATATTTAAATGGCGGATGTAAAGAGCATATCACCGCATGCTCCGCGGGGTAATCTTGTCACCTCAATGTGACAGTTCTATTGTTTTTTTGAAAGGTAACAGCTGACGTTCACGCGTGCGCATTATCGGGATAGTGTCCCTTTAAAAAAGCACCCCTTTTGGACGGAGCCTCCCCATATAGCCCACTATAGGGAGTACCCCACTCCCCCCACCCCTCCCCCCACGGGCCTAGAAGACTCGTTGCAAGCTTGATTTCAATAGGATTAAATGTAACGTATGTCCTTTCTTGTGACAATCTGAATGCAGCTGTTATTTATTACTAGACAGGAACAGTTGAGGATACAGGGAGGAGAAGCCCCCACTCCCTCATTCAAAATCGACTTATTGTTCCATCTTAATTAATCTCGTGGTTTGAAATAATCAAATGCATTCAAACTAAGACTTAAGACTTATAAAAGAGAGAAAACAGCGTAGACTAGACCAGTAGACTGCGTGTAACAGAAAATCGTACCGATGGTTTCTTTTTTTGTGCCAATTCTTTGGCTTTTGAAGTATCCACAGTGACTACAAGTTTCCTTTTAGAGCCCTCTTATCGAAAATTCCGATCTGCCCCTGGTGTCTTAGGTTACTCCTTACCATCATAAATTTATGTTTCAAAATTGAAAAACTGCGCGTGTAGAAAGGTCAGTTACATTACAGCCTGTTTTAAGTTACAATTTAATCAGCGCCACAGTATTTAAGACTGCAAGGGTGTTCTGGTGGTGTTCCACTGATGTAATAAATAAGGAAATCGCCACAGTTGCGCACTTGAATGTTGATGGTCCAATAGCAGCAGTTGTCATAATAGTGGAAACAGACCTGCCTGGTGACTTTCCCATCAGCCCATGTGGGATGAACCCCGTTTAACCAGCCAGGGGCATGTGCATTACATCTATTTATAGGAACACACCACGTGGCCATTTTGTTTCCCGCGGGTTGTGTGAAACGAAACCATCCAGGACCGAGGTGAGAGTCACAGCGCGCCGTAGATGTGACGGTGGTGTATTTTCTGCCGCTTCCGTTCTTAATAGTGTAATTTTGACATTCTAAGTGAAGAAAAATAAAAACATTTCATGCAAAGCATGCAAGGTTATAATAGCGTACTGGTAAAAAAGAAAACGTTTCTAACGAAAAACCTCAAGAGGGCAACGTGATTTGCGTCTGAGGACAAAACTTGAGTCTCAGTTTACCTGAAGCAATACAGCTTGTCTTTCCATCTCCTTCGTATCCTGGTTTACAAGCGCATGTGTATGATCCAATAGTGTTGGTACAAGTCGCTGTATTTATAAGACAACTGTGACTTCCTCTGGAATACTCGTCTACATCTGCAGGACATAGTTATGGTTTGTTAAATGTATTGTGGGAAACCATCTGAATAACAATTTAACAGATAAATTAAGTCAAATCATGCATCAATTTTCCTAAACAAGGTGAACGTTGGCAAGGTTAGAGATCACCAGAGAAGTGTAAAACAAATGTCTTCATTATTTTGTGTAGTCTTCTCAAAGGTCCGAGGTATTTTTCGCAACTGTATAACATCAGCATAGTTTGGCCTTGTTTAAATATTCAGCTATGATGTGGAATATGATTAAATTACGTTTGGAGAAAGTTTTTAAGTCCTTATTTCCCCGAGGAAGTTTGAAGAAAACTTTTGAAAAGTATTTTGAATGAAAACCACTTACTCTCTGTAATTACTCGCTTAATTGATTAATTAATTAGTGATTTAATCGATGAACTAATTAATTAATCCTTACCTGTGATGAGAAACACTGCACTCATTCATCTCTGAGTAAAGAAATAATAACATTATTAGGTTAAAATACAGTTGAATATGAGCAAGCAATCAAAGGGCCCTTGACAGACAGAGAGAGAGATCGAATCTGGTGAATTAATTTTTCATTTAATCGTTCATTAATTATAACTTGTGTATTAATTACTCATTTATCACTAGTTATTGCTTTATTTAACCCATCCTCAAAGTTAATTACGTTACTCGCCTTCAGTGTCCATGTTGCAGTCTGCTAGTAAAGTTTTTCCAAGTTTAATTGAATCAAACCAGTAATTGCCGCTGACTGCTTTTGCTCCTTCACTCGCTTTGATTTCTTTACATGACTTAGCGGGCAACTCACGGATGGAACCAAGCGGAACTAAAAATAAAAAAAAAATACTGATTAATTGATAATAAGTCAACTAATAAGTTAAACTTAGTTAGGTTGCAGTTCAATAATCTGGCCAACAGCGCTAACAAAACAAAAGTAAAGCTATTTTAGAGAGCAACTCAGGAAACGGAACCGACGAAAGGGAATGTCAAACAACGATGTTCATATCGACACCTTTGGCTTTCCCCCTCAGCACCTCAGTTCCGTCTAAATAAGAACAAGACAACTTTTTTATTGCAAAAATGAAATGATTTAGATGAAAAACTTATGCGCGTACCAAGATGAGCCTCGATCAGAAGGACTCAACACCTTTCAACATTGTTGTATTGACCACATTTCCCATAATACATTTTGTTCGCCCCAACTTTTGCAGGAACTATTGTTTTCAATTTCTTTAGGGAATTTGCACGTTCCCAAGAGAAATTGAAAACAACAGTTTATGCAAAATTTCGGCGGCAAACAAAGTGAATTATGGGAAATGTGGAAGTGGTCATTACATCTTTGTTGTACCATTTAATATTATCCAGCATCCTTTAGAATCATTTAACATCATTGAGTAGTGTCCAAAAGCGATTAATTAACCAAATTTAATAAAGTTCAATGGTGCTGAATGGAGATTTAGCCATGGCCAGGACCTTAACCCCCTTAAGCTTTCTAAGAGAAGGCCGAGATCTTATTGCTTTGCATAAACCTTTGTTGGCTATTCTAAATTGCAAGAAATCTCGAAGAGACAACAAAGAGAAATTACATCTATAGCAACAACCGCGACTAGGCGGCAACAAAAATTCACCTCTGTTATTGACTCGCCCATAGTAATATCTGATGAAGTTGGGAACGAAATCCGCTGGTCTAGCTTCCCTGGTTCGATTGTTCAGCTCGCATATATCCTGTGTGGTGACGTAATTGAAGCTTTGGCATATATCGTCATCTTCGCAGGCCACTAGCCACTCAAATGAGTTTGATGTCTTCAGTATCTTGAATGTGTGTTGCCTTAACATCATTTGCTGGATGGAGTATTTGCTTTCTGTACACTGCTCTCTTACACCGCAAAGCACCTCACACAACGCCAGCAGAATTGCAATGAGTGTTACCTCTGCAGCAGCCGTTTGGGCCATTAGTTTGCTGAGACTGATTAAAACAACCATCGCAATCGCATCATTTACAACATTCTTTAGAATAACTAGAGTAGATGAATTTACCAATAGGTAATAACAAAAAGGCTTTAAATTGATACACAACTTTAGCGTTTATGGCAATGGGAGAATGACTTCAAGCATGAGAAAGAAAGAAGGAATTGAAGAAGCGTTGCAAGAATAGACAATTTATCTGTTCGTTGACTATTACTAGATTTACCCTGGCATTTGCCTTAATGGTTTTTTTTAGCTTTTGGAGTACAAACTTGCTTTGTTTTGCTGTCGATAGAATTATGAAAGAAATTGAAGGGTTGCTAAGAATATCATGCTTCAATGAAAAACCTGTAACTTACTTGTTCTTCAGAGTGCCTTTTTGAGAAGGTATGTCAGATACTTTTGATCCAGTAAGATGGGGATTTGTAAGAATTGTTATAAGCTTTAATAACTCGGTTGCTATGACCATCACTTAAACATAATAAATCATTCATGTGGTTCTTAGTAGGAGTTATATATAGATCATGAACTTAAGAATATTCATTACCTTTTCGAAACAAGAAAATTGTGTACAAAAATACCGGGAAGTGGGTTGCGTAAAGGCAAGGTTCTCAGGTTTGGATTACACGATGAGGTATTGGTTTTTAGCAGAAGGCTTTTATCTTCATTATGTTTTTCGTGTTTGTTTTGATTTGCTTTATATTGTTTTCTTTTGCTGTTATACTTCTTTCTTTTATGCTTTTAAGGAAAACGATTTCTCGCAGTAGGATTCCTCCATGAGTTAAATTGGTATGATTGTAAGTCAAACAACGCGGTAAGGGAGTTAAAACTGAGATATGCAAATTGTTGTGGAAGCAAATGTTTTTCTAGCCGCCGGAGAAACGCCTTTTGCAGAAACTTTGCTGCTATGGAAACAGAAAAAGAAACATTGTTGCCTCCCGGGTGCAGACTTTGCTTCCCCAGTTTAGCCACAGAGGAAACGATGACAAGAAACACGTGGTTCTGCTGGGGACTCAGATTTTTTTACCCACGCTCGTGACATCCTGAATACAACATCTTTCTTATTTAAAATTAAATAAAGATAATAAATCACTTTATTTAGGTGTCAACGGTATTTAGCACAGAATACTAATCGGGGACACCTCTAAGATCGAATGGGAATTTGGATGTGTTGATTTTTGAGGTGAGGGCTCAAGGACGAGAACCAACAACAAAACTCAACCCACATAACCAGGATCGGGAGTCTAACCCGGGCCACATTGGTGGTTATCCCTTGCACTTAAATTTTACCATGTTTTCCATTATTTATCAGCAAGCAGAAACAACGCTTCCGCAGCAATGTATCTTAGTTGAGCGTGGTCGTGTTTTTGTTTTGTACTAAAATCGAAAGTAAAATTTTGTACTCCATGAAGTTATTTTCTTGTTTAGGGCACTGATTCATTTTTTTTTTATCATTTAAAAAGATTGCCATAAAATTTGCTATTTCTTGCAACCTATTTACGGCCTGTGTTTCAAATGGGTCTTTATCGAGACCAGTATGTAAGAGAAAACCAGTACAAATTCAGCAGGAGTGTTTCCAGTCGTAGAGGAAGATGTTACCATGTAGTTTTAACCACTACATATTCTTTGAAGTTAAAGATAGGAGTCAAATACGTGTATATTTCTTGATAGGGAGTTTCATTCCACAATTTGAGGAGTTGGTTGACGTATTGACACTTGTCGCACGACTTCACAGTAATATGTAAATTTTAACATGTCCCACTGGAAACATTTCAATTTGCACCAGGGGCCTATATAGATGTCTTACGTGAACAAAGGCGACAAATTAAAAGGAAAAAAAGGCCGACTGTGCGGAAATTCAAAGAAATTGGGTAAACAAAACTGAAGTAATTGTCGCCAGAAATTTACGTATTTATATGAATTTCTTTTGATCTTTTTACGCTGGTATACTTCATTGTGGGCTTCCACCAAATGCCACGTCCACTTGTTATTAATTGTCTTTCACATCATTGTACCATTGATTAAAAACGTGTTCAATGAAAAGGCTGTAAACGCTTCTAAAGAACCAGATTTTATCAGTACTATGTAGTAAACGTTTTTATTAGCCCGAGTAGCCTCCAACGCAGACATTCTTTGGGCTCCGTGACGGACCATAAGGAAATCTGCGTTGGAGGGTATACTCCAAGTAGAAGCAAGCAAGTTTGCATGTAACTCTTAAAAGTATTACATGCATCCTAGATACTAAATAACAAAAGCAAACAAAACAAAACCGGCTAATTGATAAATATTGCCATTAACATGCAAAAATGTATAAAAAAATTAATAAATAAGTAAATAAATATGTGAACGCCATTTTGCTTCTCTTCACTAAAAATGTTGTCACTTTTGACATTCATGGAGAAATAAATGATTTTTGCTGTTAAATGATTTGTTCTAATTAGTTGATGGCCTAAAATCAGTCAAGACACCAAGATTAAACTGTTTTTTTAATCTTAGCTCGCTACACTTTATATTCTGAAGTACAGCTTTGACTGAATGCCAGCCCTTATGTGAATATTACAAACAACAAAAAATACACAAAAAATGCTTGTGATAACATTTTGACAGATGACTAAGACAAAGAAAATGCTAGTCATTTTAAGCAGAAAAAAACTTTTAAGTTTTCAAAGGCTATGCGATTACTATGAGGTTTCAACGTACCTTGAAACCAGAGGGTTGAGCTTCTTGTCCAATTGTTTCGATCATTCTTACTTCTTTACATAGAGTCGGCTTAATTAAGTCAACTCTTAATAGTAAAACTGTGGTTTCAATTGTTTGTTGGTGTGGCAAGACTGGTTTCGCTGTGGGATAACTAATATACAAAAATGGGCAATATTTCAAAAGGAACGTCCTCAGGGACTAACCAAAAATGACAGTAATGGCAACAATATTAAATAAGGGGTATAATACATGATAAAACGTAAGCTTAAGCAATACATTGAAAGCAACAACGTTAAACGTTAATCAACTTCAAAACTTAAAAAAAAGTTGCAATTTGAAAGATGAAAAATATATAAAACATGGTACACGGAATTTAAAAAAACACGCTATTTATAATAAAAAAGACCGTGCCTTTTGAAACACTTGATTTTTAAGTATATTAGTTTCATTGCCGAGAAATGATCCTTGCTTTTTGTCATAAATTATTGGCTCGTCATTTTATATCTGACTTTACGACAGGATCTGGTGTTTTTTTTTCAGTTACGGTGGTCCACGCAAAGTTACTGTTTGCTAGTGTGATGATTTGTTATTTACATGGTCACGTGATTATGACTGCCAGCTGCCAAGCGCCTATTTTGCTATTTAATGAAAACTATCAATGGTTTATTTCTTGGTCAACAATTTTCAGTCAGTGCTACAGTAACGAAGATTGCAACGATGTTCTGTAGGTGTTCCGTTGATGTTATAAACGAAGTAACCCCCACAGTTTCGCACTGGAATATTGATGGCCCATTTACAACAGTTTGATCCCCAGTTGAAACAGACCTGCCGGGTGACTTTTCCGTCTGCCACTGTCGGATGTGCACCGTTCAACTATCCGGTAGCATGGGTCCCACATCTGTAAGAAGGAACACAGGATGTAGGCATTTTTGTTCCCGCGTCTCCTTGGAAACGAAATCAACCTGGACCGAGGTAAATGTCACATAACAAAGGTGATGCGCCCTGTGTCGGCTGCCTGTCACCACTGGTCAGAGTTTGGTAGTTAAAACATTCTATGGAATAAACAACTGAATTATTGGTCACTTATCATGCAAAAATAAATCTAGCTGGATTTTTGTAAAGGTGGCTTCTGAAGATTTGCCCGCTTTCATCGCGACGACGCTGAAGCCAAGGTTTTACGACTCCAAACAGCAATAAAACCACACGAAAGGGAAAGGAGAAGGAAAGGAAGAGAGGGGAAAGGAAAAAAAAAGGCCCTCAAACCATGAGAGACTTAATCCATGAAAAAAAATCGCAGCATGCATTCATTAAACATGTTATTTTACGCGAGTCATTTCTGTCAGCAACGTAGAGAATTATATCAACACTTGCTATCGGTATGTTTCCTTGCGGTTATTTAACAGCATGGCATTCATTAAGATTATGAGAAAAGCGATCACGTCGTGAAGCAAAAATTATTACAGGAAAGAACGAGCGCAGTCAGGGTAAGTGCATGAATTTTAAGGTGGGTTTGTCTGTTTTCGGGTAACCTCCTTTTGGTTCTGTCGAATGCCAGCAGCACAAAGGGTTTAGGTTGCACGACTTGTCACCATACGCCAGGAAACAAAACCTAAAACAGGACCAGAGAAGTATTCAGTCTTGTCACGCCGTTTGTAATGATGTTTTGCGGCATGTGTTCGTCGTTTCAGTTTTATGGTATAATTTCTTTGCTAGACCGCCACTATAGTCCTTTGTGACAATCAAAACCGGCTGATGCATGCAATTGCGATTTTAGTAGACTTTCCTAGTCAGGCTGTCAAAAGAAAATTATAATTTTGTGTGAGAATTATCTGGCGGGAATTTTTTTCAACATTACGTAAACCTGCAAATTCTCCTCGATGCTTCTTAGAAAACTGAAAGTTCATAGTTGTCTTTACTAAGTTGCATTGCGGATTTGCATGTAGGTCGAGCAAGAACCCGACGTCGATCAATTCTTAAGACTACTGACTTTTATGTGAAGAAATGTATGTTAGAGGACGCGTGGGACGTGGTGGCGCTTTCATGACTCCGATTATAATTTATTCGATCTATACGCGAGTCATTGCGTCTTCCTTTTGATATTTTACTTACTTTATTTCAAGTACAGAAGGTTTCCAACCTAAACACTGTGGCGACATCTTGGGTAATACCAGGCTTTCTTCAAAACATAATTTTGAATTTGTGTTTTGCGTGTAACCCAGTGAAGGCGGGAAATGTGAGGTTTTGAAAATCGCGCGCGTCTTAACGACGACCGGTCCACGATGCTATAAAATCGAGACAAAAAGAGACAAGATACCTTTGGTAAGTAGCAATAAGAATTAAGATTTTGTATACATGTATACCTTAAGGCAAAATATTAGCATCCCGCTCTATCTTTATTCTGATTTCTCAGATGATATGCTGTACCTGGAAACTTGATCGCTATCTTTGCGCCTTAGCCTATTCTGTTTCTTCAGTGGGTAGGATATACGTGGAAGCGTTATGTTAAACATCGCTCTTAGCTTATTCTGTCTTCCTTGCGTAGCATATGCTTGGAAGTGGAATGTCTAACATCGGGCTTAAGCTTTAATATTCTGTTTTCCTTGGGTAGCATATACCTGGAAAGCGGAATTTCTAGCATCGCCCTTTAGCTTCTTCTGTCTTCCTTGGGTAGTATTTACCTGGAAGTGGAATTCCTAACATCGAGCTTTAGCTTATTTTGTCTTCCTTGGGTAGCATATACCTGGAAGCGGAATTTCTAACATCGCTTTATAGCTTATTCTGTCTTCCTTGGGTAGCATATACCTGGAAGCGGAATGTGTCACATCGCTTTATAACTTATTCTGTCTTCCTTAGGTAGCATGCATATACCAGATATACCTGGAAGATTCTGTTATTTGTGCAATGAAAAAGAAGCAAAACAAAGCAAAAGATAACCGATTGCCAGGTTTTCATGTACAATCAATGTACATTGAATGTTACGTTGTATTAAGGCTTTTACCAGTTACGCAATTGTATTCTTGAGTTTACCAACATTTTATATTATTTGACTGACTGAAATTGAAAAAGGCTAGTAAATTAATGTTTATGCTGCTTTTTTATTATCGTATGTGGTTCTTAAAATGGATGATCGTTTTTTGCTTAGTAAAATAGACAAAGCGTTTACTAATCTTCATTAATCCGGAAATTGCGGTTACTTTCATCTCAGTTTAGGGGAGCTTGAATTACTTTTTTGTGGGCGATTGCCTGATTTCCTAACACCTCAAGAGACCGAGAGGTGTCAAACCCAGCTTGGCTTTGAATTACTTATGCAAATTAGCTGACTGCACATTCAATGTGCAGCCAGCTAATTTGCATAACATTTTTTCGCACCGCGAAGCTTTTCATGCATTATTTTCCTATTGCCTACTTATATTTACTACTCTGAACAACAAAAAAATTAATAAAATAATAATAATAATAATAATAATAATAAAAGCTCGACACACACTTGTTCGGACACCTCGACCGAGGAGCATCGTTTTCAAAAATCCAGCTAGATATAATCATCATCATCATCATCATCATCAGCATCATCATCTGCTGTAAAAAAGTTCAGTCCTGCCTTACAATAATTTATTAACAAACTTCAGTGAAATATAAAGTTTTTCCCCCTGAAAAAAATGGTTTCTCAACACGTTTAAGCCGGATATTACTTTTATCTTCCCTGTAAAGAGTGAAGATATCGTTATCTTCACGTTGGCTACCATGTTTGTCCTCAAGAAATGTAAAACTAGTTTAATGCTCTGCTCTATAAACAACAAATCTTCCAATCTTAGTCTGAAATCTTCGGCAATCTTCGGAAATTATCATTAAATGATTGAAAACGTTTGTACAGCCTTCGGATAGTGATCGGAAATTTTTCGAAAACCTTCGGAATAAAGCTCAAAACTTCGTACTTAGTGTCGTTTATGAAATAATAATAGTAACAAAAAAATGGGTGCACTGAGATTTGAAGTTTCTCTTCTCATCAGTTGAACCCGATAACTTACTTGTTTGGTACGCTCACTTGTGAGATATCGAGTTGTCCTTTCAAAGAGAAATTTAATATCTCAGCGCACCCATGTATTATCTTCTATGTAACTTGAACGTGGGCAACGGATTCTAAAAAGTTCAGCATCTAAGCAAGAAATTTCAAAAGGCAAAGGCAACATTATGGTGCAAAAATCTACACCTACCATCTACCAACATAGTACAAGAGGCCATGACAACCTCGCCATGTTTGATTGAATCGATCCAGTAGTTACCGCCGACCACCTTTTCTCCTTCACTCGCCTTGATCTCCGCGCACGACTCAGCAGGTAACTCGGGAATGAACCCAGGGGGACTGGAAACATAACGATTTAAACTTGAGAAGATTGAAAAAAAGCTTAGAAAGAAGCTAATGCCAAGTTTTCATGGTCTCTAACTGTCTCTTTGCTGTTTTGCAAATGAGGGTATTACGGAGGAAGGTTAGATTTTCATTTTACTTATTATTAATGGCTTTTCCGTTCAAAAGACAGACTGAAAATCTCATGTAGTGCTTATCTGCTCTCTTCCAGCACCTGAAATAGTCCAGCTTAAAATTCACCAAAACCACTAAATAAAAAACTAAAGACGTGTTTTTAAAGGGGTTAGTCTCAATCTTAAGTAAAGCATGCACACAAAAAACAAGCTAAAACATCATAAAAACGACGAACTTTAAAATAAAACAATACACAGAACTGTCAATAGACTATCTTCTCACCAGTCATTTGTGAATATTTTACATTAAAATGAGACAAAATCCTGTGCCAATAAGTCTTTTGTCTTTTATCCAGCGGTCTTGATAAACTCGAAACCAGTCTATTCTGTTCCATGTTATATTCCAGACAGCCTCCAACAGTAAAAAGCAACAGCATTTTGGGATAACAGCAAGTGTATTCGTCGATACCTGAAATCGATTTAATATCAGCCTTACATTATAATAACTCTTTTTCTCAATCGTTTCATGTATGATCTTCGATCATGTGGAACAAAATCCTCAGGTTTGGCTTCCTTTGTTCGATTGTTCAACTCACACATCTCTTCACTGATGACGTAATTCATGCTTTGGCATCTGATGTCAACCTCACACGCTTGTATGCATGCGCTCCAGTTTGATGCCTTTGTCATCTTAAAGGTGTGGCGCCTTAGCATCATGCCATAGACGGAATATTCGTCTCTGCACTGCTGAGCATATACTATCAGAATATCTGGTAAAAAGCAAGGAATGATGTGGTGGAACTGCCCATGCTCAATAGAATCAAGAAACCACTGAAACGGTCACAATCAATTGCAAGTCTTGAGGAACCTGCAGCAAAATTGGAGGAACAACTGGTGAGGTAAGTATCGTATCGTTTCCAGTCAACGAATTGAAGGTTCGGTTTCTATAGCATCAAGCCACTACTTCCTCTGGATACGATACTAGCCCATTGCAGGGTAACCCATTTTCCTTTCTCCCACCTCCCTCCACCTCGCTCCCGCTCCCCTCCCCCTCACTCCCGCTATAGATCTCGTTAGGTATATCTAACAGATCACTAGTTTTCATGTTTAAAACCTGGGTGGAAAGAGACAGTGGAAGGGAACGTTTCTTGTCTGAAGGAGCAATGTCAAAGAACCACTAAATAAGCGCAACATACTTGCTGGATAACTTTGAATAAGATGTGCATCTTTAATAACAACTGGCATGGTCAAATTCCAAAAATAAATGCAACCTAATTTGGTGTCAACTTTTATGTTTCAGTTTTTACTTAGGTTAAGCCCTAGCCAAACGGAGTCGCAAATAATCACAAGTTTGGAATGCCTACGTGCGTACGCAGACTTGCAATGGGTGGCCAAACGGAGTCGCAAGTAAGTGCACAATTTACAAAAAAAAAAACATTCCAGTGCAACCCTGTGCAAGAGCCCGTAGTAAAGAAAACAACAACTTGCGCTGGATGGCCAAAAGGTGAAACCTTGCGTTCGCTTGCGTGCAAATTTGACCTCGATCAAAGTGGACGCAAGTCATTGCAAACCCACGCAAAACATGGCCAAACGGAGTCGCAAGTTACCACAAGTTTTTAACTAGCAATAACTTGCGACTCCGTTTGGCCAGTGTTTTACTTTTGAGTTTAGGCCATTACTTCTGGGAGGCTCAAAGTCTGATCGCTTTGTAAGTTGTTGGAGTAAAACTGTGCTTACTTAACCTTCCATAACTTAATTCTTTAAAACAAACAATCTAGTTTCCGATCGACATGCAGCGGAATCTCGCTCGCCTAACGAAGATTGGAACGTCCCCCAAACAGTCGAGAGCAAAACATGCCACTTCCCAGCAAGAAAATCGGACTACTCAAACAATCAATATTTCATGCCTCCGTTGCTACACTATTGTGAAGAGGGTTTTGGTGTTGCAGAGCAAATGATAAAGTGAAGTATAAGTTGAAAGATCTTGGCTATTAAGTACAAATCTTAAAATGTGGACTAAGAAAACAGAGATCACAGCTGGTTACAGAAACCTATATGACAAACAAGTACACTGTAAAGTCTTCGACTTGAACCTTCGCTATAAAAAATTCATGGACATAAGAAATATTGAAATTTGGCGTATCTCGCAGCTTTCTTGTTTTTGATTGTCGATAACGTTCCTAAAACAATGTGAAAGAAATAAAAAAATGATAAATAAAATTGGATTATCGAATTTGTCCACTAACTATAATAAATATGATGTATGTTTCAAGTAAGATGAAACAAAACTCTCCTTAAAAACACTCCCTAAAAAAGTTGAGAAAACATTACAAGACTATGCATGTTTCTGGGGTTGGATTCATGTTGCTGTTCTATGTTGCAACGATTAATTCTTAATTATTTTCCCAGCAAATACACTATGCATAATCTCTTACCTAACAGAAGGTTTTTATATTCGCACAATTTCTAAGGCATATCTCATCTTAAGAGGGCACCGTGAATTTAGCCCCTATTTTGAAGTTAATGTAAATTTAGCTTACCAACTTCCTCTTTTGCAATTTCCAAACTACCAAACGCCTCTGTGCGTTTAATTACTTAAAGTTTCAATGCTATTGTCAGGGACATGATTATAAAGGTTTTTTTTTTGTTTTAATAGTGAGACTTTATTTCAGGCATTGCAAAGTACAAAAAATACAAAGATTACAAATTTACTCACTATACTCCCTTCCCCCTCTCCAAACAAAAACAAAAAAAAACTGGTTAATCACGCAAAAAGAAAAAAAAGAGAAAGAAAAAAAACTTACAAGGACAACTAAGTAAATACAGAAAAAAAAAGTTACAAGCACAGCAAAAGAAAAATACGTGTAGCTATATAATATGAAAAGAACCCCATTGTCTCCAGAGGTTTTTACAACTATTATGGTAATGTAGTACTCAGAAGTGCGTCTGGGCTGAAGGTTTTGAGCCAAAAAAAAAAGTACTAGTGAACGCTTTACGTAGCGATACAGCAGTGGGAGGCTCCGGGCTGTTTTGCCTGTTAAATATGTGGCAAAAGTAATTCCCATTTTTTTCATGTAGCTTTATTTCTATTTCATGTATATTTTTCAAAAGTCGTAAAAAGCTAGAGAAATTCGGAGAGCATTCCTTTTGTTTACAGGTCCAAATGTGATACTTAGCAACTAAAAAAGCAAAATTTATTGGAAGTCTTAATTTTGACATATCTGGTCTCATACCCAGCGCAGTATCGGCTCGTAATGGCGTGTTCTTAGTTAAAACCTGGCAAGTTTGGAGCCATAAAACAAGATTATTCCAAAGCAACTGGGTACTTTCGCAGTTCCAAAATAGATGAAAGAGAGTTTCAGTTTCCCTTTTACAGAAAGTACATTTTTCGTTGTCACTAAGACCTATCTTATACAGAAAGTCGTTTGTTGACAGGCGACGGTGCAAAAATTTGAAATTAAAAACTCTAAGCTTCGAACGTTTAGTACACTCGAAAGCCAGTATATAGACCGATTTCCAGTTAATCTCATGATCCTCCTCTGGCTCTGGGCAAATCTCTCTGCACCATTTTCCTTGGCTCCGAAGGGGTTGCTCGCTTTTACTTAAAACCAGCTTATTGTATATCAATTTAGAGGGTTTAGCACTGCGTAAGAATTTTGACAAAAAGGAGCAGTAGTTACTCGAAGGGGAATCCATGTTTTGTCTGCGAAGACATCTAGCTGCTGCAATAATTCCAAAAAAATTAAGGGGTCGAAGTTGGACATCATATCTGCTTTCAAAGGAAGAAGAAGAAAGAAACTTGTCGGAGTTATCCATTAAATGCCTGATTTCGGTTATACCTTTAAGGAACCAATCTCTGTTAAAAACAGGTTTTCCATCTATCCTTATAAGCGAGTTGTACCATAGGAGTAAATCCATTTACCGAGTCACAACCGAGCCCGAGTCAAATCCGAGTCCGAGTCCGAGTCAGCAGACCGAGTCACTGGTCAGCGGTATAGCTCCCTAACGTCGAACAAAGATGGCGAGTCGATGGCGAGTGGTAAGCTAAGTGCGTTTATTGAAATCTTGTTCTTTAATTTATGAATGTGGTATTAAATTAGTTTACAAAAGGCTGAAGGACTTTTCTTTGCATTTATTTTGTGTTGTAAACATCAATTGACAGCAGAACTGACGGTCTTTTATTTTTATTTCTGGACAGATTTCAAGGACAGAGACGTGATCAAATCTCGAGGTAAAGTCATGGAAAGACAGGATAGTTTTTGCATTCTTTTTCCTGTTGTAACCAGCAAAATAATGTTTGTCCTTGATCCTTGACTTTTCACAGACTCCTGATTTAACAGCTCAAATTCAGTGATAGACGTGAGAGATTTGATCCCGGGGCTCCCCGGGGATTTGACTATCAACAGGATTGATACGTTGTTAAGGACATTGGCTCTACGTTTTTTTAATTTAAAAGTAGTCGAGACAAATGCATAACGAGCACATGATTTCCTTTTTCCCTCTCCTTCCCCCGAAACAAGTTTGAAGAGAAGGTCTGACGATATCATCAGACTTCAGGCAGAGGGGGTACACGGTAGAATTGTTCCTTAAAGAATTTACATTCATTAGAAGAATCCTAACAGTTCTGTCCAAGATGTATGTATTAATATGAGGGCACTGGTTTATGAGGTCATCCAACGTTGTGTCACTCTCTTGGAGTGCATGATGTTTAACTCAAATGATTTTTGTTTGTAGTGACAGTAGTGATGAGGATTTATTAGAGGCAATTTTCACGGTTACAACAAAATGTGGCAAAAGATGCCCCAACGGTAAGCAGCGAGCCATTGCACACATACAGTAAACTCTATTTCTCTTTCAATTTTGGGGTATCTCGCAGTACATGTGCTAGTATCTCCGCAGACGATAAATAAATGAATAACTAACAAATTTATGTATCTTGAATGAAATAAATTAAGAAAATATTTGTAGAATATTTAAGTTGTAATCTGAAAATTGTGTAGTTTGTTGACAGCGGTACACAGTAAAATGGTATCTTCATGGGTCAAAAGCCCATTTAATTATAGAAAGAATAATTTAGTCTTTCTATCTGGGCCAAAGAACATGTTCGCATACCGGATTCTGCTTCCATTTTTTTGTTTTCCTTCCACCATTGGCAGCCACAGTCCATGCAGGATGTATGATTTAAATTTCATTTATCAATAACTTTAATAGTTGCTGCAATTATTTATTTTGGTATTAGATAGACGATGTTCAGAATTCATTTTATTGTTTCGTTTTATTGCTGAAATAATAATAATATTAAAATAAATTTTAATTTTAATTTCATAGCAGACAAGTCACGCAACCAACTCTTGAAGGGTACAAAGAGGCCATATACAGTGGACAAAGAAAGAGAAAGGAGAAAAGGAGAAAGGGAATAGAAAGAGAATAAATGGCTGTATATATGTAAAAATAATACTATGAAGAAAATAAAACTTGTTTTTCATCAGTTTCATCAATTATTTAATAAGCTTGTAAAATAACATGCATTGTACCACGACCTACACTGACCAACTAAAAATAAAATGTTACAGCAATAATTGACCGTTTGACAATCAATCTCCACATTGAGATATGGAAAGTTTCTCCATTTTCAGGGTTATGACAAGTAGGTGGGATCAAGGATAATAGGGGTGTAATAGACTCTTCTTCTATTTGGAACCCCAGTAGAACAAAAAGCTTTGTTTTAGTGCCCGGCTAAGCTCGTGCTCTACTCTGGCAAGGCAAACTGAATCTTTTGTTTTTACTCAAATTCATTGGTTCCAAGGCAGAGGCCATGGGATCAGAATCAGCACTATAATATTCTACCTTGGGTATTGTTCTTCATGATATGCTAATAAGGCATGGGGAATCGCTCTGGCCTGGGACAAGCCTAAGACCAGGCAAAAGTAGAAGCGGACAGGATCAAGCCCGACTTACTCGTTGAGTGGGAGGGTGGGTCGCCAACCTCTTCACTTTCGCAGCCTGGGGGAGTGATGGGGTGGAACACGTTTATATTCTTTAACTGTAAATTGTAAATTGTAATCATAAATTGATGATTATAGTAGTAAGCGCGCTTAGCTATCCTCGGTACTGCCTTACGACAGGCCAGCTATTTCACAGGCTTGCCACTCAAACAATTGAAACAAATATTGCAAATGAAACATAACATGTTTTAAGAATCCCAACCGGCGGGAGGCAAGCGCAGCCGAAGGATTTATAACTCGGGGCTGCCGTGAAACAAATCCAGTCTCATTTGCATAATCCCCAGGGTATAACTACCAACGCAAACTGAGATTGCATAGCTTCTCGAGGATCAGGCTGTACCATTTTGAAGGGATCAGGGATCAAAATTTGTCACACACACACACACCTGAGATAAAAATATATATATCAAAATTATACCTTGAGTTGTAGTATGTTTGAGAGACAAATCAAACACAACATACATAGTCCATTTAGCCCAGGTAAAAAGATCAGTTACAAGAAGATTAGAAAAGTCTAATTTCCTTGGCAGTACGAGGAGGATAGAAGGCAATTGATGTGATTTTCAAACTTGGTATTTTAAAAATAACAGCTTGTGTGACAGCGATTTAAAACTTGTGATTGCGCGAACTAGAAACCCATCATGTGGAACACTGCGAAATCAACACGTTATTCTAATTTATAACCTGTTGGATTCTGCAAAAAAGCTAAATCATGCCTGCTAGGAATCAGTGAGAAAGGAATTAAAAAGAATCTGCTTTCGTGCAAAAATCGCCCGGCCGGTAGGAATCCCCGCAAACCAAGTGTAAATCAGCTGGTATTGAGGCCTCACATTCTAGGACGATCAATGGCTTTTCACACTTCAGCTGTCTAAAAACAATTTTAGCAACATATCTTTGCATTACCGCCGTATTCCCACTTGTAAGGCCTCCTGATCCTCAGACAGATCCGACAGACAAACATGTATCCAAAATGGCGATCAGCAAGATGGTTCTATGGTTCCCAGTATTTTCGTCATTTTACAAACCGCTGACCGATGACTCGGTCAATTTAACTCGGACTCGGATTTGACTCGGACTCGGACTTGACTCGGTCAACCGATGAACTCTGTCAGTTAATGGTTTCAGAAAACTATTAAAAGCCTGTTTTCTACGTCGCCAATGACTAAATCAAATCTAAAATCTAATCGAGATTTAATGTTAGATCTCAGCCGCACGTGACAGTGCATACGAAAGTTGTCACTTGATTATCTTAAAAACCAATTTAAACCAACAAAACTGTCACCCACTTTTGGCAGCTTTTGGTGGGCTTTTTGTCATCGTTATCACATTCTAAAGAAAAAGGATATGGTATTGTTTAATTTTCCAATTTCATACGTTGGATGCTGGTAAATCCTATGGTGATTCCCAAGGAGAAATGTTTCTCGACCGTCTTGGGATCTCAGTACAACTGTCAGTCATGTGAACGCAGTAAAGCGTTTTCAATTGATAGATTCCTGATAACAACTTACAGGTCCTCCCAGAAATGAGCTAATTGAATTGCAAAACCCAGAAACAACCTGATGTTAAGACTGAAGCTCTGTCTTTTGTGCTGTGCAAACAATGAAGATTCTGTTTTTTTTTCATCAACTGGTCGGTAAGCCAATGAGAGGGGACTTCATCCGCTTGTTATACCAGTTCACATGCATGAAACTAGAAAAGCGAAAATTGACAAGATATTTGAATTTAGAATTTCGATATTTCTGCGTATGGGTATATCTAAGTATCTCCATATTTTTCTTGCCTTGAGAACAGAAAACAGAAAACCGAAAATTGACAGGGCATTAGAATTAAGAAAGCGTTTCGATTATTCCTTACAATACGTACTTAAGTACGTATCTTCATGCTCCAGCTTTGCCTTGCTCACTGTTTATAAGTAAAACACTCCGCGGTTACTGTTGGTGTGTAAGCTATATTAAAACTGCCTCCAGCCTTTATGCGGCTATAGATATTCTGTCGTGGAAAGCTCGTCAAGATCAATTAATATGTTGCTGCATTTCTCCTTCTGACTAAAAGTCTGCCATGTTCTCAAAGATCGCCATTATTATCTTTCCTGTGAATTTCACCTTTTTTGGAAAAGGAGACTTTAAAGAACAAGTCATGGAGTGTTTCAAGGCACCAGCAGACTCTGCAACGGGTTTGCCTGGAAGCAACAGAAGAACCCTCACGAAACGAATGACGATATTAAAGACGAGATTTTTTTGCCTAACTAGATGGTAAATACGGTGAGAAAGCGTACTAAAAAAGTTACAACCAAAAAAACTGATACTATATCATACTAAAAAGTTACAACCACATTTTATAGTCTAATAACCAGTACTACATGACAGTACTGCCCAGTAGCCTTAAATTGAATATGGTCACGCTTAAAGATTTTGTCCACATACTAAAAAGTAATAATAAGTTTATACAGCATAATAAACAGCACCACATGAAAACACTGCCCAGTGGCTTTCATTTGAATAATTGTGCTTCAGAATTGTGCCCATAAAACCACATGACACGACGAGAGCAAGTTTTGTCACCTGTGGGGAGGGTGGGAGCCGTTGAGCGGAAATCCCTTCTGCCGCAGACGCAGAGACGCGTGAATCTTTCTTCACATAATCTTTGTTATTTCTACTGAAAATAGATCAGGTAAAGACTTTTGAAACAGCGCCTTATGGTAGGCCATTTCTGAAACGCTTTCAGTCTTTTTTTCCATCAAAATTGTACACATCCTTTCGCATTGGCAGGAGTTTTCATTTGCATGACTGTTTTCGCTTCAAAAAAGCCTATTAGATATTTTGTTACAAAGAATAAAACTCTTTTTCCGTACTGAGATGTTGGCGTTTTTTCTTAGTTTCTAAAAGCCATCTCGAGAAATAAACCAGGATTATCAAATTGCAACCACACGGCCCCCTTGTAAAAATCAGCTTTTAGTATTATGTTAGTTGACAAGGCAAACGTTTTTAAAACCTACCTAAATACACATTTAAACTCCTTGAATCCCAAGATCAGTGCCTAAGCTAAAAACAAGGAAAAAAGTATTTTTTTCTGCAAAATATAGAGAAACAAACACGCTGGAAAGACTTAGTAGTCTTGTCCAATGATCCATCCCACGATCACTTCGATTTCTGTTCACTTCTCGGGGTGGAATTGAGCTACTCGTTCAGAGAGGTAGGCCTTTTATTTTCCCTTCGAGGCCTAAACTGATTGTGAAAACACTGGAAAACGCATGAACAAGCAATAGGTCAGGTGTTCAAAGGACAACTTAATTTACATTTCGCACGTTTTAGCGAAAGTGCTATTTTCCACAAAAACTCTAACAATCGAGTACTGTGACCCAGTCACTCAGAAAGGCGTTAAATTTCCCTTAAGAGGACTCAGAAGACGAAAAAACAAAGGGAACTGCAAAAAACGGGAAAAGTGAGTTTTAAAGACAATTTTCGTTCGCTTTTAGAAGTGCCAGTAACATTATCCAAACAAACGTCTTATAATCTGCGTGACGCTCACGAGAGGAGTGGACTATTCAGGAAAGAAGAAGAATTGTCAACATGCCAAGGGAGTTGATTGCCTAAAGTGAGCGTGGTTACCTGTGGTTTGCGCATGCTTTTTGCGTATTTTCGATACAACTCAAACCCAGTTTCTCTCGATTAAAGCGGCGTTCCTTCGAAACGTCCGAGGTTACCATATCGAATACTTCATTGGAAATTTTGTTAATTTAAGATTGTTCAAGACCGTTGAACAAACATAAACACGCGTACGAGTGAAAAAAGAAGTTAAAGCACATGGCAACTGACACCCAAACGAGACACAGGTAGCTTAAGCTCGCAATTTTTGTCTGTTGAGTAAGTTGTCAAGGAGTGTATTTGTTTTGTTTACAGACGAGGTTCCACGAGAATTCGAAATTTAATAGGATATTTTTAATTTGCAACGCATAACTCAATCCTTGAAGGCTAAAGAAGTGTGATTCGTGCTCGCATGCAATTATCTATTTCGCCGTTTGGTGATAATTCCTGATAATTCATACACTAAACACTACAGATCAGATTCATACATCCATGTGTTGTGCTACGTGCTGCGATTCTGAGTTGTGTGGTTGCTGCCTGAAAATTGAACTACAGGATATGCTTACAGCTTACTAATTATTGTAACAATTCGTTGTAATAAGAAGAATTCATTTGGCCACTCACCTCAGTAGGAGTCAAATTCTTCCATTTTCTTTGTTTTCCTTTTAACTGGCCGTGGGACATTTTAAAATTCGCAGTATAAAACGAGTAACATTTGTAACCTGAGAACTGGATGAGACCTAATGAGGCCTGGATGAAGCAAAATAATCGGGCCATTTTGAAGAAAGATAGCTGAAGGTTTTCAATCTTTGTTTTGCTTATAGGTTGTTTAACACTGTTGCCTGTATTGTTACATGTAGGTTGCCCAGCTAGATGTATTTAGCCTGGATTAGGCCCGGGGGGGGTGTACTTCCTAGTAATAGGCTAATGGGGATTTGCCGCTGGATGGGGTCGCATTTTCACGACTGGATTGACTATAATGGGGTTGCATTTTCATTAGGAGCTAATAGAGTTACCAGAATGGGGTCGCACATTAATTTTGCGGGATTTCCGGGGTAAGTAAATTCCGGCAAGTACTAGACATTTGGGGTATATTTGCCCAACAGTGACTAACATGTAGTCTATTATTGGCTACAGAATAGACTATAATGGGGTAGGGGTTCAGAGAGGCCAGCGGCACATACCCAGCAAAAATTGACCCAAGTACCCCCCTCGGGGGGATTAGGTCAGTTAGGCCCGTAGGACCTATCAGTGTTAAGCCCTAGGGTTAGTGGGGCCATGGAAAACCAGAATTGGCCATGACCTTGCTGTTGTTGTTAATGGAAAGCAACTTGAAAATGTCCGATCTGCAAAGCTTTTGGGTCTAGAGATCGACCATGAACTAACATTTATCCCCCATGTGGATAAAATATGTATAAAACTGTCACAGCGGATAGGAATTTTAAAGAGGATCAAATGCTGCTTACCTCTAAAACATAGACTACTTTACTATAACACCATGATTAGACCGATTATAGATTATGTGAGCGTGGTTTGGACCAGCTGTGATAAACATAGTTACCCTCATACGTGTTCTAAAGCTGCAGAAGAGGGCTGCAAGAGTAATTCTAGATGCCAATCGCCAAGCGAACTCTGTCAAACTGTTCAATAAACTTAACTGGATACCATTTTCCGAACAGGCTAAACTAAGTGCTGTATTATATACAAGCGTTTACAGGGGCATGTACCCACCTATCTGAAAAGCTTACTTAAGCTTACTAGTGAGATTCATTCACGTCAGACTACATATGCCAACTTTAATATTGTTCGCCCAGTTGTCAAAGGACAAACTGAAGGAGGAAGAACATTTACCGTGACTGCCTGTCAAGCCTGGAACAGCTTACCGCTATCTGTGCGAAAATTACCCACGATTAAATCTTTTAGGAACTCTCTTTGGAAGAGAATTTTAAAGAACAGCAGCTTTTAAATCATTTTATTCTGTAATTTAGTTACACTTTTTACCCTTTTTACCTTTCTAATATTTTATCTCGAATTTCTTGTATTTTTATTCGTTATATTGTCTCATAGTTTATCCATAGTTTTAATATTGGTATTCAAGTGTATTTTTATATTTTATTGTATATAATTTTAGAGGGCCACTGGTTTGTTAGTATTTTTTATACTATTTTAGTGCTAGACTTTACTTACTTACTTACTTACTAAAGGAATTTGACATTTTCAGGGAGGCCAGAGTCAACTTCTCTACCCGTGGACAGTGAATGAATGTCAAACTACTGCCCCTAGACTAACTGTTGCTGAGGCAGGCAAATTAGTTGGGACATTGAGTTTTTTCAAAATCCCAACCCAGGAGACAGCTCTCTTTTTCAATTTCCCTGGGGTAGTCCCCTCCCACTCCCTTCCCCTCACTCTGGGGCTTAAAATTAATAGGTGCATTATTTTCTTGTCCCCAAGATAGGCTGCAGATCAACAAATATACATGTAGGTAACTCAATTTGTCTTCTGATAGAGTAGTTAAGTTTATTGAAGCAGTATATATCCTCAATATATCTGAAGCCTGTTTCTCAAGACTCTTTTTATCAGTACAGCTCAATTTGCATTAATTTTGAAAGCTAAATTTTAAAGTCTTAGTTCCTATCAATTTTAGGGATCATACTGGGAAGTTTACAAACAAAATAATAACCACCAGTCAATGAAAAATTAATGGATTTGAAAAATCCCTTGTGGGCCAGGCTAGCTTAGATACCATGTGGCACTAAATTTTTGCGGGAGTTTATTTTGCAGATTGAAAAAGACTGTTTTTTCTTGCTGGGAATTAATTTTTGCAATTTTCTGGAAGTCGCGTTCAAATAGAAATGATAACATTCTCGTTTTTGCACGTGCAAAAGAAAGTAAAGACAGAAAAAAACAAGCAAATGTGTACCACTTGATGTCTTATCTACCGAGTTATCTATAGCATTTTCTCGTTCAAACTAGTATTTTTGTATATAACTTCTACAGTGGAGTAAATTTTTGCTGAAAAAAATTTGCAGTAATTTTATTTTGCGGGAACATTTTTTGCGGATTGCAAAAACCCCCGCAAAAATCGCAAAAATTAGAACCTGCAAAAATTTAGTGCCACACAGTAGGCATGACGGTCTAATTTTAACACTTCTAGGATCCCAGTGGTTTGAATTTTTTTTGTCATTACCCCTGTATTTATTCTGTTTATGGGTGAGATACTTGTACTCTGCTTGATTAAGTTTTATAGAAATTGATTTGTCAATTTCCCCTGGTCAGATCAGCAAAGTGTCCTGCTGTGTTTATTGTGTTTATGGGTAAGATGCTTGTACTCTGCTTAATTAAGGGTAACGTTATAGAAATTGATTTGTCAAAAACAATGTGTCTCATTGACAATTTATCAGTGAAAGTCTCAAAAGAAATATTAACCCCAAGGTGATGGTTGGTACACATGCACTACAGTACTGGCCAAAGGGATTGCAGCATTACACGCGCGTTTCATGCGTGTAAAGACGCCATATTGCACGCAATTTCCACGCAAAATACACGCAAATTACACACAAAGTGCGAGTAAAAAATACACGCAAAGTGCGAGTAAAATTTACACACAAAGGTTGGAGAAAGTGCGTGTATCGGTAAACAACGCCAGTACAGTGTACATTGTTGGCAGGAATGTCTGAAGCCATTCGCGCTCTTGTCTCGTGAACGTAAATTTTACTTCTGTAGAGAATTGAGCATCCTAAATAATTAACCACAACAGTTTTTATCCACATGAACAAGAAAGCAGAGAAAACATGACTATTTGGTGTCGAGGGTTGCGTGCCGAGTGTAACGTAAACAATGAAGCTAAAATTTTCAGAATATTGAAATTGCCTTTGCCAGATGTTAAAAGGGCATGTACCATATCAAAGGTTTTGGTCAGTGTGTGTGTGTATTTTAAGAATCTTAATATGAAAAAAACTATAGGAAGTTTTGGCTTTGACAGAAATTTAAAAAAAGGGAGTAGCAAAAATCTTAAACATCTTTTTTACCTTTCAGTGCATAGATTAGCCTGAAAAATAAATAAAGCTTAAAAAAACACAAAATGTTAAAGTAAAATGTTGAAAAGTTGTAAGGGGTGGTCAACCATATCATAGCATCTTAGTAAGGAGGGGGTAATATTTTCATGCTTTGCACACTGCAAAGAACTAAAAATAAGTTCTAAAAAAGGTATGAATTCAAAATGTTCATATTTTTTCCCTTGTATGCAGCATCCCTGTCTGGTCACGTCACCATCCTCAAATTCCACAGCGATATGTGCCGCCGTGGACAAAGGATATGAAAAACAGGAGTCTCATTCTTGAGGTAAATATTATTTAATTTCTTATTAAAATTAAGTTAAACGTAATTTAAAACATAGTTTTGGAAAATTTGAAGCATCTACCTGCTGTCAATGGATGCTGTATAATTGTGAGGATAATTTAGAAAGACGCTTATTCTCACTCAGAAAGCGAATCTTTGCCTCAAATAGCAGGTAAGTGAGATATTAACAAAGGAACACTGTTATTTTCATAGAATTGGTGGTGGAGGGTCCAAATCAAAATACCATCCATTGGTGGAAGGGTCAATTGGATATTTTCTGGAACAACATGCATGGTAGATTTTGGATTTTATTGGACAACTGAAATGAAATCCATCAATAGTTGTCAATATGGCTAATCAAAACCTTCGTGTAAGTTCAGTGGTACATTGTATGTAGCATGTACATGTAGTATTGAGTACTTATATAATAAAGTGGACTGTTAATTTTCTTGTTCCTTAATTTTGTCTATTACTTTGTTCCAATGTTCTTTATAGTTAAGGAAAATTGAGTTGTAGGTAAACTAACTTACTATAATTAGTCACTCTTAGAACTCTCTTCTCAGGGACATGTATAGAAATTTTGCTTTCTCCAATGCATTTATTTTCCTAAATTTGAACTAATTTTAAGTACTGTATTGGTGTAATGAACACAAACAGTAAATTCCCATATACAATAAAGCACCCATCATATTTATTTTTATTCCAGAACTGCAAACTTGCTAACTATCCTTATGGTCCACATGATACAAGTATTTATTTGGTACATAGAGGTAAGTTGAAGTTAAAATATTCATTATTATCATTATCTTTGATATCAATTTGTAACCCACCCAGGGAAGGGAGGGGGGGGGGGGCTACTCAATAAAGTTTTTTGCAGGATGCTCTACCACAAAGTTTGAACCCTTACCTTCTAACATGTGTACTTTTATTGAAGTGGCACCCCTTCCATATACCTAGAACAAAAATTGCCAAATTGCACCTTTTCACACCTCAGAAATAAGCCAAAGACAGTAGATCAGTGGTGTGGATTTTAGTCACTTCAAGGATCAAGCCTTCGTATATTACTTGCATAACTTGTAATTTCTGATAAAATCTTGCAAACATTTTTACTACATAAGACTTACAACTGTACTAGCTCCTATTTCTTTCAGCTAAAGGTGAATTTTGGCAACCCTTAAATACACCAAAAGGGCAAATTTCCCTACCCTTCAGTATAATGCAAGCATGCAAGCACAAAAAAGGCACCCCTTCTGGGCAGAGCCCACTGTAAAGAGTGCCCCCTCCCACTTTGTTACTTACATAAAAAGAGAAAAAAAACCCAGTCTTCTCACATTTGTTTTAGTCAAAGTGAGAAATTTTTTAGGGAGATCTTTTCAGAAGTAATGGGGGTCAACTAAGTGTTTCAAAAAACATTTCTTGGATCTGATAGGACTTGCCATGACCACCAATCAACCAAAATCGGACTTTGAGAAAGTCTAGGTCTAGGATCTGATTCATTTCATTTAGTAATTTACTAGGGATTGTAAGCTACTGCAGTATTTTTAGAGAAAGCAGGTCAGTGTTGTTGGGTGCCAGTCTATAGCTTGATGGTCTTTTGTGATTGCTTGTTAGGCCCTGCGTGATCCTGTAGGGAGGTTTTGGGGGGGGGGGGCTCCCTCAAGTTTTAAAATTGGAGCTAATGAAGGGTAAGGTGGATTTGGTGGATTTTGAGCACAAAGGTGTGACAGCCCTGTAGTTGTTAATCCTTTAAGCCGCAATATTATCATTATTATATCTTCAAGCATATTCTCCTCACAGTTCTCCACGTATTTCATATGTTTCTAGTTGGGAGAATTTGATTAAACATCAATACATTTCATGTCTGGTGATCATTTCCTTAATTCTCATGACCTGTATATTTGATCAAGTAGTGATGGTGTAAGGAGAAATTAGATGCTTGTCACTTTTGGTGTTTAAAGGGTTAACCAACGCCATGCAAGGTCAAGCCTAGTGAAATCGTTGAAGTGTGCTTTTCTCGGGAGCAAACAAACTCAACTGGAAATTTGTGCATTCGTGCACGACGCAAATTTACCGGTTCAGGCATAAAGATAGGCAGTCCATGCACAGGCTGCGCAAGCTCAAAATAACAGAATACGCAAGAAACTTGACTCTTGTCTAACAGCATATCTGGAAGTGTTGTGTTACAATGGTTTGAATTATATAAAGATTTGTATGGGAATGCAACGTATTTGTTTTAAATGGTATTAACGTTGTTTCCACTTAACAGTGGAAACCCCAACCAGCGCTAACTCGTCAAAATTGCTTCAAATCGACCCGAGAAGCTAGCAAAAGACAAAGAATACAACAAGGCAACAAGGTAACTTGACTTAAATGATGAAATAACTTCTACCTTTTAAAACAAATACTTTGCATTCCCATACAAATCTTTATAATTCAAACCGTTGTAATACAACACCTCCAGGTGTAAGAGTCATGTTTCTCGCGCGGCCAGCCTGTGGTCCATGACAATGTCAAGGCCAGGGAAACGGACCATGGACTGGCTATCGTTTGCATCATTCCAATTAGACGTAAAAGGGTCAGAAAATTGCTAATACTTTTTTCTGCTCTTTATTCCTCACTGTTATCTTTATATTCAGTTTAATTGTGTTTTCTCTGCAGAGCGATTGAATAATGTTGAACCCCAAGAGATGGTGAACAGTAAATCAATCAAAGTGCCACGTGAGAGGCTGCTAAGGCCTTGGTTCCATTCTCCTCTCTCTCGCTACCAAAGCAGTTTGATGTTCAGGAAGTCATAAGACACACCAAAATGAAACCGTGTGTTAAGAAGAGTGTAAAATATGTCATTAACCACAAAGATGCACTATAAAAGGCTGGCTCCCATTCACTGCCATCAACCAACTTCGAGGTGCTTGGAAAACACTCTTTCAAGTGTTTGATATAGCTTCTCAAACCATTAGTAATTCTCGGAGAAATTCAAAACATACGTTCGCAAAATTTTATGTCAATTAAGATCAGGTATCCAAACCACCATTACGACAGCGATATCCTTTGTTTTCTCTTTATGAATCATTAGTGAGTTTGAGAATGGCCTTTTTGTATACGTTCATTTGGTTTGCATTTGTTTAACTATAAACCTGAATTAGTTCCACTACAGACTGAATTCACCATTGGTTGACCTTTGATCTAAAATTACGGTTGAGAAGTTTCAATATCTTGTGCCCCCTTTCATGAAAACATGTCCCCAGGGGGCTACTGGGCCCTCGTGAGCCACTTTCTTATGATAAAAGTCTGAGAAATGAGGGTGAAGCTGTGGTGTCCAACGTGAACTAACTCTGCCTATTTTATATAGTTCCTGTGCGGCCTTTTCCCCGGCGTTCACGGCCATCCACTTCGATGACCACGTGACCTGAAATCACGTAGTCATCGTGATCTAACCACGGCGAATAAAGAGGCCTAGAAACTAAGAAAAAGCTTAGCTAGGATAACCCTCAATTGTGACTTTTTTTTTAAATGTTTGCTGTTTTAACACTTTACGCTTTTCAACATGAGAAACAGAAACGTCGGTTAACAGGCTTTTGAACAAATGTGTGCTCAACCTACTATTTTATAGGAGCCTTTTTTAATCACTCATTTTCCATTTTCTAATCTTTTGTACAAAATAGCGATAAAAGTTTCATGAATCTGAAGTGAAATAGAATAATAATAATGGCTTAGTTGATAATAAAATGTTAGCACTTTTTATTTATGCAAAATATTGTGTACGATTGCTGACTATTGTTTCTGGGAAGGCGGTTTCCATAATAATTTGAAGTTTAAAAAGTTGTTGCTTACTGTATGTCGTTCAAGTGCACAATAAACTGTACATATTTTCTGACGAAAGATTCGATATGTTTCGGGGGTTTGAGGGGTGTAGCAGAGCCCTCACCAGGAGAGAAACGGGTAAAGAACAAGAAGATGATATCTAGAACAAACTGACTCTTTCAGAAAAGTTGGGAGAAGGTACCTGAGAAGACTCAAGGCAAAGGGTTTTTTTTTTGTTCAGTTGGTAGAAGCCTTTAAAAACTCGAAGATGAAACTTGGAATTGACCTCGATGCAAATTGTATTTACTAAATTTCAAGTCCTGCTATTTTGAACATGTTGTGAAAGAGAAATGTCTCAAAAAATTACCTTAATGTGAACTGATGAACGGATGAAAGACAGTACAGTAGAGCCCCGGTAACTCGAACTCTGAAGCGAAACGAAAAACAGTTCGAGTTATCTGGGTCGATTGAATATTCAATTTGCGTTGTTAAGAGACTCTGACTGTAAATATCGAAAATCGTTGGACAAGCTCAAAAAATCGAAAATCCTGATAACCTGTCAGAAGAATACCTTTGGGGAGCTATCTTCGAAAATATTACTTGAACCTTCTGGGATTCTCTTGTTTTCGAGAAATTCGGAAAAAACGGTTTTGCTTAATTAATTATGCAAAAATCAGGTTTAAAATTAAACAAATTGAATGCGCTTGTTTGTAAACAACTTGCAACGCCAGAAAACAACTTAATTTTAAATGATAGCAATACTCTTCTACTTTCTATCAATGGGAATTGCATGGAGTTTTGCTTTATTTATGTGGTTTGGTGGTTCTTTGAAACAAAGGCATTTTGTGCACTTCCGAAAAAGGCAAAAATTAGTAAACTTCAGAGGCTTAAGATAGGTCTTGGTATGTCTAATATCGAATTGAAATAAACACTGTGATAAAGTTTGGCCCTACTTCTATTATGATATGAAACAAAAAATCTGGGCAATTCAGGCTCGCGCTGACAAAAACAAAAATTCGCGAACCAGTGTTGCCAAAATTTGCATAATTTGGATAATAGGAAAAAAACTGTAATGGAAGGACGACTTGAAATATGACAAATCGTTTACCGTAACTATTTTCAGATGGTCTTTCTACTAGATGATGCATTCGCTGGTATCTTCATTTTTCTTTCTGAAGAACTACAAACAAATTTGGAAAATTGTTGGTGAAACTTAAGAGTGCAGTGGGTTATCATATTTTGTCAGATGTCTTTACTCTGCAGCACCAGTGGCCTTTCGTTGTTATTTGCGGTTTCTTTGGGAAAATACTAATGTTTTCGAAAATCCAAATGGTTTCTTTTATTAATCATTAAAGTTGACGTACGCGTATAAATAGAGAGCTAAAATGGCTGTGTAAGGTAGGGAACACAAAGTACCACTCGAAATAATCAAGTCACGCAACCGATCACTGCACGTTCATGCAAACGTAAAAATATTCTTCAATGAAAATCGTTTCCTCCAAAACTGTGAAAGAGTTCTCAGCGATCTTGCAAAGTAAAACCAAACAAACTGTGTTTTGATATCTCTTAGATATACAGCCGCATTAAGAACTCATAAATATCGATCCCGCTGCCAGGACGTCCGTGGTTTGCGTTTAATTTTAAACATATTTATACAAGTGTAATAATATTGATAGAAACAGCACATGTTTTGACAAATACGTATAAATCATAATAATAATGATGCACTTTTGCTTCCTGGCAAAAAAGTGTCATTTCAAAAAGTCGCCCAAAATCTTAGTAGCCGTTTGAAAAGAGCGATCGAGTCACGAACACAACAACATACTTTATGTCGCAGTTTTCTTCTCTCGAAGAGAAAGGTGTCATATGTATACGAAACTAATTCTAGACTTGCCTGTCGGAATTTTCGTCCCAGTAGAATATCAACTGCACATGACAGTATGCCCCAAACACAGGGATGCGTACGGTATTCGCTGGAGAACTAGCCATGCATAAAACAGCGGCCAATGTAGGAGACCGCATTCAAAAACTGCCATAAGTAGGTTGACAAATTGACCAAAATATTCACGTGACACGGGTCACGCAACAGCTTCTCTTTAGTTTTACGTAGAAATAGTACAAGCCCAAAACAATGCAATAATAGATTGAAGAAATGTTTTAGTCTATTTTTTGTGTCTTCAGTGAATAAAATCCTCTAAATTGAGCTCACCCAAACTACTACTTTTCATTTCATTCATTTCATTATGCAAATTTTGGCAACACTGGTTCGCGAATTTTTGTTTTTGTCAGCGCAAGCCTGAATTGCCCAGATTTTTTATTCCATATCATAATAGAAGTAGGGCCAATCTTTATTACAGTGTTTATTTCAATTCGATATTAGACATACCAAGACCCATTTTAAGCCTCTGTAGTTTACCAATGTTTGCCTTTTTCCGAAGTGCGCAAAATGCCTTTGTTTCAAAGAACCACCAAACCACAAAAATAAAGCAAAACTCCATGCAATTCCCATTGATAGAAAGTATAAGGGTATTGCTATCATTTAAAATTAAAATTGTTTTCTGGCGTTGCAAACGATTTTAAAGCAAGCGTTTTCAATTTGTTTAATTTTAAGCCTGATTATTGCGTAATAAATTGAGCAAAACCGTTTTTCGGAATTTCCCGAAAACAATAGAATTCCGGAAGGTTTAAGTAATATTTTCGAAGATAGCTCCCCCAAAGTGTTCTTCTGGCAAGTTATCAGGATTTTCGATTTTCTGAGCTTGTCCGCCGATTCTCTATATTTACAGTCAGAGCCTCTTAATAATTGATAGTTTACTGACTTTTCAGCACTCCAGTCTACAGGAAGGTGCAAATTAGATCCAGTTGTAGTGAAAACAGAGATTTCCGCCCGTTTGGTAAAACATCCCCTCAGACTTTCGTAGCAAGCGGATTGATTACTTCCTATTGCTTTCGGAGAGACAAGTATGTCGTTTAGAGTGTAAAATAAAGTCAGCTAGCATTTTCCGCGTGCTATCAGCAGCTCGGAAATTCAGCGGATAGGATTCCGTTTCCTAAATTTTCTGCGGCCTAAATTTCCAGCTAACAACTCCGAACAGATCAACCTGTGTAAGTTGATACAAATATGCCTTTAAAAAGCTCTGAAACAATCTAAGAAAGTAGACAATAATATTTGTAGTATTTCCTCAAATTTTCTCGTTGGGTGCCCCTGTTCAACGTGGCGAATTCACAGCACGAATGGAAATGTCCTAACACAACTTGTTATTAGTCAAGATCTTCAACTTCCTTCTGAGTTTATTGTTTGTCTAGTTCAGTCTCACAATACATGACAATACACCACAATCTGAATAATCTGAATCATTCCTGGACTTTTATATTGGTTTACTTGGAACATGCCGATTAATTCTGATAAGTTGCCAATCAGCTAGAGAATTGTATGAAAGAGACACATTCTCTAGAGAGGTGTACGAACGAGATCCATCCTGCACATAAGACTTAACTAACTTAAACTAGAAATTGGGTGCGACGAGAGAAAGGTTGTTTAGTATTTGCATAGTAAAAGTTCGTAAAACTGATATGAAGAAAATATAAATTCAAGCTAAATGATGAGTCCAAGAATGATAAGATTTTACAGTCTTTACAGAGTAAAATCTTGGATAAGTAAAAGTAATACCTTAAAAAAGCACTAGATAATAAAACTAAAATAATTAAGCAATAAGAAAAACACTGGATAACAAATCTGCAATAATGTGCAATGAGATCGTTTATGGTAGATAACACTAATTAAAATACGGTCGTCGATTATTGAGAATCCTAAACTCTTCCTAATAAGTTCAATGTACAGGTATATCACAGTTTGTCTACAACACTGGAGCTACAACAGATGAGATTTAAAACTAGGACTCACTAAATAATTGAAATACAAAACAGAAAAATAACAGTGTTTATATATTATTGGATTCTAATGGCCACGTTATTCCAGGAAAAAAAAAGTAACTCAACAAGAACTAAGAAATCAACCAGAGTAATTTAAGTCACTAAAAAACGCTAACGCTCAAATTAAACTTTCAATTATAAAAAAGAAGACCTGACGTATATTTAAAATCGTACACTGATTCGTTAAACTAAACTAAAAAAATAACAGTTACTACAATAACTACGTTCGTGCAAATAACTTTTTGTGCTATTTTGAAGTTTAGTACTTAATCACTATCCCTGACTGAGCCCCTAACGCTGGGCGCTGATCTGGGGAAGTTCTTTTGTATATTCAACTTAAGCTACTCCTCCCCAGTTTTGGGGGGAAATTCTAAATTAACAAAACTTCAAACGGCATGTATAAACCTTTTTTAACCTTTTTATTATTCTATCGCGATACGTGGGAGAAAGCAATGAAGTTGCACAGAACTACATTAAATTGAGGTTACGTAGACTATTTTCCTTCTCACTTGACGCACTTTAGTTTGCAACTAGCCTATTTGCAACTAGACTATTTTCCTTCTTACTTGACGTACTTTAGTTTGCAACTAGCCAGCGAGCAAGCTCTCGAGGGGCGGGGGGTGTGGAGAAGCTTTTCCCTCCACCACTCTCGCCCTGCCCCCCCCCCCTACCCCCCGAGAGCTTGCTCGCAGGCTAGTTTGCAACTGTACTGCGAAAACTGCAAAAAACAAAACGAACACTTTGTGCAATTAATGAACACTTTCAACAGTTCTAACGATTTAATAATGCCCAAGATTTATCTAAGATGGGAAAGGGTCACCTGTTTTGTTTCTGAACATATAATAAACACAGAACATTCGCAATTATAAACTTTGCTTAACATTGCATTTCAGTTCATCTTGATAACGAGACTAAGGCTTACAGCGAATCATCGTCATCATCGGTTCAGGTCCTGCAACTCTGGGCGACACTCATGATCACAGACTTCATGAGCTAAAGATAGAGTTTCCCAACATATCGGTTTTTATCCTCGAGAAAAATGAGAAGCCAGAAATCGGCTGACAAGGTAACAGGAAAGAAATAAGAAGAAGAGGAAATTTGGCAACACTGAGCTAACGGGTTCGAGTTATAGTAATGGGAACACTGGCATTATTGTAATGTAAATGTAAAAGGATATGAAACGAGATGAGATGAGATGAGACGAGATAAGATACCGCGGAGAGAGCTGTTGATAGGCACATGTACTGAGACAGAAATGCGAGAGAGAAGATGAAATGAGAATATCCGTTGAGAATTTTCAGGTCCATCACTTCTGGGTGCCGCTCACAGACTTCATGACATGTCCGACATATCCGGCGACGACGCGTTTTGCCACAACCTGGCACATGATTGAGAAGCATCCAACTGGTTTTCATAGAAAAAGCCTACCTCGTAGTTGATCATCCCAACCCTGAAGAAGCTGAAGGCCATTACTTTGAAATACAGTTATAATGACAGTTTTAGAAAAGATCACTTTTTTCACTTTTTTGGAAAAACAAAACATTAGCCTGTGAATGAACCGAACAGTTTAACGGAACGTTAATGCTTAATTGCCTGAGGAATGAGGAAGCTCGCTTCCCTATCCAAGACTTTTCTGATTGGTCCTCGTGGATTTCCTCTTCCTTTGCAGTCAACAAGACTTGAACTTAACTCGATCTTTCTCATCTCCAAAGGAAAGGACGACTTCCAGTGTCAGAATGATACAGCGGTTATTAGAATCTCACCCACCGGCACAGTGTCTATCTGGTACGAGAAATCAGGCAGGGTGTTTCTGAACGGGATGATATTTTTTGTATCAAATAACAAGCACCTATGTCTGAAATGGAAAATCACTGCCAAGGATCGCTAAACCACGGCACCAACAACAAATCGGTTGCGGATGAAGTTGACTGCACTGACTGTGTCATCAACAGAAGAAGAAACTGACTCGACCACATTTAACGTATTTGACCACTGCAATTTATGCAATCATCAAAGCACAACATGACCAACATGGAAGAAGATTTCAACAGAACGTAATAATACGACTTTTGAAGAATTTCGTTTGTTAGGGAATATACTAAAACAAAAATTGCTCAGTGAACTTACGTTGTTTGAAAGCTTTTAAAGGTTTAGATTAGCGCATATTGAGACAACAATACAAGAGAGAAGATTAAATGGGGATATTCTTTGAGAACAGGAGAAAGAATATATAAGAGAGAATAAAAGGGAATGAGAGAGTTCAGAATAAAAGAGCAATATTCAAATAGATTAGGATACAACTGTTATCGTTATACTAAGGGTTTTCAAAAAAGGGCCGCTGTCGTAAGATTTCCATTGACATAATTGTCTTTTAACTAGTTTTGGCCTTTCAAAGAAATCATGGTTAACAGAGCCCCTTTAATTGCCAAATTCCGGGATCGAAACCGATTTACAAGGCTCAACTAAGGGAGGAGAATGCGAACAGGTTTATGAGAGATTACTGTTTGACGCATAAATCCGAGTAGAAACTTGCACCCACTGCGAAGAGCTTCGATTGTTCTTTTCCATGATGACGAACTCATCATCTGTGCCATTGCCAAAGTACAGCATGCATTCATGAAGGTCTGGAAGAATTGCATGATACGACTTTTAACCGACGAAGTCGGATAGTGTAGGCCTCATAAGGTGTGTATTTCACTATGGTCGATGGGATGGGATGATGTGAGAACAAGAGCGGACTAGTCGCCATTTTGATTTGGCAGGTCAAGAGGTTTGGTGGAAGATTTCCTTCTGTGTTGTCGTATAATTTTGTGCTGACCTCTAAACATATAGAGAAGAAGTTGTACACAGACATCGATAAGTACATACACATACGTCCCGCACGATAGGACAAGGGTCTACATAAAAAGTATCGCAGGTATAGACGCACGCGTCTGTCACGAAAGGAAATACTGAAATATCTGTGAAATACTAGTGAAAGACAGGAAGGAGGACTGATAATAACAGGAGGTAAAGTCCAGTGGCACTGTTGGTGCTGGTGGGACCAAAGTGTTGCTGAGACATCGTAAGGAAAGAATCGTTCTCAGTAAATGTTATGAAAGGAAAATTCTGGTTGTTGTGGTTTATGTTTAATACTTGGAAAGTATCTGGCTGCCAACGTTAAGAAAGGAATTCGCAGGTGGGAAATGAATTACTACACGAGGCAGGATCTTCTTGGATAATATAGGCCGCACAGAAGGATATACCAGTTAGTCTTTTTAATTTTTCTGCTTTACTTTTGATTTTGAACCGATTTGTTCGATTTTAGAAAGCTGACATCCGGAAGAGCAAACCGGATTTGACGATTACGCCATAAGACATGCTTTAACGTGATTGAGATAAAGCGACGACTTCGCTTTTTACTAATTTCTCCAGATTTTGGCAATGTGTTTTGTCTTTATCGATAATCATGTTTTTATAGTGCCATATTCTCAAAAGTATATAAATACATCTCTCACAACTCTCGGCAAAAGCATGTTCAGTTGTGGACAAATTTATATCGACATTCAACTTTTTAGTTTACTTCAACAAAATTCAGCATTCAATATTTAAACCGATATTTATATTAGACAGATGAGCTGAGGCATCCGATTTTAAACATTACGTCATTTGGTAACGCAAAGGGCAAAATACTGCCACAATTTTCGTCACGCCGGTTAGCACGTTGAGCCAAGTAAAAATATTTATCGATGGTGGAGTGGGTCAAAGCGACTGATAAATGCCTATAATGCGCTTTCTTGTAACCTCTGCGATAGAGCATAGCAATGATTTATTTCGTTTTTGCATTCACGAGTTGGCTTAAAGGAGCCCTTGACATGAAAAGAGAGGGAACTGTGCACAAAGCGTGGTTCCCAGGCATGGGGAGGAGTTAAATTCTTTTGGGCTGTTAAGATGCCCATTCTGATCAATTGTAAGGATGTGGTTACTCTATTGGGAATTTTATGGCCCATTTATTGAAATGCATCTGTTTTGAGAGTTGTGACGGCTTTTTTGTTCATGGTTTTGAGGACGACCGACCGAAAGACAGCGAAAAATGATCTTGAGTGAAGAATGAGATAGTGAGCGTAGTCTGCGAAGCTATGTTTGGTGAGGAGAAGGTGAATAATTCAGTTGACCTCCTTTCCAGGGTATTGGTCGCCTTTTCAGTTGGTGAAATTTCAGCGTTGGTTGCTGTAATTCTGTAAGTCTAAGCCGGAAAACGTTGTTCACAACCGACACACCAGCACGGGAGCCGGATGGCACGGTTAGGCAGGCCTCAGGACTACTTGTCCTTTTCATGGGACGTACAGTTACCCACTTTTGCAGCAACTTGCTGTTACAGACGCTTGAATGTTATCAAACGTGCAATCACGCACGCCTCGCTTGCTTTCTTTTGGAGATGAACCCACACTTCGTCGGTTCTGCACGCATTGCGGGCCTATATTTCAAGAAGTTTTCATGTTAAGATTTTTTCTACTTTTTTATGATGTTTTTTCATCCAATTTAAAATTTAATAATGTGCATACAGGAATACAAGAGAAGATGAAATTAAATGAGAATATGGTTGAGAATATGGGAAAAAAGGAACATAAGGAATAAATTATGAAAGGGAAATGGGAGAAAGAGTATATCAATTGGAATACCAGAGAGCATTTGAAAATATAAGATCAGAATATGAGAGAGAATACGAAATGAGGGTGACTGAGAATACAGTTATTATTATGACAATTAAAAGTTGACGCAAGTGTGTCTTTTTAGCCCTTCGGCCTTTTAAAGTATTCGTGGCTTAAAATAGCTCAGACAGTGCTAAGACCCGTGATCTGATCTGCTATTAAAGCCCCAAAGAGATTTTAAAATAAGACAGGTAAATGTGAACAGAATTATGAGAACTATTTTCAACAATAGCCCAGTCACACGCCCGGCCCAGCTGCAAAGACCTGGGATCGCATCCAATGCAAGCTTGATTTGTATTCACTGCTTTTGAATAAACGTTTTCTCAATATAACTAGTGCAGAATTTGACTATTAAAAAGTGAAATGCAGATAAAAGAGTGTTTTGATCAGCCATAGAGGCACCACACATCTTTAAAATTTTGGAATTTCACGTGCCTTTTGTTTGATAAGTAGTAGCGAAAGAAGCTAATGTTGTTTCCAGTTTTGGTCTTTGAAAAGAACGTTTCCAGTTTTTTGTTTCTTTTTTGAAATCGTTGTTGTTGGGTGCAAAGAGCTCTGAATGTGAAGTTCACCCAACGCGTTCCGGTGTAAGCCAAAGGTCAACTGAATATCGCGGTTAGGTTTGCTTTAAATAACGAAAACATTATGTTTTACGTTTGCAAGTTTTAGTTTTTTACGTGGTGAAAATTATCACAGCAACATGACTGACTTGGCTTGTTGACAAGTGCGGGCGAATTGTTGTAAGCCCAATTAAAAGTTTCTTTGTTTGACTGATTGTTAGAAAAAAAAATTGATTAAGATGCAAACGAAGTTGTCACAAAATTGTTTCTGATTGTTTGGCCATTAGGAGAATAGACTTTGATATTCACATTTAACCAACTTTAGCAAAACTTGCTCAAGTTATGTAGGCCTCGATAAAACGGATACAACATTATTCAACATTGTTGAATACCAGTTTGTTGGACGATGTTGAACAAGGTGGGCAAGCGAGGCTTATCATTGTTGTTGACACATGTGAACAAAAGAAGATCTGAAACAGCATCATTCAACATTATTCAACAGGGTAAGCAAAGGTGTTCAACATCATTCAACATTATTCAACAGGGTAAGCAAAGGTGTTCAACATCATTCAACATTATTCAACAGGGTAAGCAAAGGTGTTCAACATCATTCAACATTATTCAACAGGGTAAGCAAAGGTGTTCAACATCATTCAACATTATTCAACAGGGTAACCAAAGGTGTTCAACATCATTCAACATTATTCAACAGGGTAAGCAAAGGTGTTCAACATCATTCAACATTATTCAACAGGGTAAGCAAAGGTGTTCAACATCATTCAACATTATTCAACAGGGTAACCAAAGGTGTTCAACATCATTCAACATTATTCAACAGGGTAACCAAACGCGTTCAACATAAAAAAAATTCAACAATTTCCAACGGTGTTGAGTGGAAATGTTATACCCAATTGTCCGAGGCCTTAATTGTCAACGCTTGTACTGTGGTAAAATTATAACAAAGTACGCTTGCTCATTCACAAAAAATGCTCGCAGAACATCAAAAGGAAGATATTAAGGCAATTTGGTAGCAAACCATCTATTTAGTTTTCAGCCGAGATTCACCAACTCAACGGCAGAACTTGAAAAAGTTCACCCAACCTTACAAACCAATTCCATAGTCATCCTTAGCCATTCGTGCATGGGGATTTTAAAGGGACACTGTCACGGGGATTTTTACGCCTTGTAGTGAAAAATGTGCTGAAATTTAAATTAAATGCTTTTTTTCATACACACTGGGAATACTCCTGGAACGTCAAGAGAAGGAAATCAAATGATTTTCTGAAAGGAAGAACAAATCATAGTCGGTTTCTGGCGATTTTTCCAAGAAACAAAGGAAAAGCTTGAAAACGTCAGCCTGATGCATGTTTTCAAGTTGCAATCCATTTCCATCCTAGCGATCCGCAGCCAAACACACTTAATTATAGTCTCAGAGAATTGGCAGAGTAGTTTTAAACGAAACTCAACCAGTATTTTGGGGTTTCATCTGATTAGAATATGTCTTTTAGCTTTTCAAAGGTATCCTAAAAATTGGTGACAGTGTCCCTTTAAGACAGGTTCACAATGGGTAATCGGTTTGGTTTAGCTATTCCCGGCTTTTCACCACATAAAGTTAAGCGCTTATTGGTTAGTTTCTTTTGACACTGAACAAGTAACCATCCTATATTAAGGATGGTTTCTTTGCAGCAACCGTGTATAGTTGTCGCATTTGACCGTGCAAACTTTTTTATTGTTTGTATGCGAAATTGAGAAAAAAATTCGTGAGCGCAAATTTGATAAATTTAGGCGTATGCTGCAAAAACTACACCCTATATATCATACTAAAAGCTCAATTTACACTGACAATTGATAACGAATCAAAGCGTATGATACTTAGTTTCTCCAGGATCATCATGATATATCTCGTAGAAGTGGCCATCTCTTGTAGTCATTTCAGCATTCATCTCCAGTGGAACTTGAGTCATTGTATTGAGAATTCACACCAATCTCAGGGGCAGCTTAAAATTGAGATGAGGACATTTTACCAGTGTGAAACAGCTTCCATGGCCAGTGCCACTCCAAGGGTAATAATGCTGTGAGCATGCAAAAGCTTCGGCCAATCCTGAGATGGAGATCTAGATGTGCCCGTTGCTCTCACTTGTTTATTTCTAGTGATATCACTTCTCCTTCAGTCAAGCCGTTCCAACTTTGGTTCCCTGCAACCGAGTTGTTCAACATTCGTTGAGTTAGTTTGACAGGTTTTGAATATTACCTATCAGTCTAAGAGATGATACTGCATTCACACTAGTCCGAAAAAAACATGCTCTGGCGGATGAATCGGTACGTTCTTGACTGAAGTATTCGAACTGTAGTTTTTTTCAAGCGCTAGTTTGGGAAACAAAAGTTCTCAAAAGTGACAACCGGCTCACTGAGGTTATCAATGGAGGCACAATCGTGCGTTACCTTGTCATGGGACTTGTCACGGTCCACCTGCCAGTGAACGCTGAGTGTGTTCTAGACTTCAAAAATGCATTCTTTTCTTTCAAAACAAGCCCAACTAAACAAACTGGCCTAGATTGCACGTGCTGCTTCTCTAAGACAAAAGGTTTGTTTTATAACTTAAAACTGGAATGAAATCAACATCGCACGCAGTTCGATGAACTGTCATGTCATTTACAATCAATTGTCAATAGCTTATTTTAGTCATACCCTTCTGTTAGATAGCTGTTGTTTTGAAGGGGGTGACTCTTGGATAAAAACAACGGCAAATTGCTATCTATAGCTAGTTGCAATCTTTGCTTAAGTTTTAATTCACTTCGTTCTGAAACCAACGTGAATCATTTATCGACATTTAATTACCGGTTAAATATGGAGTGCACTAGAACCTGGAGACATTGTGGTCATTTTGTTACCTAACCTTAAAAACTGAAGACGTTAATAAGGAGCCATGCATTTTTCATGATAAAAAAGAAGCGGCTTAACATAACGTTTGGTTTCTTAAATCAAATACAAGTCAGGAAGAATTATTTTAAGTAAAAGTAATTAACTCTAACTTGGTTAATACAGAAAGATGCGCTACTCCCTTTGGCACAGCCAAAATTAGAAAACAGTGGCCAGAAATAGAACTTGCAAAGACAGAAATCCGTTCCTAACGTAAAAACAATCAAGTCAGTTGAGGAATACTCTAATCTACAAATATATTAGGTATACCTCTATAAGCTACAGATTGTTTTGCAACACTCAAAGCCTAGAATAAGATGTCTGCGACCACAAATGTATTATTTGGACAAAACAAAAGGTTTGAAACGTTCGGAGGGTTGCCAACCGGTATCACATATATCATGAGGGTATTTTTATACGCATTTTGAAGGAAATAGATAGTCCAGACAACATTTCAGTAGCAAAAAGTCATTGAAAATGACCAAGTAATCGCACCGTGTACCGCCATATGGCACTCTTGGACAAGAAAGGCTAAACATAAAGAATTATCACCATTGCTAGTTGCAATTTAATTCCAGTTAAGTTCTAGTTCACTTAGCTCAAACGAAATGTAAATCATTTACCACCAAAACATTCGCAAGTAAAACAGACAGGAAAGGATATGGTGTGGTTCGCAAGCGGACCCAACGCAATGAAAAAAAAAGATAGTACGAATACAATTACGACAATCTCACCGCATAAAAGAAGTTGATCGTTTGGCGACAAGTCACTTTTAAACTTCCCGTTAGAAATAGCTGGAACGTTTGACACGCTAAAACGTATCGACGTAGACGTTAATGAAGTTTCTTACCTACTCACTCACTCACTTGTTTGCTTGCTTAGGGTGGATTTCCACTGTTGCATAAATTTTACGTGCGTACTGGCGTGAATTTAATTGCCTTTGCGTGCGTAAATAAAATAGAGACGATGTATGAGCGGCGTACGTAAACGTAAAAAGTTGAAAAGCTCTCAGCTTTTTTACCTTTACGCAAGCCGTTTCTACATCGAAATTCACCATTACTTACTAATCGTCTCCTGCATGATTTATTTGGTTTGCTTTGTTTCGTGATCGACATTGAATGCAAGGGTGGGTACGCATGTTTCACTAGCACTCCTGTAGGAATTATTCAGGCTCTGGTTACGTCTATTGTTCACCAAGAACATATTTTAACTTTCAAATCATTCCATTTGACTGTGCTCTGCGCTTTCCACCTTCACAAAATCCTAGCTGTAATGGAAACATTTTTCAGAATTGCAGTAAAGAGGAACCTACAATTTGAAACGCCCGTGCATTACGTAAAGCACGCTGAAAAGCATTGGCTTCTTATTAGAGCTTTAAGCAATGACGATGCACCTAATTTGAATGACTAGGCTGCTTGGATTACTCGTTTCAAAAGCACTAGTCCAATATCATCTTTTCGTCTTGCTCGAAGAAGAAGCAGTGCGGTCTTGCTTGGCTCTCCTTTCAAAAACTGAGGTAAGAATGTTTTTTTTTTTAAGGTTTATCTCAGATATCACGAACTTAAAAGCACACCTCGGTGATGTAAAAGGGAAGCTTTCAGATATGAATTCGTGATGACGTTTTGTCCATGAACTTGACGCTTCATTCAATGAGTTAAAACGAAAACCTAGACAAGAATACGGTCTCTCTTGTTCCTAGATATCTTACTGTTTGTCGAACGAGTAGCGAGACAGCCTGAAAACACTAGGAAGTTTGACAGGCTTCAAAGATTCAAAACGTCTGAGTAAAACTAGACTACAGAATGCCTCGCTTTAGCTTTTCCTTGCGGATTCATCATCTCCCATACCACTGGGAAAAAGCAAGCCCCTTAGCACGACTTGTTTTCTTCATGGAAAAGTATAGTAAAAGGCTAATTAGTAGCGCTATAGAAAACACCGCTTCAGATTGGTCGAACGGAGTTTATGTTCCAGACTTCACACTGAACAACGTATGTGGAAATGAATTTCAAAGGCAGAAGAAAATGGCACACGCTGTGATCATAGTTACCATGCATTGTGCAAAAGTAACGTTTTGAAAGATGAAAACCAACAAGGATAAAAGCGATTGAAAGCGTCCGCGAAAGTTGTTCTATTTCATTTAGCATTTGAATTTGATGTGTTAGTGTTTGTGAATGGCTTGCTTTTCGAAGTGAGGAAAAGTTAGCTCAAACAAAAAATTCGGTAGAACCCAATTTTGTCATGACGATTAGTGACGACATATAAATATGGTAGCCCTAATAAGTACAGCAGACACTCTCTCAAAACACCCTTCAAAACGAACGTGTGTGTAGTGAGTGTTAAACAATAAAAATACGAAATTTTTCAGAGTAACCTTCGCGTGGTAAATTTTAAACATTCATATTTTATTCATCAGTTTTGACAATTCAAAGGTGTTACAACAACTGCAATTATCGTATCTATTGTAGTTTTTATCAATACTCATGTTGTGATATGCTTGATTCTTTAGAATAATAATTGTATAAGTTTTGAGTAAGATATTGTAGGTTTTTAGTGATCGCAACGTTTTCAACAGTTCGTTTTTGGTTGTGTTTTCGATATTTATTACTTGGTACGATTTTGGCGCGAAACAGATGTTTTCCAATGTTTATTTACACGTTGCTAGGAAATTAATCCTTATTTGATAAAATGTTCAATTGCTTTTGTACAGCACATCAATTTGCTTGTTTTGGTTTTGACCTTTAAGGTTAAACATTCGTGATTGTTTTCCTGGAAATGACTTTTCTATCTTACTTTTGGCATTTTAAGCGCAATCTCTTCGTGTTTCCTGCTGAATTCGTATCATTCAATATTCCGTGTCGTTACTGCTTTTTGGTCGGTTTGTTTTTAAAGGAAAACTTTAATTCACAAGTATTAAACAAGACAAATAGTCTATTGTTAGTGGTGTTATGTCAAGTTCTGTTGTGCATGTTAATTTTACTCTCCAAGATAGCCGATCACGTACATCTTTAATTTATTGAAAAAGGCGGACCTTAAATCCGGAGAAGAAGCCTTTGTTCTAAAATTAGTTTACGTGTAGCTTACTGTTATGTAATAATATTCAACTTGCAATTTCACTTGTATTTAAACAGAATGTGTTAAATTTAAATCGACAGAATTGTTGTTTGTAATTTTTATATTGCTCTTGTTACTTTATTTTGACCAGATACCTCGAGAACGATACCGAAAATTTAGCTTAAAGTAGATTTTGTATCCACCTAGTTGCTCGAAGGTTTTTATGCTAATCATCTTCGTGCGCTTGCGTATTATCGTAATGGATCTTCTGCGCAGGTCATTGCGTCAGCTTTAATTTGCGTTTGAAGGGTAACTGACATGAAATTGACAGTTCTCTCCTGGTCAAAATAAAAAGATGAGAGCGATAGTTTTTGTGTGATTCGAAGCTAGCTCTTGTACTGTAAAGTTCAGCAGTGTGCATTAAAAAAGAAGAATCCTGAGAGAAGAAAATTAGTCTTCAGTTTTGTTATTGGTCTGTACGCTAATCCCCCAAAGCAGGCCAATTCAACACGAGTTGGGTTTCGTTTGGGGATTGAGATACCCGGTCAGGAGTTGGCTGAGTTTGATTGTAGTTGATTTTATCGAATCTTAGTGTAGATACATAACAGGAATTCTTTGACATACCTCACTCAGTCTTGTATCGATCAACAATCGTGCTTGCAAACTTTCCTCGCTTTCAGTATTTCTCTGCTGCTAGCATTAAACTCAGTGGTATCCAATCTTGACCGAACAAGTCAAGAGAAAGTTGAAGGAGGACAATCCCCGAGACGTCATCTTGAAATGAGGGCAACACTAAGTTCCGTTCGTTTACAGCTTCTCAGAATATCACCCAGTGAATTAATGTTGTGCTAATGCTGCGATATAATTTCAGGCAAGATTGTTGGAAACTGCTCTTGTATGAGTTTTTTTTCTCTTAACTGGTTTCGTAATCAACACTGCATGGCATGGCGGTGGACGCACGTGTTATAAAACTCCTGTTAAGACGACCAAGGCGGTATGTGTAACCTTCATCCGGATGATGCCACTGTAAGATTTTACCATGTTTCTCGTAGCTGTACTCCGTACTTTCTCTCTTCAACAGCTCTTAGTTGTCCTGAGTAAAAGCTGTTGTAAAGGGTAGGAGAACGCGTCGAGTTTCAACTCCCTTCAAAAGCAATAGCAAATGGCGCAAAATCGTTTCGCTTGCTTGATGAAAGAAAGCTGCTGCCTTGTTCAGACACTTTTCAAAAACTGAGGCAACATAACATAACATAACATAACATAACATATAAAATGCGGATTTCTTTTTCATGACGAGTAGAAACTTCTAGCGACGAATTATCTTTGTTTATCTTAACTTTCACCAGTAGTTTTAGTTTGGGCAGCGCATCACTACCTTTTGGCGTTAACTAATTATCCTTTACACGAGTGGTTTTCCAAATTGTTTCATAATATTAATCCGGCAAAGCATTCTTTTTGTTCGGAAGTCACGCTAATCAAGTGAAAACAAGGTTTTTCAGTGAAAATAGCCACTTTTCAAATGAAACAAGTAAAAATCATCGCAAAACCGGTTTCCGAGATCTTATCCTTGAGCGACCCCTTAGTAACTGTGTTAAAAACGCCTAAACTCGAAGTCGGTCGAAATCCGGTCTTAATGGGCGTTGTAACCTTGCTTGAGGGCGGACCTATCACATGCAATCGTTGTCAGCTATAATTACGTTTGGGCCAATGATCCAAATAGCCATGTTTCTCGTTACGGTTAGTTAATATTCTTGTTTCGTGATTCTAGCGAGAGTAAAGTATCAATGGCAATATCAATGGCGTATTTATGGCGATCGTGCTTTTTCTGTTTGTGCTCCTAAACTGTGGAACAAACTTCCTGAGCAAATAAAATGTAGTTCAAATCTGCGTACTTCTAAGAGCAGCCTGAAAACTCATCTTTTTCAGCGCTATTTTTATCTATAGTTTTGTTTTATTATTTACTACTTTGTATCAACTTTTATTGTGATGCGCCTTTGAGGTTCAGGATAAGGCGCCATAGAAATGTTTACTGTTATTGTTATCGTTAATGAGTCAAACTAGTCAACAAAGAGTCATGGGTCAATGAATCAAATTTCCATAATTCAAAATTTGGCAGTAAAGATAGCACAAGTTAAATATTCTATCAAGTTTGGGCTATACTGTGCTTGCTAGGAAACAGTCCCAGGCGCTTATGACCTTTAAGTCTTCAACAAGAGGCTAGCAAAGCACCTGTTTAGAGACAATAAAATGCAAACAGCTACTCATTTTGATCTTGAATGACTAAAAGAAAGAAGGGATGCTAGCTGCTATAAAAGGTACTTTTTGATGAGCAAGGCCTGAATGACGCTTGTCACAAGCTTTAAAAGCAGAGCCCCCACACGAGCTGAATACCCAGCACCGCTTTTCAAATGAAAGAAGCAAAAATGATCGCAAAACTGGTTCCCGAGATTTTTACCTGAAGCGACCTCTTTTGACCGGTGCTACTTAGCTACGCTGAAAACGCCTAAAAACGCCTAAAATTCTCGTGACTGTACTCCGTAATTTCTCTCTTCGACAACTCCTAATAGTACTGAGTAAAAGCTTCTGTAAAGGGTAGGAGAACGCCTCGAGTTTCGACTCCCTTCAAAAGCTAATAGCAAATGGCGCAAAATCGTTTTGCTTACTCGAAGAAAGAAAGCTGCTGCCTTGTTCAGACGCTTTTCAAAAACTGAGGCAACATAACATAACATAACATAAAAATGCGGATTTCTTTTTCATGACGAGTAAGTTATCTTTTAGAAACTTCTAGTGACGAATTATCTTTGTTTATCTTTACTTTTATCAGTAGTTTTAGCTTGGACAACGCCTCAGTGCCTTTTGACGTTCATTAGCCCTTAATACGCGTGTTTTTCCAAATTTTTCCTGATTCATTAATCCGGCAAAGCATTCTATTTGTTCGGAAGTCACGCTAATCAAGTGAAATCAAGGTTTTTAAGTGAAAATAGCCACTTTTCAAGTGAAACAAGTTAAAATAATTGCAAAAGCTATTCCCTTGATCTTAACCTTACCCGCTGGCACTTAGTTGCGTTGGAAACCGCTAAAATTCAAAGTGCCGAAATGCGGTCTTAAGTGGGTGCTGAAACCTTGCTTGAGAGCGGATATATTCATATGCAATCGTTGTCACCTATTTAAGAGCCGATGTCTGAAATTATCGAGAATCGGGCGTCAGTCGTGAAATTTCGAATTTCTTTATATTTTACCCAAGTAACCTCTATAGTGAAGTGATTTCAAAAATAACATTAAAAGTTTCAACAGCTTTTTATTTTTTTCGAAATCGGGCAAAGTTTGAAAATACGGCATATCGGCCTCCTTCGAATAGTGAAACTGCCGGAAAATAACACTTTTTTATCTCGCTCGTACGTTAAAACGCGGCGTCGTCTGTTAATGAAACACAAACACAATATAAACGGATGTTACTAAAACGAGGAATGGGGAACGGGGAACGGGGAACGGGGAACGGGGAACGGGGAACGGGGAACGGGGAATGGGGAATAGTGGTCAGCGGTAATACCTAAAAAATTAAGTTGGAGTCTGCGCAGTACGGCAAAGAAACGAGGATTGCACGTGGAGAGCGAAAGATGGAAGGTAAGAATATTTATCTGTCAGTTTTTCCCGAGTTTTTGGGATTATTGGGTTTCTGTTTATTAAAATTAACCAAAAATATTGATTTGCAGGTAATGAGAGAAACGATGATGTTTAGGATCACGAGGTTATCGTTATCGACAGGTTGGAATAAAAAGATTCGTATCACTTTGAGTACAGTCGCTTCGAGTGTTACAGTGAAACCCATTAAACCATGAACGCCTAAATTATTTCTGGAATGTTTATTGTTCTGCGACCAATCAGATTCGAGACGTAACCGCAACAAACCGCAAGAGTAATTAGCTGAAAGGTTTCGATCACGAAACGAGTCGGTGGCTTTTGCGTCCACGATAAATTCTCAGTTTCACCGCCGATTAACAAACACTCTGAAATTGTTATTTTGTTTTCTGTTTCAGAGTTTATGCATAAACAAAGAATAACTATAAACGATATTATACTGAAAAGAGATAAATAATCGAACAGACACGGCTAGGAGCGCGTCTGGGAGCAGAATCGAGAGCAGAATAATTGTATTCAGTTTTTGATTTTTTTAAAAAACGGCCTCTCCGGTGGTGTCAGTCATAATCATTTGTAGGTTTCAGCCTTTTCCCTGTTTGACCAAAACAGTTAACTGAATAACTTTGCAAAAGTTTTTCTTTACCCTAGTATCAAGCTCATTCACGGCAAAACTCTTCCGTCCAAGATGTCACGCAAGCCGTTAGCCTAACATTTTACGTTATGGACATGAAACAACTAGCTGGATTTTTCTTCCACGATTCTCAATTTTTTTATACCCTTTGGAAATACTGCAGTTGTTATTCTTTTCTATTTCAGATAGCTTCTGTATGAGCGAAGGATAGACGGCACAAGTGAACAAATGTCCAGTTCTAGTAGAAGCGATTCGTGCGTTTAGTATATTTTAAAAAAGATACGTTTCCTTCGGTGTTTGCATAAACATCCCATTTATCACTTCTTTGGTTTTGCCTCAAAACGTGCTTGTTTTTGGCCCTCATTTGATGTTTTCGATTCCGTCGGTCCAAAGTAACACAACTACAGAACTGAGACCTAAATAGCCATCAAAAGCGAGTGTAATTTTTCGAAATTATTGCAACGGTACGCAAGTTGCACGCATGTTTGTATCTGCAACGGCAGGCGTGTTTGTGTTTGCCGTGAAAACTCGGGTCTAACAGAAACTGCAGTAATTATTTGCTCTACTGCAATAATCGCCGGTGAAACTGCGTGACATCTTGGACGGAAGAGTTTTGCCGTGAATGAGCTTGATACACTGTTCTCCTCACCACAGTAGGGTAAAGGGAAACTTTTGCAAAGTTATTCAGTTAACTGTTTTGGTCAAACAGGGAAAAGGTTGAAACCTACAAATGATTAGAACTGACAACACTGGAGAGGCCGTTTTTTAAAAAATCAAAAACTGAATACAATTATTCTGCTCTCGATTCTGCTCCCAGACGCGCTCCTAGCCGTGTCTGTTCGATTATTTATCTCTTTTCAGTAAAATATCGTTTATAGTTATTCTTTGCTTATGCATAAACTCTGAAATAGAAAAAAAATAACAATTTCAGAGTGTTTGTTAATCGGCGGTGAAACTGAGAATTTATCGTGGACGCAAAAGCCACCGACTCATTTCGTGATCGAAACCTTTCAGCTAATTACTCTTGCGGTTTGTTGCGGTTACGTCTCGAATCTGATTTGTCGCAGAACAATAAACATTCCAGAAATAATTTTAGGCGTTCATAGTTTAATGGGTTTCACTGTAACACTCGAAGCGACTGTACTCAAAGTGATACGAATCTTTTGATTCCAACCTGTCGATAACGATGACCTCGTGATCCTAAATATCATCGTTACTCTCATCACCTGCAAATCAATATTTTTGGTTAATTTTAATAAACAGAAACTCAATAATCCCAAAAACTCGGGAAAAACTGACAGATAAATATTCTTACCTTCCATCTTTCGCTCTCCACGTGCAATCCTCGTTTCTTTGCCGTACTGCGCAGACTCCAACTTAATTTTTTAGGTATTACCGCTGACCACTATTTCTCATTCCCCATTCCCCATTCCCCATTCCTCGTTTTAGTAACATCCCAATATAAACACACTTTAGCTCTTTATAATACAGTAATTTTCTTTGGATAAGCTGTTCAAGTGAGAATGTATCGGCCGTTAGAAGAAAACCAGTTTCAGGTATTTAAAAAAATTGCAAATTTCACCCAACTTCCACACTACAGAAACCAAATTGGTACGTGGATTTTGGACATGGAATAACGACAGGCTTGAAGAAAAACATTTGTAAATTACTGTGTTAAAATATTTCTGGCGGCAATGAAAATTTACACCGTCGAGAGACCAAAATGTGAAGGGTAGTTAGACACGAATCGCCGACTGAATTTATGACACAAACCGCCGACTGGTTACGCAAAGCAAACGGTAGCCCTTTTCATTGAGAGAAATGCCGGAGAAAACCTTAGCAAAATTACTTAGGGGGCTTGCAGAATAATTTTACATAGTGTTTGCTGAAGTTAAATGCTGTTTTTGAACAACGATCAACACACGCACGTCTTGTTTTAGTACACCCCCGTTGTACACGGATCGGTCGATCGAAACCGCAACATATGCATAACATTAATCTTACCGTGTTTTCAAAATTATCCATTATCTGTCTGATAAAAATAATCCTCCACTCCATCGTTGTGATTGGTACTGTAATAGCTGTAGCTTGCTGGACATATGGTAGCGTTGTTTTCCCGAAATTTGTCATCATTTAGCCGCAGACAAACTGACAAAAGTAGCATTGCGGAACAGTACCAGAATATATGTTGCAAGAACAAGATTGCGTGACGCATGACATGGGCAAGGTTTATTGATGCAATCGTATTTTATAGGTGTTAGTTTTTTGAGGTGCAAGCATGAAGTTCTACAGATATACTTTTTTTAAACCACCTTTTGATGCAACAAAGCTTTCATGCATTGATATCGTGTCGCTAGTTTTTTTTTTTCCTTTGACATTTCATTGCGTGGCATCTTATGTGGAGGGGGACAGGGGGAGCGGGAGAAAAGGGGGGAGGAGATGTACGGGAGGCGGGAGAAGAGGGGGCGGGAAGCGGGATTCCCAAGGTGGAGGGAAGCGGGAGAAAAAGGGGAAAATTACCCAACATTGCGCAATACTTCGCAATCTAAAAAAATGCGAAGAGGCGGGAGCCAACAAATACAGGGCGGGAACCGGGATTAAAGGGTACGGGAAGCGGGGGGTTTACACCCCCTGTCCCTCCCCCCTCTTATGGCTATACAAGCATCACCCATGGCGATAGTCCTTGTTGGTGGACCCTGTGGCCCTAGTTTATTTAACCCGGCGAATTCTGAATGTGTGGCGATCGGCGAGTGTAACAAAAATGTCTACAGTCACCTCGTGTATTGTAAAATCAGCGACGACATTACAGTGGACAGTGAATCCCAGCTATTACTTACTCGAGCAGGTAGGGGGTTTACTGTTAGACATTGCAAATCCTAGAGAAGGATTTTTTATTTGGCCATTTTTGTAAATTAAATCGGCGTATTTATTTCATGCATTTTTGCGACAGAAGAGTCTCACTTAAAATTAACATTGTGCCCACGACATTGAAATCTGTTTGGGACTAGGTGGCGTTGCAATATAACTGGCGGTTTTCGATCCCCACAGAGGTAGCTGCCCACAAGGGAAAATCCTCAGCCCCAGAAACTCAATATGGATTTAAAAAGGCGCATGCAGCCCATGTTTTGAGCGCCTTGTACAAGTACGCTCGCATAAGCATTTGTATGAATGGTTTTTGTTCAGAATAAATTAGCCGCAATTTGTTTACGCGGTTAATCTGGTGTGCGCAGTTTTACTAACTCTTTCATGTTCCTGGGGGAGAGTTGGCACAGAAAACCGCTGCTCAAGCATACTTTCGTAACAGAAAACCGTTGCCGCCGTGATAAAAACAAAAAACAAAACAAAAACAAAAAAACGGAGTCCCACTGTTCCCAAATCTTACATGGTTTGTAAGAGCTTGTGCCCCAAAAACTTGCGCTGCATTCAGTACAACATGGTTTCTGAAATCTATTCACAGCGATTTATTTATCTAGTGTTTCATCGAGTGTGCAATCGCAAACCGCGAAAAAAAAAAGGATTGTTCTCATTCCCCCGGCCTCTTGTGCGCGCTTGTGAGAAACCATCTTGCACGAAATAAAACTTCTGTGAAAAGGCGACGTCTTTTTGAAAAAAAAAAAAAGTTAATTAACGAGTAGGCTAGGGGTCTCATTAAAATAGTTTTGGCCTTGTGAAATTCCACTAGTTTCCTCTCCGTGGACATTGTGAATAAGAAAGGAACGGTCTCTTATTATGTTCTTCCGATTTCCTCATTTTCATGAATTATTCTCTGGATAAAAATCATTTTGGAAAAAAGATTCTTTATCTGCGTGATCAGTGTCCGTCAAATTTCAACACCTTAGGCTGCGGGCACTCTCTTTTTCCGCTCAGGGATAGTCGAGGAAAACGAACAAGGGATCCGGCGAGCGCGAAATCGCCTATGGCGTTGAAACGTGACGCGCGTGTGGAGCCCGCGCGAAAATCGCCGAACGCCGCAAGCAATTTTTACGTGCACTCGCGGGTTGTTTTGGCTGGACTAGTCCTTAGCGGGAAGAGTAGACCGAGCAGTCTCTTTTTCCTCTCAGGAATAGTCGAGAGAAACGAATAAGGGAGAGAGCAAGCGCGAAAATCACCTGCACAAACATGGCGTTGAAACGTGACGCACGTGTCAAGCCGCTTAGTATTGCGCCGGCTCTAGTACACTAGTGCATAGCATATATATATTTATAGTACGACGCTAAATTTTGGCGTGCTGCCGTTGGTCGAAATTGATCACGTGACGCGATAGTGTCTCTCCTCAGCGGGCGCCTATCAGCGCATAGTGACCGTTTTGGGTAATTTTCGCTCAAAATTTAGCGTTGTACAATAAAAACAATAGAGTCCTTCCGTCTCAGGCCCTATGTGTGGTAGGTTCCCTCGGAAATTTGATGTTCAAACTTCACATAAGCCTTTGAACTGCGTTCTCGGGCTAATATTTGTTGTGAACATCAAATTTCCTCGGGCAACCTATCACACGGTAGTGCCTTCGACAGAAGAACTCTATTGTTTCAACAGCGGCTCCACCATTGTAAACATGCGCGTCACTTTTGAACGCCGAAGGCGATTTAGCGCTCGTCAGCTCGCTTGTTCGCTTTTCTCGACTGACTAGACTATCCCTGAGCGGGAAGAGAGACTGCTTTTAGTCTAAGGTGCTGAAATTTAACGGATACTGATCATGCAAATAAAGAATCTTTTTCTTTCCCAAATGGCTTTTATCCAGGAAATAATTCATGGAAATGAGAAAATCTCAAGAACATAATAAATGACGCTATTCACAATGTCTCCGGAGGGGTAGCTGGTGGAATTTCACAAGGCCAAAACTATTTTAACGAAACCCCCAGCACCCTCCTTTAATTCACATTTTTTTCTCAAAAAGACTTACGTCACAGACGTTTCTTTTTTTTCGAGTAAGATAGGTTTTCACGAGCACACACAACGGGTGAGAGGTTGGCTGGGGGAATGAGAACATTTTCTATGTTTTTTTGCGGTTCGCGCTCGTGCACTCGTGTATCTAAAACGCTAAATAAATATATACAGTTGTGAACTGACCCCAAAAAGCATGTTTTACTTACGTGTATTAAATGCCGCACGAGTTTTTGGGGCACGAGCTAATAAACCATGTAAGATTTGGGAACGATGGGACACGGTTTTCTGTTTTTGTTTATGCTTTTTTTAAATCACGGCAGTAACGGTTTTCTATTAGGAAAGTATGTTTGAGCAGCGGTTTTCTGTGCCAACTTTCTCAAAAATACAATAAACCCATACAAGTATGTCTTTGATTAGCCTCTCCCCCAGCCAGACAAATTGCGGATAATTTATTATCAACGAAAATCATTTATGCAAATATTTACGCGAGCTTACTTGTGCAAGTGTATTTCTGGCCTCATAACATGGGCTTTTAATCCACATTGAGCCTTTGGGGCTGAGGATGTTCCCTAGTGTGCAGCCACCATGGCCACTTCTGCGGGGATCGACCATCGCGAGTTACCGCACCGCCACCTAGTCCCAAACAAATACCGATGTCGTGGGCACACTGTTATTTTAAAGTGCTACTATGATCAAAAAATCACTTTTATTTTTTCTTCGGATTTCGAAACTATGTTTGTTAAACACTCCCCAAGCGTAATTATAAGCCTTAATTTTGAGAAGAAGACCGTTAATTTAAACTGCAATTTTCCGGTTTAATGGTCCGCCATTATTACACCAGAAAGGATACAATGACGTCATACGCGCAAGAGCTGTAAAATGTAGTGTGTGAACGCGGCTTACAAATTATGCAAAACACGAGTTTGAGAGTGTGAAAGCTCAAAACTCCCGTGCTGCATACTAAATAAGGCACTTTCACACACACTGCATTCTAAAACTCGTGTGTGAATGATGTCATTGTATCCTTTCTGGTGTAATAATGGCGGACCATTAAAACGGAAAATTGCAGTTTAAATTAACGGTCTTCTTCTCAAAATTAAGGCTTATAATTTCGCTTGCGGAGTGTTTAATAAACATAGTTTCGAAATCCGAAGAAAAAATAAAAGTGATTTTTTGATCATAGTAGCACTTTAAAGTGAGACTCCTTCTGTCTCAAAAATGCCTGAAATATAAATGCTGATTTACATTATTATAGTTTTTTAAAATGTCCAAATCGCTCTCTAGGATTTGCAATGTCTAACAGGAAACTCCCTACCTGCTCGCGTAAGTAAAGCGTAGATTCACTATTGAGTGTAATGTCGACTCGTTGCCGATTTACAATACACGAGGTGATTGTAGACATTTTTGCTACACTCGCCGATTGCCACACATTTAACATTCCCCAGGTTAAATGAACTGGGGCCACAGGGTACACCAACGAGGACATTCTGACGAGGACTATCATGATGATGCTTTAAATATATAGCCACAAGATGCCATGCAATGAAATGTCAAAACAAAAAAAAAAAACAAAAAAACTAGCGACACGATATCAATGCATGAAAGCTTTGTTGCATCAAAAGGTGGATAAAAAAACCTAGTATTTCTAGAACTTATACACTTATGCCTCAAAAAGCTAACACCTAAAAAAATGGAATTACATCGATTGACCTTTGCCCATGTCATGCGTCACGCAATCATGTTCTTGCAACAAATATTCTGGTACTGTTCCACAATGGGCTATTCCATTTAATATCCGCACCCCCCCGGTTGAGGACTGACGTTTCCCTCTTACCCCTAAAGAATTCCATTAAAAAGTGTTACCCCCTGAAGACTTCCTTAAGAAATGGGTTTACCCCTGAAGAATTTCACAAAAAAAGCATTTACCCCTGAAGAATTCCATGAAATCTCTGTTTATTCCTGAAGAATTCCACTTATAATATGGGTTTTACCCCTAAAGAATTCCCCAGCTTCTGGCCTTTACCCCTGAAGAATTCCACTACTTTTATCCCTTACCCCTGAAGAATTCCACTGTTCCTCAACCGGGGGGGTGCGGATATTAAATGGAATAGCCCAATGTTACTTTTGTCAGTTTGTTTGCGGCTAAGTGATGACAAATTTCGGGAAAACAACGTTCTTACATGTCCAGCAAGCTACAGCTATTACAGTACCAAGCACAACGATGGAGTGGAGGATTATTTTTCTCAGACAGATAATGGATAATTTTAATATATAGATTTAGCCAAGCCTAAAAGCGGAGCCCCCCTTTTTGTTTTGTCTGTTTTTTGCTTGTTTTTTGTTTTGTTTTTTTGTTTTGTTTTTGCTGGCAGTTGTTAATTTGTGAAAATACTCTCATCCAAGTCGTTTTATTAAAAAAAAAAAAAACAAAGAAAAAAAAGAAAAAAAGTTCTTGCTCCCGCTGAGAGTCGAACCTGGGTCGTCGGCGTGAGATGCCGGTAACTAGTCCACTAGGCCATGGGCGTTTAACATTGTTTTAGAAGTTAATTTTAATACTTATTTCTTTCTTCGTGACAAGCTGCCTATCAGCATGAAAATGCTGGTGTTTTTCCCGGCAAAATGTGTTCGAAACGCCGTAAAAACCATGGTTGTGGACAGAAAAAACCAAAAAGCACTAGCTCTGCTATATTTGGCGTCGAAACCGCTGCGAAAAGCTGCGAACTCAAGCCGTGTGCCGACCGAGTTTGAACAGAACCGACGAGGCAAATTTGAACTTTTTGCCTGAACTTTATCGCCGAATTTCTTTCGCCTAGATTGAACTTTTCCCCTTCCACCAAAAAGACAACTGAGTGTTCTTTTGAACTTTTTTTTTCCATTAACAAATTTGTTTTTGACTTTTGTTGTCTTTGCTTGTTTTGCTACAACGCGGGTCAACATGCGATTTCGCGCCGAAAACACACGGGATTCAGCACAGGGTTATATCCAGTGTAGGAAGTGTATTGGTAGCCCTGTGGTGCGGACGGACGGACGTACGGATGTACGGACGGACGGTCACGTGACTACTACGTCACTACCAAAATTTTTTGGCTTGATAGATTACCAAATTTCCTTAGCAATGGAGCTCCGCTGACGCGCTAGCGCGCTGGCTCCGCTAAAAACACGGTAAGATTAATGTTATGCATATGTTGCGGTTTCGATCGACTGATCCGTGTACTAAAACAAGACGTGCGTGTGTTGATCGTAGTTCAAAAACAGCATTTAACTTCAGCAAATACCATGTAAAATTATTCTGCAAGCCCCCTAAGTAATTTTGCGAAGGTTTTCTCCGGTATTTCTCTCAATTAAAAGGGCTACCGTTTGCTTTGCGTAACCAGTCGGCGGTTTGTGTCATAAATTCAGTCGGCGATTCGCCTCAAAAAACTTGCACCTCAAAAAACTAACACCTATAAAATACGATTGCATCAATAAACCTTGCCCATGTCATGCGTCACGCAATCTTGTTCTTGCAACATATATTCTGGTACTGTTCCGCAATGCTACTTTTGTCAGTTTGTCTGCGGCTAAATGATGACAAATTTCGGGAAAACAACGCTACCATATGTCCAGCAAGCTACAGCTATTACAGTACCAATCACAACGATGGAGTGGAGGATTATTTTTATCAGACAGATAATGGATAATTTTAAAAACACGGTAAGATTAATGTTATGCATATGTTGCGGTTTCGATCGACCGATCCGTGTACAACGGGGGTGTACTAAAACAAGACGTGCGTGTGTTGATCGTTGTTCAAAAACAGCATTTAACTTCAGCAAACACTATGTAAAATTATTCTGCAAGCCCCCTAAGTAATTTTGCTAAGGTTTTCTCCGGCAAGTGTCTGACTAGTTTTCGAGATATTCGACATTATTTAAAATGAAGCGTTGTCCATTACCGTTGCTATGGTGACAGCTGTTGCTAGAAAACCAGGGAGAAAAAAAACTGTGATCATTTGTTGAAAAGGTGGTGTAGTATCAAGGAAATCGAAGTTTATCTTCTATGCGAAATTTTGACTTCAAAAGATAGACTCCAAGGCCAAAAAAACTGTTGCGAGCCTCCTTAAGGCTTCGGGGGCTATCTAAGAGTTTGTGATTTATTCAAGAATTATTCAAAGACATCTCTCTGTCAACTTTATTTTGTTTTCATTTATAAGGGTTTGTATGTAGTTAGCTGAGATCCCTTAGATATAAATCAGTTGCTGTCAGTGGTTCGCTGTATGGACACGTAACATCAATAAACGAGTTGCCCACAAAGATGCTGTGTGTTACAAAATATTTTATAATCGTTCCCATTGGATTAGAGTATAAATTATGTTTGGGTGCCCGCCACGATATAGGGGTATAAACAAAATGCGCGGGAAACGTCTTAATTTATGCGGAATAACTAAGGCTCTCTGAAATGTCAACTTGTCAAAAAGAAAAAAAATCAGTTGTTTTCAAACATCAAGCACGCAGAAATTGAGTTAGTCAACTTGAGCGACGAATATTTATTTCACTTGAAAGCTATGTCTGAGTTTTCTTTCTCCTCAACGCTACCTCGACATAAAATTAACTCGGCTTGTTCTGGTATGAGTTATCCTGCAGCGAACAGTCGGTTAGCCAAAAAATTGGATAACAAAAAGAAGACGATCAAGATGATACAAAACCAGCAACCTGGTGAAGATTTCAGAAAGCCAATTACAGAGCTTCAAAAAGAATTGGATGATATCAGGAAAAAATATTCAGATTTGGAGATTATTCACAAATACACGAGCGAAGAGACAGCAAGCGACAGCAAGCGAATCTGGGAGTTGTTGTACCGCCCTATTCCCTCAATCCAACATTTGCAAGATTTGAAACGTTCTCTTTATGAGGCGAACAAATTAGTGGAGAAACAGCAACAAGAAATTCGCACCTTGATGAATCATGTCAAGTTGCTGGAAGAGGAAAAGATCAACAAGGTATCTGTTGATGACCTTCGTCGTCTGCAACAAGCATTTACGCTGGATAGTTAGAACTTTCATCAGTGTCAACACACGGCCTTAATCAGTTGGTTGGTTGAAGCAAACCATGCTCGCCTGGTGGCAGAAAACACGGCTGACCGCTGGCGCTAACGTTTTGAAGAAGACCATTGAAAACTTACCATCAACTCGGCAGGTGAAGCAAAGCGAAAAGGGCTGTATAAGTAAAACGGATTAAAGACCGAGAGTCCTGGTGAGGTCAATCGACCATTGCTTCAAAGACAACTTGGAGTTGTGGAAAACAGTTGCAAGAAATTAAAGACTGAATACTTTTCAGTGAGACTTAGACCCTCGGTGAACGAAGACCTTAAACCTTGCTGTTTTACCGAAGTAATAATGCGAATGTACTTGAACTGGATCAGTGCATGAAAGATAAGCAGTGCTTTGTTGAAGGATTTAAGAAACAATTAAACTTAGCCAAATCTATTGCAACTATTTTAACTGGATCTCTGTACAAAGATTAGGATGTACAAACTTTTGAACTTAAATAATTTAAGCCCACCCAAGCAAATTGAGCAGACGTTCAATGTACTAAGCGACTCGTTTGTATTTAAGATCATAGGTTTTTTTCTATGCTTATTAAAGATATCATTAACTCGAGGCCTTGCTTGTTTGAATATTTTATTTACCAACTCAACTTTCCTTTCTGAGTTGCATCGTTAACTCTTAGCAAGTGATCAACGGTATGAAACTCGAAACACAAACGGGATTCCAAGCAAAACAACTTCTCATTTACAATTGAGGCTAGTGAAAACTGAGTTATCGGTGCGTACAACTCGCGTGTAACACGTGCAGTGGCTTTTTCCCTCGCTTGTAACACACGCAAGTCATTGCTGAGCGAAAAAAATCACACGAATCGTATTTGTCCCATTGGTCTCCTTTTGTCCCTTGCAAGTCTTTTGTGATATTTGTTATCAATTGAGCTTCTTTGAGGAGGTGTTACACTAAATTTATCAGAAATCTAACTGAATTGTATTAATAAACATATTTTCTCCTCATACTCAAGGGCATTAAATCTTTTCTGACTTGCCATTGAAGGGTGCTATTAAATTTGACGAAGAGGGGGAGGGGGGGATTTTAGTAAACACAGCTATGGTGGCTAATAAGGCCGATTTAATAGGTGCTTTCACCATCCACTCGTTGAAAACTGCAAAAGTAACAATACGCCGCAACGATATTTTCTAGCAAGCAAATAGGCCGAGGAAAAATAGATAAACCATTTAACTTTCATTGGGTTTCGTTATTTTCATTACCAAATTTTGAATATTGGGAAATTTGACTCATTTACTCATGACTTATTTGACTCACAAGACAAGGAACCTCGATTAATCTAGCATTTGCGGGAGATTGTTGTTTCGTGTCTTAGTGTTAATTATCGTTAACTTGAAACTACCATCAAATGAGGACAGTTCCGTCATTCAAAATTTAGAGTAAGCATTTATTTTTTAAAGCTTAATGAGATATTTTCGAAAATGTATATCGCGTTTCCGCTGTTTTATAACAGGAAAAACACTTAGTTAGCTGCTTAAGCAACCGTGGATCTATTGCAAAGTAAATGGAAAAAGAATATCATCGTTAAGAGACCTTTCTAGTCACGTTCTATATTTCGTTGTGGTTCACAAGTACCACAAAGCCTGCCCTCAAATTAACAAATTGACGACAGTTTTTTATGCGTCTGTGAAGCACACTTTGACAATGTTATGACGCAATTTATCATCAATAAGAGGACAGACGCATAAAAAAACTGACGTCAATTTGTTTTTTACAATAACAAAAAGCCAAAACTGATTTTCAAACGAAGGAAAGAAGAGCAAGAGTCAATTGAAGATGCGATTGCCGCAGAATCTGAATTTCATCGCTGTAATTCGGAGAATCACAGACTCGTAAATTAAAACTTTAGTAAGAATAGGCCAGAAATACAAGGAAAAATTCGAATTGCTCAACTAACCTTTAATCCAGTGAAAACTGTTCACAAAATAATCCGCTAAAACACGGTTCAGCTTAAGCTTAATTTTATCGACAGGACAAATTCCCGCTCATTGTCGATATTCAGGTTGATATTCATCTTTCCCATGATCCTGTTGAACAGAATAAAACTTTAACTTCTCAAAGTTTCAACCTTTTTTTCTTTCGGACATAAAACTTTGGGAAAAAATTCGGAGGTTTTCTTTCCTAACACAACGTCCTTTGCCATTTAATTCCTACGATTTTTTTACCATGGGATAGACGAACACAGCATCTGGCTAAATCATTCTGTAGTCATTCAAACGAAAACATTCCGGCCATTACCAATGGAACAGTCATTCAATAGTTAAGATGATTTTTATTTCATTTAAGTAGTTTCATCGGATTAGGCAGGGACACCGAAACAGCTTTGTTTCCCCGATATAAAAGCCACAGCAGGTCCGGTTGTTCAAAGAGTGGATAATGCTATCCACCGGATAAATCGCTATCCAGCGGATAAGTGATAAGAAAACAAAGTGCACTATCTACTGGATAGTGATTTATCCAGCGAACAGAGTCATCCGCTCTTTGAACAACCGGTGCCAGACCATAACAGGATCGTAACGAGCTATGTGGGATCAGGGATCAAAGGGGTGGACTCAGGGATCAGAAGGCTGGGATCTGGGATCGCAGCCCTGAGGATCAGGGGATCACAGACCATGGGATCGGAATCAGCAGTTTTTTTAGGGATCAGGGATCAGGTTGTTCCATATTTGTGGGATCAGGGGCAAAAATTGGTCATGCTTTTGTAATCAAGGGTCAGAAATTTGCGTACAAAAATGGGATCAGCGATGAAAAAACATACTTCGTTACCACCCTGCCAGAACACAGGCGCGACTAGTCGTTCCTTACTCTTTTCCAACAGTGAAGTGGCTTTATAATTAGGGTTTGGATTGCATGCATCTTTGTTTATCTGATTAGCGCTCAACTTAGGGTGATTAAATTTTTTTACCACATCTTGTCAGTTTCTCGTTCTCTGATTAGTCGAGAGCCGTGGGAAGTGAGAGTCCATACCACGGCTCGCGTCATGAATTCTTGTCGCGAATGTCGCGAATGCTTATGATCGATTTATTGTGGACTTGCACCGCGTAAAAAACTTTTTTCTGTGGTAAAATTGTTAATTTTTAAGACTCAACCACTATAATTGTTATAAAATTAAGAAAGAAAGAAAAAACTGAGAAAAGAGATAACAGGAGAACACTTGTTCTCCTGTAAAGAATCGGTCACACGACTGAACGAAAAAAGGCGCCAAAACTTTGCGTAGTGTTGCAGCGTTTATTTTCAAAGCTCAATGAATCAATGAAACTGCTCCGAAGTGAACAAAGTGGCACAAGTTTTAGGGAAAACATCATCTAATTATTGGTTCTGAAATGTAGTACGTGTTTGATTTTTCTTGAAACATTGCTGTAATCATCGTTCAAAGCGGATTGAGGCTGTACGATTTCACCATATTAGCTGCCGAATTTCAGTTTAACCGAACAAGTTTGTAATCCGTTCGCACAACGGCGCCATCATGTGCCTGTTCGATCGAACCAAGAAGTTGCGGACTCCCTCGGCTACGCCTCGAGAGTCCACAACATTTTGACGGCTAGATGACGAAAACTCGTGGGAAATAAGAGGCCATACCACGGAAAACTGGAGGAAATTTGTTAAATTATTATCATCATCATCATCATCATCATCATCATCATCATCATCATCATCATCATCATCGTTATTATTACTATTATTATTATTATTGTCGTTGTATCGGGGTAAATTTTAACTTCGCTCTTCTGCATTGGGTTCGTCTTAACGTCGGGGATTTCGTTATCAGGGAACGTTATATCGGGGTTCTGTGCCATGCATTCTACAGTAACTTTGGCCGGGGTGAAGAATATCGTCTGCTAAAGCGGGACTTTGTTACAAAGGGGTTCTATATATCAGTCCACTGTACGTTAAATATTTAAAGGAGAAAACTTGTAAAAAGATGGTGTGCAGGTATGCCTAATAAATTATCAGAAATTATTTGCAGCTGACTGTCTTCACGAAATTTGTAGGACGTAGGTACATGTATTACATGTACTGTTGGGTCTTTTACATCAGCCCATAACAAGCATTTCTAAGGCATTCTTTAAGGTGGAATGGTACCCTAAAAGATGAATTTCTTTAGAACAGAACTTTGTGGGAAACTTCTACCATCACTTTATAGGGCTGCACGCCCTAACATCAATATAAGTCTTTTAAGGTCACATGTCACAATAGTTAATGATTAACTATCGTCTTAAGTTAGAAAAGTGATGTTCACGGTAACAACGATAACTCACTAATGCACGGTTGGAAAAGTATCAAACCAACTCTAACGTGTACATAAATGACATGACTGTGCAATGAACCTCAAAAATTAGCCAGATTTCCTTCATTCGATTTATTTAAAAAAGCTTTTCTTAAAACTTCAGGTAACAGGAAATAACAATTAGACAAAGAGTCAATTAATGAGACGTATTTCAAACCTGTTTACTCTTTTTTAGGTTCATTGCACCGAAAAAACAGTACTTTAATATTGACGAAAATTTCACAACAGTAGGTTAAAATGCAAGGGAGATATCTTTGTTAAGAGTTCCTCTATTCCAGGAAATTCTGTTATTCGAGAAAAACGGTCTTAAAGACAAAGACAAACATAACAGCAAGGCTGATCTGACTACGTAGAAAGATTTGACTCTGCAAGACATCAACACGACACTAATAGAACTTCAACAGAGCAGGGTTGCAGCCGTAGACAGCTGTTTCGCTCTTCTTAGAGCTCATCAGTACGGCATAGCAAGATGGCGAAAATGCCGTAAAAATACCCGTGCTCTCTGTTAAAAGCCCTAAACGAGGACGCACGCCCACCAGATCACGCCATCACGTGTCTTGGAAAGGTCGAGACTCCAAGTGTTGTGTTGATGTCTCGCAGAGCCAAAGATAGGATGGACAAAACCAACCTATCTTTGGCTCTGCGAGACATCTGCGAGACATCAACACGGAGCAGAGCACGCGTACTAAGAAGAGCGAAACAGCTGTCTACGGCTGCAACCCTGCTCTGTTGAAGTTCTATTAGTGTCGTGTTGATGTCTTGCAGAGTCAAATCTTTCTACGTAGTCAGATCAGCCTTGCTGTTATGTTTGTCATTTGAGTATTTCTTTGGCTGATTAGGTCTGGTTTACTAGATCCTACGTACACGTGCAGCATTTTCGTTTGCGGTCCTTTACTGATATTGTTCTACTTAAAGATAAAGGAACGAATTCTCGACAGTAATTCGTCGCTTGTTGCCCTAAAACTATTGTCAAATGAAATTTGTCACACTGAAATTTAAGTTGAATGACTTTCCTGTTCAGAAAAACATGTTTTCTGTAAGAACTAGGACTTGTTTTGCAAATTAAAACGCAGAGACCTAAAATCTCTCCTCTTCTCAGGCAGGTGTTTCGCTAGAAGAGCACTGACGTTGGTCTGTGCAGGGAGGCAAGGGGGGGGGGGGTCCTTTTAGAAAGTCATTTTTTTCGCATTTAATAAATGTAAACATTGTTTGCTATGGAAAAATTCGTACTGTTGTTCAGATTTTGTCAATTTCGCCTATTTAATGCTGGAAATCAAGTGAAATACTTTCACGGTAGTATTCACAAGTGTCTAAAGGCTACAATTTTGTCGTTTTCAAAAAAATGACTTTTGCGACCGAAACCTCGAATTCCAGGGTATCATACCACCTTAATGTGAGATTACTGCTAGTTTATCTGATATACCGAGCACCAATCTTTGTCTGGCAAGTGAATCAGTGAAATGCGCTCATCCATAAATGTTGGGATTTGACATTGACAAGATAAGGACTACAGCCTTGCTGTGTTGGCTCGCTCCAACCCAGTCATTTGAAAAAGCACGAAGACATCCCTATCAAATGGCCATTCAAAATGCCAGAACGGTCAGACCACTGTGACGTATCTACCAAACTCTAATTCTCTTGATCTTTTTCCGTAGCTGTTCCACAACAATACCCCAAACTAGGAGTTAACAAGGCCAAAAAATGAGAGTTCTGATGTGGCGTTACAAATCGCTCCTCTTCCTTGCCTGCTATATCATGACCCTGACAGTAATTTATATGATTCATGTGAGCTGGAAAGTACCCAAAACCAAAAGAGCAGAGTTTGACACCCATAATCTTACCAGTCGAGCAAACGGGAATGCAAACAGCAAGCATTTCATGGTGAAAGTAAGTCGAGGCACTGAACCGATAACCCTGTTCTTGAGGATGGCGGGTAAATTGAAAGAGCACAGGACACGCTTTTACTGCGATTTTTACCGATCCGCCACCCTGTTTTGGCCAGCATCATTTGGGAAGATCGTTGTAGTCCTTGACAAAGAGTCGGAGCAAGACTATACATTTGCAAAAATACTGTCAAAACAGGTCACAGAACATTTTCCAAATCACAAGTTGGAAGTGCTCTACGAACCGCTCCCAAACGACCAAAGTATTCTAAATTTTCCAGGTGAAAAGACGCCCGGTTACAACCGACAGTTATGGAGCAGTTTCTTTATTGATTTGTACACAAAGGACAACATAATTGCATGGATGGACTCAGACGCTGCCTTTATCACACCCGTGACCGAGGCATCAATATTCTCTGGCAAAAAGGTGCGGATTTTGGGTACTGAGTGCACCATGAACTTGCCCTGGGTACAAGATTGGGCGCGAAATACGGAGGCGGCGCTTGGTGTGCCAATGGTTGCAGACTTCATGACATATTTCCCCGTATACCTTTACCGCGACACATTCACGCACTGCAGAGAACATATTCTGAAACGATTTAATACACACAACTTTGAAGAAGCCTTCAAGAAGTTTTACCACAGGGGAACCAGGACAATGTCACCTGTCTGTGTAATTATCAGCTATGCTTGGTTCTTCGAAAGAGATCGATATGATTGGAATCTTAAAATCTGCAATGACTTAGGCTCATACAATAAGCGCTTTCCTAGTGGACAAGGCATTGGTCTGGAACATATAATTAATGTACTTTCCGAGCCACAAACTGCTTTCCATGTTCCTTACGCAGCGTTTCTTTCTTCAAATATCTTAATCAGTTATTGTTTGTCACACACGGCAGTAGGCAATGCGCCTGCGATATGTTCTAACCATTCTGCAGTTTCTTTGACAGACAACTTGGTTCTTTTTAACCATGATCTTCAAAGAGTAGAAAATCTTTTACAAACACCATGCACCGATAACAAAACGAATGCCTGTTTAAAGGCCCTAGAACGTCATTATAACCAAGTTGGTCTTGAAATTAAGAGAAGTGAACGCAAAGTAGACTGGGCCGACTTAGAAAGGGTCGAAAAACTAGCAAATGAAGTTGACATTGTCTGTAAGTCTTTGAAGTAATAATATGCGTACAGCGGACAAATATAATTGGGGCACTCGATCAATCAATGGACCTTTTCACCGATCCGACAGCCATAATGAACGTAGATTTCGGATAAACTAGACTGGAATGACTTAAAAACGGTTGTAAATGAAGTTGACATTCCATGTAAGCATAGTTGGTGGAGAGACTGGTTATGAAACCTCGCAAGTTTCAAAGGCCAAAACAAAGGCGTCTCAATTTTACGTTGAAAGCACCTCAGTCGTACACTAGCTTTTTTTACGTCTACACGTTATGGCTGAATAACTTAACAGTAAAATTTTTATTGATTAGTTGGTCCAACACAGTTCAAAACCAGTATGGTTTGTGGACGGTCAAGGCCAGCCTGCGCATAACCCCGTCTGCGGCGCAGGCTGGGACAAGGCTTAAAGCGGTAACAAAAACGTGAAACAAAGAAATTTGTCGGGCTTCATAGCCATTTTCTTCTTTTATTAAATACGATGTAGGTCGTTGAAGTAATAACGTACGTACAGTGGACAAATATAATAGGAACAATAAACAGCGATCGATGGGCACACGTCCTATTGATTTTTTTTATTTTACTTTTTAATTTGTCTGTTTTTAATTTACTGCGTGTGCGATGACGTGACGATGCATTATCGTAATTCTGAAACTAATCAATTTTAATGAGCATTTATATGTGATAAGCTGGAGGCAAAATCAATTCGACCGCCATATCAGATAAAGGTCTGTACATAATAATCAGAAGTAATCATATCTGATCAGAATAAAGGCCCTCGCAGAGTCCCTTGCAGCCAGAAGGAGGCCGACGAGGGATTCAATTGGCAACTGAATTATAAAGCTTTCAAATGTATTTTTATTATAACCTCCCTCTCATTTCTAAATAATAGTAGCTGCGGTCACGAGACCGTACAGTAAAGTCAAATTGTTACAATTTTAACTGCAAACAGACATGTAAGAAGGAATTTTACCGTCAGCCGTCTCCAGCTTAAAGACGCTCTGTTACCTATTTTTAGTGCTACTATACAAAGCAAAAAGACGTAAAGGAATAAAAGGGAACACCAAAATAAGGGTTGACTTTTGTTCAAAATTGTCTGCTAGTTTTCCGGCTGAAACAGTAATTAAGAGTCTTTGGCCACGGATCTCCAGGATGGAATTTGGCCTCATTTTTTCAAGTTTGTTTGGGAAAAATAGCTAAAGCCGGATTAAGGTTTGTTCTTTCTTTACGAAAATCACTTCAAATCTTCCTTTTCTCAGCTGTGAACGTTGCAACTGAACAAGTCAAGCTGTTAAGAATCTAATCATTGTTTTTTTTGTTTGTTTGTTTCCTTTTTTTTTGTTTTTTCGTTTTTTCTTTAATTTTTATTTTGTTTTGTTTTGTTTTATTTTATTTTATTTTAGTTATTTATTTTTATTTTATTTTTTTTTTTGCACTGGAAGCTTTACTCACCGACATTGCTGGAATTTTATCCGCGAAGATTTGATTCGCCAATTTTGCACGATATTTGCGAGCTCTAATTACCCCAGCGGAAATAGACGCATTTTTAGGGTAGCTTCCACTATACAGAATTAGAGTTCAGTCTTACTTAACAAAGAAGGAGGCCAAAACCATGTATTATATCGGTCACATGAAAGCGCGACGGACATTTGAGAACATGCCGTAGGATGGTGTTTTATGACAACATAATAAATGGTATTGCCTCCTTTATATCCTTTATTATTAATATGATGTACAATTAAGGTTAAGGCGCAAACTAGAATAAAACGAGTTCCTAAAGTTTTAATTCATTTCTTCACTAGGTGTTTTCTTTTCTTTTTGTTACTGTGATTAACTTGTCATTTTTACATATTGTACCGAAAATTTCTGCCGGTAACAACACGTCGAAAACAAGTCTTTATCAACCCTAGTGCAATTATCGGTGCACTTTAAAAAAATAAAACAAGCTTTTCTACGTTCTGATAAAGCATTGATTTTCAATTCATCTGAACGCATGAGGCTTCCAGTCTACAATACTGTGCAATAACTTGTGCAATAACAGTTGTCTTAGAGCAGTTTTCAATTGTGTCGAAAGTAATGCTGCGTTTCCTTAGGTCTTGTTTTACTTCCCTATCTGATTGGTTAAAAAAGCTCGCGCCACTTTCTCAACCAATCAGATGAAAAACTCAAACCAATCATGACTTGCTCGCACGCGTTTATCCGCACTTAACGCCAGCTACTTCTTTTTGCTTCGACTTGTGATTGGTTGTTTTTGTATTTTGTTCGTGTTGTGATTAGTCAGAGCGATTACTTTAGTTTTGGTTTTACGACAATCATTTTAAAACAGCTCGACAGCAAGCGAGCAATACCTTTGCATTTCCATAATTGATCAGTGGATCAATTCCCGCCGGTTTAATTTTTGCCAACGTTTAATAGTGGGAGAAAAAAACAGAACTAAAATTCACGTGAAAATAAAAGGCATTTTTTAGTATTTTGTCATTGGTTTTAACGGGATTAAAACATTCTTTTTCTCATTTTGAAAAAAATTTCCTATTCATGATTCCCATTCATTCTGAATTTGGTGAGAGCTTTTGGCGTACAAAAATGGGTGGCGAGATCGTGTTGTGCAGAGGTAATAAACAAAATGTAAACGTAAGTTCTTCATTTATAGAGGATGTGCGATTAGCTATCCTGGCTTCTTAACAGGCATGCCACCTAAGTGCGTGACCGAGAAGTTTTACTCAGTAAGAGCGGGGAAAACTGGTTGTTTAGCATTTACATGGGGAAACCGGTTGGTCCTAAGGTCGTATCTATCTTGCGCAATAGTAAACAAATTCTCCCGAATGGAAAATTTCATCGGAGATTGACGTGTACCTGTTTTGCGCAGAGAGTCTGGAACTAGTTTGACCATTGGCGCAGGGTCTGGAACTGGTAGAAAAAGTTCTGAAGAAACATAATTTTCGTTCGGATATTCCGATTCTGAATTTTGGAGTACCTCTCAAGACGCTTCGTTTATTCTAGAAATTCTCCGGTCGCGGAAACCGTTCCAACCATTTTTTTTTGGGGGGGGGGAGGGGTGGTTAACACTCACTAGTCCAGCTGGCAGCGACAGAGCTGAATAACAACTGCACATGTCAAAAGCGCGCGCCAAGGAAAACTGGAGTCGACAATACAAAACCATAGCAACAATGGCGGACTTTTAAAAATTTTGGCACCGCGAAGATTTTCACCTTCAATAAGAGTTTTGTTGCAAACTTAAGTTTCAGACTTCTGCAAAGCCTTCGTCTGTTGTCGAGACAAATTATATCTTTTGTACACCGGGGTCATTTGTCTGAACACCAGGTGAAAAGGTGTCTCAAAAACACCAGTCAGCGAAAATGCAGCGAGATTCTTACCATTCCATGAGTACACCTCGTCATCTTGCCTTTACATTCTTCTCCTGACCGGGTATTTTTACACAGGAGCAGGTGTGGTGAGCGGAGGTTTTCCTCCACGTTGTACAAAAGCAACACAGTGCGCGCTCGCTGCATTTTCGAGGACTGGAGTTTTTGAGAGATGTTTTCATCTGGCGTTCTGAAAAACAACCTCCGTGTGCAAAAGGTAAAATTTGTCTCGACAACAGATGAAGGCTTTGCAGAAGGTGAAACTTCAGTTTGCAACAAAAATCTTATTGAAGATGGTCTCAAGACGGCGGTCTCAAAATTTTTAAAGAGACCGCCGTCTTGTTGCTATGTTGTTGCTATGGTTTGCCTTATCGTCCTCAGTTTTCCTTAGCGCGCGCTTCTGACATGCGCAGTTGTTATTCAGCTCTGTCGCTGGCAGCAGAAGGGACCTTGAATCAGGGACACGTCTGACCTCTTGACGACTGCTGACCACACTGATTTTTTTTGCTCGAACGCACGATTCAACATTGCGCTCTTCGAACCGCATTTTGGGTAGATACTCGATGAAATTAAAAAAAACTTGCACAAGATATGTGCAGAGCGAATATACATGAATATAAGAAAAACACTACCTATATTGCTGCACGCATTTCGGGCACAATAAGAGAAGAATAATTTTTTGAACTGATTAAGGACGGCTGCCTCCTTTTGTAACTGCGCATACGTACTGCGCATCTTGAGTTATTCGGGTTTCTTAAAGAATTTGCCCCCTAATACAAAAATATTTTTGCGCGGTTTATGACTATATGGAAAAAGCAGATATTGGCAAGTGCTATCAGAATCCGAAAAGAAAAAAGGGGGTAACCTCGCATTTTTCAGAGATAATTGAGCTTAAATTGGGAAGGAAATTGTCATACATTCTCTGTATTTCAACGCTTTTTTAGGTTTATGGTTGCGTAATTATCTCTGAAAAATGCGCGGCAACCCACATTTTTCTTTTAGGATTCCAGTAGGTCTTGCTAAGACCTGCAAAAACAGGTCCGGTGTATTAGGAGGCACCGTCCTTAAGAAATTTTTTTTCCTGTCTTCCTAGGATCATTCCGTAAGAGGCCTGTGGGAAAGTGATTAAATATTTCTCCATACGCCGACTGGAATCAATATCTGTAGAAAGCATTCACTTTTCTAGTTTGCCATGAAGTGTATACGGTCACCAAAACTGCTGAGTTATGTGGCGTTTATTCTCGCATTTCCATGGATAACCGCATTGATTGCTTACATTCATTTTGCACCTTGGAGAAGCTGGCCGCAAGAAACAAGCCTCGCAAATGCAAGCCAAAACAGCTTCATAACAGCAACAACAACAACAGTCCATTCTGAAGATGAATATATGGATAACGAAAATTGCGTCCCACTGGTGAATTTCAAAGACTTGGGAAGCAACAAGAGGAAAGTTCCACTGTTAATTATTGTTAGCACGGCACCACAAAGATTTGACAGAAGGCAGGCGATAAGGGACACTTGGTGGAAACACTGTAATGGCAGTCAGGTAAATAAAAGATAGTAAATTAAAGATATCTCGGCTAAAGTGGAGTCCACTGCACTAATACTTTAAAAAGTCTCCGTTTTCGTTTGGCCATTTAATATGATTTTGTTGTTGAAAAGAATCAGACCTGCCAACGCACTAAATTAATTTGCTATCTATCACTGTTACTCAAAAACTAGTTTGTTGTATTGTTTTGTTTTCTGCGCTCTCAACTTATCCAGAAACTCTTGTATAACAAACTCTAACCAATAATGAGCCAATAATAAGGCTATTCCTTGTGACCTGTACGTCGCAGGTACCTCGTAATCACGCAATATTTGCCATGTATTCTGATTGGCTAATGGTACTGTGCATAAACGCAGACCAGTTATTCGTTAAATGGGTAACTTCACTTTTGCCCTTATCAAACAGGTTAAATGTGTCTTTATCACCGATGGATTGATTGAAGACGAAGTCCAGCGTAACCTTACGATACAAGAAAGAAACAGATACAAGGATATAGAACTCCAGCCACTTACTGGAGGCCGAGAGTTCGGATTTCGCTTCCTGAACCAAATCAAATGGGCCATGGCAAAATTTGACTTTCGGCATCTTCTTCGAATAGATGATGACTATTTCCTGTGCTTAAAGAGGCTTTTATTTGAGCTCCCAACGCGACCGAAGGAAAATCTTATCTGGGGACACTTTCACTGCCAACAAAGTATAACTTGGGTTGACGAAGCTTTCATGATATTCTCTAAGGATATCATCCACAAATTTTTGACACAGAACGAAAGCACGATGCTATGTCATCCACACGCTGACCAGCAGATTATGCTGTGGTTGCAAACCATTTCCAACAAAACCTTTTTCCACGATACAAGGTTACACAATAGCCCTCCAGCTTCTTTCACTCGGACGTTTGATAATATCAAAAATGTCTGTGACTCGTATTTAGGGGTACACGGGGCGTATGTTGATAAGATGAGATATTTGGGGCTGAACGCTAATGATGGCATAAAAGATGTTCAACCCATACCTAAATTTTCAAGTTTCTGTTGGACTACACGGTTCGATATCCGTGTGTTTGGTCCTCCATGGCAGTTTGACCCCAGACCCTGCAAAGATAACCCCAAGTGGAACGTTGAGAGAAAAATATATATCGGTCGCGAAAATCGCTTGAAGTGAAAAATATACGGAACGAATGATCCTTACGGCAATTAAAGAAAGACACAAAAGACGAAATACGTAAAGTAAAAAATGTATGTAACAAAAAATTGCCCGATATTTCGGTTTGCAAGACAAACCTTCTTCAGGGGCTACAAGAGTAAAATAAGTAAATACGTTACAGGACCGTTAAAGGGGCATAGTCACGAGGACTTCGCAGATTTTTGGTCAAAACTGTGCTAAAATTTTCGGTAGCTAACTTTATCCATGCCCAACATTGTGATTGAACGTTTAAAGGAACATATTAACTTAATTTCATTAAGAGAAAACAAAGCATGACCATTTAATATCGATTTAATGTCAACACGCTGAAAGAATTTGAAAAGTTTAGCCTAATTTTTTCAAGTTGCAATCCATTTCCATCCGTAGCAACAGACGACAGAAAATAGTTTTAGTGAAGTAATGTAGTCTTTAGTAACAAAACTAGACCATTATTTGTTCATTGATGTGAGGACATATTTTTTTTATTTTTAAAGTGAACTAAAATAGCGTGACTATGCCCCCTTAAAAATTTAAAATAAATTAATATGATAGGTTGGTAGCTGAACAAGAAGTGTCATAAATGTAGCTCACCACGTCTGTTTCATCCTTGCGGCTACAGTGTCTTAAGGGTGCGTTTCTTTGGGAAAATCCAAATCCGGATTCTTGTATCCGAAAACGGATTTTGCGTTTCTTTACCTAAATCCGAAAATGGATTAATCACGGATTAGTGATCTGAAGAATCCACACTCCGAGTGGATACATCAGATCAAATCTAAATCCGGATTTTCAGGATTCATGATCCGTGCGTTTCTTTGGGGGACGGATCCGAAAATAGTATATCTGTCAAGCGGTCTTCCATGCAAATTTACTCGTCTCACCATATTTTCTCTCGATCTTGCGTGACAAAACATTCGATCGTAAAAAAGAAAATTCAGGTGATTATTCTGTTCCGTATATTTGAAAAGTTTTCTCCAAAAGAACAGACAGAAGCATTGACACGTCAGGATAACTTCATTGGTGTACCATTTCTGTAATTCAGGGACCAGATTTTGAACGTAAATAGCGATCGCGAGTTCACTTGAACTTCTGGCAGATACTGTCCTTGTTTATAAATTATTTGTATTCCATTCTAGTTGAATTCTAGGGCAGCACGAGAGAAACATCGTTCTGATATATATATTGCGTGCCTCCAGCCTGTCTTGTCATGACAAAATAATCCTTTTTCGGATTTTGCGTTTCTTTGGCGTCGAAGAATCCATATGATCTGGGATCACAAATCCGTTTTCGGATTCTCCCAAAGAAACGCACCCTTAGCCTTGTCAATTAAGTGTGCCTCACGCGCTTTTCTTACGGAGTATCGGTTTATAGTATGTATTAGCTCCAAGGGTATGAGACGGATGTCGTTGACGGAGTGCCCGGCTAAGTTGAAATGTTCCGAAATAGGGGTAGGGTTTGCTTATCTCGTTAAACGTGGCTACAATCTATCTTTTCTTACAAAAGAAATTAATGCGTCCGCTGCATCCCACGTCACGAAACGTTGAAACCACGACAGCAAAATAACAACGCAGGCCGAGTACCATTCGTTATTACCTTCAATCCAGTTCTTCCTAACCCTGCTTCTATTGTATGGAAATATCTGGGCATTCTCCAGTCCTCTAATTACTGCAAACAAACATCCTCCTCTCCACCAGTCCTCGCTTACAAAAGAAGTGCTAGTCTGCGTGATCTGTTGTTTCGCACCAGATTGCGTGACTCCAAAAATAAAGATCAAAGATCAACCGCTGGCATTTACAGATGTTAGCGTCCACTTTCCCTCACGTGTCCTTTCTTACAAGAAGGGCAAGACAAATATATCTTTTTTCTCTACTAAAGAAGAACGACGTATTAAAGACACTTTTAACTTGTAAATCTAAAAACCTTATTTATTTCATTGAATGTAAAAAATGCGCTACACGTAGGGGAGACTAAACGACACCTTCAAGCATTAGGGGTCCAGACAATCTGTTTGAAATTTGAAGGATTTGTATGGGAATATTACGAGCTTCGTATTTAAAGCAAAATATCGGGGGTAATGTTGATATTTTTCTTCAAAATAAACGTAAAATTACCTCAATTGTTGTGATTTGTCGACCTGGTAGCCGTAATTGGGGAATTTTGGCGATTTTGAAGGTTTTAGCGTTCGGCGTTTACCTGAGCGTAATAAGAGAAAAACAAGGAAGGAGATCTTCTAAGAACCGCTCCAGCGCCAAGCTGAAATTCACCCCGAAATTCACATCGCCGGCTTCCAAACCGAGCTCCAAGCAAAGCTGAGATGTTAAGAATTCCTCTCCTACCATTCGTTTGAAAATCCGTCCAAATTACCAAGCGCTAGCCGCCGAATAATACACATATGTAGTTCAAATGATCCGTGGCAAATTTTCGTGTATCGACCCCAAACGGTGACGCTGACTGCTCATTCTTTGACATGTCATTGATTGACCGCATCCAATCAGAATGGAACAGTCGGCGTGACCGTTTGAGGCCGGCACACGAAAATTTGCCACGGATCATTTGAACTACGTATGTTTTTATTTGGCGGCTAGCGCTTGGTATTTTGGACGGATTTTCAAACGAATGGTAGGAGAAGAATCCTTAACATCTCAGCTTTGCTTGGAGCTCGGTTTGGAAGCGGGGCGATGGGAATTTCGGGGTGAATTTTGGCTTGGCGCTGGAGCGGTTCTGAAAAGATCTCCTCCCTAATGTCTTTCGCTTGTTACGCTCAGGTAAACGCCGAACGCTAAACCTTCAAAATCACCAAAATTCGCCAAAATTCGCCATTTACGGCTACAAGGTCGACAAATCACAACAATTGAGGTAAGTTTACGTTTATTTTGAAGAAAAATAGCAACATTACCCCCGATATTTTGCTTTAAATAGGAAGCTCGTAATATTCCCATACAAATCCTTCAAATTTCAAACAGATTGTCTGGGCCCCCCATGCTTCAAGAACGCTTTGGCGAGCATCGCCGTTCCGTCCAAAATCATCAACAGCTTGCTAACCCTACCCCTGTTTCGGAACATTTCAACTTAGCCGGGCACTACGTCAATGACATTCGTCTCATACCCTTGGAGCTAATACATACTAACCGATACTCCGTACGAAAAGCGCGTGAGGCACACTTAATTGACAAGGCTAAGACACTGGAGCCGCAAGGGTGAAACAGAACCTATCATATTAATTTATGTTAAATTTTTAAACTTTTATGTTAACGGTCCTGTAACGTATTTACTCATTTTACTCTTGTAGCCCATGAAGGTTTGTCTTGCAAACCGAAATATAGGGCAATTTTTTGTTACATACATTTTTTACTTTACGTATTTCGTGTCTTTCTTTAATTGCCGTAAGGATCATTCGTTCCGTGTATTCTTCCACTTCAAATGTTTTACTGATCCAGGTCTACTTAAGATCCGGCAACTCTCAACGCCTTGTCGCTGTGGTCCTGCCAGTTTATAAACTTTGTGAAAATCACTGATTGTCGCAGTTTGTAACAGTAAGCTTAACCTGATGCAGGTTTTCTTTTGAAATGCACTTCATTTAAATAGTTTCTAAACATATTTTACTATCCAACAATATTAGTTATTGTACAAAAAGTGCAAAACGAGTACAAATAACCCATTGTACAGTTGGTTATTGTACAGTACCGTGGGCTCTCTCTTCTTGTTGCACTTGTAGTTCTTTCAAGTTACTGAAAAAGGTTAAAAAAAGGTTAAGTTGGATAATATATCTCTTGTTGGATGTTTCGGTGTGAAGTATCGCCGTATATTTTAATCGTTGTTTGTATTTTTTCTCGCCCTGCGGGCTCGTCAAAATACAGCACAACTCGTTAAAATATACGGCCCTCCTCCTCGTCATCATCATCATCATCATCATCATCATTATTATTATTATTATTATTAAACTCCTCAGGATTTGCTATCAATTTACGCTTAAAGCTTAATTTAATAGAGGATGAACTGCACTTTATCTTTCACTCTGTGTTAATCATCATCATCGTCGTCACGATCACTAGACAGCTGAGGTCCAGTGGGCCCTGTTCTAAGCATGATTGACAATTTCATCTTTGTGCGTGGGACTGGTATATGATTCTGGTATAGGATACCAGAATTGATCTGGTTTAGTTTAGGAGGGACACACAGCGCATATAATCAAGCAGGCTCCTCTAGACTTTGGTTGACTGACTTTTTCAGAGTCCAATAGTATCTCTGGTAGTGTTTAACAGTTTACAAAAATACCCTCATCATCGTCATGGTGATGGTGATGATGATGATGATGATGATGATGATGATGATGATGATGATATGATGATGATGATGATGATGATGATTATTATTATTATTATTATTATAAAACTCCTGTTAAGGATTTGCTCTCATTTCACGCTCAATTCAACAGGGGATGAAATGCACTTTTTATTTTACTGTTTGTTATATGATGATCTGAAAAATACCCTTTTTGAAAAGTTCATTAAACAAAACAGCTCATTTCCCGATTTTGATAATCAAGAAAAAGTATTATTTCTTTTCAATGATACTGATCCAGCTTAGCAGACTAACTGCTACTTTTGTCTTTGATACAATGGAAAAAGAATGAAACATCATTATTTTTGTCATTGTGATTATTTACAAATACGTATATCTTTATTTAATCTTATTGTAGTTGTATTGGTATCATCCTGTATAGAAATGAAAATACCGAAATGAAGTTGTTGCTGTTGTTCTTGTTTCACGAAATTTCACGAAATTTCCCCGTAAAGAGCTAAGAGCCCCTTCTTTTTTAAGGCAAAAATTGAGGATGCTGATAACTTTAAAGCTAATCGCTTCTGAAAGTTTTTCTCGCCCAGAAACAAATTTGAAGCCTCCGTCATTTGCAAACTGAGAAATGCTGAAAACATATATTCGCCAAATTTGGAACTATCACAGCTATCACCAAATATGGTTTTCCCCCTAACTGTGCAGAAACCGTTTCGAATACAAAAGCCAAAAATTCGATTAGCACCCATGCCTGTAAGGTGAAATTACATGGGAATCCCCCGCAACGACGATTTTCAGCGCAACTCAGCGTCGATTTTTAATGTATGTTACACGGTTAGATTTTCAGTACAATGTCCACTGACATGAAATCCGTTGGCAACACACATGTCACCCGGGACGATTTTCGGCGCTACGGGCTCAGCGAATAGGGTTTTGGAAAGGCGTTGCGCTAAAATTTGACGACAGGCCTAGGTATATTACACGAAACATCTTGAGCAAACTTCGTGATTTGGCGTTCGAGTTTTTGAAGCCGCAACATTGTTACGCTAAAAATCGTCGTTGAAAATCGTCCCGTGTAACATCACGTGACCTGTAGCCAGGGTGGGGTGAGGAGAGATTGACACGAGGACTGTTGCGCACATTATGAAACAATACTCTAAGCTCCACAAAAAATAAAAGTCTCTTCAGTTTGCACAAGAAAAAAAGATCCGAAATCTGTCCTTCTCGGGGGATGAAGAGGAATAAGAATAACGCAGATTCCTGAAGTGGAATAGTGTAATATTTCTTCCTGGGTATTGTTATTAATGATATGATAATAAGGGATGGAGAGTCGCCCTGACCCTCCACACGCCCAATACCATACTTCATCTGTCTAAGCGTCGATATTCATCCTCATAAACTCCCCATAACCTAGGCCCTCCTTCCAGTACTCAAACAAATAAAGACACAAGGGCAACCAAGAAAAAGACCCTAACACTTTGTTTAAATCCATACAGGTACAAGGCTATCGAATTTAGAATTTAGATTTTGATCTCTCGTTATTCTTTTGTTTCCGGATTCAAAGTCAGAAAGCCTGAGAGAATCCCTTTAAGCAATCCAAGGACTTGTAAACTTTGCCTGTATCCGGGTGTAGCAGCGCCTGCCGGGTTACAACCTGCTTGAGTTTGATGTAATGCAGCGCCGTTCTACTATTCTCCCAACCAACATGGTCCACAAGTTACAAAGGATGGTCCATAATGTCGTTCAGATCAACATCAGCCAGCGCTAGAGAGACTGCGGATCCACTAATAAAGCCATGAAGAGTGAATCGCTCGCTAGAAAGCTGACCGCGTAGTTCGGCAGAGGACAAGTTTAATCGAGATTGGGCAGCTGCCGCCTCCAAACCGCGAGAAGAAATTTTACCTTCTTTGGACAGGGAACGGAAAATATAGCCCGAACCCAGGTCAACCGGTAACAAGTTACAAAGGGGAACATATAACTCAAGGCCCGCCACGGGACAAACTGTTTTATTGGAGCCTCTTTTAAATGGCAAAACATTCTTGTCACCAGACCTTAGAGTTTAAGTCCACACATGATTGAGCAGCAAGCTTGAGTTATCTGGGAATCGCCACACATCAGCCGTTTTGAGCTGGAGCAGGTCTGCAGCCCTATCCCCTGAAAAGAACAACGCCTTGAAAACCGCTTGATCTCTTGCTAAAATGAAGGTTTGAGCTGGCTCCAGCGATGAAGGAACCAGGAGTTTGGAATGAATGTGCCGCGAAATCGCCGCAAGGTCCGCCAAGAGGACAGGTTCCGCCTGCCGGGCAACAACCGTAGCTTTCAATTGTTCCCTAACGTCAGCCAAGTAATTCTTCACCACACGGCCAGCAGCGGGATTACCAACTCCCAGAAGAGGCTGCCACTCTGTGCCTCTGTCATGCGCCGCAAAGATTGCTCGCAATTTGCCAATTAACGCATCTACTGTACCAAAGACCAGTCGTTTAGGACAATCACAACAGCCGCCTCTAGCCCGAATCAAAACCAACTAATTCATTTTCCAAGGAACTTTTCTGTTTGGCGTAGCGGGAAGAACTGCTTTGTCTCGCAAGTTCGTCCAGTCTCTGACTTATCGTTTCTTCATTAATTCGGGGCCTGACATCCCCGGAACAGCGATAGCCTAGCTCCGCGGCCGACCTTCTCGCATAGCCACATTGTTGACAGTATTTAAAAGACTCATCATTTGCGGACGAACACTTGGGACACGCCACGGAAGGGAAGGACAACTTGGGGACTTTAGGTAAAGGCTAAGAGATAAAGAAAACGAAACATGAAAGATCAAAGACAACAAAGCAGAGTATGTATATTGTACAATAACACATTAATCTCGACTTACAATACACAACTGATAACTTAATCTCCCCCCCGTTGTCCTTTATTAAGTCAATTCATTCCCCGAACCTATTCATTGTACTTAGTCATTTATCCTTTTGCCTCTCTGTTTGTATTTTTCTCTTTCTAAAACCAGCTCTTTAACAACTTTATGAGAAACGTGATATTCTGCAGGCCCGCAGAGGTCAAGGACAAGGGATGGCCCTGTAACCCGATTTCGACGGAGCCATGAGGACATCTAAGTCACCAGGTGTCCCCAAAAGAATCCTGGCCGAGCATCGAGTTATGAGTTCTGGCCACCAGTAGGGTAGTGGGTTATACCCTGGGACGGCAATAGTAAACTTTAAAACTGGGCCAACCAAGCCAAAAGGTGGAAAAACATATGGGTTGGACGAGCAATCCATCTCGCGCAGATTCTGACAGAACAAATTCGTTCCCTTCGATTTCGGGCTAGGATGAGGAGAAAGGAGTGGTAGAGTGACTCCTGTTTTCCCTAACATGGCGTTGAGTCTAATGCCATGAGATCAACCGAGTGTCTGTCTTCACCGCCGAATGTCCTATCCACAAGATCCCACACCTTCTTCGACAACCTGGAGTCAGATCTCGACACTCGACGTGAAGGACCGTCAGCTTCATTGTTGCCCGACGGAACATACGTCAAGTTCAGTTGAATATTACGGCCTGTCTGGACAGAGAATAGATGTTTCGTGGCCATTGGTAACTCTGGAGACTTCTTACTCCCTTCGCCTTCCCATGCACCGATTAATATGCAACTGTTTACAGACGCGTTGACTCTACAATTAGATATATCCCGCGGGAGGGCCTCAAGGGTGTTGGCTAGAGCAAGCATCTCCTTGGTGGAGATGTTTAAGCTCTTCTGGCTTTCCTGCCAGTAGCCACCCAGTACTTGATCACCCGATGAGAGATGGAGGACACCACCACAGCCATGGCCTGATGCATCCGAAGAAACAGAAAGACGTAGGTGCTTTTCGTCTCTTCAAGGAACGCAGTCCTTCCACGAGTCCAAAAACCGCCAATGAATTATTTCCTCTCTGAGACCAGGCGACAGGAAGACTTGCCCATTGGAACTGGCTGACGAAATGGCACGAGCCATCTCTCTAATAAACAGCTTAGCTAAAGGGACGGCTAGGGAAAGTGAAATACATTTCCCCTGGAAGCGCTGCAAAGTCTTAACATCCACAAATTTACGGCGAGCCAAGATCTCTTCTCGCAGTGAAGCCCAAGAAATAATCTTTCGTTGTTGTACCAGAAACGACTGCCTTTGAGAGTCAACGACAAAACCCAGATACTCCAAAGAAGTGGTTGGGTGCAGCACAGACTTGCTTATCCCAATCGTGTAACCAAGCTCGATCAAACAGACAGGACAACAAAAATGGAAGCCTGGGCCGCCTTGAAACGGCATTCTTCAAGCCTATCAGAATACAAGACCGACCAAGGACCAGACTGGGTCAGCAGCTCACCGTTCAGGCGGTCGTCGATGTAAAGGGAACAAGGTATCCCTTGATCACGAAGGAAACTAGAAACTGCCAGGCCAATAGAGTGGTAGATAAATGGCGAGATTTTCGACCCAAACGGTAAAATACGACACACGAACCCAAAGGCCACCCCAACTCGAAGCCAAAATACGCCTGCGAGTCCGATGTCGGAAGGACGTGATCGTACCCCGACTTGTCATCACATTTAGCCATATAAGAACCCTGGTACACATATCTCGGAACGTCAGTAATCTTGTCTAGAGAAAAAGGAGCATCTTTCATCCAGAGGTTCAAAAACCTAGCATCCACGCACAGTTCGGGTTTCGTTGGCTCAACGGTCAGTGGTAGTATCAAGTGTGGAGGGCTGACCATTCCCACACGACCCCAAACGCGAACGGCGCCGGAGGACACGCGTTTTAAGATTTCCTCACAGATAAAGTCCGTAAATTTGTCACAAGAACCATGGTTGGGGCAGCGTTTAGCGGGAGGCAGGTCCGAGCAGTATTGCGAGTTTTTATAGACTCCAGAGAAAGATTCACGAAATACAAAGATGTCCATCTTGTTACGAATCCAATTGAGGAGCCACTCTTTCGCCGGGTAACCACTTAAAATCACTTCCCACGCAGTAGGATTAGCATGAATGCCCCCAGCAACAAACGCGTTAGGATCTCTTAATCTTAGCAGTTCAATTTCTGGAACAATTCCAGACAGTAACACGTCTTCCCAGTCACCTGAGGATAGACTTTCTCCCTCCTGAACGGGGACCCCATTGACATTAACCGACGACACGGTCTCTCTAGGACAAGTAGTCAAAGCTTGCATTCTGAAGCGATCAAACTGACTCTCACACAACTGCAATCTTCTTTTCTTTCCCGGTCGGATCTACGACGAAGTGGCAGAAAGAAAATAGAAAAACTAAGCACTAAAAGAATGATAAAATGGGAGATTTTTAGCAGCAAGACCTGGGGTCCCCGATCAGGAAGGAGCAACTGCGCACGCCTGGAAACAGTACGTCTATCGACTACCGAGAAATGCGGAAGGACGACAGGAGTTACTCGCCCCAGTTTTCAATAAAACGACATTCAAAACAATTTGTCTCATTAAATGTGTAGATTAGAAGTTCCTCTCTTTGGTTCCCAAAAGAGTTTATTAAGACCCGCCAAAAACACAGTCTAATCTTTACTAATGTACTCTCTTCAATACACATTGATTATCCTTACAAGAGATAACATGCAAAACTATTTGTTCTGGTCTTGTCCGGAAGAAGATTTACACCTTTTAGACGAAGGGCCAGAACCGCCTTGGTTCCCACGAGCAGGACAATAGGCTTGGAAATGGCAAAATTGGTGGCAGAAGAAGCACTGTACTGAGGTACGATTGGCCCGATCCCGTATATTCCTCGTGAAGTTGCCCGAGCGGGCCACCCTAGAAGACGAAGACACTCGCGCGGCCTTATCCACTTTGGCAATCGTCTCTTGTACCTTCTCCTGATCTTTATCACCCAACAGGACCTCCAAATATCTCTTGAATTGTTCAACGGGTACCGTGGTCCTGTCCCTCATTGTCCCAAGAACCGCTTCAAAGAAACCACTTCTCGGGTGCTTCGTCTCTTTGGCCACCAGTTTGAGGTTTAACAACAAATCCAACACCTTATCCTTCGTGAAAACGGCGGACTTCAAAAAGTGTCTTATTTCCTCTAAAGAAGAGTCTACAGTAGCTTTTTGGGCGTCTTCTAATTTTTTGATGCGTCTCATCACCCTCTCAATATTACGCCCATCCTTAAAACAAAACAAGACCTCATTACGAATTCAGCACAAAAATTAATACGCATATTTACCACATATACTCAATGACTGGAACACCCAAGAATCAATATAAACAAAAGTATAAACAAAATGAATAGTACCAGGGGTGTTTCCGCATCACCGAAGCGAATCAAGAATGAGAACATCATGCCTTGTTACGAAGCTCACAACAAAAACAAAAAAATCCAAAATCCAAAAGAACCAACAAAATATGTGCGAAATCGAAAACGCAAAAAACCTAAAGGAGAGCCAAATTTCATTCTCAGCTACCCAGGCAAAAGTTAAATGTCATTCTCGGCCACACAGGCAAACGTTAAATTTCTTTTTTTTTGAGGGGGGGGGGGCACACAGGCAAGAACAAAAATCATTCTCAGCCACACAGGCAAGAGTTAAACTTCATTCTCGGCCACACAGGCAAAAGTTAAATGTCATTCTCGGCCACACAGGCAAAAGTTAAATGTCATTCTCGGCCACACAGGCAAGAGTTAAACTTCATTCTCGGCCACACAGGCAAAAGTTAAACTTCATTCTCAGCGACACAGACAAAGTTAAATCTCATTCTCGGCCACACAGGCAGAAGTTAAACTTCATTCTCGGCCACACAGGCAAAATTCCACACAAATTCTCGGCCCCACAGGCAAACTGCGCAAAATGAATAACTGACGTTAGACGTTCAAATAATATTTAAAACTGCCGGCAATCTATGAAACGATTCTCTATGCTCACAAACAAGCCACACAGGCATTGTTTCAGTAATTAACTGCACACCACACAGGCAAGTAGGCGTAGCTCAAACTCAAAATTACTTCGATATGAAACTTAAATGATTTCAAAACCTAAAAATTCAAAAGGAAACGGCACAAAGAAGGAAAAAAGGCCTACGCGAAAGTCCAATCCAGTAATATAGAGAAATAACGTCAAGAGGACATGGAGCTACCCACAAAAGCGACCAAAAAATACTCAAGAAATACCTCGCCAAATTGCGCTGGGACGTTGGCGGCTACTTGCTCAGGTGCATCTGGAACAGCCCCTGGAGCTGGCTGCACTACAACATCTTGAACCACTCGAGCAACTTCTCCAGCTTGTGCCGCACGAGGATCTTGTTCATCAGCCATAAAGTGAGTCGGGTTTGAAGACAATCCAAGATGACCCACCTTGTCGCGGACTCGAGTGAAGTAGATGGGTGGGGCATGTATTCTCTTTATATACTCATTATTCAAATCCCCAGGGACCATATTACCAATTCAAATGGATTTGAATAATGGGAGAATGGCCTTGGTTTTTCAGGGATAATGGAATTACCATTAGTAAATCTCAAGAGCTTTAACAGTTAATAATTTAATAATAATTTAGAACTTATACAGCGCATATTCTATATGAATATGAATATAATCAAATGCGCTTTACAAGCAGGTGGAATGGGAATTTGGAAATGTTAGTTTTTATGGAGGGAGGAAAACCGGAGAACCCGGAGAAGAACCCTCGGAGCAAGGACGCGAACCAACAACAAACTCAACCCACATATGACACCGGGGCCGGGAATTGAACCCGGGCCATATTCGTGGAAGGCGACTATTCGGGTTTTTGCCGTTTTTTTTTTTCCAGGTGCAAACTTTAAACACTTTTACTTTACCTAGATCCACACACTTTATTCGAAAATTGTTCGGGGATAATAGAAAATTTCAATAGGCCTGAAAGGAGTGATGTTATCACCAAAATCGTCACAAGTCTGTTTACCCAAAACCGTGTGTTCAAAATGGAGTTGTCGAAAGCACTAGTAGTGATGATCCTAAAGAGTAGTGTGACTCAGGCCATAAGGCAGCTGCTTCAAATAGCAGTAGCCCTGTAGTTAATACTAGGGGGATATTACAGTGTTGTTGATACCAGGGCGGAATTAACAGTGTTGTTAATACCGGGGAGTTTTTAACAATTTTGTTGAAACCGGGGGGGGTATTAATGCGTACGATCAGTACCCGTCCTCATTAAGGACCCCTGTTGTGACCACCAACGGACCATAAAAATATGGTGGTATACTAATGGGTTTTCAGATAATTAACAAACATTCACCGAAGTGGAGGTGAATATTGGTGGATATTTACCTTGCCGTGAAAATTGTTGAAGTATATACCAAACTAGTGCATAGCCGGCACCAAATATCTCGTTTTTTTTACAAAGAAATGAGGAAACCTCGCGCTCGAAATCAAGAAAAATGCCGGGAGGTGAATAGTAGATACTTAAGTTCCAGGTTTGCGTAGCCAATCAGAGCGCGCTAAAAACACTATCCACCTGTTTGCTATATACCAAGAGAATATAAGGGGACAGAGAGGGACTCTGGGGGCGTTGGCTGGGATATGTCAATTCCACAAAAGTTATTTATAGACTGGCTTTTCAGCGGAAGTCTGTTTCCCGAAACGTCCGCATAAATACCATTTTCCTTGTTTTTCGAAGTCGTTTCCATCGACAAAACGTAACACCACTTGGTCCGCCATTACAAGCAAAATTTTGAATGGTTCTTCAAACGCCAGATCGAGGTTGCCTTTATGCGGACGTCCAGAAAACAGACTTCCGCTTTAAATGGCCGTCTAAAAATAACTTTACCGAACTTGACATATCCCAAAGCCTGGGCTGGCAGTGTCCCTCTCTGTCCCCTTATTTTCTCTTGTATATACTTAATAAAAATAACTTCAGAATTATATGTAGATCATCGCAGTGAAGGTGTTTCAACCTAAGCGGTTGAAAAGAAGAAACCTGAAAAAATTCCGTTCAAGCCTGAATTTTTTCAGGTTCCTTCTTTTCAACCGCTTAGGTTGAAATACCTTCACTGCGATGATCTACATACAATTCTATCTTTATTCGCAGTTCAAATATATGAATTTCATATATTAATGTTCAAAAATAACTTCTTTAACTATCCCACGTGGTGATTGTATGAACGGGGTGGTCCGTAAGAAAAGCCTCTAGTGTAGAACAATGGGTGAAATGAATGTGCGTGGGCCCAACTTTCACACTCGGAATGTATGCTTTTTTTACCGTCCGCAATGGTTTTTAACCCTGATATTATATTGTATATAGTTACTTTATTGATGCAGGGCTTCCTGGGTGTTATCAGTAAGTCCGCATTCAAATTTCATAAACTGACTCTGCGATGCTTGTCTTGTCCTTGACAAGCCATAAAAACATTGTGGGACCATTTTTGTTGTTGTTTTTGTTTTTTTTTTTGCGTTGTTCAGTTTTGTGGCAATGCTGAGTCTCAGAGTAAAAAAAGTCAGGATGGATATTTAAAAACCACGGAGACCAGGGCGGTATTAATACTCACAGTCCGTTCTCGCCCAGGTTAATGTGTGCGTGGGCCTAACTCGGAAAGGATGATTTTTTACGGTCCGCGAAATATTGCTGATCTCCGTCGGAGTACCTCCGATTCTGTGTTTATGGTCTGTGGTGGTAGCTTCTTACAACATTTCAAGTGACGGCTGAAAGCTAATCTGATGTGTTTACTTGATAGCGCATACACGATGGGGTTCAAAACACATGACAAATACACCAGCCACATCGACGTCCGGTACACCCACAGCGGGGTCTTGGAGGAGGACTGACAATTATGCACCATCATATACGGGCCCTAGGACAAAAAGAACACCAACACAAGTATAAACCCAATTTTAGCAATCTTGTACTCTCTTGGGAGCGCGTTCACACGTAGTTTTCTTTTAAACTGGGTGATGGCGCGAAGTCGCAAGAGAGGCGAGCTCGTTTTGCTCATCAGAGGTAATTGCAATGAGTTTGTACTTCTTCTACAATCCTGGCCAATTGGTTAAGGGACACTTGGCTTTTTCTTAATCTTTCTGTGAGCAATTTGAAAATAGGCGATAACATAAACCCCTCAAAAAATTTTACAAAGTTCTTTCCCCCGCTCCCCCTAAACAATGTTGAAGTACAGAAACTGTACAAGATATCCGGGATGTGTTGGACTCTGGACAGTCAACATTGTTTAGGGGGGGAGGGGGAGAAGATATTATTGATGTGTTACTAAAAATTTGGCTTAGTGTCCCAAACGTTCTGGCCACGATTGTCCGAGCCAACAGGATAACCTCTACCTTGAAACGACGTATAGCTTTCGGTCCTTTTCTTTTCGAAATAGTAGTCTGGGTTAATTCAAAGCTGGAAAAACGTTTCTGAAGCGACAAAATTTTATCGAGTAGAATTTAACGCTAGGAAATGGATGTTGTAAGAGCTTTTCATAAGGATTGACTGCATGAGACGTTTAAACGCAATGTTTGCGTTTGTACGACTACTGCTTTAAAAAGAGAAAAATGGTTAGGAAATGGCGCAAAATATTTCGTAAACTAGTTTTAGTCGAGTTTAAGTGTTGTATAACTGCTTATGGTCTGCGCTTAAAGCAGATAACTGGCTCAAGTTTGATGATTCTAGCACAGGAAGACCACGATTGAGTAGATTTAGTGTGCATGTCCAGCGATGTCTTGGTACACTCTCTAGAAGCAATCTAAAGGGTTTTGTTAACTAAAGAGGGTGAAATAAAACCACTTAACAAACAATAGAAATTCTTTGTATTTGCCTGGTGTATTATTGGCTGTTGTGCTGTTATCCAAACTCCCGTTCAAGGCGTTGCTTCTCAATTGCTAAACTGTTCGGTCAAATCTTGTAAGTTCAAAAGCAAAACAACAGTTTCGGAACCTCCAAAGGGTGAAATGGAAATAGTTATTTCCAAAAAGTTCTGAACACTTTGTATAAAACCCAAAATAATGTTGCTAGAGAGCCATAACCGCGCACTGCTTACCACTGAAACAGTGACTGGTATTCCTGTGGTTCAACAAAGAGAATAACCGTGAGGTTAGCAACTGCAATTGTTGGTATAAGCCTCAGTAAACAGCAGTTGTACTTAATAACTCATAGCAGGAGCAATATTTCTGCTTCTCTTTAGCAAAAAAGCTTTGACATTGCCATAGTGAACACCATTGAGAGTACAAGTGTGGAAAAAGTATCGTTTGGTTTCTGCTGTTTAAGAACCACTGAATGATATAGCGATCAGGAACAAGGGAGTCATTGCAGTATTGCGGTCAAACAGTCAAAAAAACGAGCCGGGTAATTAAATAGCTGACTTCACTTCTTGACAAGGGGACTCAAATCTAATTGAACGGCTAGTAAAAAAGCACGCACGTCGGTTACAATGCACTATTAGGCTAATTCAAAATAATTCTTTTGTGTTATCTCAATTTTGTGGGTCGATTCACATTGTGCTACATCTACGGCAAGCATACTGCCAGATCCGTCTTGTTCCCTTGTCAGCAAATGGGGGACAAAAACTTTCTTTTTTCCTACAAATTGCATTTCTAGCACATTTTTGAACCCTGCATGCAGCACTGGTCATCCCGCGGCCAGTGTCAGTGACACAAAGGTCCGAGATCCGGAGATCTTTATAAACTGTTGAACAAGCATCGTTTTTTACTATTTGGTAATCCCTTGGTCCGATTTGTTATGGCTGTTGGAAGGGGATATCTTCACCTTTCAGTACCAGAACCAATTTTTGTAGCAAAAGACATCGAGTTCTTCAAAGACACTCCCTTATTCACTAGTCCTTGAATTTAAACTACCCCTCGATTAATCAAGCGATATCACTCAGATTTTGTCCGCTCGTCGGCGCTGCTTTGATTTTTTGATGCGAATCACAGTAAAAGATAAAATATACCTAAATCACTACCCACAGCGTCTTGCCGGACTTTTTCTGGAAGACAAATAATATGATTGCTCAATGTAAACATTCCAGAGAAGCCTTATAGTAACAGAGTGGAGCCGAATCACGCACATCAGCGTGACATTCTGCGACAGTGCTCCATCAAAAATGTTCCTTTTTAGTGTGAAAAAATACGTTTTTCTGTCTCATTAACAAAGTAAAACTATTGAGAATGCAATTTCTGCCGAACACTGATCAAATATTTAGAGAACGAGATGATTAAGTTAGAAAATGAACAGTGCTCCATCAGAAGGCCAGTATTGAATTAATAATAAGGTCTCTTTTATAAGGTTTCAGTGGAGCACTGTTTGAAATGCAACTTGTATTAATAAATCTCAAATTTGTTTCTTATTTCTTCGAAGATAAATGGTTCATGGTTCTAGCTCATTAATAACATTTGTGTAGCATCGATTTTAAAGCACGGAGAGGAAGATTTATTCGAAGGAGAACTGTATTGCGTTACAGTGGAGCAACGTTCTTTGTGCCTCCCCGTACAGAGATTACGCAAGAGGTTACGTGGTTTCAAAGTGCACTTCATTAGCCCTTACAGTGTATACTCATGACTAAGACGACCCCTTGGATTACTGATAGTTAGTTCTCAACCGTTGCAGCTTTTGATACAATATTTTTTGGCACAATTCGTTACGCGTGCTTTTCATGGTGCGAGGTATACGTTTATGGTCAATCGGACAAACACAGCCAAATACCGCCGTCTTAACTATTATCAAAGACGGTATGTACAGTTTTTATAAAGCGAATGACCTCGTCTTCTAATGTCTTTCTCACAATACTGAATAGCGAAATGCGCATGTTAAACCTTTTCATATCACCTAGACCAGAAAAGACTTCTCCGACAATCCTGGCCAATTGGTTAAGGGACACTTGGCTTTTTCTTAATCTTTCTGTGAGCAATTTGAAAATAGGCGATAACATAAACCCCTCAAAAAATTTTACAAAGTTCTTTCCCCCGCTCCCCCTAAACAATGTTGAAGTACAGAAACTGTACAAGATATCCGGGATGTGTTGGACTCTGGACAGTCAACATTGTTTAGGGGGGGAGGGGGAGAAGATATTATTGATGTGTTACTAAAAATTTGGCTTAGTGTCCCAAACGTTCTGGCCACGATTGTAGGCATTTCTGGCGAAGTTTCAAAGCTCAGAGATCGAGACCGAGAACGGTGATTCTTTCGTGGAAGTGGCGCTGGCAGCGTATCACGTACAAACTGTGCAGGAGTAGGTAACGCGATGGGTGGAGGGTGTAGTTGGTGGATGTTCAGCAGGGGAGGGCTAAGGTCGGTTTCACGCATGCGCTGTAACAAATCAGCAGAGTTTTGATTCGGGGCTGCCATAAACCCATTCAGTACGCTTGGCGCCGGAATGTTTGACTCCAGGCCATCTACCGGGGTAGACGCCGTCGTTACAGTTAAGCTAATAGAATGCGAGCCCATTCTCTCGCAGTTCAAATGGCTCTGTGATTGCGCACGGTTTGATTTCTCTGCTGGAATTTCGGACTGCGATTCTGGAGACCCCAGTTCATTCATTTCAGTTGATTTCAAGTTAGTATTACTCAGACTCAATGACCTGGCTATCGACGTCGCAGGTTCAGTCTGGTTACCATGGTTACTATCTGAACAAAACATGGCTGATACCGTTCCTGGAACAAGTTCGCTGATAGAAAAACGCAAACTGACTGAATATGATCGGGGGCGTGGTTCGTGGCTTGTCTCGACGGGTTCTGTTTTTGCCGATGCTTTCATTTGAATGAAAAATGGCAGAAGATTTTCATCTGGTCTGCGATGATTGCACCCTGCAGAATGTGAGCGAAACTTTTTATCATGGTGTCTTACACCTTGCATCGAATTACTCGTGTTGTCGGGAGACATTTCCTTTTCTTTGACTTGACTACAAATTTTTGTGTCGTCGACCACGACTGAGTTGGAGACAAACGATTCATATGCACGATCCGTTCCCGCGACCTCATTCCCGCGGGCCCTTTCCCGTAGACCATATGGTCCACTGGAGGAAATTCTCCAATGGGAAACTCTTTTGGTGTGTCGGCGTATAGACGAGAAGATCATTCCATACGTGGAAAGTAATGTTACCAGAGGCACCCCGAACGCCAGGATGGTCATGAAGACGTATAAACCACAGCTGCGGTGCCACACGGGGGAACAGTTATTTGTTCCAAGGTGATATTCGTAATCTGTGATTAATGGGAGAAACGAGAGGGACAGGGACCCTAGCCAAACCAGTACCAGCATGCACAGCGCTCTCTTGGGTGTGAGCACGTGTTTGTAGCGCATCGGTCGAACCACCGCGAAGTAACGATCGGCGCTGATGCAACACAGGGTGGAGATAGAGGCGAGGCATAACATGGTGGTGGACATACCGTTCAGCTGAAAAAGAAAGAACGAGGAATGAAAACACAGTCAATGAGTAGGAAAACTTCTGATGAACAGTTTGCGAGCACTCTCTTTCTTTAGTTGATTTCGGTTTTTTTTTTTCACTTCCTCGTAGCAACTGAGGAAGGACGACTTCTCGCAGTCTAACTTACGAATTGTTAAAATCAATTCAATGTTTAAAACTGCGTCCATAATCCGATAACGTACCTTAAACATGTCAATTCTTCCATGATTGAAATTAATGAGTTGAGTACTAGAAGCCAAATAAATGGTTTCTTAGCATCAGACAATCTCCATGAGCTTTCCGTTGTTATGAGGGTCACGGTTTTCCAAATAAAGACGTCTGTATAACATTTCTCGATTTTGAAAACTTGCTGTATTTGGAGTTGCTATTAAACAACTAGTTTTAGTATTCTTTTATACGACAGGTCGTTTTCCGCAATAATTTTGATTCGGTCAAAGTATCCCCAACCCTAACCCCAGCATTTTGTCGATCGGCGAGGACGCTTTTATACCTACCTGGAGAAAGGCCTTACCTCGGTGTAACGAAACCAGTGACACTCACAGATGCGTATAACAAAACAAAGAAATATGTGCCGGTTTCTTACACCGAGATGAGCCCTGGAGAAGGACGATGTGGAGCTGAATACGAAAGTTTGGGTTTGTGTAATTCAGTTGTATCTCATTTAGTCACAGAAGCTCATACTGACTTACAATGATCCGATGGTGGTAGTACCTTGGTACCTTAATTTTCTCTGTGATTTAATCGGCCAAAATTTACTGTCTCAGTGAGGGTTTAACCGCTAGGGTTTGCACACAGTTAATTATTACGAAAATAACATAAGTAGCTACGAGGAAAGATACAAAAACTAACGCAAAGCGCGATACAAAAAGATAACGTCTATACATAAATCGACTCAAACTGGAATTTAATTACAAATAAAAAAATTAAACTCATTGTGTATCACAGGTTCGATCATGTGCTCTGACAGGAGTCACTTTGTATGAAGCATTTTCTGCGAAAACGTGATTCTGTTAAAAGGAGATAATCATTAAGAAACACCATTTCTGCAAAGAATTTACTAATTTGACTTTTCTGCCAAAAAGCGTTGCATTATTGATATCAGGCCATCCCAGCAAAAGCTCTATTAATTTCAAACCTCACAAGGGACGGGGGATGGAGGAGGGGCTTATTTTGTTGCAGCCTTATTAATTTCTGTAAAAGTCTGTTATATTCGCTTGCTAAAAATTGAAAAAGAAACGAATTGTGTACCACCATGTTTCAAACACAGCACACAGCGTCATTTTATATATCCTTTCGCAACGACGTGCTTAATTTGCTACACACCTACCGTTAATTGATTTTGCATTGATAGCCCACGACAATCAAATTTTGATCCCTCCCTTCTGTTTTGCATCATTTTTTCGTGTCTTTTCTGGCACGTTCGCTTGCAGCACAAAAGTGTTTGTGGGAAAGGGGGGAACTGGTTTCACAAAAAGTCTGTCTTCCAAAAGGGTGGCTTATTAGAAGGATGGAGGGGGCGTAATAGAGTTTTAACTGCATTCGCTTCGGTCTATTGAGGTGTACTCGAAAGGTCGAACCAGCCATTTGATAGAGATCGAAAGTATCGTCAAATTACTTTATACATTTATCCATTCTTGCAGGGGCGTAAAAGCAAAATTGACCCGGGGCAAAGATTAGTTTGTGACCGAGTAAAGTAAATTACGCTCTTAGTTGTGTTTTTGATAAGGGAACACGTGCGATCTAGGAAGTTCTTGATGAAAATAAGCACGTAACGCGTACAGACACATCACTTTAATAAAACGGTGGCTACATGCAGCAAATCCTTCGTTGGCAAATATATCCACGATGAGAAAACACTGAAACTGTATACTCACATTCTGACACTTTTTAAAGTGTTCCTAAAGAAAACACGATTCTGTTAATTCTCCGTCTCTTTCGTGCCGAAAGCTTTCCGGATTAATCCCTCTCCAGGAGTCGTAAATAAATTTGACTTTGAAGAGATCAAATATAATTTTTAAACTCTGAACGTGACTCTGTCACTTTCATTTATCGCCTACTATTTCTTTTTATATGACAACCGGTGATGTGTTGCCAAAGTTTATATACAACACTAGAACCATATCATATAATTGCAGTTATCTGTATTGAAAAATCAGCAGCATCATCTTTCAAATAAAAGTTATTTCCTTTGGCGTGATACATGACGAAATACATCACCAATCAACTATCGAATAGGTAGATTCAAAAAGCGCCGCTGTTGCATAAAACAAAATTTTAACCCATTCACATGCTTTAAAATTCCGGTTATTCAATTATATTGCAAGCCTATTCCTTGGGTAATATTCTAAGTCAAGTAATTCTTAACTTGAAGCGTGTCTAGTAAAAATCCCAGGATAAAATTAACATAACACCATAGGTGGGACTCGTTTTTCTTTTTCAATGTCGCAAAAAAATGAGGTGTTTTATCAGTTTTGAATTTCAATTTTCCCAGTCGAAAATTAAAAAAATTGTTTCCTTTTTTAAATAGTAACACTCTTTTAGATACGTCTTGAATAGTAGATAAACGATAAGAACAACTTGTCGCGAGCAACGGATACTATCTATTACACTTCATTTTTTCTACTTTCTCTCGTGATTCGCGATCTTAGTTTAATGCCGATCTCTAATGAATTCTTAGAAATGAAATGACTGAAACTGAAACTCCAAGTGTATGAAAGAAACATTTTTGTTCGCTTTCTTCTGCGCTACTTTTTCGGAACATCGTGCAGATTCCTATATTGTCATATACATTTACCTTTCTTGAACCACCAATAAAATATATCTCGTTGAAAAGGTGTTTGATTTTATTTGCATGTCCTCGAAATTACTTTAAAGCGGAAAGATATTAAATATTAATGTACTTTTATGCATGTATGACTAAAGTGTAAAGTGTTCTAGCAACTAAACTCATCAAGCTTCTTTGTTCAAAGTGCAACTCGATTATTTCTATCTTCAAACACTTTCGGTCGGTTTCAGTGTGAAACAACTTTGATGAGTTTTTTGAGGAAACAATTCCAATAGTTTATTCTAATACAACCAGACAAAGTGAAAAAGGTAAACAAAAACCGGTCTTAGGTTTCACTATTACCGACCACCGGCGATACTGAATGCCTTTTACTGATCCGAAAGAAAGTAACGTTTTATGGAGGAATTGACTTCGCTAACGTTTAAATTCTCAACATGTTTGAAATAGATGGTCGGTGTAATTCTTCAAATCTTAATGTCGAGAAGGACGCTTTTCACTGATCCTTTTTAAGACCAACTGCACGAAATAATTGTAAGTGGTATTCTCTCCTAGTTTTATTTTACTGTTTTAAAAATATTTGACAAGGAAACAAACGTTAACACGAACTAGATCCTTCGCACGGGCTATGTGAGAAATTATAACCACCATACGGCCATTTATAATATGGACGAGCTGTGAATTTAATGAAGCTCGAGGGTATCTTACAATCTGTTCAATTTCAAACTTTTCAAAGTTTGAAATTGAAATATTCTTATTTGAGTGGCACTCTGGCAAGCATTCAGCGATAAATAGTTGCTCTCTCTCCCAAAGGCTTATTGAAACTATACCACTTAAAAAAAATTCAACTTACCTTACAAAGCACTGAATCGACGATCCACCCCAAACGGATGAACGTAGCTAAGCTGAGAGGCATCACAAATATTGCCATTAATGCGTTGGAAATTACTAGGTTAAGAATAAAAATGTTTGTAGTTTTCCTTCTCAAATGATTGTTCCTGCAAATTACAAACACCACAGAGAAGTTTAAGATGATGGATGCAGCTATAACAAAGACCAGGAGAACTTCTTGTACAGTATGTGAAATCGGCGAGGACAAGAGTTCCTCCCCGTTTTTGTAGTTGCTCATGTCGACAGTGAATTCAATTTGGTCGGCTAAGTTAAACACGACTTTAAATTGGCAGAATCGTAAAGAACAACTCGGCGTATATATTCACAGTGTTTAGAAAGTTCTCCACTGTAAACGAAACCTAAATGTCGCCAACAGTCCCTAACTTTCATTAGATTGAGCGACTGTTTTCTGAAATGCGCTCCGAGGATTGGTCGGTGAATAAAACAACTTGCCATTAGCAAAAATTTATCATAAGAAACGTGTTACTAATCTCCAGGTAATAATCCGCATTACATGAATATTACATTTGCCAATTAGCCGCCGGGTAAATTGTAAAGTTAAACAAAAGTATTTAAACCTTGATTTCTTTCTTGTTTTCCACGTACTACTGCTCAATAATTATTTCCCTGTTGTTTTAAAACCAGGGGAAGCGTTTGAAATTGTTATTGAACCCGTCGCGTATTAAACGAGTGCTTTCACCTGTTCTTTAGGTATAAAGGCCTGGATATCATTATCTGCTTGACATGATCGCCTGGGTGAATCGACAACGTTCATTTACATTCAGGTTTGCACGAAAACGCCAGACTGGTTTATAATTGGTTTTCATGTGATGTCAGTAAAATTCTAAAACAAAACCTGAGATCTCGTTCACAATGAAACCCTTGTAAAAGTCACCAGCCGTTTTCAAATGCCAAACAACGGAGTAAAATACTCGTGCCCACACAGGTATTTTCGTATCATTTCATCCTGTCTACACTAGTTTCAGGGACGGCGGAGCCGGGGGGCCTGGGGGGGCTTTAGCCCCCCCACTTTTGAGGAGGATGACACTTTATTTTGTTTTAGTATATGGTACGTATAAAGAAATAAAAAAATAGAAGAACAAGAAAACGAAAGAATTCTCTTCAGGTTATTCTCCCAAAGAATAAGAGTATTTGCCAGATGTGCTGTAAGCACTAAAAGTACCTTTCATTTTACGCTTTATCCAGGCTAATTATTTCAAGAAGTATCTCGCGGAGAATGCTGTAAATACGATTTCCAAGACTCTAGATTTCAAAATTTTCTGGGGGAGGATGCCCCCAGACCCCCTCCGGCGCTCGTTTTCAGCCCCCCCCACTTCAAAATACGCTCCGCCGTCCCTGTAGTTTGTTTCCATTTGAATACGGATATCTTTTTACGCGTTTTTGCCTGTTGTCTACATAGTTTTCATCAGTGTGCATATCGTTTCAGTGTGTACAGTAGGGGAAACGCACCAGGATGTATACTTTTCTGAAAACCCATTAGAGTGGACGAGGCGCTTCAGGCTACCATAAAGCTCCTCTTTGATCCTATTCTAACACCATTGAGGCAATTCTTCAAGGAAATGTTTTGTCGATATCTCATGCACTTTCAAAAATAAACCATTTTGAAACCTGGTGGCAGCCCGAAACACACAAGTATATAATCCCAAAATGTCATAAAAAAATTTTGCGCTACTTTTCAATTTTAAGTCATGATGTAAAAGCGTCATTTCAACAATTCTAAAGAAAAAGTAGGAATGTTAATTTCATTATCTGCTTCATTCATTCTTGTACTGTCTTTAATAGCCGCCATGTTGGTGGCTTATAGAGGGACACCTACATGGTGGAAGGATACTGATTAAGTCTTGCAATTTTCTGAAAATTATTTTTTCGATGATTTTGTTCTGAAAAGTACAATAAAGCAAGAAATTGTTCCAATTGTTTCTTTTTACATTAGAATCATCTTCAGACAATATCAAATAAATGATATTTTTGCACCACTATTTATCCCATCCTCCGGCACTGAAAAAAGTTCAGTGGCTAAGGTGGTATTCGAACCCATAACCATCGCAGTAACCTTACTAGCTCACTGCTTCACCAATTTAGCTACAAAGCCATGATGGAAACAGCACATGGATAAATCACATTCGATCTTAACATGTGCACGAAGATTCCTGCGTAACAGTGTTACAAAATATCCTTTATTTGTTTCTTTTTACTTACCGTTTAACTCCTCTGTTTTTTAATTCTGTTCGTGCAAACAAACTCATTCTATCATGTTGATGAAAACCAAGAATTCCTTTATAAGTTTCATTGCGTTGTAAATCTTAAACAGTTCAGTCGTTATTTTCTTTAAGGATAGTAGAACTGTCGCAGATAAGAAAAAATGAAAAAAAAAAAAATGGTGAGCGCTGAATAATAAAAATCATTCCCAAAGTGATTTCCGTGGTTACTTCCAGTATATATGTACAGTATACGCTGTTTATACTCAAGACGTTTACATTTCGTAGAAATATGGACCGGACATCATAAAACGAGGCTAGCTAAAAATTATAACTGAACAAAAATCACGAACAAGTTGTTGATCCTTTGAGATCCGTTTATTTTCCTAGCAATCAGTATTCTTGTTAATAATCCCTTTAAGACATTAGGCTACTGCTCTCAGTTCGACGTCGGTCCTAGGGAGCTTACGAATCGACGACTTTCGCACGACAACGCCGTTGGATTGCGTGACATGCCTACTGCGCATGCTTTTGTAGGCAGTTGCCGGCGTCGAGCCAAAGTCGACGACGTTGTTTTGAGCAAATTTACGGCGTCGCCGAAACAGAAGAACGTGAGGTGAGTTTTCGAAGTTTTCTCTCGATACTTCTGGGGATTCTGCCAGATAATTCAAGAATCACATCAGGGATATGTTCTTGACATAAATGTTTCTGACTTTTTGTCTGTTTTCATCCAAGTAACGCCCCAAAATACCCTGAGTAGAAGCATGGCAAGTGAGACAAGTGAAACGCCAAGTGACACGAAAAAGTAAGGATGAGATTGCTGAATGAAAACTCATTTATGTTAATTACACCTTGTTGAAGGATAAGACATTTGCTTTTGTTTAACGAATTTTGAAAGAAATTAAAAGGGGTGTATATTTTATAGTCGGGTCTATAATAAAATAGGAAAATATTTTACTGGAAGCCGGGGCTGAAAGCAATACACGCTGCTAGATTTCAAAAAGTTAAGCTTGTAATTCGATGAGGTTCTTTATTCTTGTCCTGAGTCATCTTTTAGCCAGCCTGAAGTTGTAGAAACACAAATTTGTCTCGGCTTTTCTGCTATGCGAGCGAGCAGATGATCTGTATCACATTTGACATCTTACATAGGCTTGTAAATGTCGGGCAATTTTCGTTTTCTAAGCTTTGTCTATTTTTGGTCGCTTCGGCTGTTAAGTCTGCCGTAGATATTTCGCATTTTAAACAATTCACTTGCCCAGCTGTCCAAGAGATCCAACACCGCCCAACGATTTGTGGCTGTGGCCGGTCTCAGAGGACGTTATTGCCGATTTTTTAAAAAATTATATTTGCTGTACATTATCTTATTTAAAAGTTGTATTTATATTTTTTAAATCATCTTTTAACAGAATGCCTAAAATGAAATGGACAGTTAAACATGACTCCTTGCTTGGTTGTGAGATCCATAGTTGGGAGCTCTGGAAGTTTCGTGCAGGCACTAGAGAGCGGGGCAACTGCTTAGAGGAGATTTGTAAAATCCTAAACAACATCAAAGAGCCCAAATTTTTCGTGTCGCCAAAGAGTTTGAGGGATCGCTTGAAGATACTTGAACGAGATGCAAAGGCCAGGAAAAGGGAGGCTGAGAGGGGCTCGGGAATTTCGCCCGAATTCAGAGAGATAGACCAGGCAATGGAGGACTATCTAGAGAGAAGAGATGAGGAAGAAGCTAAGCACACCAAAGAATCAGTTGAGGATCAGAAAAAGAACGACCAGGATAAGGCAACAGGCGAGGAGATGAGGGAGAGGGTCATGGAGCGGTTAGCTCAGACTAAGAAGCGAACTGGAAAGGACGAGCCGCGAAAGAAGCGCCAAAAAAGCACTGACACGCTTGACTATCTAAGAGAGGCAGCAGAAAAGTCAGAGCAGTTAAGGAAGGAAGAGCTGGAGGCAAAGAGAAAACATGATGAGCGGGGCAACTGCTTAGAGGAGATTTGTAAAATCCTAAACAACATCAAAGAGCCCAAATTTTTCGTGTCGCCAAAGAGTTTGAGGGATCGCTTGAAGATACTTGAACGAGATGCAAAGGCCAGGAAAAGGGAGGCTGAGAGGGGCTCGGGAATTTCGCCCGAATTCAGAGAGATAGACCAGGCAATGGAGGACTATCTTGAGAGAAGAGACGAGGAAGAAGCTAAGCACACCAAAGAATCAGTTGAGGATCAGAAAAAGAACGACCAGGATAAGGCAACAGGCGAGGAGATGAGGGAGAGGGTCATGGAGCGGTTAGCTCAGACTAAGAAGCGAACTGGAAAGGACGAGCCGCGAAAGAAGCGCCAAAAAAGCACTGACACGCTTGACTATCTAAGAGAGGCAGCAGAAAAGTCAGAGCAGTTAAGGAAGGAAGAGCTGGAGGCAAAGAGAAAACATGATGAAGCTGGCATGACTACTCAGCAGGCACTGTTCACTCAGTTGCGAGATCAACAGCAGTTACAGATGCAGCAACAGCAACAGCAACAACAGCAGTTTATGCAGATGATGCAGATGATGTTTAACAGCCAGCAAGCACAATCACAGGCAGTTATTGAACTTTTAAAAAAGGAAAAATAGTTTTGCAGCAGTTATTGTTGACGTAAAAAATATTTTGTGCGTCTCAGCATTCATAAATAGCTGTTGGTTCTTTGTACGTTGTGCTTGATTTTGACGTTGAAATCTTGCATTGAGTTATTGAGCTTCAAAGAAGGGGCAATAATTTTGAAGTAGTTGTTTTTCTATGATATTCTGTACACCTTAGCATTCGTAAAGAGTTGTTGATTTTTACACTTTATTGTATTTCCTTATTTCACTGCTAGGTGTTTTTCTATTTTGAACTTGAATGCTTGTATATTTCGAAAATTTCAAGCAGTCAGAGTTTTCATGTTGTATAACTAGAGTACTATTACAAGTGCATCTCAAGAACATTGCATCAAATAAAGTATTCCTCTAAGGATGGCGGATCTAGACCAAAATACTCAGAGGTGACAGAATCATATAAAATACTTCGTGCATTCTGCATTAACGCACACGTTACATACATTTTACCCACAGCACTCAAACCGATTTTAAGGTTCTTTTTAAAATCTAAGAATTTAAAATAGTTAACGATGTCCCCAAATATCCACTCCAGGGAAGAGCGGACTGTGCTCATCGAGGTGTTGAAATCTTGTTGAGCTGGGGTCAACACTGCGCCCTTGTAGGGCCTTTGTAGGTGTGCTCGTATCGGGTAGGCGGGGTCTCCGTACACACAAAGAGGGCGGCCTGTTACGGGGCAGTTGGAAAACCTCTGCAAGTCTTGCAAAAATCCCGAGGCAGCTAGCATAAAACTGTCATGACGTCTTCCCTCAATTGGGCCGAACAGGTTCCCCACTAATCCGTTAGGTAAAGCGACAGCCTGAAACTTGATGGAGTGAACTCGTTTATGGCCATTGTAAATGACTCTCTGGTTTTCGTTAGGCCTGCAAACTGGACGTACAGTTCCATCCACGAATCTCCAGCAGTTATCAAGGGCAGCTCCTGCCTGTTGTATTACATTAGCATATTGAAGAAGCTTGGGAGGGGAGAGCAAATCGTGGTTATATCTTGTAAGGAGATGATGCCACCGACCGTAAATTAAGTCCATCATGTGGTTTGTTATGATGGAAAGCTCAGGAACCGGTCTTGCAAAATGACAAACCAAATCTCCATATCGGCAAGGATAAGCAAAGCGTTTAAGATACATGCATAATGCAGGCACCGAGACTACAACTAAACCATTGTAAGTTGTTATTTCGTCAGGTAACTGCAGCTGTTCAGCAAGTTTATAAATGTCCTTCCTGTCGAAACGAAACTCGGCCTTGCATTCGTCGTTCGTTTTCTCGTCTAAATCGAATCTTTCGTAGTTCCAGTACGGAAAGTCTGGATTTGTTGACTTGTAAGCATCGTATAAAAGTACAAACTCTTGCTCGTTTATAAATCTGTTTCCATAAGCGTATGCAATACATGCTCTTATTTCTCTGAAGTTGGACATTTTGGTTTGCACAACACTGCTTTAATCGCGAAAAGAAGAAAACAAACTTCAGAAACGGCGGGAAAATAAGCCTGACGCGCGCCAACCAACGTCGTCGTCTTCAATAAAATCGTAAATTCAAATTTCTGCAGGACGGCGACGCGGGACTATGACGGGAGCCAACGGCGTCGTCGTGCGAAAGTCGTCAATTCGTAAGCTCCCTATTATGCATTCAGCACAGCGTTAGCAAAAGCCCATCTTAAGGTTGATTTTCACTAAAAGGATGACACCGGTTCAAATTATTTACTTGATAGACCCACTTAAATGAAATTTAACTAAGAAAGCGGGTCTACAGTGAATCATTTTCAATGTTCCAGAGAAGGAAAAGTCCGCAAACGGCCGGTCGCCCCGAAGAGGCACAAAGCAAAAGGGGTGGTTGCCGCACCTTTTAGAGATTTTTTAGGGTTTAAAATGCGTGGTTTGATGTTAAAAGTCCAAATAACCAGCGCTGGAGTTATCCCGGTATTTTTTAGCCTATTAAGAAAGTTAAAATATATTTGACAGGATCGGCTACTTAAAATTCTAAATAACAAATGCTACCTTGTATAGTTGAAAATGAATGCGTGCCACTTCGGCAGTGAACTAGATGTTGGAATCTATTAAGGTTCCTTTCAAAATTTTCGACTATCATCTCCTCTTTTTCTACGTGGAAGTCACCTTACGGAAGCGTTTTAAAAAGTATTCTTTAAATTAACTCACTATGTTCAAACACTATGTACAGTCTACAAGGGATAACTGCAAAATAAAATATCCCTTCCATTAGCAAGGGAATTCTTATTGATAAACGTTCATAACAAACACATTTGCCAGACATCAGATAGTTTCTGAGATTCTTAGGTCCGGATGCTCTCTGTCCTTTCGCCGACACTTGCAGCACAAAACAAAAATCGTAGAAAACATTTGCTGGAACTTCATCTTAACGCCCGAATTACCGAACGCATAAGCAATAGGATTAAGGACCCCATTCATAAAAACAAGCCACATCGAGAAACGAAACACAATCTGCGGTGCTTGAAATCTAGCAGAACATATGTGCACGACCATATATGGTAGCCATAGCACGATAAAAATGACCAATAAAATGACGCCTGTCTTAGCAACCTTGTATTCCCTGGAGAGAGGTTGACGGTTTTGAATTTGCGGCTTTCGCGGTAGATATCTTCTGAGCGTTTCTCCAATGCGCACGGTACCACGTTTAGACCGCTGTCCAGTGCCTGAAGAGTCACTGCATGTATTTTCAGATGGGAGTTCAGGAGAAATTGAACATTTCACTCCTTCGTGCACAAAGAACCCGATAGGCTTATCTGTTGATTGCTTAGCGCAGCCATCAAAAGCTGGAAGCTCCATGTTAGAGCTAAACATCGTTTGTTCGTCTTCAGAATGTCTGATCTTTTCCACGGAACCCGAAAATCTGTCTTGTAATTTGGAATTCGCGTTTACACTTACACTTGGATCTGCTTTCTGCAGTTGTGTCACCGATATTAATTTACAAGTGCTTGTTTTCTTCGTCACATTTCTCGCCCGTCGCACCGTTGAAACTTTCCGAGCGTGTTTGCGAATGACGAAAAATATACGAATGTATGTAAACACCATCAACGCTATCGGAATTCCAAATCCTACGACAGCTAAGTAGATATACAGAGAGCAGTCAGCGGTCCACGCTGGTGAGCAATGCAGTGTTCCTTCATGATACTCGTATTTGGACCAACCAAAAAACGGAAACGATGCATACAACAAACCTTGGCCCCAGACCAGTATCAAGGCGTAGAGGGCGCGTCTGAGCGTGACAATGCTCTTGTAGCGTGTGGGTCTGGTGACTGCTATGTATCGGTCCAAGCTTACGCAACACAGGGTCATTACAATCGCTACACTTGATACCACGCTGACGAATCCATTACCCTACAAATGAAGATGTAAATAAGTAACTGCACATTCTCTTTCACGCCAGGTTTCTTTGGTTTATCATACTAGACGGGACCATGTTTAGGATTATGTCGAGGCACATTTTCACAGCTCATTGGATGTTTGGAACCAAAATCTCCGTTCCTAAATGCTAGAACATGTTGTATCCCTGATTACACTTGCAACTCGATCCCTAATCCCTCAAAAAACGTCCAATCCCGATTGATCCAACGTTCCAGATCCCTCATCCCAGTTCTCATCTTTTCGACCGTGATTCCACCCCGTTAATCTCGGACTCACCTACATAATTACCATGGTTACCAACCACAAAGATGGAAGCCGGAGTAACTAGATCAATTCATATATATTGTATTCTGTAGTAGGACTACATTCAAGTTCAAAGCCAGATTCAGACAAATAATCCAATCTTCTCCATAAGTGGATCGTTGGATTGCAATCTTAACTTGGAATTTCCGAATACAAAATCAAAATCTGCACTTCATAACCATTCATTACTACTAAACAGAGACCTAAAATGGAGGGGGCTGTCCTACACAGGGTAGTTATTTTAGGGCTTTTTAGTCCTAAACAGGGTCAGATTTTCAAACCCTCGGGGACACCCCTACCCCCCCCCCCCGGCACGGGAAAAGAGTCGTGTATTGGCAAATTATTTTTAGGCTGTTTTTCTTGACCTTCGCCTACTTGTTTCGACCATTACAAAATGTTTATAAGCTGGCCTATAAAAACACAATGTATCGTTAAAAAAAACACAGGCTTTCTGTTTACACAGTTGTTCACGGTAAGAAAACGATCTGTCTATTTCTTTGTGTTAAAACTGAGCAGAAGACTTTGTAAAAAAAAAATGTATTATATACAACTTAAAAATTTACGGTAAAAAGTGCCGATAACCCGCACTTTGAAGATTAAACTTACATTTTGGGTACTCTCATCTCTAAAATATTGACAGGCCGGGAGAAACCGAGACAGACAGAGACGAATACGTTTGATGGTTTGGCGAGCCTAACAGGCGGCTCGTCTCTTTAACAGTTCACTGAAAATGCATATATATAGTTTCCATTGACATTGCAGTGTTGGGTTCAAGGGTTAGCAACGCAATATACGAGCGTGGGCAGCCTGTGAACTGACAGGCTCTTCGGTGGGAGAAAGAGCGAAGAAAACAAAGGGCGAGAACGAGCGAAATATCTACGCTCGGCTCGTCCGCTCGCCGATTTTTTTTCGCGCTTTTTTCCCACTGCAGAGCCTGTTCAGGTTAGCTACTGTCCTGTCCAAGCGTTGTTTGCCTCCTTTTTCTCACGCCAGGTGTAGGATCACCTTTCAATAAACACAAATGCAGTTACAAACAATGTAAAATTACAAAAAGAGCCGCGTTTCGCATTTGATTCGTGCAGTGATGTTAAAAAACTTTCAGACACCATTACGACACGGATGAGAGAGCGCGTTATAGCGAATACAGACGGAATAGAAGTGATACTATACCGTGTACTATACAAACCGACATGCAACAACAACATAACAACATGGCTGAATGATCGGTGTAACTGCAGCGTATTCCAGACCCAAAGATTGTGGTGACGAAGGAAAAGCAAATGGAATCCGAGATGGAAACAAATTCCAGAAGTACGCTCTGGGTTTCCTTGACCGCTGTTTATTTTTCAGTTCCCGTCTTGGCACGCTTATCACGTTTCCCCCACCACAATCTCAGAGCTTTAGAACAAATAAATTTCCGTCAGTTTCACAGTAAATCATAAATGCCTCAGTTACCTGGCAAAGAAGGCGAGGATAAACACCGTGCTCGTCTTCAATAATGGTCGCCAGACTAAATGGAATCACACAAACCGTCAGCAGTAAATTGGCAATACACAAGTTCGCCACAAATGTGTTAGCTGGCTTGTTCCGCAACACTTTTGTCCTCCAAATGATAACGCACACGGACACGTTTAACGTTAGAGACACTAGAAGAACCACAGTTAAACCAAAGCCTTCCAAGAGGCGAGCTTGCGCTCCAATACCAGTCGAGGTGTTGTTTAGCATTGCAAAAGTGAATGTTTTTGACTTGCTTTGTTACAGGTAATGTATAATAAACGCTAACTTGATGAAAACGCGATGTAGTATTGAGCAATCTTGGTGACGTTTTATTACGGTGCTGACATAGAACAACACCCTTCGACCTGTAATATATGACGACAACCGCGCACTTAACTCCCACCTTGCAATTATTCACCTTGAATGACTGAAAACCAACACTTTTATCAACCATGCCACCGGACAGTAGCTTTTATGGAAGAAAAATGATTAAAAGATTTTATCCAATCTATTGTTTACTTAGCCAAGCCACAAACACAATTGTAACAAGGTTATTGACTTAATGACATCTGCGAAGCTGTTTTGATTTTCTCAACACATTCACTTGCTTTTCATTTTGTTCCGAGGTGACAGTGTATCATATAAAACTCGTGTCAAAAATTCGAAACTGGAGATTAAAAAAATCCCCTAATAAGAAAACGTAAAGAAAAACATTTTTTTAAACGCGTTGCTGATATAAACCAAATTGTTTTCCCGAAATTAAAACTGAACCGGAGGCGAAAAGTTTGGAAATCAAACTTTTAAATTTCGAGAAACGCAACTTTGACACCCTACACCGGTAATTTTTAAAATTATATTTTCGTGTAAATTTGTTGATGAAATTGTTATCAAAAGAAAATTTTGATTGGTTGTCCTTATTATGTTGTTTATAAACTAGAAGCGAAGATTAAAAGTCAAGTGGAGAAAGCCGACAAAAACTGCATTATCATTGTACGAAGGTCATTATTTCGTGAATATTAGCCCCCTTGTGTTATTTTTTATCAGTAAATTTAAATCCAAATGACGAACTATTAGCTTGACATTTGACGTAACGCGAAAAGGCAAATTAAAATAAATAAAGAAAACCGCAACAGTCTTTTAATCGGCAAATCACTTATTCCGGAAGAAAAGAAAATCGAAATCAAGAAGGCTAATAAGACAGCTTGAAAATTGCCGACATGTAATAACATTAGGGGTCTTATTTTGAAAATTAACGCATAATATTTTACGATAGGGAAAATACACAGAGTGAATACACCGTGTCCTCGATTGCGCGTCATTGAAAATCTACAAACAATGCGGTTTCAAGGCCAGGATGAATAAAACCTGGTTTTCTTTTTTGTTCTTATTTTCCTGCTCCAATTCCCTGTGTTTATTCAGTTCTGCCGGTGCTTGCCGTATTGCCAAAAGCGACGTTTCACCAACAATTCGGAAATTCACCAAAATTATGTAAGGACTATTTAGGCGCTTACTCTTTTTTCCTGTTTATACAGGAGGCACTTGTACATTAACAATGGTTTTATTTCTTAGTTGTTGCAAACTCTGAAAAGTTACCGAGACATGGCCTTTGATTCAACCAGTTTGAATCGACAAGCAGATTTCTTTCGTGTGCTGGACATGAATGGTTTTGACCCCCCCAAATTTCTCTTTTCTCCATAACCGCCGGGGATATTCCAATATTTTTTTTCCACTGGGGAGAGGGTAGACTACAAGCAATCTCTCTTTCCGCTCAGAGAAATGTCGAGCAAAACGAACACGCGAGCAAGCACGAATATCGCCTGCCACGTGGAAACGTGACGCGCGTGTGTAGTGACACGCGCGTCACGTTTCCACGCGGCAGGCGATTTTCGATCCAGGGAGAGAGGTGGGGGTGAAAGAGACCAGAGTTGGAAACTATAAAACTGAAACAAAAAATTTGATTCCTCGTAACCTTTCAGACCATACCCCTAAATAAACACTGTTTAAAACCACCAGGCAAAAAGAATGCCTCGTTCAAAACAAAACGACCGAAGTCTGCATTCTATTTTATACTCTTTTTGGAGGCATATACCGATATACCTTATAAAGGAGAGAATCCCTCCAAGAGGGGAAGGGAGAGAAGTTCTCTTGTGTATATCCGCTGATACTATTCCAAGTTAAGCCTCCGTCAAAAAGATTCAACACGATCCAACACTGTTGGCTACAACTTTGTTGTCCGAATGTTTGATGGCAATCAAACTTTGTTTAAATCTATTTAAAATCATTCAGTAACATCTTTCAGAATTATCAACAGCATTCAATAAGGCGCCCACAAGCGTTAAACATGCTGAAGTCAACTACGTTGAGCGGTATTAAATGGACATATTGAATCTGTTTGACCCGGGCATTATTGTTCATAAAGTTAAGTTAAAATTCTCTAAGACTCCTCCACTTTAAGTTCAGATAACTCTTCCGCCACCTCGCTACTGTCCTCTCTCTCTTCTTGTTCATCATCATCTTCGTCTTCTTCCTCGTCTTCCTCGTCGCTTTCACTTTCATCTTCTTCCGCATCTTCTCCATAGTGTGACGTCCCGTAGGCGTACCCGCTTGTCCCGTAACTAAACCCGCCAGAGCCGTAGTCGTCGTAATCATCATAATCACCCACTTCGTTTCTCTGTCGAGCGTACGCGTAGTTACGCGCTGAAGAAGCAGAAAAGAAAAAATAAGTAAAAGGTCTTTCTCTTGCGTAGCTGGCGGTATTCTTGGTTTTCAGGGTACGTCATCGCCACCATGTTGGACGACATAAACAGAAGGTTGTTGGTTAATTTGTTAATGTCAACCAACATGGCTGCCGCCATATTCTTCACTGTTTGCAGGGAAGGGAAATTTGAAAAGGCGAATAATACCGGCAGATACTGTAGGCTATAGATACAGTGGCTTACCACACAGGCATTTAAATCCAGTTTTAGCATGAAGCGATTGGGAGTATTCCCCTCCCTCTCTCTCTCCTCTGCAGAGGCCCCTATAAGTAAACAGCAGTGTGGAAAACGGGAGCGCGGGAAACGATGGGAAGAGGGAAAAAGCGGGAGCCTCCCTTCTCTCTCTTCCCTTCCCAGCGTTCCCCGCGCGATTAACTTTTCCCTCTACCCAGCCTCCGCGCGTTTTTTCCCAAGCTTGCAGTCAAGGTGCGACTGTACAAGGCCTCTGCGGAGGAGAGAGCCTCCCCGTTGATCGAATAATTACCCATCTCAGGTTACCCCCACCTCACTCCCCCCCTGTATTTTGTCAGCTTAACTAAGACAGACACCTCTAAGACGTAAAATCTCTCTGAGGCAGACACCTCTAAGATGACACCTCTCCTACAATGGAAACCTCTCTTAGAGAGACAAGTCTCTAAGAAGAACACCACTCGAAGATGGACATTTCTCTAAGTTTTACATCTCTTGAAAAGAAAACTTTCCAAGGCAAATACCTCTAAGATATACATCACAACTCTCCAAGGTGGAAACCTCTAGAAGGAAGACAGTCAGAGGTGGTCCCAAAGCGTCCTTTTTAGAGATACCAGTTCCTGTCCAGTAGTTCACTTTATATTGATGTAATTTTTAAAAACTGCCTAATCACGAAATACAGGGCAATATTTTTAAAATACATCCATAATCTGGTGACACAAAAAAATCATTGCAACTTACTAGACATGCTAAGATCTTTGGTTTCTTTGGTCTCATATCCACATTTGGGGCAGGGAATAGGTTGTCCTCTCGTATACTTCACCCCTTTACGTCTTACATGATCGTCACAAAAACACGTCTACAAGAAAGAAATATTAAAATGTAAATTTTAAAATGTTTATATGTAGCAGAGACAGTGTGGCCCAGTGGTTACAGCACTGGAGGTCTCAAGTTTAAGCCCTCCACCAGGAGCATATCACGACTGCCTCCACTCATTTGCAGCATGGTATCCCTGTGTTCAAATCCTAGGTCAGTGGTCAGTCTCCCACCAGCTGGGATTTTTGAAATGTTTATTTTCAGTTTAAAATGTTTATTTTCTCTTTACGGTAAATGTATCCCCAATTAGCACTTTCATGCTAAATATATTGACACCTAAAAAAAGTAATTTATTTTAATTATCTATTATTCATTGTGCTTGATCCAGACTAGACAACATTGCACAAGAGCCCAGTGGTGGTACTTATTGCAGTTTACAGGATGTCCCAGAAGATTGTGAACCTACATGTACAGTAAAGGTGTTTACCTCCTCTAAATATTTCAGTTCAGTGTGACTCAGTCATTCTTTCAGAGGGTTCAGAGGGCTATTTTTTTTTTCAGAAATCATGTTATTACACAAAACTTCAATAACAAGATTTCCTAATAACTCATACTCAGTATCTTCATTGAAACTAATCTGTTTTTAGTAGATAATTTGTTCCATGATAATTACAAGTGCTCCAAAATTAAGCAAGATAACTAGAAATGTAGACTGTGTGCAGATGTCTTCTACACTGCCTGCATGTAGTTATAAGAATGGTGATAAGAATAAACATCTGATGCATTTCTTGTAAGCAACAAGAGTATTCTACTAAAGCTGCACAACCAGGCAGATGCCAGGCAAAATGGCACAGCCAGAGCAGGGAAAGTGGAGGACAAGACTTATGCCACAGCAAGACCCAAAAAACTCAAGAATGCACAGCACACAATGCAAAATCAGACCATGCTTGAAAAAACAAGCCATATATTGAAAGGCCGGTGCCCTAATGGCACTCAATCTACCACTACATATGCCTCCACAGTTACAGGTAACTGTTTGTAAACATTATTAACCTACCTTGCACTTCAGACAGGAATATTGACCTAACTTGTTACAGGAAACACCTGAAAATGAAAATTCGTACCACACAGGTTGACATTACAAAAACCAAAGAAGGTAGATGGCATTTTGTAGACTAAGGTTTGTAGTTAATAAGGAGATTATTACACCTGGGTGCACAGTGATGGCAATACAAACTTATGTATAATGTAATACATCAAGAAGTTACATGAGAGACACTTTTTTAAGATTATCCAACAGCGAGAGTGGAAGTTTTTTGGATGGAATTTGAGATGCTGCCAGATATTCTACATAAAAAACAATGCTTTCAAGCATTTGATATACCTTCCCCCAGAAGGAAAACAAAACTGAAAAAATCACCAAAAACTAAGCTAATAAAGA